>CM021766.1:81322589-81534222 GCA_011076525.1 Nettapus auritus
CCGGTTTTCTTTGTCATTCTTAAACCCACTCTTTTTCATAAACATCTCCTCTTTTTTTGTTTTGTTTTATTAAATAAAAAATTTAAAATTTTAATTTAAATTTTTTTTTTTTTTTTTTTTTTTTTTTTTTTTTTTTTCTGGGTAAAGCAAATATTTATTTGTTTATTTATTTACTTATTTGATATTTTTATATGGGTGTTCATCACAGATATTTTTGCTCCCTTACTGTAGGGCTGGCCATAACATTTTGTTGAAGCCTATGTAGTGAGAGCATCTGTTCCAGGACATTTTTTCCCCTTGGCAGTGGTGCCAGCTCCCAGCCCTCAGCCACTGCTTCTGTTCCCCATCCAGTCCCCTGGCCTGTGCCAGCCGTCAGCAGAGCCGTGTGTTGCACTGGATGAATGCATTGCTTGATGTTGAAGTTGACATATGCACCCTGGTGTGGCCCTCAGGAGGAAAGAGAACAGTAGAGGCATAGACTGTGGAAAACAGTTACAGAAGACAAGTGCAATCCCAATATAGTTATCTTTTTCACCCTTTCTTTATGCTTTTCCCAACATTTTTAACCAAAGCATAGCATATCTTATTGCATAAGTATTTGTGTAACATATCACTTCATGGTGAGAAGTTCAGGCCTTTTTCTACTGTATTATCTCTCAACAACCGTGGTAAATTTGTGCCGATGTAAAAATAGGTTCCAAATATAAAATGAGTATAAAATTCTAATTCAATATTCTTCTGGAAGTGTGTATGAGGCAAAACAAAAATATAACTGGTAACTCCTACATTCAGTACTTAAGTCCTCCTAGCATTAAAATGCTCTTGTTATCTGCATTGAAATCCGTTTTTAATTAGGCCTTGGTATCAATTCAGATGTCACTGCTTCCAAGAAAGCCCAGTAGCATAACGTGAAAGTATAGCATTTTTCTGAATGCACCAAGTCGAAGAAGAACCACAAAGGGAGAAGAATAAAATGGTTCAGCCACTCACAGACTGACATACCCACCTCGTGCTTTGCCACAGGCAAGACTGAGTTAATTACATCTATGGAAAGGTATACTACTCCTGATATATGAGGGCAGAACACATATGTCTCAATCATGATTAATACAGGTGTGAAGGCAACATTTCTTGCAGGCAGAGTTTGACCAAGCAGATGGCATACATTCTTTCAGAATTAGTTTAATCACCTTCACTTGTAGACATGTTTTTAATTTTAAGAGAATAAATGATTAAGAAGAATTGCTATACAGTCTTACAGGCATGAAGGATGCTGGAAGACAGCAGAAGCAAGAAAATGTGGCACAGAAAATCACCATTTTCTCATTTTTGTCCTAACTTGATAATTGGGTAAGAAAAAAGCCCAATAAAATGCCTGTTCCTTTTGACACTGGGACAACCTTTTTGCTGGTAAAGGAGGGGGATCTAAATTATGTCACTGACATAAATGAATTAAAGAAGTCACCATTAAGTGTAAAGACTGTAATTCATGACTACTAGGAATCTGCAGTGCTGTTAAAAAGGTAATAGCAGGCACTGGCAGAAAGACAGGATCAGAAAGGGCAGAGGGTAGAAGACAACTGCAGCTAGGAAGGGAGGTGTGGTTGTCCAGAAGTCTTATATAAAGGCAGCATGCCAAGGAAAAGACCAACTGAGGTGACTTTCCCATTTTATGATCTTTAGAGAATAAGCTTAAAGAAAGGAGCTAAAGTATATCGGTTCTCTGGCACAGATTTTCAACTTAGAAAAAAAAAAAAAAAGTTGCAACATCAAGAAGCTGAAAGATGAGATACTTTATATGTGTGGGATTCTCCTTATTTGTTGTTGTTATTTAAAATGTGTCATGCAACAGGTAGCTATAGCTATCTTTGCAGCTTGACAGATGAGGATGTGACCCTGCTGTGAAGATCACACAGTTCCTTTTCTTCAGAAACAGGGAGTTTCCTGGGACATCCCGCTCGTGCTCAGGAAGGTCACATACTGACCACAGCCTCAGAATGTCTGAAGCAGCCTAAGCAAAGACATTAAAATGCCATTTACTGCATTTCTCTTGTTTTCACAAAAATCAGTCTCAGCATGAATCATTGGCCTATAGGTGAATCACTTGAAGTGTATGGCTTAAAAAAGTCCATTGGAAAAAAAGTAACTTTTAGGGTTAGGCCACTATGTTTTCTAAATTTTATTTTGCCACTTAACATCATTTGCAGTGACTTACAACATAATATTCATTGATGGTAGCTTGGGTAATTTTCTACATCAGTCTGAACCAAAGTTTCTGGTCCATTATTCCTGTTAGCCAAACCTTTCCAAAGCATATATGCTGATATGAATGGTCAGGCATGCTTTTCTTAGTTTTTCATGGCACTGCTTTTCTCCTTGAACTAGAAAAGCTTGTATGATCACCTGTTCTTTTTTCTCTGTATTTCTGTGCAGTGGCCAGCAGTCAGAAATTATACATTGACTGACAGAAAATCTACTGGGATTTCAGACAATTCTCTTTTTTCCTTATTTCACACTCTTAATTTTTTTTTTTTTTTTTTCCCTGGAAGAATCAGTATACTTCCAGAGCAGGTATCTGGTATAAAAGCGACTACTGGCTCTATTTTTGTGGCATGTTGTGTACTTTCAAAGAAGCATTTAAAATAGTCTGGGTTTTTCTCTCATTGTGAAGGAATTTATTTCTGTTTGTAATTTCCTGCTATGAAAGATTTCATGCAGATAATGGTTTTCAAAGTATGCAATCTCTTGCGCAATTTGAGATGATAGCTTACTAGTTTTTCTTTCCTGTCTCAGTCAAAGAACAATAAGGAAAGCTCAACAGAAGCCTAGCAAATTTTGGACCACTTCATCCTTCTATTGCTGCAAAGAGAAATAACCAAGTATGCTAAAATATAAATTACATTAATTCAGTCAAAGTACCCTTATTATTTACCGACCTGCTCTCTTAATCTTGCTCATCGCAAATCCCCATTTTTAAGTGGAAGCTCAGAACACATCAGAACATGGGGTGGAGCTCTATTTAGTGGTGGGGTTTTGCGAATTGTGCTTCTGGTCAGTCTAACATGCACAGCCACATGACAGATGTAAAGCTTCAAAATAATGCTGTTTTGTAGTATATTTCTGTATATGATAAACACTGAAATTAGATTTTTAATTGTATTGTCAATGTAAGTGTTGCCAGCTTTATAAATGTACTAGGTATTGTTATTTTCATACAGAAGTATTTATGAGCCCAAAGTGGTTTTATATTCAAAGCCTGTGTTCTGCTCACTTTGAGATATTGCTGCCCAGAGAATAATTTTTTATGTGCACTGAGAGGGCAGGTCTATACCTGGAAAATCAAAGAGAATTATGAAATGTAATCACCCATGGAATTCCAGTTCTGCATTGGTGTTTCAAGTGAATTGCTTGTCAATTCTGCAGCCTTCAAGACTTCATTGATACTTAAGAATGTTTAGGCAACAAATTATGGCCAGTAACTCTTTGTATAGAATGTTAATATAATGAAATGTCTATACTTCATCGTTGGGTTCTGTCCCATGAACATGAAACACAGTGTTATATTTAGTGGTGTGCTTTGCTGTGATGATAGTTGTATCCTAAAGGTATACTGACATTATTAATGTGCATTTCTTTTCCAGTCAAATAAAATGATCTTAGTTGGTTAAAAAGAAGAAATTAATATTATACTAACTCAAGACTCTGTTTGACTTGAAGTTCAGCAAGGCCAAGTGCCAGGTCATGCACCTGGGCCAAGGCAATCCCAAGCACACATACAGGGTGGGAGGAGAATAGATTGAAAGCAGCACTGAGGGGAAGGACCTGAGGGTGTTGGTTAATGAAAAGATCGATATGAGCTAGCCATGTATTCTTGCAGCCCAGAAAGCCAACCATATCCTGGCTGCATCAAAAGCAGTGTGGCCAGCAGGGTGAGGGAGGTGATTGTCCCCCTCTGCTCTGCTCTTGTGAGACCCCACTTGGAGCCCTGCATTCAGCTCTGGGGCCCCCAGCACAAGAAGGACATGGACCTGTTAGAACGAGCCCAGAGGAGGGCCACAAGGATGATCAGAGGGTTGGAGCACCTCTCCTATGAAGACAGGCTGAGGGAGCTGGGATTGTTCAGCCTGGAGAAGAGAAGGCCTCAGGGAGACCTTACAGTGGCCTTCCAGTACCTCAAGGGGGCCTGCAGGAAAGCTGGGGAGGGACTCTGTGTCAGGGAGTGTAGTGATAACACAAAGGATAAGGGCTTTAAACTACAAGAGGGTAGATTTACATTAGATATGAGAAGGAAATTCTTTACTATGAGGGTGGTGAGGCACTGGCGCAGGCTGCCCAGAGAAGCTGTGGATGCCCCACCCCTGAAAGTATTTAAGGCCAGGATGGATGGGGCTTGGAGCAACCTGGTCTGGTGGGAGGTGTCCCTGCCCATGGCAGGGGGCCGGAACTAGATGGTCTTTATGGTCCCATCCAACCTAAATCATTCTAGGATTATGATTCTATGATTTTCCAAGTGGTCTTAGTCTAGGAAATAAACAAGTATTCAAGTATAAAATCAGAAGTGATGATAATAGTGACAACTGGAAGGCAAGGTACAAATTAACAGATCAAAGAAAGAATTGGAAATTATTATTCATATAAGCTTTATTTTGTTATGGTTATGTACTTTGTATCAGCAATTCTGAATACCAGATACTGGGGAAATGTTCACATTAATGGTAGGGTAACATGTAGGGTTTCATTCTTACCCAGCTTTGTGAAGAAATCCCAGAGATACAAAGTATAAACAGGTTTATATACAATTTTGTCATTGGAGGTATTGTCTTTATGTTTTTCTTGATATAGAAAAATCTTATGTTTGTGAGAACTACATATTAGAAAATGCTGAATTTCCAATGTATTTATAGTTTGGTTTTGTGGAGTATCCTAGATGTTTTGGGTAGGAATGCTGAAAGATGGGAAGAAGAAAAGCTTTCCTTCTACCTTCTCCTTCTTTCTCTTCTACCTTCTCCTTCTTTCTCTTCTGACTTCAAATCTTTTATTTCCTCCTGAAGTGAATTCCTCCTGTTTCCCACTAAACATTTTCTATAAAATTCCTTTTCCCACTCTGCCATCGTTATCCTGCCAATTCTCCTTTCTGCTGGGCCTTTTAGCTTCCCCTCTCCAGGCCCTTCCACTGCCGTCTCCATGTGCTTACTGGAAGAAGAAGCTGTGATGTAAAGCACAGGTTTTTACTACCTGTGCAGTTCTGGAGGAGCCAGAAAGGCGTGTGAGACTGACTGCATGGCCATCCAGCAATACTTTCTGTTTGAGTCCTGAAATCTTGTACACCAGGGGAGAAGACAGCAGGAAGCTTCTACCATTTGTCGAAGGACAAAGCCACCATAACACAGGAAACAGCTGTGTTTGTCTGACTTTCCAGAGGATGAAGGAGAAACAGGGGAGGAGCCAAACAGAAGTTTGACCGAGTCCTAGATAGATTTATTGAAGGGTCTGAAAATTCAGTGTTATGAGACCCTCCCAGTGGACACGGCCTAATTGCATCCTGAGTTTGTACTGATTGCCATCACTAGTGTGTGCTATGATCTCAATATCATGAGTCCACAATCACGTACTAATACTAGCTTCTGTTTGTGTTCATTTATTCCCTAGAGAATCAGCCCAGCTTTCTATTTGGATGGAGATTAGTACACTGTACTCATAGGTGAAAAGCTAACTGGTAAGCTCAATATGTTGCAGAACTCACTGAACATAAATTGAGTTTCTAAATGGTGCATTAGAAGAATTCTGACCTTAAAACTCATTGTTTTCTAAACCTACAGCATTTCAAAGCATTTATCTGTGAGACTGTCTATATTTCCCAAAGAAAGCTGTGTGGTCAGAGTCTTACCCTTTGCTTTAACTTATGTTACACCAAGGGAATTCAATGGTCAATGTCTAAATTGTCTGCACTGACTAAAGCTTTCAGAGATCTCTTTTCTGCTTTCTGCTCTACCTATTGTGTGTGCAAGACATGGTCAGTGCAACTCTGCTGCAGGAGCTCTCCAGTGGCTGCTCCAACCTCCTGGGAGGCTGGGAAGGACACGGTGTCTGAACCAGGAGACACAGATGAACATCTCTCAGCATGGAGGGATTTTGTGCCATCGTGGTCAGAGAAGACAGGGAATCAGAGTCTGAACTGGTTTGTGTTGCACTCAAAAAATACTGCACATGTCTACAATAGGCTCTATTAATCTTGCAAGGTGTTAATCCAAAACGTGTTCATCCAAAATGCAATTCCCAGTCTGTGAAGGCAAGAATAGAATTTAAATTCTATAGTTAAAGGTGGAGATGAGAGCAGTAGGAAAAGTTTATGGACAGAACAAACTAGACACCAATTTTCAAATTTATATTGCATAATCATACTGAAGTTCCTCTGTTCCCTCTATCTTAAACAACCTCTCTGGGACAGGAACCTTCAGGGACAGCTTCTCAGTGATTCTTTCCCTTCCCTTCAAGGCTGAAATCTGATTCAGCCTATCCTCAATTTTTCTGTCAGTCTCTAACCTTTTTGGTGACCAGGGGAGTCATTAGGCCCGTTGCCCAAGAGAGGTTTGGGAGCCATCCGGGGGAGGCGAGCTGCATGCCTTTCACTGCCATCAGAGGCAGGGCAGCATTCCTCTGCTCACAACCCGCACCCATCTGTCCCCCATCAGCTGGGTGATACTAAAATAAATTGGGAGTGGGCTGATGCAGAAGCAGTGTTACAGAAGGTATGTTCTCCGCAGGAAATGTGTAAACAAATATTTGGAAGATCTAAAAATACGAACAAAGAGGCCTCCGTGACATAACAATGAACCTTGCAGCACTCGTCCCATGCGTGTTTGTTAAATAGCAAAATTAAATTGCTAAGTAAAAAGTAGTTTTAAACAATCAAAGCTATAGACTCTTCAAGGTAGCATCCTTAATACTAAGGTTACAGTTTAACATCTTGCTCAGTTTTTGTATAGCCTCATCTGCTTAAAACAGATAGATTAAAAATAACTATTATTGCAAAGCATCCAAAGAGAGCTTGCTTGGACTCCTACATCATGTTCTCTTTTGGCCTGACCTTTGTTACTGAAAAAAAACAGGCTTACATCCATAATATTTTTCAAAATTTTTTGAAAGTGCTGTTGGAGATGACTGTATCATCCAGACTTGTGCACAGTGCTAATCTCCTGAGAATTTTCTACCTCAGCAGCAGCAGCCCCTCTCCCTTACTGTATATGGTCAGTAAAAAGTCTGCAAGAAGCATTGTAGAAGTAGTGCCACAGCATTTTTACCAGTCCAGTATTTAATATCCCAATTGTTTCTCCCAATTAAAGTACAGAAGTAACTCATATCCTGTTGCTATGGGTCTGTCTAAGACATTCTGATGTTTATTACTCTTTTCCCTTGTGTTGAATCTCTGCCCAGTTATGTGTCATGAGCAGATTCCACTCCCTTATGGCCATATTCCTTCACCCTGGCCAAAGATGTGTATGTGAGGAATGAAGTCACTCCCAGTTGTTACTGGTCTCTGTGGCACACAGCTCTTCATATTTCTCTAGCCCAAACTCTCATTTACACAATTGCTCTCTGCCAAGCTAGCTCTTTAACTGACCCTAACAATATAATGATTTTATTATCTACTTTCTACTGAGGTCTTGACAAGCTCTTTAAAGAGCTTGCAAGGCAAAAGTGCTCTAAAACACCAGGTAAATTAAGAGCACAGTTACTCAGTTTTGTTTTTCAAAAGCAGTCTGAATCGTTAAGCACACTCCTGTGACTTTACTTGAAGTACCTTCAGTTAAATTCTAACTTCCTGAGATTATCTTGATTTTCACTCAAGCCAGAACTTTGTCCTTTTCTCTTTGTTGACTTTTCTTGTACTCTTCTCTAGTGTGATCTTTCTTGGCAATGAAGGGCTGAAATATTAGTCATGGGATTTGTTGGTATGGTCACAACCATGTAGATATCTACATATTTTTTCCTTTGTTAAAATGTGATGTATTTAATTTTAATGATGATTATTATTATTTTTTCAGAGGCTTTCTTTAGCAACTGGAAAGGAAAGCAATCACATTCAGACTCATATCCTCCCATGATATCCATGCTAGCTACTGTAACACTAATCATGCCTGCTACTAGCCAATTTTCCTAAAGAAAATGCCCTCCACCCCTCAGGAACAACACTTTGATTTCAGGGCTTCCTCTCGCCTTTCTCAGCACGAACACTTTTGGATCAGTTCTTCAAAAACTTCTCTGCTGCTCCCATTGCTCTCCAACATCTCCTTGCTCCAGCTGCTGGGCCCTCCTTTTCAGAGAACCACTAGGGAGAGCCAGGAGAGCATACCCTCACGGCACTATTGCTGCTCTAAATTGTTATTCATGCTCCCAGTGCTTCTACCTTGTTGAATTTGTGTGTGCTTACCCAGCACAGCTCACACACCCCCATTTCCTAGGGGTATGGTAAAGTCATTCACTTGATCTTCTGCCTTCAGAAAACTGGAATGCATTTTTTATTCGTTGCTTTTGAAAAAAGAGATCAGATTAATAACTCCAACAATGGGGTAGTTTTCCTTTCTCTTCTTCAACTATGTATCATGAGTTATTTATCTGCCTGGAAACCCAAACATTCTTCATCAAAAAATTCCTGTCTGTTTCTGAGATTGACCATAACACCTGTGGCAATTTCCAGTTGCCAGTTCTTGTCCTTTCCATCCATTTCATAATTAAAATTTCTCATTATGCTTACTACTTAGACCTCTTGTTTTGATCTAATTGTCATTTTCCTCAACATTTATTTTTCCTCCTCTGAGAAATAAATGTACGCTAATTTTTGCTACCTGACAGTCATAACCAAGGGAATATATTTTTATATATGTACAATTCTATCTCTATATACACTGTAAATTACTGGTTTATCTTCAGATAGACCATAGAAAAGTTCCAGGAGTTTGCATCATCCAGTCAAAAAATAATGAATAAATAATAAGAATTCAGTTTGTGGTTCATCCTGTCCACTCAAATTGGATGTTAAAAGACAAAGCATTCTTTTGTTTCATCACCTTGGTTGTGATCATCACTGAAGTGGGCATTCAGTCTCTGCAGTCAGGCCTGCCATTTCCCTGCCTTGATTGATGGAGGAGCAAGTGAGACCAGGGAACTCCTGGCATGCCCAGAATGGCATGTGGATGCACAGGACTCTGCTAGGGCACATCTTCCTTGTTTTTCCTTGACCGATTGCCTTTCAGGAACAAAAACAACACACCGTTTTATGTCAGCCTTACAAATTTGCCTAATAAATTACAGCGAAGTCTATAATGATTCCTCACATAGTCAAATGGGACCATGTCTATCTGAGGCAAATATTTTGTCATAGTTATGTTGTGCTTGATTATGTTCATTAACTTCAGAGATGTGGGTAGTTACAAAGTTCCTCTTTTGTGGAGAACCATTGGCTTTGATTGGTTTATGACACAACACAAAATAAGACTTCCTTACCTTGGCTCCTGTGGGCTAACAACTGCCATAGACATACCCTGATTTGATTGACACAAGTAGAGATGGAAAAGTGGGTAGTATCGCTATCATCATTAACAAATCATGGGATTTTATTTTTCATGGTCACGATGCATGAAGAGTAAAGCAGCCATTGCAAGTGAACACTTGCATCGTACTGTACAGAAAGGTAGATTTTTGGATTTATGGTCATGGTGATTGTTAGAAAGTAGACTCAAACGTAGAGCATCTTCTAGCTAGGATTAGACGTGTTCGAGTGTTTGGGATTATCTCCCCCTCTAGTGGCTGTTCTAGGTAAAAATATAAAAACTGGGATTATTCAAATTAACTATCATTACTTCAGGGGTTCAGATGGAAGTGACCAAAGCAGTCTGTTCTTTTTTGCTGTACTGGATTCAAGTAAAAGGGTGTTAATGGAAAATAGGATAAGATTTGAAAATATTTAATATCTTAAATACTCGACAGTGATTTGAATATGTCACAGGCTCTCCTGAGTTTATTTAGACACCCAAGCAAGAGTATGGCACATGAATAAACCTTTAATTAATCCAAGCACTAGTAAAGAAACAGCTGAAATGCGGTTTTTCTTAAAAATTAAATTGGAAGAGAAAATAATTCTATGCTTAAAATGTTTGTATAGCTAATATCTGTAAAACATGCACAATAATCTTCAGTTATAGAAACTTGTATTAGTAACTATCTCAGTAAAATAGATTTCTGTTTTTACAAGAACCAACATTGTTCTTAAACAGCCTGGCATCCATCTACAAGATGTGACTAGTTTGCTGGATGAGGGGAGAGCAGTGGATGTTTATCTTGATTTTACTGTGACACACTCACCCTCCGTGAGTGTGTAGATGATACAACACTGGGAGGAATGATATACCAGATGGCTGTGCTCATTCAGGGGGACTTTGTCAAGCTGGAGATATGGCCCAACAGGAATTTCCTGAAGTTCAACAGAAGGCTGTACCAAGTTCTGCATCTGGAGAGGAGTAGCTCCATGCACAGTCCAGGGACTGACCGAATGGAAGCAACTTTGAAGAGAAGGACCTGTGGATCCTGGTGGAGAAGTTGAACATGAGCCATTGGTGTGCTCTTGCAGCAAAGAAGACTGACTATGTCACAGGCTGCACTGGGAAGAGTGTCCCCAGGAGGTCAAGGGACGTGATCCTTCCTTTCTACTTTCCCCTAGTGAGACCACATCTGGAGGCCTGTGTCCATTTCTTGGCTCCCTTTTTCAAGAGGCACAATGACATGGTGGAACAAGTGCAGCAAGGGCCATGAAGATGATTAATGGACTGAAGAACCTTTCATACCAGAAGAGACGGGGAGAGGGGACTGCTCAGTGAAGAGAAGGTTTAGAGGGATCCTGTCAACATATATAAATACCCAAAGGAAGAGTACAAACAAGACAGAGCCCCGCTCTTTTCAGTGGTGCTGAGTGACAGGACAAAAGGCAATGGGCACAAATTGAAATACAGAAACTTCTGCAAAAGTATGGGAAAAAATTGCTAGGAGGGTGGCCAAGCAGTGGAACAGGTTGCTCAGAGGTGTTGTGAAGTCTCCATCAATAGAGATATTAAAGACGCAACTGGACATGGTCCTGGGCAACCTGTTTTGGTTGACCTGCTTAGAGCAGGGCTTTGGACTAGACGATATCCAGAGGTCCCTTCCAGCTTCAACTATTCTGTGATTCTGTGTGACAGCAGCACCTTCAGTACCCTTATTGCTATTAGAATCTCAGTGAGGAGACTGTGATAAGATATATTTGTCCTGATAGTTAAAAAACAATCATATGGAGAATACTAGTGCTAAGGAAGAGTGCAGAATACAGAGATGTTTACAATAAGCAAACTGTGTGTGGAAGGATAAAATCGAAAAGGAGTGATGCAGAATGAGCAAAAGATCTAGTAAATAAATAGTGGGTGGCCTAGGGAAGAAAACAATGCCTAGTGCCCTTTTCTTAATAAATAATAAAAAGAGGTATGTATGGATACAGCCAGAGTAGGAAAGAGCCAGATTAAAGAAATATTGTGAAATACTGACATAATTTAGAGCTACTCAGGAAAACAGGAAATGAAATATACCTTTGAATACTGAGAACAATATTCTGAACCAGATATCAGTTTTTTTTTTTTTTTTTTTTTTTTTTTTTTTTTTGTTTGTGTGTGTGTGTGTGTGTAATTTATTTATTTATTTGAGTACTACTCACGATGATGATGTGTAGAGTCTCAGGGACGTAAAAATATCAGACACTGTAACTTTCTTTTAGAAATAGGGGAAGAAGAATTCTCAAGATTACTAGAACAAAACATTACGCTATCATTTTCTAGCAGTTCAGGGGACGAGAGAAGGAAAGAAAATGTACAACATGGATTTTTCACAAAGAACCTGTCTCAAATCAATCCAATTACCTTCCTTGATAGTTCAGCTGCTTGACAGGCATGTATTCACCTAGTGGCAACTAATACATCTAATACATCCCTAGTTTGTAGTGAAGTTCCCAACAAAAATATTGTGATATACATATATTATTAATATATTTTTAAAGAAACAAGACAGACATGATCCAGTTTAATTTACTATGATGAGGGTCAGCAGCTGTTATAAAGATTGTTAAAAGACAAGCCATAAATTATTTTCCAAGAAACTCTGGGAAGATATCATATGAAAGTCAGTCTTACAGGAGCCTGGCTTTCTAGGACATAGCTCATAAGGGAATGGAGAACGTGTGCTTGCATGCAGTACCAAGCTGGGAGAGCTAATCCAGATGTGGATCAGGGGATGGGAATGAAATTCAAAATAGTTTTTGTTAAAGAAGCAGAGCATGAAAGAAAAGAAGCAGAGCATGAAAGAAAAGCTCTGAAATTCAGTAATCTGAAGTACTCTAGAAAGAAAGAAAGAAAAAAAAGAAAAAAAAGTAAAAATCGGTAAGTATAAAATGGAAAAAATATGGATACACAAAAATGTATCAGAAAATGACGTGAGATGTTGCAGCTGTCAGTGTGAATATGGAAACAATGCAAAGTTAAAAGAATAGATACTGTGTGGCAGTGTTTTAAAAGGTTACATTCAAACAGTTTGTAGAAAGCTTTCCTTACTTCTCTGTGGCCTCTAAGGACACTCTTAACATGTCACATTTCGGCAACAGTACTGACAAACTGGAAAATCATGAAGAATAGGACTTATAAATTCCAAAGAGATGCTGAAATAATTAGCTCTTGGCTGAAACAATTAGCAATTAGCTTCTTTCTAGGAGAAAAAATGGAAGGAGAAAACAACATTTCCTACTGGGAGGAAGTGAGGGGACAGCTGTGTGGGGCTTAGCTGTCTACCAGGGTTAACTCACAACAAATACACCAACTATTATGATTAGGAAGGTCATATTTTCTGCCTAACCACCAAAGGAAAGGTGATTAAAGGTCTACTATGAAGGAGTATTATTTAAGAAAAAACTACTGAAACGGATAAAATGAGAAACAAACTATGTTCCCTGGGGGAGTTGTGTAGTCCCTGACTTCTTGAGATTTTTAAGAGTAGGCTGGAAAGTCCTGTTAGGGGATGTTTCGGAATTGTTTGAACACTGTTGTTAGGGAATGTTTAGAAACTGTTGGGCCAAGACCCGGATTTTCTGCAGGTCTGCTGCAGCCATGTTATGCATGTTTCCACTGAAAGCATAGCAGGAGGCTCCCTGGTCCACAGTTCCAATTACAACAAAAGGACCAGGAAAGAAACACACTTCAAAGTGAAGCATCTACCTCAGAATTGGCACTGGGTTTCTTACAAATTTCCACAAATAAATTATTATTATTATTATTATTGTTATTATTATTATTATTTATTCCAGAATCTACTGTCTGTGTTTTACTCCCAGTTTTAATCTTTCATGTTCCCGCGAAAGTGTTGACATAGATTCCAGGTGAGCAACAGCTGCTAATGCCTCCGTGCCAGGTCACACATAGTTAGTCTGCCCTTCATGCATATTTAATCTTAGACAGCTTTTGGTACTTTTGTCTATGTCCTGTAACCGTTTTCTACTGTGTGAGTATCATAGAATCACAGAATCATAGAATATCCCGAGTTGGAAGGGACCCATAAGGATCATCAAGTCCAACTCCTGTGCACCACACAGGTCTAACTATCACCCTCACTTCTTTCTCCTGTCAAGAGGTTAAGGAGATCTCCTTGGCAAAATCTTTGTTTATGAATGCATTTGGGGTTTGGTTTGTGGATCAGTGATTGCTGGATGTGTAACATGAGAGAACTGCGTTTTCTCTGTCAGGTTCTGGGAGCGAGGAGCGCTGGTAACAAGATTCTCTGCTCATTTACGAGGGCGCCCCGCGCTGCGTTATCCAGTTGGCAGAAGGCAGTATTATGTTCACCGGTAGCATCCAAACGCCTTAAATTTCATTGCCGTTTCGCCACGGCAGCCTTTGAAGCTTTTATCTGCCTAATTCTCCCTCCTTTCCTCAGCATCCTGCCTCCCTCAGCAAAGGAGGGCTGCAGAAACACCCCACTTTTGGGAGACCCCGAAGACAAGCTGTGACAAGACCGGGATCCTTCAGCGACCCCCCCGCCACCAGGGCCGCCCCCGTCTCCTTCCCAGGGCCCTCTCCTCGCCATGGCAACCGCGGCGGGTCGGGACGGCGGCGCCCGGTGATGGCGGCGCCGCAGGGCCCGCGGCAGGGCCCGGGGGCTTCGCCCGCTGCCTCCCGGAGGGACCCCGGCCCGCAGCCCCCTCCAGGGCCCGGGTTCCACCGCGGGGCTCCCGGCCGGGCCGCGGGCCCCGGGGAGAGCTGCAGGGAGGCCCAGGTGCGGGAAGGTTCCGAGGGGCGAAAAGGAACCCGGGGGGAACCGAGGCTCGCCCCGCTGGCGGCGGCTGGAGGCTTTGTGGGAAGGGTAGTTTTGGGCTGAGTCTTCTGTGGTGCCTGGTTTGCTTTTTCCTTCTTTCCCCGTAAGGTTTCTGTGGGGCAAGGCGTTGGACGTGGTGGTTAAAGACGCGGTGCTTAGAGACATGGTTTAGTGGGTGATGGTGGTGGTAGGGGGATGGTTGGGGATCTCGGAGGTCTTTTCCAACTCCAATGATTTTATGACTGTATAAAGAGTTCCTCTGCACGTAAGTATTCATTCCCTACAGCTCAGCAGTCACTGTCCATCTGCTTATGTTTCCTGAAGTATCTGTACGCCTTGATAACGGGAGGTAATGGGAGGTAACATCACCTGTTGCTTTTACGGGAAGCAATTTTTCTCTGCGATGAACTTCACAAACCCTTGCTGTTTATAAACAAAACACATATAGTTGTATTTCCCTTTTATTTATGGGGCAGCTCATGACGTGACTCAAGGTAGGGAAATACTAAGGTGCTCCTTCCAGTACTCCTCGCAGTTCGAGCAGCCGAGGCTGCCCTTGGGGACCGCCGTGGAAAGGGCAACGCGGTGTGTGCTGAGCAGGTCTGCTGCTCTCAGCTCTGCTCTAACTATTTCATTGCTGCCTTGCTTGAGTCAAAGCACACGACTACCTATACAAACCTTTTTTCACACGTTAAGGTTAAACAGATTTTTTTTATTATTATTATTATTTTTATTTTTTTATTTTAGACTGTGTTTTGCCTTTGTTTTGGCTGGGTTCCGAATCAACATAAAAGCAAGGAAGATTGCAGTTTTTTCGTTATTCATGGAAGTTAACCTGACTACCTTTTCCTAGACAGGGTGTACAGCAAATAGATCTCAGGGATGGTTGGATTCCATTAGATTCCCTTAAAGGGAATATATTTTAAATATTAGATTCACTTAATGTTAAATAAATATACCTTCTTGGAGTAGCTTCCAGGACACATCCAAAAGTCAGCTGAAATTTCTGTACAACTACAAATATAACAAGCTGAGCTATTAAAAAGTTAAATCTTTATCATAGCATTATTCAGTTGAGAAACTGACTGCTTCTTTTTCCTTCTGTTCTCATGGATAGGTGGCTTTGAGATTATATAGTCATTCTTTAGTTTTTACTTTTTTTAGTGTTTAGTCAGATTATGTTTAATATTTAATGCCTTCATGGGATGGTGGGCTAGAGAGTTTTGCTCTTGTGCAGCTTGGAAATTAGCTCTTTACTAGCATGTATGTGTGTCTTGTTCTCTCTCTCTCTCTCTTTAGAAACTGACCAGGTGAGATAACTTTTTAATTGTAGGATATTTCTGATAGTTTAGCAGCCTATGTTTTTTGGTGGATAGAGTGAAGAAAGGTCACAATAAAGGAGGATTCCTTTAACATTTGAGCAATGCAGTTTAATAACCGAGGACAAGATAGCAATTGGGTTATTATTTTGGTCAGGGTGACCTCAATGGGATATTTTATTAGATAGACCAACATAATTCTTACTTATCTTTTTATGTCTACCCTAAATTTTCAGATGTTCAGAATCTTTCTTTCCATGTGGGCTTTTTCCACTGCTTCCCCAGTGTGATGTATGTATGTAAAATAAAAACTGAGGGTATGTAATGTCTCTCCGGTATCTCTACTTTTCCAGGAAAACAAAATTAGGACACTAAGAATTTATAAATACCGGGTGTAAAATCGTGTAAACAGGGAAAAATTATTTGATGAAATAAAATGAAATAAAGGAGAAAATAAGGGTGAATGTTTAAGCCCATTGAGGGTGTTGGCTTGCCCTGATGGGAAACTAACCTTAATCTTTATTAGTGTTTCTGTCTAGAAACAAACAAAATGCAGAAGAGGCTGTGGATTCAGCTTCTGCTAAGTCACTGAATGCAGGTACACATCTTGCAGCAGTTATAACCTAGCACGTCGTTCCTAAGAAAAATCCTGTATTCATCAGCATACATCAAAATGAACAGGGGTAGAAAGCTGCGTAATTTGTATCTTTCTGAGGAATTACGCAGAGTCACAAGGAGAAACGGTTTCAGGTGTGGAAACTGGAAAGAAAAACTTAATGGAAGGATGTGAGGAAAAGACAAATTACTAACTTATTTGCTTATCTCCGTGTATGTTTTCCCAGCAATGATTGGATGTCTTTGATCAGATAAAAAGTATCTACTTGCTAATTGGCGGCAGGTAAACCTCTGGATACAATTACTGGATATCAAAGCATCCAACAGTATGCAAAAGCTTTTACCTTAGAATGAGATGGCTGAAGTAATCTTAACAGCGGTTTAACCATAGCTATCCTAGGCTGTGGAATGTAGCATGCTCTGAGCAGCAGATTAATGGTGAACCAAAAGGTTAAATGCAGACAGTAGCATTTAGCATTGCTTACATCTTCCAGGGTAAAGAAGGTCAGGCCAAATTACAGAAGAGCTCTTAGGGACTCCTTCACAACTTCAGGACAAAAAAGCCCACCTCTTAATATCTGCAAATCTCTATTCATAGTACTAAAAATAATTTGAGGACAGGTTTGCCAACAGTTTTGTACTCAATTCATACTCAGATCTAGTCGATGGCTGGAGCTGTCTTTCCTGCTTGGCTGAAGAAAGAGGAGGGAAACACTCTCTGTAAAGATGTCAGAGGCATTCAGGACTCCTAGGAAAGCTGAAGACCTTGCTAAAGTATTATCATAAAAATAGTATATTGGTATGCAGTATAAAAATTGTTAGAAACTTCAGGTTCCTGAAGGAATAAAGCGTTTGTGGGTGTTGCATGTTGTTTTTGTATCTTCTATACTGCAGCAGGTTTTATCCTGCTGCTCCCATGCTGTCCTGGTGCCTTGCACCCACAAACCTGACAGTGCTGTTAAGGCGGGTTGAAAATTATTCTAACTTGTGCTTTTAGAGTACCTTAAATGATTTTACTTTTCTCAGAACACAGGAGAAGCTGGTATTTTATGCCTGAAGTATGTGACTCGAGACTCTGCATGTTGGATAATTGTTTATAAAAGAAAATATACAGAGTTTTTCCATAGGACATGTGAGCACAGCAAATTTAAAGAATGACCAAATTTTGACTACAGCAAAAAAATTTTTATTAACAGATAATGCTGGGTGGAGGGTGGAAGCTACAGGTGTTAAGGGATTAGGAGAGCATAGCCTGGTGTGCAACCAGGTGCCAGAAGCTGGTGGGAGTAGGATACAGTTTCTGTTTTGCCACTGATAATTTATGCACCAAAGCCATTGTAAACCTGCAGCTTGGGAAAGATGGCACCCATTCTGCCTTTTATGAAGTTAATTTGGCACATTTTAAGACAGGAAAATGAAAAGCATGGAAACCAAGATTTTTTTTTTTTTTTTTTTATGTATGTTTCTGAAGATCACGAGTTTGAAAAAGAAATGATGTTTTGTTTACAAGATTTCTGTATCCTTTAAAAATGCGTTTTATGCGTGATGAATTGTTTATTAACAAAAATTAGGTCAAAAAGCAAAGAAATCCTCTGCGCTGAATCATCACAGTTAATTTGCTAAAAATTTTTAGAGTGAGGGACAAAAGACATACAAGAAGTTCAGACCCACAAGAATTTATTAGCATGATTTTTAATTGATGGCATGTATTGATTCTAGTGGTGAAAGATGTTTTTTTTTTGGGGGGGGGGAAAAACAAGCAATGGGAGGAGAGAGAGAAAAGGGAAAGCTTTGCCCAGGGCAGCCAGGTGGAGTAGTGATGTGTCCCAGCTATGATTATTTAATCTTTTTCTCTTTCTCTGGAGAGAAAAAAACAACCTCCCCTTCCCCCTCAAACAAACGAACAAACACCAATAACAACAACAACAACAACAACAAAAACACCAACAAAACAGGTATGAAATAAACAACAATAAATAAGACAAGTATGAATAAAACTGCTCTGTTGGCTGGTTGGTATGTGGTATGTTTTTTGTGCCATAACTGCTATAACTAAAACTTATTAAGGGGGTGTTTTCTGTTATTAGTCAAATAACTGGGTAGCTTTGATTAGCTTTGATTAAATATACTTCGTTGTTTCAATTCTATTTAAGTGAATTCTTATCAAACTTAAGTTGTAGAGAAATTAATAAGTAAAAGTTGCATTAAACGGAATCTCATTTAGTGGTAAACGGAGAACTCCAAATGTACAAATTGCAAAATGAGTAGGACTTTCTTAGTGTACTTAGAACTAAATGTTAAGTAAGGAAGTGATAAACTTATTGAATAAATAATAAAAAAAAAACTTTTATTTTTTCCCCCTGCTTTCCACATTTGGAAATGTATATATTGAAGGACTTAATGTCTCTTAATTGTACACATATTAGTAAACTAAAGGAAGGGAGGGGAAACAAGGAAGACATTTTCCCTGTAATGCTTTCAAACCATGCAGAGCTCTCATGTGAGTTGCTCATACATCTGAACAAACAGCTCTTGCCGAGCTACTGTGGAAAAGCTGTGAAGCTTCTCTTTTTGGCTGATGTCCACCTTTCCAGAGGTGGATTGGTGGACTGTCCCAAACTCAGATACTGTGAATGACCCACAGGGCAGCTGCCTCCCAGGGACTGGAAAGAAGCACCAAGCTCGGCATACCTACGGGGCTGTTTTCATGAATGTGTTGCTTCTAATACAGTAATCGTTTTCCTTTTCTGATAAAGTACAGTGGAAATACCTTTTTCTTGAGATCTGTAATGGTACGGGTATGTTGTGAACAGCTTATTTGTGTCCTGATTGCTGCTTAGCTAGCATCCACATCTCCAGCATAAGATGTGATTTTCCTCTGACCCACAGGTCACATGAGTTACTCTTGTGAGCTCAGCACAGCTGTGAGTGGAGTTTTAAAAAGATTTAGATCAATTTACTTTAGCTGTGTCTGAACAACTGTAATAGCCTTTGATTGCAGTACAGAAGTGCTAAGCATGTGTGGTGAAAAAGCCTGAATTCAGCACAAGCAATCAAAACCATCAAAATGTTAATATTGCTTATTAAAAGGGATGTAAAAATTCCATTGCTGGAATTCTTTTACTGGCTTCTGTGCGCATCCAGGTGAGCTTCTAGTGCTGGCAACTAAATCTAACATTGACTTATGCCACGGAGCAACTTGCTGGGCCAGAACCAAGTGGTCTTGTCTGACTGCCCTTGACAACCAGACAAGAGGTGAGGTTTTTAGTGACAAGGCAATTTCCTGGTAATTCCATGGAAAACAAACTATTCAAATGGACGTCTTGTTATTAATACCAAACTACTCACAAGCATCCCAAGTTAGTGCAATTAAGCTTTATTTACTGATTTATTATCTTACATGATTTGCATATTAGCAAAAAATCAGATGTGAACCTTGAAGGTTTCTGCTGCTGAATTCCCTTCCAGGTAAAATTAATGATAAGCAGTAGAACAAAATATGAACCACTATGTCACTGTCTTCATTTTAAAGGGTGTCAAAGCAGCTTGTAGAAAGCAATTAACACCTGTGAAAGTATGTATTACCACACGTAGAGATAAATCACCCATGGTAAATCTGTCCAGCTTGCCACACTAATCTGGCAAATGTACATCAATTATGTCTTGATAGGCTGCATCAGTAAAGGAAAGTATTATCCTCCCAAATTCAACGGCAACACTCTGAAAGTTAGTTCTATTTATCATGTGTATACTGCTGATCTATTCAAATATATATATTTATCTTTATAGTGATAACTAGCAAAAAAGTTGCATTTTTTTTTTTTTTTTTTTTACCAAATCTCTATTTCATTGTTAAATTTGCCTAAAATTGAGAGTTTTTAGCTTCAGAAGCTTGTCTCCAGGAATCCCCTACATTTGTTAGACTTGGTGCTGCCTTAATGAAAGAGAAATGATTAGAAGTGATCCAATGGTTAAGTCTTGGAGACCCTTTCTCACACCCTCAGTGCTACAGAAGGTGGCTGTTTTACACTGTAAGATGTTTATAAAGTTGTTGAGCAGAGATGTGGTCCAAAATGAAGACGTTGTTGAGCTCTTGGCTGTAGAGATGACATGTGATCACTGTGGATAGCTCTTGAAAATGAAAAAGTAAAAGCAACATTTCTGTAAGGTACAATTGTTCAGGCTGGTCTGGCCTGCCTACAGCCTGCTGGAGGGAATGTTATCTCCAAACATGAAGCCAACAGAATGGAAACACCACTTGACTTAACACTACATTCTACACAGAAAATTTTCAATTCTTTGCAATAAAAATCATGACTATTTTCTTTTCTTGAAACTAAATACTTCTTTTAATATACTGAAATTCTAAAGGTGGCAGAAAGGGAATGTTTTATGGCTTTCTAGAAAACATACACCGACAGCATCTGTTGGTATTGAATTGTTGACCCCACATGGCATGAGACAAAACATTATTTGGAAATAAAGTATTATAGTTTGTGCTGTTGTGCTGATTAAGAAGCTGAGGTTTTAGCTCTAGGAAGGATATAGAATGTTCTTAGTACTTTTATGGTACTGTATTAACTTGTCTGCAGGATAACTTGCGTATGAGGCAGTGAGAAGGCCAGTTCTTACAGAGAAATGGAGATAAACAGCACATCTAAAGGAGGTTCCTGCAGAATGAAAACATGCTTAAATTGGATTAGGAATAGAGACATATTTCAGCTGCTCTATAATGTAGCAATCCTTCCTTCCCACTGTCAACCTGGTAAATGTGTTACTGTCGGGAAGGATGAAGAAGCTAGCATTAACAAATGTACATGGAGCAGAGATCTTGATGGAGTACAGTTCTAATCTGCATAAATCTAGATAGCCATGACATACAGCAAACAAGACCTGAAGGAAAAGCTTTTAAAAGAATTGAATGCTTGCAAGACAATAGTATAACTCAAGAACAATGAAAAGCAACATCAGCCTAAAGGAATTTTGATAATACAGCTTTGGCTGATGCTGATAGAACCTTAGAGTCATAGAATATCCCGAGTTGGAAGGGACCCACAAGGATCATTGAGTCCAACTCCTGGCACCACACAGGTCTACCCAAAAATTCAGACCATGTGACTAAGAGCACAGTAAAAACGCTTCTTAAACTCCAACAGGCTTGGTGCTGTGACTGTGTCCCTGAGAAGCCTGTTCCAGTGCACGGCAATCCTCTCTGTGAAGAACCTAAGATACTTGCTTAGTATTTAACTTGGAAGATAGTAAGCATGCCTATTAGGAATTTGTTTTGGGAACTTAAAACTGAAGTTTAGTTATAGCTGTTGGTGACCATCATTCTAGTACAGTAGTTCTCAACAAAATTTTATCATTATGGACTAACTAGTGTAGTGTTTGCTGCTGTATAGATTGCTGATAGGTTCATTCAGCATTAAAGTGTTGTTCTTATTGTGGAACTCTTATTACAGTAGTTAAAAGAAACCCAACTTTCATACCTTCCTCTAGCAGGAATCCTAAATGACTGTAAGGTAGTTGCATACCCTAAGAGCTTGATGTAAAGATTATGGTGACTCTACTGAGACCTCTTGATGAACACAGGAATTCAGTATTTGGGTTTCAACTCTGTCGTTCCCCCCCTGGACACCTTGGATAGTCATAAGCTTGCATATAAATGTCTAGACCTGTGAACATGGAACAAAGAGAATATTTGTAACCAATTAAAAATTATCTTAAATTCCTTCCGACTTGGAAATACTTGCCTTGACTTTGCTGTTGTAATAGTGAAGTTATATTTTCAATATAAAAATGCTGAATGAATGGATGGCTGTAATACAGAACATGCAGTCTGATGAGAGATGATATATCATGCTTACTACTGGTGCGTCTGTAGTGAGCTAAGTGGGCAGATTGCTTTTGCTCCATCAAGAGAGATAAGCAAGCTGCAGTAAAGTATTTGTGAAAGCTCTGTATCTAATGCAAATGGCCAAAGTATGGGGCCTCAAGTAGCAAATAAAAACACTCAAGATACTATAGAATGTGTATGTGAATATGCAGCCTTTTTACAGCTAGCTAATTGCCAGAGATTAATTTATTAAAAGTGCTATTCAGTTGACTTTGAAATCCAGATGAATGGATGCATCTTCCCTTTGTCTATAAAGGAGAAACCTTGCAGGATAATGAAGACAGGAATTGTATCCTCCACACTCCCCGTATTATCTGTTCCAGGACTCATGACCTTTGCTGTGACTGCTGACAAGTTCCTTAGAGACATTTCAAAGACGTAGTGATCTATCTTGGGTATTGCCATGTTGCAGAATTTTGATTTAGCAGCTTCTAGTAGCTGCATAGATAGCAAAGAGTAAGGCAGAGTCAGGTGCTTTGTTGTTTCATTAACGTTTTCTTTTTTTCCTCCTCTGGAGATAGTTACTGCTAATATAACAAGGTGACTCAGTGAGGTAGTAAAATAACATGTGAAGGACTTGGAATCCTGTACGGGTTGAACAGACTATTTAATCCCAGTTGTGGAAAGGAAAAACAACCCAAACCTGTTATAAAAACCACATATTTGATGGCTGTCTGACACACTTTTCAGAGTTGCTATTTGAATCTGGTGTTCTGGTAGTGCTAGTTATTCATCTGCATAGGCATAATTGCTTGTATGAGAAACATACATAATTTTAGGCCTTTTGAAAAACAGAAAAGGGAATCGCTTTCTTAGGAGTCAACAGGAATGTTGACTGCATTTTTACTGCAAAGTATGCATAGTGATCTGTAGGAATTGTAGGATTTGCTCAGTGTGAATTCAGGCTGGTCGGAGAACCTTTGAAGTTCGGGGTAGAATATCTGCAGTACAGCATATTATAACTGTATGAGGTACAATATTTCCTCTTGGAAAGGGGACCTAACTGCAGTTTGCTAAAAACTCCAAAACTTTCTATAGGCAACTGGAAAGGAGGTCAAACATTAAGTATTATTATAACTTAGATCTCACAGGGATTTGAAAGTATTCAAATCAATTTATGTTATAAGTAATATTTCTCTCTCAATATGTCTCTATTATATGCCCACAGGTGGCTTGGTCATTACATTATAAAGGAAATAGTAATAATACTAAGCAAAAGCAAGATTCTGTATGCAACTAGAGCTAAAAATCAGGCTAAACTTCAGGATTTACTCAGTATGGGTTAATTGGTTAATATGCAGTCTGACCCCAGGAGAGATTCCCTTTTGGTAGTACGGAAGGAAAAAAATACATTTAGTCTGCCCTGCTGGCGGTAGTTCTACGCTGAACTATGCCTAATACACCAGTGAAATCTTCTAAGAACTGGTCTTTGAATTTCTGAGGTATATATTATAACCAATTAATGAAATACGGAGTTGCATGAGCGTGAATCTCTTGAGTTTAGCGTTTACTTTTCAAATGCATGAGTTAATACTATAGCAGTTCTGATTTAATTATAAAAATGCTCAATTCAAAATATGCTGCCAAGTTAATGGGTAAGAACACCCTACCTTATCTTTCTGTTGGGGCCTGCAGGGAAGAAAAACAACTTTATTTCAAAGGTTAAGTGAGCAGCAAGTTAATTAGTCCATGAACTGTTATTACAGTGATACTTTGTTTGCCATGCAGCAGCTTGAAAGGTGAATCTTTTAATTGTTTAATGGTAGGCAACGTCTACTGAATACTATCATTTGAACTTTCACTGCAGACGGTATCACAGTGTCGTCTGTATAGGAAGCTGTGAGCTATTTATACATATAAATATATGTATATGTTTAATAGATATAGGTGTATATAAGTGTGTAAATATGTGTATACATGCACACATACATAGACAACTTCCGTTTGTTAGAGATTCTTCTTACTTTTATCTCCTTTTATCTCCTTTTATTATTATTTTTTTAACATAGACTCCTAAGAACTTTTGCTGATTGAGGTGAAATGGTGGGTGCTTATAAGAAGAGGAAAATCGATACCACTGCCTTTATGTTTGAAAGGTGATCTATGGTAGCTTGAAAGGTCTTTAGGACTGAATTGTTAATTGGTAGATGTTACTTTTAAGGGAAGTAATCCTTAAGAACTCTTCTAAAAAACCAAAGCGAAAGTTTTGGATCCTCTTCTATAAAAGAGACTATGGATTTGGCTGCCCATTTTATGCTGGAGGCCTGCATTTCCACTTCAGAAATGTGGGAATGAGAGAATGAGGACCCCAGAGCTCTTTTTCCCCTGAGGAAGTAGCGTGGAGAAGAGAAACGCCTTCTTATGAAATGCTAAACAACCAGTGAACCTTATGTGATAGTGATAGGTTGCTCCATCCATACGAACGTAAAGAACAGATGCAACATTTGGGGTGAGTTCTAGACCTCTGTTGAATGCATGCTTAACTGGTGCTCACAAGGAAAACAAATCCAGACAAGCTAGGCAGGCTGGAGAACTTCAGGATGAAGTTTTGCATTGAGACCGGGACTGTCTTGATTTCATGGCTTTGATGCCTTTTCTAGCCCCTTGGTGATTTTGGTGGAAATGTTGTCCAGTGTTTGCCTTTTGCTGTCAATAGGATCTCTCTCTGCCACTGCTGCTTTTCATGTACATTATTGATGGGACATTGTGTAACTCTTCTATTGCAGGAGCTGTTTACATTGAAGTGTGTGCAAGTCTTTTCTAAATCTTACCTAAATCTATTTTGTTCTACTCTTCATTGAAAATCATTTTATTCTGGAGCTAGAGGTAACAAGAAAGCAATATTTAGGTCTGGTGTGGAACTGGAAACCAAATCTAATGATCAGTAATACAATGCAAGGTTACGGTTGCTCAGGCAGCTTCATTTGTCATACTTTTATTTGATATGCTTGTATCTAAGACATGGCAGCTTAAATTGTTCTTTTGCTGAGACACAGGTGACTGTTGGCAGTCCTGTAACAAATTCTGTGGTCATTACTGTAAAACTTCTTTCTGAAAAGAAGTGGATATGTGCAGATGCCACTAGACACAGGAAATACCTTATGCTGAACTTTTTGGACAAGTAAGGTTTCACCTTGAAGATGGAGATGAAGATTCATCTCAGTGCTATGGCAGGTATAGGATATTCTCAAACCACATCAGATTTCAGCCTTCTGTGGAAAGAAGAATATATGTTCATCTGTACTAGACTAATCGTTCTGGACCCTACTATCCTTATACCCCACTGTTCCATAACTTGTCATCTTCTCAGAAAAAGAAATAGCTAAAATAACTCCACTACAGCATCTCATGCAGTGAGATGGATCCATAAATGATTAAATGTAGTCAACTTTTCAGTTTCAGCTGTCTTGGGCTAGAATCTCATCAAGTGATTCTTCTGGCAGTAGTAGTTGGGTTTTGAGTGCTTGAATTGCTGAAAATTGTACTTGCTGTTGATCTAAGTTTCTGCATCTCAAATGCACAGGGTGCTGCTTAGTGTTTAAAAAGGAAAATGCGAAGACTACTAGGGTAAAAATAGTGCTGGCTTACTAAAAGAAACTTGCATTTTTTTTTCTGTATTTAAACTACTGGGGAGAATTTATCAAAGCTAAACTGTTTCAAACTGCAGCTCTGCCCACCTTGTGAAATCGAGCAGGGAAAAACCTTGTTCAAACCCAAACCAACTCAAAACTCAAGGTTCTTTTCTTTGGTATCTAGTAAGCAGTGTGTATTCACGGCTTCCTTTTTGGCACAGCTGGCCAAAGGTAGAACTGGAAAGACAAACAAAGAGTAAAATACAACCTTAACCCTGAGGTGACAGATCGGGGCCTGGTTTTCCTTTCACGTGATGTCATACCTGTAACTGAGCCCTTATCTAGGATGATAATTACTTTCTCTTTCTTAGTCTGTTATTTAGAAAGGTAGAAACAAACTTAATGGTAGTAATGACCAGAGACATTCACTTTACATGTGAAATCAGGATTATTCTTTTTGTGTTTATCTACAATGAATTTTCATCTGCCACTTTCACAAATAGTTGTTCAGTCCTGGAAGGTTCTGTAATTCTTTGTGGTCATCCTTATTACCTTGAATAACTGGGCTTCATCAGAGGCTTTGTCAGTCTCACAGCTTTTCCCTCTTCCACCCGAATATGTTGAACAGTGCAGATGCCTGGAGAGCTCCACTGGTGACCTGCTGTTGCTGCAATGACTCAGTGTTCATTTTATTCCTATCCTCTCCTTCCCACTATTTAGCTGAATGCTTTTTTTTTGCTGAAGGGTCATTTCCCTTATGCTTTTCTTAAAAGCATTTGACAATGGATCTTTCTGAAAGCTTTTTGCAAATCGAGGTCATTTAGATCAATCTTCCTTACACAAATTCTTATTAACCCCTTCAGTGAACCTCAGCAGATCCTGATGAGTATTTCTCTTTTACAAAAACCTTGTTGACATTTTCTTGAGAAATTAATTTAATTACCTGGCCCTTAATTCTCTTCTTCATTATAATTTCTGCCATTTTACCTTGTCGGTCTTTCTCATCTTTTTTTTTTCTCATTCAGCTTTGTGACCCCGAACATGTACATTTTATAAGCCAGTGTCTAGTCCTCTTGATATTGATGCAAATTGCATGTGACTTTAAGTAGTTCTGCTTTTCTGGATTTACCTTCCTTTAGAATTTTTGGGTGACTAAATATCTAAAGCATTACTCACCATTGGTGTTTGTTTTTTTTTTTTTTTTTTTTTTTTTTTTTTTTCCTTTTCTTTCTTTCTTTGTCTCTTTCTTTCTTTATCAGCTTATATCATTGTCTAGCCATTACTATTTAAGTGGGAGTGTGGGAGGTTCCTATGAAGGAAATATTGAACTCTTCTGCATCAAAAATGTATATAAACCTAGTAATCTTACATTGCCTTCCAGCAATACTTTGCTTTTATTTTTTTATCCACTCCTGTTGAAGCAAATTTGAAGAATTAAGTCAAGATCCAAATCAAAGTTCAGGTTTCAGTATCTGTTATTAGCTGTTGTTCACATTGCTTCACGTTGCCTCATTGCATTTTCCTTTAAGCTTCCAGAGTTTAATTCACCTGGATTTTCTTTATATCAGTGTTACTCCAGCTTTTTGGAGGATGCCTTCTTGCTTTTACATTATCATTTATCTATGTTGGCTTGCTAATGCTTCCTCAGGTGTTTCTGGTAGAAGCCATGCAGTTGCTCTGCATTTCCAGTGTTCTTAAATAGTTTGCCTGCTGCATTTTATTCTTTTGACTGCTTCTCTTTACCTTTTTTTTTTCAGTGGTTCCTCGTTTTGAAGTAGCATGATGGTATTTCCCTAGTGTACGTGGAGACCCCCTGAGGTTTCTAGCTGATACTGTTCCCTGCCACGGGCTTGTCTCTGATCACTACTAGCATGTCACAGTCAATAATTTTATCCTAATCAACCTGTCACCAATATCCTACACTATGTCTATTTTACTCATGACAACTGAAATTTCACTCTGTTAGGCTCTGGTTGTTTGCGTTGTTAAATTGTTTGAACACTGAGCTCTTTTACACTGGTGTAGGCTTTTTCGTCTTTCCTGTATCATAAATACCTAGATGTACGGTGCAATGTGCCAGTGATACTTTCCTTATACCGAGTTTATAATGCTATTATAGCGATATCTCCATTCAGAGACCACATTGCACTTTTCCCCAACATTTTATAGGACTTCTTGAGCTTAGGTGTAAGCAGGTATGCACTTGTTTTGGTTTCCTGTTTGGTTTTCTATTTCCTTCCACCTGTACAAAGGGACAATACCTTTCCAAGCCTTTTGCTGTGATTTCCAATGTGACAGATGGCAGCCTCTGCTCTATCATGTGCCTTGACGGTGTAGGGTTTCTGGCATGTTATTCAAGCAGATATGTTTGAAACCATGTGCTCTTTAATGCCTGCTAGCTTTTCCTCAGGCTGGGTTTAAAAACAACCCCCTGATCTTCTTTTTAAGGGTAAAGGCTATAGATTTTCCTTAACTTGCTTCTTCGACAAGCACTCCCTTTGTTTCAGCTGTGTCCCCATCTTCCAATGAACCTGGACCTTGTTTCTCTCCCAGTCTTAACTTACATGTTGAGAATTTATCACTGTCTTTAGTCTGCACTGCATGGGATATTGTGAGCATCTGAGCAGTGCTGGGGACACTTAAAGAACACGAGGTAGAGTATTTTTGCCTTTGATCCATACCTTACTCTGACTGAAAATAGTGGGCACAATGTCCAAATAACTGTTAATAGAAAATGGAAGAGAAGGTGTCAGATTATGTAGCTCATTAAAATGGAAAGTAAATTACATGCATAGTTATCAGAACTAATTTTTTCTGTCCCCAGAATGCTGTCTCTTAATTTGTAACTTTTAAAATTAATTAATTATTTTTTTACTTTTATATTTTAAATTAATCATTTAATATATTTATATAATAGCACATACAATATGATATATATTATATTATATATATATCATATAATAAAAACAATATAATTAATTCATAAATAAGACCCAAACATCCTGTCTATCTTGGTAAACAGAAGGTTCATTAATTTATTTTACATATTGATATATACCTGTCTATTTATATACTCAGTATTTGTGCTTTTTTTTTTTTTTTTTTAATTTTTATTTTCCTAGAAGAGCATGAAATAGGCAAGCAGAGCCTGGAGAACTGATGTCTGTCGTGCATAAAGCAAAACAAGGAATTACACTAGGACATACTACATGGTAGTTAAATTCTTTAAGCAGTGCCATCTTTCACCATAAAAGGCCTGTTGGGCAGCAAGGTGACATTATTGCTGCTTAAAACCTTAATCATATCTTTTTACTCATCAAACAAGAAGGTTCAAGGGATTTGTAACTTAGGAGAAACTGTATCTTTCAGCTATGATAGGCTGAAAGCAAAGCAGTTTAAAAAAATCCTTGCCTCAGTTAAAGTTATTAAAATCTCAATGTTACTTGATTTTCGAAAGCAGTTCAGGTACTATAAGAAAGTTCACCTTTACCTTTGATTGTTCTCATTGTAGTTATATTAAAATAATTCAGCAGAGGATGATGAGCTTTTATTTAAATTCCACTTTCATTCAGGGTAGATTTTCATCTCTGATTTGTAAAGGCCAACTCTGTTTGTATTTCAATTGCCAAATACTGTAATGGCCGTATTTCTGGTCTTGTGAAAAAGCAGCATAAAAGTAATGTACACGAGGCTTTGAACCACTAGATGGCAGCTAACTACTACCTGTAGTTACCCATAAGGACAGAAACTTGTTGGGGCTCCGAAGTACGGCACCGTCCAAAAATTCTTGACATAGTGAAATGAACTTGCATAAATTATCAAATAATATGACAACTAAATGTTTTCATCTGAAAACTTTTTTACTAATTCAATTGATTCTTCTTGGTTTTACTGATCTGTATAGTGTTGATTTACCCCAAACAGACATTTTGTAGTGTGGTGAACGTAGTCATGGCTATCCAGAGATACGTGGCATATTAAAATTGTTCTGAGAATGTTGAGTTACAATATAAGATTGCATATACACCTTAATGTATATATTACATTACTGAAAAAACAGTGTGGCTTCACCATGGATTTTACCTTGTAAGGCATCTAGGAAGAAAATGCATTTTTTCAATTAAAGGCCTGGTTGGGGATTGCTAATAATATAAATGGAAAAAAAAATAAAAAAAGGTTTATTAAAAACTGAAAAAAAAATCTAAATTTTGCAAAATAAAAACACTCTTCAGTGTTCTGCAATATATCAAGAATTAACTTGTGTAATATTTACTAGCATATTTAATTTCTAAGAGAGGCAGTAAAGGGTTCAGAGAAAACTATGAATGCAATTCTTTTCAGTTTTTCTCTTTCAAACATTCACATATATATATAAATAATATATATATAATCAGATTTGATAGTAGTAGGTGGGGAAAATTGTATGGAAAATCAGATAATGTAGGGAAAATGGCTTTTACTCATGAGATTTTTATCAACACTGAGGCTGTCAAGTGATAGTAGATACAATTCATGTGGATATCAGTGGAGGCAAAAATATTTAGGAGAATTCTAAGCCTGAAATATCTGTAAAAAGCATCTTGTTTTTCTTGTTCCTAATGTTGGATCATTAGCTTGTTTCTCTTGGCATTTTCAAGGGGACATCAGATTGGATTCTGTCACTGAAGTTGAAAAAATTAAGGTTATTTTAAAAAGAAAAAACCTGTTCATTGTTGAAGAAAAATTGCTGCATTAAGCAACTATCGCACTACTGAAAAATAACTGAGAGTGAATGTGCTTGTATAAAATATATTAATAGAAACCTGGGTAGTTCAGTAGTTGGTAGGTAATAGCTATCTGAAAGCTGCTTGACAGCTGTTGCTATATATTTAACCAGTCACCTGTGACAGGGAAACAAAGGTGTCTGTTGACATGAGCATTACTTAAGAAGGCTAAACACAAATCAAATAAGCAGCTATTAAATTGACTTTTGCAAATGGGTATGTTGCCCTTGAGCATGATGAATTGTATTGAGTGGTGTTTGTATATAAACAATATCACCTTAACAACACAGGTTGGTAGCAATGATTTTCAACTCCTGATCTGTAGGCAGTAAATTCTGGTGGTTAGAGCCCTCTAGTTTCTCATGTTGTCCAATTTAGTCTTGAAGCAACTTCAATGCACGTTACAGCTGAATTAAGGAAAAAAATAGATGCAGAGCTAAGCTTAATAGTTGCTGGCTTTTTAGGTCTTCACTGTATTTTCTAGGTCTTTTTTGGTGTTCCTACAGAAAAGGAATGAAACAAAGATGAACAAAAGGTTGGGGGGAGAGAGAAAAATGATGAATGAAGAAGCTTGCACCACAGTTTAAGGCTTAGTGTTCAAAAATAGTACTTGATGTTTATATCAAATACTACAATGTTCAGAGCTGGAAGAAAGCAACTTTGGAAACAGAGCATTGGCAGAGTTATAAAGGTAAGGAAAACTGAACTTTGGATTAGGTCCAGACTAGTAACCATGCAGCTTGAAAAAATGCTTGAACTGAAGGTGGGTGGGTGGCAAATATATATTTTAAAATGACGTAAATTGATTATGTTAATTTCATAAAATATTTTAATTAAATAAAAAAACGGTTAAATTAGTTTTTTAAAACAAAAAAGCATTTGGGATTGGTTTTTTTTAGGTTTATTTTTTTTTTTTTTTTTTTTTTTTTTTTGGTGCAACTGGTCTTATAAGTTAATTGGTAGGGTATCAGCCAAGGCTTAGTTGCATGATTCATTTTGAAAGGCAAGTTTGCACTCAGACTTATTTATTCATTTAGCACTGGTACTGATATCTTGTCCAGATTGTTAGAGTGGTCTGGCAATGGTATAATTTCACAAATGTTACAGTGGTACAATGAACAGCTTGTTGCTGGATCTGCCAACAAAACAAGGGGGGGCTCTGCCAGCAAGGAAAACTGAAATTTAACTTAACTCTTGTCCTTGTAAAAAGGGAATTGAATTTTGAATGCACATGCACAGTACTGAATTATAATAATAAAGTATAGAGGTCTTTAAGACCCCTAGACTAATCATAAAAGCTGGTTGTTTAAACAAACTATTCTTTTGTTAACATGCTGTTATAACAAACATCGGAAAGCTCTGCCTGATATTTGACATTTAAGAGTCAGTTGAGGTGACTGCCCTAATTCTGTAGGGTGTGTGCTTTTTGGAGAGGAGAGGATGAGAAGGAGTCTGCTTGTTAAAAACTCAAGTTGCTTGGAAAGTGCAAGAAAATGGTTTGCAGCTCACTTTTACAGTGAAGTCCGTGATCAATATAAAGCATCTTAGCGTGTTACAGGAGAGACAGGGGACTATTGTGTTGGTTAAATACATTTCAGATAAGACAGTAAATTGACAATAGACCTCTCATTCTTTTTGACTCTTTTACTATTGAACTTCCCAGTAAATTTCATGTTTCTCTTACTCGTAAGACTTTCATCAGTGTGTGTTGAAACTCAGTGATGCACAATATTCTGACAACAAAATACATTACTTGCTGGATAAACTGTGTTCAGGAACAGGTTTTAACTTGAGCAGGTATGGCTGACATACTAAATAGCAGTCATGCAGAGTCTGCAGACACATCAGTAACTGCACTCACTCTGTAATGGAGAGGTTGTCAATAGTCAAAATGTTTTTTTTCTGAGGCTATTGCTTCAAAGGAAAGACTCAAGGCATCTCTGACTTCTGATTTTTTTGTTATCTTCTGCTTAAATATATATGCTTATATACTACCATAGTTAGAAGACTTTTATTTTTTTTAAACTTCTGTTTGTTGCTTCACATTGGTAATGTGATGTTTCTGGGTTTAGGTAAGTGTTAAAATGAACTTAAGAATATCTCCTTTATTCTGCTTAAGGAGCAGATATCTGCTGAAGTATGTTTTTTGCGCTAAACTTTTGGGATTTAGATATTAGGACTTTTAAGGGTTTATATAAAATAAAGCAAGTTACTTGTTATTACTAGACTAATCATCAGAAAGGACTTATCAGGTAATTGTTTTAACTTTGTTTTTGCATCTGTTTTGAGACTGTCATGGATTATTTTTTTATCTTCTTAGGTAAGGGACAGGGGATGGAGTGGGGAAAAGACCCAACAAACTAAAAGTATCTTTGCGGCTGTTCTTTGAATGGAGAGCTGAAGTTAAGCTATACCATTTAAAAACTTGGACAATCCTTCCACATATCTAAGTGAGAATGCATGAGAATGACATTAGTCTTGAGAATGCCAATCCATCTGGATTCCCCTATGCCACTAAACTTTATGAAGAGGCTTTGCTGTATGACCTTGATCAGAATTGTTAGCTGATCCTATTCAGGGTTTGCTCATAAGGGCTACTGTGTGTACCAGCCGCTTCTCACTTAAATACACAAGCAGTAGCTTATGAGGGTGAGCAGTGCTTTCATCTTTAAACCTTGCTCCTTCAGTGTTCTCTTAGATGACATTTATTTGAATTACATAAACCTGGTTCTTTGAGATTGTCTGCATTTTATGTCCCGCAGAATTCACTACAAAAGTATGTATCCCTAAACACCATTGTACAAAAACTCCTAGGGCATAACCATACTGTTGTTAGAATCAAGATGTGGGGAGAGTCAAAGTCAGCACCTTAAAGTTCAAAGAATTTTGAGAACAGATTACTGAATTCACTCACTGAAGTTATGGTCGATACAATAGGACTGAGTGCTCCAGGGCCTGAAATGCACTCCCCTTCAAAAACAGGGAAGGAAACAAATCTGGAGTAGTAGAAATTTACTTCTTTCTCCATGTCATTTTGCTCTCCGATGTTTGATCCTTAAAGATGGGATGAAAAAAGTGAAGATGTGGGGAAAAAGGTCAACATTTTCTTGCCATTCATTCTCTGAGATTCCTCATCCTAAGTAAATAATATATTTAAAATATTGCAAAATATTTGCAAAATATGCAAATCAAAATTGATATTTTCAGCAGTTTCCAGTCTGTTTTCTGAGTGCTTTTAAATATTTAAATTAATGACTTGCTATTGAAAACACTGACATTAAATTTCCTGTACTTTTCCTGGGGCAGCCTAATCCTAAAAATGAGGTAAAAGTTTCTTCTGATGGCTGCAACAACTGAGAAGTGAGAATTTGTGACTGGGGGACACTTACTCTGGTGAGGAGAAAATGTTCTTAGAAATAGGTCCCACTTGGAGTACTGCATCCAGGTATGGGGCCCCCAGCACAGGAAGGATGTGGACCTGTTAGAGCAGTTGCAGAGGAGGGCCATGAAGATGCTCAGAGGCCTGGAGCACTTCTGGAACACCTATGAAGAAAGGCTGAGAGAGCTGGTGCTGTTCAACTTGGAGAAGAGAAGGCTCTGGCGTGACCTCATTGTGGCCTTTCAATACTTAAAAGGGAGCATATAAAGAAGGTGTAGAGCAACTCTTTGCTCAGGCAGATGATTAGGACAAGGAGTAATGGTTTTAAACTAAAAGAGGAGAGACTTAGATTAGAGGTTAGGAAGATATTCTTCACACAGGGGTTGGTGAGGCACTGGAACAGGTTGCCCAGAGAAGCTGTGGATGCTTCATCCCTGGAGGTGTTCAAGGCCAGGTTGGAGGAGACCATGAGCAACCTATATACAGCAGGGGGCTTGGAACTAGATGATCTTTGAGGTGCTTTCCAACCCGAGACATTCTGATTGTATGATAGCAGATCATCAAGATATGGAAGCATGACAGGCGGGGTGTTCTTGAATTGCATTTTAAGACTATCAGGAAAAAATGCACACAACTCACATTAACTAGAGATATATCCAACAACAATGCAAGAGCCTTCCCAAAGTGACAAATGAATGCAAGTGAATGTCTTAGTTTGCAGAGAACTATAGATTTACTATTCTGTTAATAACTGCCTGTTTTCTCTAGGGACAGAGTTTTTTAAAGGTAGTTGGACTTTTAAAGTTTTGTGGTTGCATAGACATCAGATACTGCATAATTCTAGGTCAACAGCTATAAACAACAGATAGCAGATATCATATAGGACTTTAGAGATTGCAGCTAAAGGATTAGAAAATATTAAAAGAACTGAAGCAAATGTGAGGACGTGATTGCCTAGTTGTGAGGTTTTTTATACTTTCAGCCCATATATACAGCCACTGGTAGGAGGAATGGTGGCTATGAACATATCAAAAGCCACCCGTATGTAGGAGGGAACTGATGACCTATGTAAGATCAATACTTTGTGCTGCAATATATCTGGAGCTCTGTGCTAGAATCACAGCAGAGTACAAAAAGTAGTCTCACTGTAGTTTAAGCAAAATAAAAACATTTTTTTTTTTTTTTTCTGAATTACATAGAAACTAATTAATTGGCATAATGGCTATATTTTTCCATGCTAAATATCCATTGCCAGTCGTGCTCAAATTGTTGAAACAACAAAGCTCATCGGTTTTAACGATTATGGCACTACCTTCTAGTGTGAAGCTGATTCAGCCAAAAAAAGTTGCTTTTTGTATATCTAATTAGTAGAAAAATTTCTACCCTGTTCTGAGAAGATGTAGGACAGACCAGTCCTACATGTGATGACTTTCCACTTCAGGAAAAGTGGAGACAAAGTTAGAGAATGGCAGAGCTAAAACAGCATGAAGTATATATATACAAATTAATCTGCTACTGCATTCTTCATATCTGCATATGCATACTGCATATCTGCATAAAAATATGCATTTGTCTTTAACATGGAAAAACATTTCCAGTACAATCAGCATTTATGCAGACATGCTGGTAATTATGAGTTTAGCAAATATTTGAAAATTCCTTCAGGAAGAAGCAAAGAAATTTACATAGCGGTATAAAGTATATTATGCAGGTCTTATTGGCTCTGCAGAAGCTTGTAGATAAATCACTTGTGCATACTTTATAGAGTTACTAGATTTTTTGTAGTCACAGGGGAAATAAAGATTGAATTTACCACCAGTGAAATATAATTCTAAATTTTTTTTTGAAAATGAAATGATATTAAATCTTGTAATCCACAAGCACAATAGAAGCAGTAACTACTCCAGAAGGCTATTTTGTCTGTAATGTAATGAGGTGTATTACATATGGGAATTCAATTTAATTAGAAGAGTAGGCATACTGCTTGAAGAATATTATAATAGCAATAGTTAAGCACATTTATAAACACTTGAGTACCTTGAGGCTTGTTGCTTGATTTACTTCTCATTATATTAAAGAGATAATGTATGAAATCTTAGCTTCCTCCAGCACCATTTGTCTGTGTTGGAGAATGTTTACAGTATCTTCCACAAATAACAAAGATTGAGTCAAAGTCCTGTGCTGATTTGATGGTCAAATGTGAATAGACTGAAAAGCCAGAACTAATAACTTTGGTTGCTGAAGATGAATTGCACGATGATGGAGCTGTATATATAAAACATTTTTATTTTTTTCCTAGAGAGACTTCCAGCAAACAAATAACACCATACAAAAAGCGGGTGTTGGAAATTTTATGCCTTAAAAATGTAAACCACAAATATGGAAGGCTGCAGTAGCCTTCATTAAAAAAAAAAAAAAATAATAAAAAAATCCAAAATTTGCTTTATATTTGTCTTCAAAATTGATTTTTTTTTTTTTTTTTTTTAATTTTTGTTGTTCACTGTGTTTTATAACAGCAAAAGCTAAAGGAGGAAAGGGAGGCTAAACGTGCTCGGCTGGACAACAGACATGATTACTTACTGGAGACTGTTGCCACTTGTGTGAATCTGGACAAAGCAGAAGTAGAAGATGCTATTCTTGATGGTAACCAGGTAATATAATTAATTTGATAAATGAAGCTTATAGGTTGCTTTAGAAATGATGTTACCATCAAATACTTATTGAGATAGTTGAGATGTCAGACTTTGTGGTTTCACAGACTCAGAAGAGTCATCCTTATCCACACGCAACTGAATGCTGCTGTTTCCATTAGGCTGCCACCTGCATTTGTGAGACTATATTGTGAGATTAGGAAATTAAATCAGCTAGAAACTACTTGACAAAATAGATTGGATAGTGATCCCACCAAGTACATGAGGGTTAGTGCTGTTACTATGTAAGCACTTAGAAATAAGTATACTGAGGAAAGGATACAACACAAAATTATGTTAAGTATTATATGCAATGGAGATGCATTTTGTGATCTGAAAATAAATCACTATTTTTTTAACCTTAAGTTTTAAAACTGAGGCATTCTCATTTCAGTGCTAATATATTGAGGAACTGGAGAAAGTCCAGTGGAAGACTACCAAGACGGTCAGGAGCAAAGGGTATTTAAGTATAAGAGGGAGAGTAAGTGAGGGGCAGTCAAGTAATAGCCTGCAATTGCTTAAAGAGTAGTTGCGAAGATGAGAGCTGAACCATTCCTAGCAGTGGCAGATGACATAACAAGGGGCAATAGCCACAACTTGCAGATTACACATTAAGAGACCCTTCTTTACCAGAAGGGTAAAGCAGCATGGGAATAAGTTGCTCAAGAGGATGAGCTGAGCTACTGTTGACAAAAGAGGAGGTTACCCCAGTGATCTCCCAGAGGCCCCTTCCAACATATCTGTGATTCTGTATGAAACAGGAAAACGAGCTGTGCAGAACGCTGTCACACAGGTTAAAACACAGAGCTTGTTCAGCCTTCACTGAGGTGCTGCTACACTTCAGTAAATGAAGAAATGCACTGTGCCCTCAGTTTGAGAGATGATGTGCAGTAAGTGGTTTCAGTAAATTGGAACATAGCCTGGCTATATTCAGTTCTGTTCAGCATGGAAAAAATCAAATGTTTAAATTAAGTAGTACGTGTTACTGAAGGGGAGAAAAAAACAACTCTTTTTTTTTTTTTTTTTTTTTTTTTTTTTTTTTTCTTTTGGAAGGCAGTAACAGGTTCTGGTGTAATTTAAGTACTGAACAATGATAATGTGATGTGTATTTATCAGCACTTTTTGTCAAAAATCTGAGCACATTAAACTTTTCATAGTGTGTATGCCAGGCATAAACAATTCAACATGATCTCAAACAGATAGAGCGCATTGACAAATTCTTGGCACCTGGAGGTCTGCGCCATCTGATGTTCTACTATCAAGATGTGGAGGCAAATGATGCAGGTAAAGTAATTTAGGGTTTCCTGCAACATACTGTAGTTCTGCTGAGTAAATGTGCAAAGAAATAACATATGGTCAAGTTCATTTTATTAACTGGGGCGTAAGGCAAGTCAGGTTAGGTCATCTTTGCTCAAGAAGTGAGGATTGATGAAATTACTGAAGCTTGTTAGTGCACTTTTGCATACTGTTAGTACTCAACAGCAAGGTACTTCCTTGCAAATCCAGCAGCTCTTGCCTGAGGGTTTGAAAAACGGTTTTTGGTAGTTAAAGAACAACTTTCGCACAAGGTGAACAGTAACAGCTGCTCTGCCCCCTCCCTTCCAGTCACACCATCAATTCGTCTCGGAAGCCCTCCCCATTTCTTGGCACATGACCATCCGCTCCAGTAGTCCTGTGACATGACAAATCAGCTCCAGGAGGCCCCTGTTTGGGGTCACAAGGCCATTACCCTAGAAGTCCTCCCCTTCACTTCTGTTCATATCCCCCCCAGGGCTCTCCATTTTACCATACTTCTGGGGGAAGCCTCCTTCTCACCTGCTGTGGAAGCAACTTGTGGCTCCTGTTTTGAGGATATCATTTCTTCGTAGCTTTTGTCCCAGAGCCTCCAGTATTGCTCCCACTGGGACCAGGCAGGGGTCTTCTGCTGGTGTTCCCATTATATCCATGATAGCCTGAGAGATGTCTGATCACATTTTTGCAAAATTTTGAGTGTAACTTTTCATGCACAGCTTAACGGCTTCTAGAATCCTTTTCAGTAACAGCACGTCTTTCCTAAAGAGATAGCAGAGTCTACACTATCTCGATATATCATGGAAATGCCCTGAAAACAGATGACTGTTTTTGGTCTGGTCTCCATAATTACTAACTTAATATTGTGCAAGTTTGTGTTCATTGGCAATAAATCAAATTAATAAAAGTCTCTGAGTCAATACTGTTTTGCTGGTGACAGAGCCCTTGATGTACTTGAGGAAAACAAAAAAAGAGACTTCTTCAGGAGACGGGAAGGAGGAAGGTGATGCTAACAAAAGGGAAGGGAGGGGACACATGGGTGGCCATGTGATCCAAAATGGGGATCTCTCGGTGTGGTGGTTTTACTCAGGTGGGCAGCCGAGCTCCACCACAGCCACTCACTTCCCCTCCTCAAAAGGAAAGGGGGAGAAAATACAATGGAAAGGGCTCAAGGGTCGAGATAAGGATGGAGAGATCAGTCAACAATTATCGTGATGGGCAAAACAGACTCAGAGTAGGGAGACAGTAAAATTTATTGCCTATTACTAACAAGCTAGAGAAGTGAGAAATAAAGGAAAGAAACAAAAAACACCTTCTCCCCAGCACCCTCTTCTACCTCCTCCCCCTGAGCGGTGCAGGGGAACAGGGAATGGGGGCTGTGGTCAGTCTATAGTACTTTGTCTCCTCTGCACCTTCTCAGTCACACTTCCCCTGTTCCATGTGGGGTCCCTCCCACGGGATGCCGTCCTTCCCAAACTGATCCTGCAGGGGCTTCCCACAGGCAGCAACTCTTCAAGAACTGCTCCCACATGTCTCCGTACCACGGGGTCCATCCCCCAGTAGCAAACTGCTCCAGCACGGGTCCCCCATGGGCGGCAGTTCCCCCCAGACCCCTGCTCCTGCGTGGGCTCCTCTCCACAGGCTGCAGCTCTGGCCCTCCTGCAGGGGCTCTCCATGGGCCGCAGCCTCCTCCAGGCCACATCCACCTGCTCCACTGGGGGTTCCTCCATGGGCTGCAGTGTGGAGATCTGCTCCATGTGGGACCCATGCGCTGCAGGGGGACATCCTGCTTCACCATGGTCCTCACCACAGGCCGCAGGGGACTTCTGCTCCAGCACCTGGAGCACCTCTTCCCCTCCCCTCTTTCTTCACTGACCTTGGTGACTGCAAGGCCGTTTCTCACTCCTCTCTCTCTCCCAGCTGCTATTGCCCAGCAGATTTTTTTTCCCCTTTTCTTAAATATGCTCTCACAGAGGCACAAACAACCTCACTTATTGGCCTAAAACCTCACTTATTGGCCTGGCTCTGGCCAGTGGCAGAGTCCTTATCTAATATGGGGCAGCTTCTGGATTCTTCTCACAGAAGCCACCCCTGTGGCCCCCTGCTACCAAAACTTTACCATAAACCCGCTACACTGGGGCTGATGGGCATGTGACTGGACAAAAAAGGGGCAAATAGCGCTGTCACTTCTTGCCTTGGTTGGATGTTGTTCTTTATTTACTGATATAAACTACTAGTTTTTTAATCTTTTTATTGTTGCAGTGGTTCACTGAGAACTGTGTGTGCATGCAAGTGCATGCATTCATTTTTCTCTGAGAAATTTTTCATTTTTTCCCATTAAAACCATTAATGAAAAATGAATATAGCCAAAGCAAAAAATAATACACAATTTAAGAGAGTTATTTTTCCTCCAAAGATATTGCTGCTTCTTGGTGACTATTTACAAATGTTATCAATAGCATAAACCTGTGAGCAGCATATTCATGTTTGGGGAAAAAGGGAAGGAAAGCCATTTGTAGCCTCATCATCTTTGTGTCTCCCCAAATAATCTGCTATGGCCTGTCTTTCCTTGTTTCCTGAGACACTCTGCTTCTATTTTACTGCATATTAGACTTAGGTGTTCATGTTCTTAAGGAAAGACAGTTAGCTGTTAATGGCTCCTTTGAGGTGAACTACATTTGCATTTTTTTTTTTTTTTTAAGCAATAGAACATTACCTGCAACTACATAATAGGGCTGAATTGACATTAAGTGCACCTTGACCCTGAACGTTTTTTTAGAAGGAACAGAAAATTAATAAATGAATCGAAAAGGCTTTTGATATGAGAATGCTAAAATTAGATGAAATAATTCTTACGGTGCTGTTAGGACTGTGGGTGTTGTGCTGTGACTTCCCTAAGAAGTCACGTGGGGAAGCTCTAGGGGACTGGGACTCATGGGTACACAAATGGTTGACTGTTTGTTTAGGAAGCTTTTCTTTGAATAAATCATCAGTGTTTTTAAAATATTTATTTCAACCTACAGAACATTTTAGCTTTCCAGGAGTAGGAATCAACTCTCATATGACAAAGAAGAAGAAACCTAAAGTGTTTGTGACAGAGGGAAAAGAAGTTGCTTTAACTGGTGTATGTGTTTTCTTCATTAGATCTAGTCTTTTGAAAGCCATTACAACTGAGAATATCTATCAGGTAAGAGTCAGTGACTGCTGTTCGGTATGCATAATCTTATTGAAAATTCATTTTCATCTCGGAGTATTTACTATCAGCACATGATAGTAAATTGATTGACAGCCTTTGACATGGTGAAATGAACAAAAGAATGGAGTTTGGCTAAATGAAATGCAGGACAACAAAAGGAGGGAAATAGAAAAAGTGACACTGTCCAGTGGCAGGAACTCTAAGTATATCATTGTGAAGCAACAATGGCAAGAAGTAATTAGTCAACACCTAAGTATCAAGTATAAATACACGATGGCAAAATTTTCTTTTCAAATTAAATAGTTATTGCATGTCTTTTACAGGAAGTAAATTTTAGTATGATGGATGTAGGTCAAGATGGCCTACTGGAAAGTGTTGAGCAGTTGCTATCAGAAATCTTCATTCCAGCCTTACGGAATACAGACTATGGCTGGCTTGAACTTGGCGAACCTCAACAAGCTTCCAGTATTAAGCAGGAGTTTCTTGCTTCCCTTGAAGCATTTGTTACTGTGCTCGCAGGAACTCAGCAAAGTCTGCTAGAAAAGGTAATATGTTCAAGTAGCAACTAGCAATCCAGCTAGCTGTGGAATGTCTCTTTGCCTGAACTTCTTGAATTTACTGTTTTGTAGAATACTTTTGCTTGTAGAATACAAAGTGCTTTTGTTAAGTTGGAGAAAAAATAATAATTCTAAATACTGTTTGTTGTCATCAGTAACTTGTTATACATTGATCTGTGGCTTTAATGTCTGTGAAAGTTTGTGGTTTTAGCAATTCTGCAGCTGTTTCTGTTATTGTTTGTTTTGGTGCTAGTTCTTTTGAGCTATTCACTTCTTGGCTCTGGTATTTGTGGCCTTTCTTAAAGAAAACCAAGAATGATTAATGTACAACAGTTACTTCAACTGTTGATTTCTATTTTTTCTTTATTAAGGAAATGACATGAGAGCACAGCTGGTAGGTTGAAGAGTTCTTCAGATTCTGAAGTGCAGTTCTGGGCTCAAACCAGAATTTAAACAAATTTAAATTGAAGTGGGAATATGAAGTCAGATACCCCAAGTAGGGAAATCAGTCAATATGTAAATTTCTTGATTTATTTGTCACAAAAATTTCAGCACTTCATTTTTTTTTTTTTTTTTTTTTTTTTTTTTTTAAACTTGTATTGTAGGTTGATCTGAAGAAATGTGAAACATATGATCTGAAAAATCTAAAAGGACCTTCAGATTATCTGATGGTTGCTAACAACATAGGCAGTCTTGAGAGAATAGAAGTCTGCATGAAAGGATGGATCAAACAGCTTGAACAGGTGATATGCATTGCAGAAGTGTGAAATACGAACATATTGGCAGGTTGAATTTAATCCCGGTGCTACCTTCCTATAAAGACAGATGTGATTGATCCCTATGTCTTAAGTTACTGTTAGCGTGTTTTATGTGCTTTTACTTCTAAATTAGAAGATTACAGACAGCTTTTTCCATCCACTTTTAAATGGAGTGTACCCGTGTATTTGGAAGCTTAGTTCCCTGTTACTGCTTAATTGCCTCATTCACACACTGATGGAGCATCTTCATGTGGTTAGAAATACTGTAAGGTTGTAAGGTCAGTGTACTTGTTTTAAGTACAAATAAAATTAAAAAGTACGGATCAGATTTGTAACTGCAATTTCTTATCTCAGAAGCAGGTCCTCTATAGACTGTGGATATAGACTATGGCTAGAGCCTCTACAGACATGGCTCTTAAAGTCGTTTTCACCAAAAAAAAAAAAAAAAAAAAAAAAAAACTATCAATTGAGATTCATTTACAATATATTCAAAGTAAAACATAGAAGCCGAGAGAAACATGTTCTGTAATGTTTGTAAAGGCAGACATTAAGGAAGAGGACAGCATGATTAACTTCTAAATTTGGAAAATGGAAACTTAGTTGCTACCCTATTCTCTGTTCTGCATGTAGAAATTATTGCCAAGATTTTATCAGAGAAGTATGTTTATTTTCAAATTAGGAAATCAGCTCCATGGATTTCTGTATTTATTAAGGTCTATGCCTCTTAAAAGGAAGGAATTTAAGAAAAAAAAAACAAAAAACAACAACAAAAAAAAAACAACCCAAATATCTTGAATTTATAAGCTGGAACTGGTGGGTAGAATGTATCACAGTGAACTGCACTTCTACCAAAAGAGTTGTGGTCAACAGCTCAGTGTCTGAGTACAGATCAGTGATAAGCGGTGTTTCTCAGAGGTCAGTACTGGGACCAGTACATCTTCACAGAATCACAGAATCACAGAATGTCTAGGTTGGAAGAGACTTACAAGATCGCCAAGTCCAACCTCTGACCTAACACTAACAAATCTTCCACTAAACCATATCCCTAAGCTCTACATCTGAACGTCTTTTAAAGACCTCCAGGGATGGTTACTCAACCACTTCCCTGGGCAGCCTATTCCAGTGCCTAACAACCCTTTCTGTAAAGAAGTTTTTCCCAATATCCAATCTAAACCTCCCCTGGCGCAACTTTAGCCCATTCACCCTCATCCTGTCACCAGGCATGTGGGAGAACAGACCAACCACCACCTCGCTACAGCCTCCTTTCAGGTACCTGTAGAGTGCAATAAGGTCACCCCTGAGCCTCCTCTTCTCCAGGCTAAATAGTCCCAGCTCCCACAGCCGCTCCTCATAAGACTTTTTCTCCAGACCCTTCACCAGCTTCGTAGCCCTTCTCTGGACTCGCTCAAGCACCTCCATGTCCTTCTTGTAGTGAGGGGCCCAAAACTGAACACAGTACTTGAGGTGCGGCCTCACCAGAGCTGAGTACAGGGGGACTATCACTTCCCTGGACCTGCTGGCCACGCTGTTTCTTATGCAAGCCAGGATGCTGTTAGCCTTCTTGGCTGCCTGAGCACACTGCTGGCTCATAGTCAGCCGACTGTCAACCAAAACTCCCAGGTCCTTCTCTTATCCACACATCTCCCAGCCTGTAGCTCTGTTTGGGGTTGTTGTGCCCCAGGTGCAGAACCCGGCACTTGGCCTCGTTGAACTTCATACCGTTGGCCTCGGCCCATCGGTCCAGCCTGTCCAGATCATCTTGCAGAGCCTTCCTACCCTCAAGCAGGTCGAGACACGCACCTAACTTGGTGTCGTCTGCAGACATACTGAGGGTGCACTCGATCCCCTCATCCAGATCATCGATGAAGATGTTAAAGAGGACTGGTCCCAGTACCGAGCCCTGGGGGACTCCCCTAGTGACGGGCCTCCAACCGGATTTGACTCCATTCACTAAGACTCTCTGGGCCCGGCCATCCAGCCAGCTCTTAACCCAACGAAGCGTGCGCCAGTCCAAGCCATGGGCAGCCAGTTTTCTGAGGAGAATGCTGTGGGGAACGGTGTCAAATGCCTTACTGAAGTCAAGGTAGTCCACATCCACAGCCTTTCCCTCATCCACTAAACGTGTCACCTTGTCATAGAAGGAGATTAGGTTCATCAAGCAGGACCTACCCTTCATAAACCCATGCTGACTAGGCCTGATCGCCTGCTTGCCCTGTAACTGCCGCATGATGATGACCAGGATAATCTGCTCCATGAGCTTCCCTGGCACTGATGTTAAACTAAATCTTTGTCAGTGACATGGACACATGGACGGTGGGATCGAGCGCACCCTCAGCAAGTTTTCCAGTCACACTAAGCTGTGTGGTGTGTGGTGTAGTCAACATGCTGGAGGGAAGGGTTGCCATCTAGAGAGACCTGGAAAGACTTTGAGAGTTGGGCCTGTGCGAACCTCATGAACCTTCAACAAGGCTAAGTGCCAGGTCATGCACTTGGGTCGAGGCAATTCCAAGCAGATCACTATCTATATTTAAGATGATAATATCTTATTAGTACAGACTAATTTTTCCCCACATTGTCTGGTTCTCAAAGGGACTTGAGTCTGCATTTCCTCTCTGGAGCATGGCTTCATCCTTTATAAACAAAGTGTTGCGAGAATCGTTATGATTGGGTTGAACTAAGGGTTCTTTTAAACCAATGCCATCTCTTTGACAATGGGCAAAAGCTGATACTGGTGAAGAGTAGAAAAGCAGAGTAAGGCAGTACCTCCCATCAGTTTTCTTCCAGCCTCTAACAATTTATAATTCAGAGATTTTATGAGCTATTTTATTTTATTTTATTATTTTATTATATTTCAGTAACCTTCTGTGGCTTTCTTTTCCACATAAACTTCTGCAGTCTCCTCTACAACTTGTACAGGAAACATAAGAATGTGGCCAGAAATTATTTAAACCCATGTTACAGAGCTGAGAGAGAAAAGCTGTCCCCACTGAGATGATCAAAGGGATAAAGAAGCCTCCAAAGTAGTTTGAAATGTACCTGAATGTGTGTCTTAATCTTCAAAATCTTGAGTGATACATTTCAAAATAGTAAAAGGAGTTGTTTTGCCATTACCATTTCAAAGTTGTTTTTAATATTCATTCATTACATTCATGATTAAAGTTTTCACATTCAGCATTGTTACAGATTTGCAGTGCATTCTTCCATTTGTTGTGACTCAAGTCCTGTAAAATATTAGGTAGAATCAGCTAGTAAAATTTTTCACTGAATCAAAAATCTTACAAAAAATATGCTTATAAAAAAAATGTTGAGAAGCAAACTAGAACAATTTTAACTTCAGTATGTTCTAAGGTAGCTGGTTACTTGTAGTTGGATGCCCACTGGAGAAAGATCACAGTGATTATGCTTCTTCTTCCTGTTCGTACTTCTACATGTACTGTGAGTTCCATCTGTCCATATTGTGTAAGGGAAAATATTCTGGCTATGGCTATATTATGGTTACTGAGGTGAGTATCTCTACTTCATAATCGACTCTTGGAATAAGTAGGCTGATAGAAAAGATTCATTTTATCCAAGAAAACAAAAAGTAGAAAACAGTGATTCCTAGTGGATGTAATGAAAGCAAGAGGAACACTTTGATATTGCTATTGAATGCTATTCTTAGTGGTCAAAATCATGCTTCAAGATGTGATTTGCAGCTTATTTGCAGAAAATGTCTATAACAGCATTCCTGAGATATTCCCTCTTAGACTCAAACCAAAAAAGGCCAAGCAACATTAAAGATGGATCATGTGAAATGGTGGCTGAGTTAGAAAGTTTATCACAGGAGTTAACACTGACAGTTAAATTATGAATTAATCCATGCTATCCGTGCAGATAAAAAATATTAGCATCGGTCACTAATATTACTCTATGATAAAAGATTCTTGCAGAAAATGACCAATTGAGAAGGGAAGCTGATGACCTTGGACCACGAGCAGAGCTTGATTACTGGAAGAGAAGACTTTCTAAATTCAATTACCTTATGGACCAGCTGAAGAACCCAGACATGAAGGCAGTGCTTGGAGTACTCACTGCTGCTAAATCCAAACTTCTGAAGGTTTCTATTTTGAATTATGACAGAAGTGGAGACTAGAAATTCTATGTGTAGCCTACTTCATTTTGCTAATGTATATATAACATTGATGGTGGGCAAAATATTGAAGTATCTTTGACTTGTGTATTTTTTTTCTGCCTTGCACATTCCCCACTTTGAGTAGGTAAAGTTTAAATCTAGTTTAATTTTTTGGGAATCCCCTTTGTCCAAAGTACAAGATGTGTGCTTTCAAAGTAGTTAAAAGGTTAATGACAAAAAAGGGTGATCTCAAAACTGCTTAGTCAAAACAGTATTTCTGAAATGTGTTTTTTATTATTATTATTTTCAATTTTCTATTCTTAGAATTGGCGAGTGTTGGATATTCGCATCACAAATGCAGTAAATGAAGCTAAAGATAATGTGAAATACCTCTACTCTCTGGAGAAATGTTATGACCCATTATACAATACTGACCCTGTAAGCAAAACTTCTCAAATGTTAACATAAATCTCCTGAGACAACTAAAATAAATGTAGTTTGTAGTTTATAGGATCAGTTTGGAAACAACATAGTTAGATAGCAGTTTAGGTATGTATCTTCAGTTTGGGACTGTTCAGTCATGCTAAAAGTGGCTTAATGGGAATTTCTGGCTATAAAAGATTTTCAGTCTAATGATGAAACTGGAGTCTGTGCTATGGAAGGTTGAAATTGAAAAATTTGAAAATAAAAATAAATGGAAAAAGTGAACATAGCGATATGCTGAAGACAAAGGATGGGCTTTTCTCGTTGTGGTAGCCAGGTCATGCTTAGACTAACATTTATAAGGCAATTTACAGCTTCTTGGTTTAGGAAATACAAATATGGGTAAATATTAATGTATAAATATAAATCACCTTCCCATGCTTTAGTAACAGAGTGATGCAAGTATAATGTAGTAAATATGGAGTAATGAGTAATATGGAGTAAGAAGGATTCTCTTATCCCATTAACTGCTAAAGTTGTTACCAATTGGTGCTGTTACTAAAACTGGTTTTGTAACTGGCTGTGTGTCTTGCTAGTCAGAGAAATATGGTGAATAGTCCTGAAAACTCAAAGCTTTGACTGTCCATCTTTTTCTTTCTCTATACTTTTTCCCAAAGTGAAATTGCTTCCAAACAGTGCTCTGAGTAACCCTGGTATGGATCATGATGCAGTCTGTTTACCTTTACTGGACAGTGATAAAACTGTGTTTTATTTTAGTGTTTCCTAGTCCAATATTTGAGTCTCACTTACGAAACATTAGCATGATAAAGATCTGGGTAGTGAGAAACAACAACAACAAAACACTACCTCCCTGTCCCTCACACCTGTTCTTCCCATGCTCAACCTCACCCCTCCATTCTGCACTCCTCTACCTCCCTGAGCAGTGCAGGGGCTAGGGCATGGGGCTGGGGTGTAAAAATATACTTTTAGTGAAAGTAACAGTAATTTGGAAGAGCCTTCGGTCTCTATCCGATTTATCTCACTGACCAGAGTTCTTGCAAGCCTCTAGCAATTGGGAATTGTTTTCCCAAAATTGGGCTGTTGAAATATGACTAGATGTTTTACAGGACAGGCCCAGGGAAACAGAGGCAGAAATGTTAGAAATATTGTGTTAGTAACGCACCTGGATACAGTTGTCAAGCTAAATTAATATAATAAAAGTATTCAGATAAGTTCAGAGACTGTGTGTTCCTTTACAGGTGTCCATGGTGGATGCTATTCCAGGGCTTATAAATGCAATTAAAATGATTCAGAGTATCTCTCAGTATTACAATACCTCTGAAAAGATATCCTCGCTGTTTGTAAAGGTAGGTGCAAAGTAATGTTTTGTTGTTGGTTGAGTGAGACAGAATATGCAAAGAGACTAAGAAATTTAAGAGTCATCATTTTGGTCAGTTTTGTGCTGTTCTTTGAATGGATAAATTGGAATTGGAAATAGTGACAAAGCTTCTCCAAAGCTGGAAGTTATTTTACTAGAAATAACTAGGAATTGTAAGATTTTTTCAGACTTCTTGAAGATCATGGTTAATTTCAACCATGACATGCACAGATCTGAGGAGCTTTTTTATTAGAATGATTTTTGCCTACAGTGAACCATGCTTTGCAAAAGCAGTTATATTAATAGAGCCCTTAAATCTTTTTAAGATTTCATAAAGAAGGAGCTGAAGTTGGAAGGACAACTTCTTTTATTATTATAGTCTCATGGGCCCTTGTGTTTTCCTTTTCTTTCAGAAGGTCCAAAGTCTTAGGACTGTAGTCTGTGTCATTTCAAGGTTGATAAAAGGTGTTTAGGCTTAGGATTAGTGCAGTTAATCAACAACACTTTGGCAGTGTAATAGTCTGCAGGCTGTATATTGCAAGGAACATGGTCTATGTGTCTGGTATTTGGTATTGGTATTTTGGAGGTCTTAGGCCAGTGGAATCAGAGGTATGGAATGAGATCGAAAGACGGGTAAGATTTGCTTTGTCTTGCAGCAGGGTTTTTTTTTTTTTTTTTTTTTTTTTTTTAAAAGGTAAAAATTTTTTAAAGGTGACAAATCAGATGATCACAGCATGTAAATCTTATATCACAAATAATGATACTGCCACCATCTGGAGTCAACCTCAGGAGACAGTTATGGAAAAGCTTTTTGCAGCCATTCGGCTTAAACAGGTATGTGCAAAGAACATATGAAAAACAGAATATAAGGTGAGTTTTCAGCAGGCATGATAAACAGTGGAGTATGTATTTTATACAAGGAAGGAATGTTATAATGAAGGAAAATGAAACAAATGAAAAATACCCTTTGACACTGGGTTGTTTTTATTAGAGCTAATGAAGAATTTAGTCCAGTGTCTGATGAACTTCTGGAAACAGTTATTTCCATCCTTACCCTAACTTAACTAAGCTTCTTATATGACAGTTACTTGGATTTTCATATTTGAGTTTCTCTAGAAAGTTTCTTCTCATGTATGTAGGATAGAAATGAAAACACAGGGTCTCACTGAGGCAGATATATTCTGAAGATATTTAGACAACCTATATCTTTAGAAAAGGCAGTTTCTAAACATTTTGTGACTTTTATTTTATTTTATTTTAGAACATAGGATCATAGAATAATTCATGTTGTAAGGGTCCTTAGGATTTATCTCATCCAATCTCCTACTCAAAGCTAAAGCAGAGGCAGCTCTCAGTTCAAACCTAGTTGCCCAGGGCTTTATCCAGTTCTGCCTTGAAATTTTCCAGGGATGGAGACCGTACACCTTCTGCTGCCTGACTGTCCTTACGATGAAGGATTTTCTCTTTACCATCCAGTCAGAACACCTTCTGTTTTAGTTTACTTGCACTATAAGGCTCATCTTAGGTTTTCTCTGTTATTACTTTTTAATTTCTTAATAATAATGTGTGCCTAGAGGAACAAAACTTTATCCTGACACCTTTTGAAGAAACAAATCTTTCAGAGCTACTGCACAAATTAGCGTAAATACGACAGCTTCTTACCATCAGGAACAATCAGTAAACTTGAGCATTTCTATAAAGGTATAACAAAATTTTCAGCTGCAACATTAAAATATGTTGAAGGATTAGGTTTTTATTTGAGTCTTACCAAGTCTAAAAGCTTTCATAAAATCAATTTAGGAAACTCTGGGCCCTTTGTATTAATACCTATGCATAAGGTTATTGATACGTATATGTGATAGAAAATAATGAAGCTTGTATTTTGAAGTGAACTACTCCTGAAAGACACCATCCCAAGGAAATCTGTTGCCTATGTAATGTGACTTTGAGAAAAATTTAATTTGAATGTGTTTGGAATAAGGTTTGTGCCCAGTTAACAAAGTAGAAAGAAAAATGGAAGCTGCAATAGAGCAGCATTTTAACTTTAGAAGGGTTTTATTCTGAAAAGTAATTTTAGATAATCTGTAATAAGTTTACCCAATAAAAGTGCTCAGTGCACAAACATTATTTCAAATTTCTGAAAACTGAATTCTGGGTTGTCATCTTTGATGTTCAGTGGATCCATTTTTCAAGCCCTGGTATAAAATGAAGGGAAGAAAATTTCACACTAGCTAAGGATGAAATGTACACATATTTGTGCATATATGTGCAATTTATTCTTTTGATGAAATGTGTGACCCCATAATAGTATTGTTCATGATTGTTTATTGATCAAAATTCTACTTGCTATTGAGTTAGAGGGGATCATATCTGTCTGCACAACTTTTGTTCTATCTTATGGCAATGTTTTTTATTCCATGCTCAACATTCTTCTTTGAAATTCTTTATTTTTAGGAGTATCAAAATTGCTATCACAATATGAAAGAAAAACTGGAGCAAAATCCAGCTGAAAGACAGTTTGATTTTAGTGAGATGTATATCTTTGGAAAATTTGAAAGCTTTCATCGACGTCTGGTAAAGATAATAGACGTTTTCAATACTATGAAAACCTACTCGGTTCTACAGGACTCTAAGATAGAGGGTTTGGAAGGAATGATCACAAAATATGAGGTACACAGTAACTTTTGGATGTCCTTTCAGTTTGACTTGAAAATGGAACATTAAATAATTAGGAAAACTAGAAAGAATTTATCAAGAGAAAAAATAGCTCTGCAAGCTGTGCTAAAATGACTGGGAAATAGCTAATGTTGCAAGTGTGTGACCACTGGGGGAGAGCAGACAATGAAAAGGAGCAGGTGGCCACGTGAAGGAGCTGTGTTAAAATCAAAGTTGATTGAAAAATGAACTACATGTGAGGACTTTGTAACAGGTGTCATGGTTTTGCATTATGATCAGTAGAAAAAGTAAGAAGTTCAAAATTTTTCTCTTTAAAGATTTTTTTGTGAGTTATGAAATTGTTCTGTGACTGCTTGATCTCTTGCCCACTGTTCAAAGGGGCATCTGGTCAGGGCCTGTCATAGAGGACAGTTCCATTGCTTTGCTGGTTGATGCTGCAGCCAGATTACCCTTGCAGCTTGGAGTGAAAACCACCCCCAGTTCCATTTCTGTAATGAATAAAAGTAAACAAATTTATTAAAATAAGTTATTTCGAGCAAAGAAGAAAAAAAAAACAAAAAAACCACACACACAAAAAACAAACCACCTTGCGCTCTCAGATTTACTTCATTACATTAGGGAAATAGCTTTATTCCAGCACAGCAGATTAATAGATTTACTTAAAATCTGTACTTATCTAGAGTACTATTGATAACTTTGCATTTCAAGACAGGGAAAGAGAGTCAACTCACAGATGTCTATTTTTGGGGTGAAGAATGGAGAGAAATGAGTTAGCAGGTTTGCTCTGGAAAGCTCTCCAAGTTTAGGCTTTTTCTTCTGTTACAGTTTAAACCCTTGCTTGTTTTATTACTACTTTTGGTTTCTTTCATGGCCATTTTATTTAGTAGGAGTGAGACTTGAACAACAAAGAGCTCTTCGAAGAATTTCAACTAAATTTATGCTAAATTTATGTTCTTTTCTTCTTCCATTTCTGATAAGATTACTATTATTATTATTTTTTAATAGTAAGTACAGTCTTCCCTGCTTTTTCCGAGCCTGACTTATTTTATATCTTAGTGCAGTGTCATGATAATTATGGCACTTATAAATACTAAAATAAATCAAAAGTGTTCAATGTATGGAGCTTGTAGACTGCTTTTAGAGATCACACCATACAGTGGTGGAAAAATGTGGCATTCTAATTTGCTTAACCCTGTCCTCTTCCTTTATTATGGCCACGAAATAAATTACTTTGCTGATGTAGTTAAATAACCGTAGGGTAAAATTCGAGCATTCCATTGTGCATCCCAATTTGATTCAATCCATTTTGCAGTCCAGGATTTTGATTCTTTTATAGTCTTCTGAGAAGAAACCTGGGTGCAACTGGAGGGAGAGCTTGGCCCAAGGACTCTTCCAAATAGGTTGGATGAATGTAGACTGCTCTAAAGGTTGTTCCCTTCATTGAGAGCTGCTCTCTAAAGCTGGGCCAAGAGACTTCTCTGCTACTCTGGTTGCTGAGAATTATCAGATCATGCTATGAAGATACTATTTTGGTAGGTTGGAACACAGGCTTCTCTTTTATTTGGGGCTTTTTCAGTTGAGAAGCCACATGTGACTGTTAGCCCACTGTGATGCAGTCTGCAAACTTTACACAGGTATGCCACATCACTGACTGCAGCACTCAGGTCCTAAAGTAAGAGCTTTTTGTGAAGTCTTTTTTTTTATTTTATTTTGGTGGGGGTGTAAGGGGAGGATTAAGCATGTTTATATAGAAGATAGTACATGGAAGGTTGTGGATAGTACACGTAAAGGATAGAAAGTGATTGTACTTTTTTAATGGTGGCAAAATTGAGGTCCTGAAGCATTTGACGTGAATTATAGCTGTAGATTAGTGACTTATTAAGTAACTTGAAAAAATTGTATACTTGGAAGTTGCCATTTTGCAGTTCTTCATGCTTTACCACATAGTTGCTATCTAGGATTTGCATGTTTGTAGATGAAAACATAGGATTTTTCTTTACAAGCAAGAAACAAAATGAAGTTCAGTTGGCTTATAATCAAGTGGCAGAAGTCTGCTGTGCTGAAAATATTTTGAGCTTTATAGGTTTACTGTGGTAAATTACTAACATGTTGAACAGTGATCCATCATCAGAAATCTTTAACTGTGTGTACACCTCATGGGAGATTCTGATTAAGATGTACTTTCCTTAAAATGGACAGCAGCTACATAAAAGAAGGAACAAGTCCTAGGCTGGTGACATTCTGCATCTTACTTGTGGCTTTTGAATAATCTATTTTTCTATGATATGAGTTAAAGACATGGAAAGTACTACTGTGAAAATAATTTCCTATATTGAACTTCATTAACTTTTAAATAGAACTAATGAACCTCTACATAAGAAAATGTTTCATGGGTAACAATGAGTAACAAATACTTTTTATGAAAATAAGAGTCTGATTATTCTGTCAGTTCTAACTGACTTAAAGTGGAAGTAAGTAATATAACTGCAAGTCATATGGCCATTGCACAAACTTGTTTCCTGCAAATACATCATTTAAGTGATCTGTGATCTCATTTAAGTGAGCAAATAATGGCAACTAATGGCAAAGTTAAAATGTGAATGTGTACAACCCATTGTGCTAAATATTCTGATGTGTTAAGTTTTTGCTAAGACGATTTTTGGTGATATATTTTTTTTTTCTATGAAACTGTGTAGAGTATTGTTGACGCCATGAAGAAAAAGCATTACAATTTCTTGGATCAACGGAAGGCTGACTTTGACCAAGACTATGAAGAGTTTTGCAAAGAGATAAATGATCTTCATGTAGGTTCTATGAATCAAATAAATATTAGATATTGTAACACTTTCTCATGAAAACAAAAGTACATCTATCTGAGTTGCCACCAAACAAATTATGGAAATCTCAGTCTCTATTCTGAAACGGAAAAATGATTCTAATGTGCCTCTACCTTAAAGCTAGGATTTATTACTTAACATCTAAACCACTTTCATGAAATAGACCAGAAAGGGCCTTTAGGCAATCCAACAACAGGATTTCTCATTACTCTATTTAAAAGTGATGCTGGCAAGAATAACATAAAAATGGTCGATTTTGTTGGGTGAATGGGCGTATAGCACAAATAAATTAGATAGTTAACTTTCCTGTAGTTCTAAAATCACAAAGTGGTGGAAGGAGTGGATAGCTGTTTAAGTTCAAATTTAAAGTAAATACTTGTCTGGCTTTGGTTGCCAAAGATTTGAACGTTCTTTTAGGCTCTCAGTATGCTGAAACTTTGGATGTTTCAAAAGCCTTTTCTAGTTGCATAGGTACAGAGGGAACAGGGGGAAGGAAATGCCTTGAAAGTTGGCTGTATTTTGCTTAAAATGGATGGAAGAGGTGGCACACTGATACTTACTGAGGTTGCTCTCATATAAACTTTGTTCTAATGTAATACATTATAAATCCTGCAAAATAACACCTGGTTTATTTGAGATGTGTACCTTACGTAGTTCTTCACAGTAGAATTATTTGTTCTACTCCAGGATCAGTTAAAGACTTTTATGGACAACACCTTTGAAAATATTGTGGATACTGAAAGAGCACTGTGCATGTTGAAGAAATTTGAAAGGTACTATTTGCTATCTAGCCTGCTGGAATTATGACAGACAATGGAAGTAATGCTTTGAGGGTGGTTAGAAAGGGGAGAGTAGAGTAGGTATCACCTTAAATACACACAAAACCCAACTCAATCTCCTTTCCATCAGCTGCTCAGCTCTGGTAAGAGATGTCTCCTCAGCAATGTGGATGAATAAAAATATATTTTTTTATGTATCAAAAAATATAAAATATGAACGGACTTCATCTGTCAAAATTACCGCATGTACAGGAAAACTTCCTGTTGTTGGCATCTTTGCCTTAGTTTTGTCCTTAATGAAATTAATTTGTTGACACAGTAAAGTAAGAATGCTTGAGTAGGAAATAGTGAAATTTGTCTTGATAAATTCAGATTGTTGCAAAGCAGCCTCAGTTTTTGTTGTGTCAGTTTTCTTACAATATTCTGCTTAGTAGAATAGACCGATAGTGGCAGATCAGATACAGTTTGTACATAATTTTAGCTTGGTATTTGAAAACAGTGACAAAACAGAAAATGTGTAGGCTTACTTGGAAACTTCTATCATCTGGCCTAAATCTTGGTTGTCTGGAATCAGGTTGTGACAGTGTTTGTTCAAGCTATAGTGAAACATCTTCTGATGGAGTAGTTATTTTCTAAGGAATGCAAGGCTGTCTGGGAAATTTTTTTCTACAGTGTATCAGAAGAATTTCAGTATTCCTTAAGGAATTTTTCTAATGGTTATTTTTCTAAACAGATTACAAATCCCGAATCTTGGCATTGATGAAAAATATCAGAAAATCCTTCAGAACTATGGACATGACATAGAAGCAATCTGTAAGCTCTATACTAAACAGAAGCAGGACCCTCCATTGGCTCGTAATCTGCCTCCAATAGCTGGTAGGATCCTGTGGGCACGCCACCTGTTCCAGAGAATCCAGGAGCCCATGGAGTCTTTCCAGCAGCACCCATCCCTACTGCAGACACTGGATGGCAAGCGTGTAATCCGCAACTACAACAAAGTAGCAAAAGTTCTTATGGAGTTTGAAGTGATCTATCACAGGGGATGGCTTCAGCAGGTAAACCAGCAGATGTTGATTACACATTTCTTTTAAAATTTGTTGGTGGTAGACTGATAAAATCTAGCTTTGCAGACCAGACTGGATTCCTGTTGTGCCAGGTGCCACTGAAACACTGGTTTACAGCAGTGTGAAAGAATCTCTGGTTAGTAGTCAGGTATGCTAAGCTTTAGATTTAGCTGAATTTAAGAGCACTTGAAAGATCACATTAATTATAATGAAAAAATATTTGTTATGGAAATACATAATGGAAATTCAGTCGTGGTGTTAGCTGCCTCTCAGTCTTTGTCATATCCTACTGACACTGGTGCAAGACGGACACATGGGGAGAGTTTTGTCAGCTGGTTGGCTTAATATAAAAGCAGACACAAGTTTCCTCTGATCTGAATAATATGATTCTCTTAAGCAATAATCCATACATACCCTCAGAGTGAGTGTACGTATAAAAAGAATCTAATTTCAACTGATAGAGCGTTCCAATAGAATTAATAAAGTACACCACACAAATGTATTTGGTACTATTTCACTTCCTATCAAATATCTGGTAAGGCAGAATCCTTTGTAGTGGAATATTCTTCAGAAATCATGTTTTACCTTAAATTCTAAATCTAATTTGATTGATTTTATCCTCTTGGTTTTTGAACGTAGAACCTCTGAATGCCTTCATATTATCAAGTGGTGCCTATAAGGTCTATTTTCTAGCTATGAAATCTTTGAAAGTTTCTACTATCCTATTGGCATATTTTCCACCTCCAGTTTCTCAGTTGCTTTGGCAAAGAGCATGTTTCAGAAAAATTGGCCTCAGCCTCTGAAATCTCAAAAGAAAGGGATCACAATCTACAGATAACTCTTTTGAAGTTGTTGGCGTAGTTAGCGATGCAGCTGCCTCTTGTTCTTGGAGCTCAACACTAACTTTTGCATAATATGAAAAACTTTGAGGCAGATAAATATCAGTCTTCTCAAAGCTAGTCTTAGACAGGATCTGAGACTAGAGGCTCCTATTGTCTCATGCCCAATCTAAATATACTCTTCCTTTTCTTTCACATTTGCTATTGCCACAAAGGTTTAAAGGATCATTAAATTTGATTGTCCAGTTTTGTAAGTTGGAGAATTTGTGTCAATTTGGTATGCAAATTGGCACAGACAGAAGCAAACAGAAGAAAGCACTAAAATATTGGAGGCTGCATAATATGCTGTCTTCAGACTGCTTTGGCTCTGGTACTGGGTGTATGGTACTGATGATTAATCTGGTACTAACTCCCAACTGGGAATCTAGGAACCTGAACAGTATTACCTTGAGGTATGTGTATCGTTCCTTTTCAGAAAAGGAATTGTGGTGCTTCAGAAAGCCTTTGGCATTCATTTGATATTTCTATCCTGAACTTGGTTTCAGATTCTATTCCAGTATTGTGCTGGGTATCTTCATAGTTCCAAGTATGTTTGTGATAGATTTCACTGAACTATGCCTGAGATATGTCCCTGTCTGGGCACTTTTAAGATGGGTTCCCCATCCCAGCTGTAAAGACTAAGGAGGGTGTGCACTTCTTGCAGGGCTGCACGTGTTGGCTTTGGCTAAATGATCTATTGAGCAGATTTTCTGACATGTAGCATGCCTTTACGGAGCAGTTAACTACATTCTCCTTTCTGCTTTCACAAAATGGCTAAAATGTCCAAGGCATGAGGCTCTCACCTGAACTGGTGACTGGCTTTCTGAGGTCCTAGTCCTTATTCTGAATTGTGCTGAAAGTAAGAGTCTGGCTTTTCCGGTAACACAGCCATGTCCCACTAGGCAGCCATACAAACTCTCTGATCCCGCTTCAATAATTTCGGAACAAAGAGGGGTGGATTCGAACACAATTTCAAGTTTTTGAAATGAAAAGACGTGCCTTGAAAACGTATGAAAAGCATATTTACTCACATCAGTGTACTTGTCTACTAGATTATTAAAAATAATGTGATTACTGTTCAGTAGTCTCTTCACAGTTCCAGAGATATCAAGGGCACAGACTAATGTGGACATGAATATCAGAGAACACAAGGTGGAGCTCATGCTCTATTCCTGAAGAAAAGGAAGAAGCAAGAGGGGCGAGTTTCCTGGGCAGAATACAAATGCAACAGAACTAGGGCTGTGGCATGCTACCTTTTATCATACTATACAGTGGAAGTGGAAGTAGTTAAGTTTAGCGTCTTTTTCTGATATTTAAGAATATTTTTTCCCTTTTGTCTGTTTGTTCCTGAATGCCAACCACTTAGTTTATCTACGTCTTTTAATAGCATAAAATGTAAAGCCATAATTTTCATGCTATGACCAATTCAACTTGGACATATTGAAATAATAAAATACTGGGAAGTGTGAAAGTGCAGTTCTATGGCAGTGTAAGATTCATGCCTTCAACATACCCCTATTTCTGTTAACAATGTGCACTACCTTAGTAATCAACACTGCCTGAAAAAAAAACCTAAATGGGAGAGGAAGAACGTGCAAGTAGGAATAACGAGTCTCTGAAGCCTAAAGAAGAGTACACTAAAATTTGCTGGTGAACTTTAGAGAAAAAATCAGCTGCTCTTTGAGGGAGTTGTACAGAGTAAGTGACTTTGTTGCTAGTGAATAAAGCACAACAACTTCACTGACAAAAATTGAGTAATGTTTACTTGAAAATTGTTGTCTGTAATGTCATTTTAATATATGAAACTGTTGAAGGAAGCAGTATAGCCATGCATATATTAGTCATTGAAAGAGGAAGTCAAGTTTATATGTTACATAAAAAAAGGAAGAAGTGCATGGAAAATCATTGGGTTCTAAAGCTATTGCTTAAAAACAAGCTCCATCTCAAAGTGATACATGAAACTTGAGAAATGAATAATGAACAATAAAGTTATGTCAGGGAAAAGGCATCAGGAAAACAGGAATAGCAGCAAGACATGACTGGTGTTATCCACATTTTCCATGAGTGGTCTTCTTAGGAGTCTTCTTCCATATAGTCAAATGGAAAACAAATGGTATTGAAATGCTCAAATGAGGCAGTTAAATCAATAGTGTGATTAGGCTTCCCTTTTAAGAACAAAATAATTATAATAAATATGAATTTAATCTTTTAAACAAAATTGTCCTGGAGGTTGGATGTAATTGGGAGTTACAGAGCCATTAAGACTGCAGTGTTATATAGCTGTTTTGTATTGGAAAACGAGTGAAAGGAGAAGCTAGGAATCAATTACAAAAGATGTCTGAAGAAATTATACAAGATTAAATGCAGTTCATCCAAGAGGTTGTGCAGCCTTCAGAATGTATGGTAAGTTTTAAGGAAATAAGATTTCAGAGAACAGAATTAAGAAAAAAATCTATGGCTTTGCATGTAATATTTGACTGTGGAATGAGGCCTAGGATATCCAGGAACCAACACAAAAATATCTGTCTGATGAAGAACAGTTAATATGACTGTTAAGTATTTGAGTACATACAGAATGCATCAATAAAGTTCTATTTTTGATTCATACCATATCAATCTTGATTGTCTGCAATATCTGACTTTAGTATCTTTTCATACCAAACTGATATTTACATACAAAACTAAGTATTTTGTTGTACTGGCTTGTCGGATCAGGAGTGATGACTTTTTTTTCCCTGCAGATTGAATTAACTAAAACAGGGCTTCAGGCAACTCTATTGGTAAAAGCTCCAGAAACAGGAGAATTATTTGTGAATTTTGACCCTCAAATATTAACTTTAATTAGAGAAACAGATTGCATGGCTCACATGTGCCTTGAAATCCCACCATTTGCGATTGCTATTCAACTGAAAAGAGACTGGTATAAGAAGACTGTCCACAATTTGCAGGTGGGTTAATTTTAATTGTTTTATACATGTGTAGGGTATGTTAAAATGACTAGGCTCCATAGTCATGGGAAAGTTAAAAATGATGATCAACCGTTATGCATTAAGACAACATTAGCAAGTCTTTTTATTTATTTATTTTGTGAGTCTTTATAGCTTTGTCTTGAGATGTTGTGGTGGTTTTACCATGCTGGGCAGCTGAACACCACAACCGCTCTCTCACTCCCCCTCCTCAGATGAGGAGGGGAAGAGGTAAAGGAAAGAACAACTCACGGGTTGAGATAAGGATAATTTAATTAAAGGGAAGTATATATATATATATTAAGGAAATATTATTAATGAACAATTCAACTAGAGGGAAAAAAGGAAAGGGGAAAGGGAGGGGGAAGGGGAACAGCAAAACAAAACAAGTAAAGGCTATGTGGAAATGCAGAGGAAAGAAGTTATTCTCTGCTTCCCACAAATGAGCGATGCCTGACCACGTCCTTGAAGCAGGGCCTCAACGCACGTAGCCGGTGTTCATGAGTAGGACAGACGTTTTTGCAACGAAAGCCCACCCCTCCCCTCTTCCTCCTTCTTCCACCTTTTATTGCTGAGTGTGACATCATATGGTATGGAATATCTCTTTGGTTGGTTTAGGTCAGCTGCCCTGGTGATGTTTCTTTCTCACTTTTTTGCCCACCCCCCAAGAGGGTTAGAGAAAGTCCTGATATTGTGCCAGCACTTCGCAGCAGCAGACACAACACCAGTGTGATAACACTGCTGTTCTAGCTACAAGTGCAGAGCATGGCACTGTATGGGCTGCTGCAGGGAAAGTTAACATCCCAGCCAGACCCAGTACAGATGTTTAAAAAAAAAATTCCTGGCTTTGTGTTTTCTGTGAAGTTGCTTCCAACTTGCACAGGTTTAGGGAAGCACTGCAGACTTTGGGAAAGATATAAGGATGAGGAGAAAAGGAGACTTAAAAATTTCCTCACTCCTTTGCCAGCTTTCTAGATGATAAGTGGTTCATCTCTTATCCAACAATGGAGTTAACATTTGATACACTTTGTTTTGAGAGGATAATTAGGAGGGAGAAACAGATGGTATGCCTTTAAAAAATGTAAAACATCCAGTAAACACCATATAGCAGCATAATTTCTGCATCAGTGTTTTGACATAGATGCCAATAGAACAGTTTTAAAAAGAGAAGCATAAGGTTCCCCTTCTCTTATCTTTTAAATTCTTTGAATTATTTTGTCTACCCTTGAACAGACAAGGTTCTAGATAACTGAAGAAGACAAAGATTCCAAGATAGGAGGTGTCTGGAAAACTATAACTTCACAGGGCTACTTGATTCTCAAATGACAAAAAATGTCATACTACATCATAAAGTTATTACAAGGATAGTTTCTTGCAAAATATGAAAGTAGATCAATGGGTTAAAGATGTGTTTAAAACCCAATACTGTATTAAAGCTCTGGTAATTAGCTGTTCTAATAAAACTGCTGCAGAGTTAACTTAGATGATGATTTTTTTTTCTTGGTCTTTTTTTTTTTTTTTTTTCCTGGAGCATCCATTTAGGGACTAAATTGTGCAAGCTACTTAAAAAAAAAAAAAAAAAAAAAGCCCACCACCCTTTTAATATATCTGAAAGTGAATTTTCCTGTGAATTAGTACTTGTACTATTATGAAAAGTAGCAAGCAGTGAACTTTTGCCAAAAATAATAAAAAAACCCTCCGAAACAATTTCTTAGTGCTTTTTAAGAATAGAGTAAGAAAGAGTAAGAAAGAGTAATGTAAATACAGAAGAATTGTCTTAATTTGAGTCATGATGAGTGTATGTGAAGAGGTTTGGACCAGTGTATATTAAAATGCTTTCTTTCCGTTTTTTTCTTAAGATGATTCTGGCAGAATATGAAAGAATTAAACTGAAAATACAACATCCTATTGAACAATTGATGATCCCTTGGTTAGCAAAAGTAGATGATGCTATCCAGCCAGGTCTGATGTTACTGACCTGGACATCATTGAATATTGAGAAATATATTAACACAGTTTTTGACAAACTAGGTAAGTCATTTTCCTCTTCCTCTGACTTCTGCTTGTTTGTTTCTATACAAATGCAAGTTACATTATTAAGCAAGTTACATTATGATTTGCAATTAATTGACTCATACAAGACAGAAAATAGAATTTTTGCCTGTCCTGTACTTTATGAAATGTCTGCTTTAAAAAACATCTTTTTTTTTTTCCTAACATCTTTGTCAAATTTTTATTTAAATGAATGGGATGGCAATAGGATTTAAGCAAGCATAAAGTAGTATGTAAAAGGTCCTGCGTATTTTGAAATCAGAGAAAGATAGCTATTTTAGCTATTTTTTTTCCCTAAAGAATATCTAGGTTTCAGACCATTCCTAATCTTGCCTTTTGTTTCTACATGCACAAAAAAAATTCTCAGGGAATATCTTCACTGACCACTGTCAGTACCTAATAGCTTTTCCTATTACACTTTATTTATTTATTTATTTAAAAAAGTTAGTATCTTTAACACTAATGCACACACATCTCTTTGGGCAAGGGCTTTAGAAAACAGATGAGCTTTTAGTTTATTCAAAAGATTATCACAAGACTGCACTGAGATGCATATTGATTCTGAAGATATCAAATTCCTTTTGTTTCATGTCTAATATTATATCGAATACAGATTCTGCTTTTTGAAATTATGTATGTCAATATAGTGGAAATTTTCTTAAGTTGAAATGGAAAATTAAAAAGTATGTAGGATGCTAGCCTAACATTACACTCAATTTAATTTTGAATATCACAAATAGTTTCAGTCTGGAACAGGCACTTTGCTTTTATTTCACTTTCAGCATTAAAAACGAATTGCTATATAACTGTGAAAATTCTAGTGATTGGTGTCTGATGACTATTACTTGGCTTCTAACATTTTTTGAAGGATGGATATTTTATGTGTCAAAAAATTCTGTTGCTAGTGGGTTTGCCAAGTGGTAACTGATTCAAGTTACAGGAGAAGGGGAAGTATTCCTTGAACACCTCAACTGAATTGTAATGTCTTTATATTTTTGCATTTATGTTTGAAATGCATATATTTAAGCTTTTCTTGTGGATTTTTATGGTATTTCACCTATTATATTTTAGGATATGTACAGCATGTACTACATGAGCATATATTATGCAGAGCATCAATTATGAGTTCAGTGGTGAACTTTGCCATACAAATTTAGGTGTTTGAAATAAACTGGGTAAGGTGTAGAATTCATACAAAATTGAATATGTTAGTTTATTGAAGGAAAAAAATTTAGCAGGGCTCTGCAAAAACTATTTCAATCTTTTAAGCTTGTTTTGAATCTTCTGTTTGCCTCAAAAGCTGACCTGGAGTTACTGCTTGATCGAGTGAATGACTTGATTGAATTTCGTATTGATGCTGTCCTTCAAGAAATGAGTAGTGTGCCACTCTGTAAGTTGCCAGAAGATGAACCACTGGACTGTGAGGAATTTCTCCATAAGACTAAGGTTATTAGATAAAATTTTCATAAAGATGTATTTAATATTTTGAATTAAAGTCTCTTCATTTTTTATGAGATAAAACCACTGTGGAATTAATGAAGAATGTGTTGGAAAGTGAAGTAAGGAAATCCCCAGTTATTTTTTGGTTAGAACATTAAAAAGGAACAAAAATAAGAAATGCAAAGATGTCTGAGCTGATACATTCTTTTCTGAGTTTACTAATGCTAAGCCAACCGCTGTGTGATTTTTTTTTTTTTTTTTTTTTTTTTTTACTGTTGCTTGTTTAGTGCCTTTACTGGCATGGGAATTGCCCAGCTGATGCCTGTGAATAGCATCCATAACAAGTGCACTTGGTTGCCTGGGAGAATAAATACTCAGTACATGAACATTTCCATAGTATCTTTCAAAATCTTGAGCTGTCTTGAGTTGATATGTGCAAAATATACTCAGAAGTGCCTGAGTGAAGGTATTATGGGAAATTTAATAATTTTTTTAATGGAATGAATGGTATTTTGTAAACCTCAAAACCCATATTTCTTGTTGTTGATTCTGCTGGTACTTTTTTTCCTGATAGGGCTAGTACTAAAATATATATTCACTAAAGAAAAAATAGGTGAGAGTGAGCACAAAAGAAAGCTTGAACTTCTGCCTAGCAATTACAGCACCACAACAGCAGATCATATTGAATTAACAGAGTAAATTGCATACTAGCCCCAGTTATGGGTACAATGAAAATAGTAAGATTAGTAAGCTTATGTCAGTTTCCTGTTAGAAAATACTAGAAATAAATTCTGTCATGTATCAGGTATCTTTAAGTTTCCAAAGACGCTGCTGCAACAAAACGTGCTATACTATGGGAAGAAAACCCAAACCAAACCAAAACACCAAAGTAGCTTGTTTAAATATTTTCTCTGATACTACAGAACAGATCTCTCAAATAGAATTAATCATTAGGAAGACTAAGTATTATGTCTTAAAATTTGGAAATGACTGAATCTTGCTAATGTCCGAATTCTTCCAGTTACTGTTTTTAATTAAACAGAGGTAGCCAGATTTGAGTAAGCTTAAAGAAATAGGAAATAACAGAGACAAAAAAAAGGCAATTATAAAAAATATACTTCACTAAAAATTCGTGATCTATTTAATCTTAAATATTAAAGAAAGAATACCTGCACAATACTTTAAAATATTTCTGAATTTTATTAAATCTCATTTGTTTTCCTTTCCCCCCAGTTAATAATTTTCTTGTTTATTCTAATAATAAATACAACTTTTGATGGATTTTATCTCCTATCTGACTATAAAAGGAAAATGCAATTAGCTAATACTCCTTATGGCACAGTCAAGTAATATAAAATGGAAATGATTAAATGAAAGGTTAATGTCTCCCATATCTACACTGAAAAAATAAGAAAATTACAAAATACTTGCCTTTGGGAGCTCTTTAATGTAGCTATGCATTATAAAAAATATTTCATAATATTAACTCTGGATGAGTTGTGTATTTTAGGAAGCAAGTTACAGCAATTTTGAAAGATGTTTATGATGTCTTAATTATCAGAACAAAAAGCCCCAAACTAAATAATTTGGAACAAAATGATTTAAAAATAATGTTGTGCATTGATCATGTTTTTTCACAAATATGGGGCCTTGAAATTTGTGTTAATAAAGGCTGCTGTGACCATGAAATAGACATAAGTACTAGGAACCATAAGAACATATGTTTGTTTTGGTTTGATAATAGGAGCTCTGTATAAAAGCTTCCCAGACTTTACATTTGAAAAGCTCACTGGTAGAAGAAGCAGCTAATGAGCTGATTAACATGTTACTAGACACTGAAGTACAGGTCAAAAAAGAAGACAAGAAGTCAGTTGATCTCACTGGTGAAATAAGGGAAAAAAATACAGGTAAGATTATGCTGTACCTCTATGCTTATGTTTCTTTTGCATGCTTGATACCATTGAGAGAATATCATAGCTCAGCTGACTGAAGTATCGGTCAGTAGCTAATATTTAAAGACTTTTGCTTGAATTTGTCTGGATAGTGATAAATCATCTAAAAATCATCTGCAAAATATGTCAGTGGTAACAGTCTAAGTTGCATGTTCAAATGTTAGTACATTAGAAATAACTACTTATAGGCCTAGGTTAAGTGCTGGACTTAGAGAAACATAAAATGGTTTGGGTTGGGAGGAATCTTAAAGATGACTTAATTCCACCCCCCCTGTCCATAGCACCTTCCAGTAGACCAGGTTGCTCAAAGCACTATGCAACCTGGACTATCCACTTCAGCCCTAACCACTTCCAGGGAGTACTTCAAGGGCCATCCAAAATTTCTCTGGGCAACTTGTTCCAGTGCCTTACCACACTCTCACAGTAAAGAGTTTCTTCCTAGTATCTTATCTAAACCTACCCTTTTAGTTTAAAGCCATTCACCCTTGTCCTGTCACTTCACGTCCTGACAAAGAGTCCCTCCCCAGCTTTCCTCTAGTCTCCCTTTAGGTTTTGGAAAGCTGCTGTAAGGTCTCCCTGGAGCCTTCTCTTCTCCAGGCTGATAAAGCCTTGAGATTCTTAGATTCTTTCTCTATGAAATTTGAGTGTTTGTGGTAATTTATATTTGGTGTTTGTGATGATTATGCCAATTTGAACTGAGCAGAGAAGGTGGATAGGGATAAAATGACCAGTACAGTTAGGTACAGATAAGTATTTACACTTTGGTAAAATTTAGCTATTAGTTCAGACACTTGTGGGTGTTTTGGTTTATTGTGTTTTCAAGTCTCCTAAATCAATGTAACTAGCTAGATTTTTGATGTTTTAGCAACAGAAGAAGAAAGAAGATCAAAAAGCGTGATTTCCTCCCACAATTCCAGTGAGATATGGGCTGGACTATCCCCTCCAACAAAGAGGAAGAAAACGGATTTAGAAGTGTTAGAGGAAGAAGCCAATGAACTGCTTTCCTACTTCAATGATTGTAATATTGATGCTCTTTTGAAAGTCACTCGAAACACTCTGGAGACCATACGCAAGCGCATCCATGCATGTTCCATGATCACCTTCTTAGGTGCCCATATTTTAGTACTTTCCCTGCTTAGTTAGCCTATGAAAAGAAATGTGTAGATGTAATATACCAAAACTATATCAAAAAGAGACAGATATGTAAAAGAGAAGAAAACATGGGAAGTTGAGTAGGCTGTCTTGATAAATCATGGTTGATAACATGGTATTTTTCCAGAGGAATTTTTCTTTCCTATAAGAGTAGATACGTATCATAGTAATACTGGTTCTCTTAGAACAAACACTGCTGTTCTGGAGATGGATAATATATTTGGAGCTTGATAAATGGTTACTGTGTGACCTTGGCTTTTATATACAAATGTATGAAAAAACATGAAAGAAAGAGGTATATTCTCTTTCTCTTACTAATTGTCTTAAGATCTTTCTATACGTTATGCTGCAACACTCTTTTTGAAGTGTTTTCTTATTTTTAAGAAACAAAACAAAAGGCATTTGGTTTTGGCCTCTCTAGCATATAAGGCATCTAATATGAGGAGATTCTAAGAAGTTTTTGTGCCCAATTTAGTATGCTGACTGTGAGTACAAGCCTGATAAATTTCTGTTAAACAGAGCTTAGCTGTGCAGAACAAGCACAGAAAAATAACATGGCACTTAGGTATTGCTTGTGCTACTATGGACTTTACAATACTTCACAATACAGCTTGTAAATTACCCAGGAGTCTTTTTTCCTTAAGAAAAACTCAGTACTCAATATTGTGTTGTATATATTGGTTTACATCATTATAAATCCTAGAACGAGGTCTTGAAAAGAATTGTGAACTTTTTTATTGCTGCTATTGTCTTTCATTTAGAAAATCACAGTGCCTCTAAGAAGAAAACAAGTGCTCATCCTATTATTAGGACTAGTATTAAGCTGTGTATCCCTAAAATCATCATGACTCCCTCTTTGGATGAGGTACAGCAAACGCTTAATAAAGCTGTAGACAGCATTGTGAAAGTAATGAAAGGAGTTGGACAGTGGAATAAGGAGAGAATATCCAAGGTTTGTCTTTAATCACTATACTTAAAACTAATGTCTCAAAACTACTGCAAATATGATTGATGTGAAAAATGATTTTGTTTTTTCCACAGAAGAAAATGTTAGAGAGAAAAGTGGCTGTGTTGCAGTGTGAGAGCGGAGACAGTGATTCTGATGATGGAATGAAAGAGATTGGAATGAAAAACATGCATGGTAATGATAAATCAATTTTAATTTTAGGTAAATGTGATTTATACAGTATATAGAAAAGGATATTAAATATAAAAAGCATCAGAAGGAAGAGAATAAAGACTTTATAGATTTTAAACCACCTCAGAGTAAAAATAGGATGTAACAATGCCAGAGATTTTCTTTGTGATTAAAAACCAGGTTGGCCTGAAGACACTTGTCCTTGTGGGGATTTGAGTAAGGGGATTTTGTGTGTGCCTCATGTAGTTATACTGCTTTGGGTTCTACTTGCAATGTGTGAGAAGCTGTTAGGGAGCCAGCTTGGGCAACATAGCAGATATTTTGAGTGAATTTGGAAAACAATTACAGTCACTATCACTGCACAAAAGAGCTTTTGTGATTTGCCAACGCGGTTTGTAACTTCACATCTTGAAATGGTCTTGTCTTGACATTCCTTTAGGAAAGGTAAACAGACCCTAAACAAAGACTGTTACTGAATAGAAATACCTATATAAAATCTCAGTATTGGTGGAGAAATTTTTGTGTAGGATTGAATATACTGAAACTGTTAAAAGGACGTAATGTGTTTTGTGATCAGGCATGGAATAAAATTATTGAAGATATTTATTGAAGGAAACTTAAGGTGCTGTGTTTGGTTGCTGGGTTTTTCTTATCTGAAAATTTTCAAAATCAAGCCAAATTAATTACTTTGTATTTCAGGTACTTCAAAATATGTTGAATATTTCTAGGGTAGCTTCCTCTTATACACCTAAAAAATGGGGAAGTAATATTTGAACTGCTTAAGAAGTTAAATTGTTCTTTCAAAACCAAGGGTTACTCTTGCTTGAGATGAAATAAAGCAATGATGATAAACTTAATTCTATGGGTATTTCCTAACTAATGGACATTCTTTTTATCATTCTTTTATTTTGAGGCCTGGCTGTGATAATCCTCTAGGATTTAATGTTTACTTTGATTTCAAATTGTAACTGTAGCCTGTCCCAGGTATTTCAGAAAATAAACATATATAAAGATTCTGTCAGCGCTGACTTATCAGGAAATCACTTAGGTGGAGTGTACAGGAAAAAAAATGGTTGGGGAGGGAAAGGGGAGGGTTATACTTGAAAAATTAGAGAGAAATTTGTTCCAGATTTGATAGAGAAGTTTCCCAACTACAGAGAAGTTTATGAATATGTGGTAACCATATTGGCTACTTAGATTTCTAGTTGCCTTTTTCATTAATGAGAACACAATTTTAAAATGTATGCTTATTGAAAAACAGGTCATTAGTTTCTGTTGATAGGAATTTGCTGGGCCTAAGCAATATGTTTGTCCTAAAACTACTTTTGTATTTGACTCAGCCTTTGTAGATAGTACATCAGATGCAGCATCACTCAATTTGTCTGATTCAGTTCAAAACCAGAACTACTTCAAGAATGTTTCAGAGAACAAAGAAATTATTAAATTGGTATCTTTACTCACCACTGCTATTAATTCTACAAAAAAGGTAAGACAATAGGGATAGTAATTTTATATTGCTATCCAAGAAATGTAAATGTATGACTTTTAATATCCTTGGACAATAAGGGTAGGCATTGAAAGCACAGTTAAACATATGAATGAGAAAGTGTAGGATGGTGGATGAAAAACATGTGGCTGCAAATTTACATTTATGTTTTGAAAGTGTGACATAGGTTAAAGTGTATGCAGTGTTCAAAGGTTTACGAGGCTTTGAGTATTATATAAAGTAAAACTTAAGTATGATTAAAAATGTATTTCCGGTTAGTAAAACATCATTAAAAAAATATTAAGTATAAGAATCTGCATATTTAGTACAGAACCAGTAGTAATTGCACAAGTGTGTAAAATACAGTTTTATTCACATAGAAATTAAAATGATGCCAGCATGAGTTCTGGCCAAATGTGAAGTGTTTGTGAAGCGTTTTGGAAGAAAGCTAGCTGTCAGCTTGGTGTTTGTAGAGTGCTGCATAGGATTTGACACTGGATGCTAGGAGACAGCTTAAGGAGTATGCGTGATTTCTTTGCCCTTTTCTCATTCCCTGCACTCTCTAGTAAATTGTAGATGTCTAGAAATGGTATTTCTTTGGGCAACTCTGCATCAGTTCCTCCTGGGGCCAGTCCAACCTTACAATGCAGCCTTTCCAGATGGAAAATTTTAACTCAGTGTGTTATAACATTAGTAGTATTAAACTGTAAGTAGTGCAATGACATACGGGTTTGTGCTGAAGACACCAAGGTGTGGTTGGTAATGGTGGATAGTAATCTTGATATTCTGATACCCAGGATGTTGTAGTTGGAAGCTGTTATCATTTTGCCAGGTTAAATCCTTCAAACAATATGTTTATTGTAAGTTGTCATGAGTATTGTCTGCCATGATAGTCACCCCTCATGTACTTTTTTAAGTGATGACAATTTATCTTTGACATTTTTATAAATTCTTGAGAATCAGAAAAATAATTGTATTGCATACTCCTTAAATTATTTTCAAATCAGAGATACCTGGATTGACTATATAATTTATTGTTAACATTGCAAATGTGATAGATGTTTAAAAAAAATAAATCTCTCATAACTTCATTATTCAAGAACAGATTGAATAACTGCTGTTCTTGTTATGTTGGGCCCTGGAGGTCAGGTTTCATTTGCTAGTCCAGTGAGTTGTAGAGAAGGATAATGGAGGAAATTGAAGAAGAAGACATCTTTACATGAGTTTTTGCTATTAGATAAGTGCACTGTGTCTTAGACTTAAAGAAGTATTTAAGTTCCCACTGATTCTTACTATTTTATTGACTGAAGAATCACTTCATTGGAAAATACTGTAACTAATTTGACAAATTGAATGTGATTAGCATACAGTCTCTGGCAAGGCTCATGATTGCTAATGAACCTGCTTTAGCATAAATTTACCAGTAGCCTTCTGTTTTACTGAGATGAGGCAGCCTGCTACACTATTGAGTATTTAATGTGTTTGAAATAGCAGACACTAAGAAATTATGTGTACACTATGGTTTGCTGAGAATCTGTCTGTGAACTTCTATTGCATTTCAGGAGATTCTTACAGCTTTGGAGAGCTTCAGTTGTTACCACCATATATGGCAGAGAGACAAGGAGGAAACCATTGATAAATTAATGACGGGAAACCCATTACTATCCGAATTTGAATCTCAAATTCTGCATTTCAAAGACTTGGATCTGAAAATCAGTTCTGAGCCTGAATACATCTGTGTGGGAGCTATTGCACTGTACACTGGTAAAGTTCAACTTTACAGCTCACACAGTTCTCCACTTCTCACAGTTCTCCACTTCCTTCCAGAGGCACATGTGTTCTGACTCCTGTAGGAAGGAGAAATGTTTAGGGTTTTTTTTGAATGAACTATGTTAAAGATGTAAAGCAGAAACATGGAATGGCTGTTTGTTATTTTAACTTTAAAATGCATGCAAAAAAGCCCCACTAATAAGGGTATCTATGAGACTTATGTTTCTTCTCCTGTCTGCATATGTGAAATCTGAGAAAGCAAAATGGTTTGTTTCTTCATTAGGAAAGAGTATCAAACAAATATCTTTTATTATATAGTAAAGCTTGGCTATTGAAATGTGATTTAGATGGGGTAAGTCTGATATTTAATAAATTGAAAAAACCATTGTGTGTGAGAGCTAAGCATGGAAAGAGACGCTACGTAAAAAGGAAGAAACAGAAGTGAAATATGCACTGGAATGAACATGTAGCAGTAACAGGGTTGAAATTATATCCAGCTAAAATTTTATGTAGTGCTTGTAGTGGTATTGATTTTTGACTTCTCTGTTGAGAACAATGATGAACAAATTTGAACTGAATGGCAGAGCTTTAGGGAAATGGACTGAATTGCTGCAAAATTGGGCAGGAACTCAGCCAGATTTCAAGTATTTGTCACTTGGTTCCACTGATGGTGTAGATAAAACTCTTAACAATTAAATGACTTATGGAGAATTTGGTTTCATTAAATGTCAGATCTAACTTTCTATTTCTTCAGCTTCCATATGAGACATTTACATTTCCTCCCTCCATGTTTTTTTTCTTTTTTTTTTTTTTTTAAGGTTTAGACATAGATGAGAATATTAATGAATTTATTATTGATTTGTAGGAAAGAAATGTGTCTAATGATGTATAAATGAGATGAAAAGAATGTGCAGTTCAGCCTTATCTTTTCAGTCAGAAAGGTATTTTGAGAAGGTTAGAAGGAAAATCTTGAATTGCAAGTAACCCTGTAAACCACCTGATAGTGTCAAAATGGTTTCGTCTTTTCTGCACATGCATATTTAGACTGAAAAAAAGGGAACTGGGAGTGAAGAGAATACATATTCAAACAAGATTAAAAGTACATCTTAAAATATCTAAAATATCTACATTTCTATTGTGTGTTCAATATTTTTAGCTGATCTGAAGCTAGCACTGAGAGCAGAAACCAAAGCCTGGATGACTATCCTAGGTTATCATTGTAATAAGAAGTACAGAACAGAGATGGAAACAATTTTCACTTTTATAGAGGAAACTGACAAGAAGTTAAATCGTCGCATTGAAGATCTGGATGATATAAGAACAGCCATGTCTGCATTAAAAGAGATCAGAGAACTACACATCTCCATAGACTCTAAAGTCGGTCCTATTGAGGTAGTTAACAGGAATGTTGCATGTATGGATAACATTTCTACAGAACAATTATTTTCTGGGTTAGAATTTAACAGTGCACTTTGATTTCATATGTATTAAATGTTGGGTGGCAGACCTGTTGTGTTCCTGTATACCTTTCTTTAATAATACCTTAGTTTTGCAAAATGCACAATAGTCTAGATGTTCAGAAGAATTTTTTTTTTTTTTTCTTTTGTAAGACACATTCATGAGTCCCAATTAACCAAACTTTTATTTTTCAGGTTTTCCTTTTTTTGATATTTTGTAGATATGTTTTTTTTTTTAATATTGAAACTTAACACAGAATTCATATCTACAAAATATCAACAGATCTATTTTTCTATTTTGAAAATGCCAAAAGTGTATTTGCTGTCAGACAAATATCTCACGCCTGTGTTTTCTCACCGAGTTTGAGCTGAGCTGAGGTAATTTATGAAATGCAGTATGTGCAAATAATGGAAATCAGCCCAGAGCCCTTCTGTATTTCACAGAAAAAATCTAAGAAGGAACAAAACACTCAGAAGCTGTGAGGGTCTCCCTAGTTTTGTGAAGGAGCAAAATAGTACTAGTAGTTTATGGTGAAAAGCAAAACGCATCCACAGCTGGAAACATCTGTGACATTTTTATAGGTACTGGAGTCTCTTAGGAGCTGACATTTTAGAAGTTTGCGGTAAGGCCTGGTTTGCTCTGTGATGTGGAGCCTAGGCATGAGCCTTGGTAGCCAAGTATTCCTAAAATTACGATTATAAACACAGGAGCCTGGAGTCTACAGGCACAAGGAGTCATGCTTCAGATTTTTGAAACAGGTTGATGAATTTTCCTCACAGTAGGGTGGCAGGCGGATAGTTATGTTTCCATTTTGATAATTTGTTTGCAAAGTGTTCAAACCGGAAAATGGAAACAGAAATAATTCTACTTTCAGAAAATAAATTGACATTAAACTGTTAGACCACAAAGATTCATTGCTACCTTACCCTATGCTAGTTCACAGTAAGTGAATTTCACCTACTGTTTAGGTTGAAATACAGTAAGTTAATTTTATTTGCGTTTTTGTGAGACTTGGCTAAGGATTTTAGAATGTGGAGTGTTAACAACACATGGGTGGTACAAATGGAGATCATTGTTCCTGGAAAACAAAGGACCATTAAGTAGATTTGTAGTCATGAGAAGTCATAGCAGAGAGAGACTTTTTACCAGGGCCTGCAGTAAACTTTTTAAGGCAAAAGGTGGTTTAGAGTAGGAACTGCCCCAGGACAAGGCAAAAGGTTTTAAATTGAAAGATCGTACATTTAGAGTGGGTATAAAGAAAAAAAAAAGTTATGATGAGGGCAGTGAGGCAATGCAGCTAGTAGTCTGGAGGAGTCATGGATGCCACATCATTTGAAGTGTTCAAGGTTGGATTGGACAGGGCTTTGAGCAACCTGATCTACTGAAAGTTGTACTTACCTATGGCATGGGAGTTGGATCTTGTTAATCTTTAAGGATCCCCCAAGACCGTTCTGTGATTCTGTTGCAGAAGAATAGTTTTAACCTTTGAAACAGCTTCTGCATATTAGTTGTAACTTTTGAAATGGTTTCTTAATGCTTTGTTGTTGAAGACATGAAATGGGGCTTCAGTGTCTGCATTGAACAGATGTTTGTTTGCTTTGCTAACTTGAAGGTGTCTGGTTAGTTATTTTCTTATGGCTCACCTCCTGTAATATTCAGCTTAGGTCATACTGGATCTGAATAATATTCTTATTAAAATTAAACTAAAACCTGTAGACTTTAGCAGTACTTTAACTGGAAATAGTTTTTTGGGATACAGCTGGCAATAGAGCAAATAATCTGTCAGAAAGCAGAATGCTATGTGAAAGGTTAGGAGTAAAGGAGAGCAAACTATTTTTCCTTTTGATATTTCTTCTGGTTTGGTATTGGCTTGCCAGATTTTGCTAATTGCTATGTAAAAAGAACATTTTTTTTTGTTATTTCTAGCAAGTCATTCTCATTCTTAAACATTTAAAATGTTAATATACAGGTATGTCTAAAATTAACATCTCTTAACATCTTTTGTTCATCTTGATCCAACCTTCTGACAGGAATCCTATGCTATGTTAAACAAATATGATCTACTTGTGGCCAAGGAAGAGTCAGAGAAGGTGGATACTTTACATTACACTTGGGAAAAATTGCTACTCCGAGCAAATGAAGTGCAGAATGAGCTCATTGCTTTGCAGCCAAAGTTCAGAGGAGAACTCATTAGCACTGTTAAGACTTTTACTGAAGACTGCGCTCAGTTCTATTCAGATTATGATCAGGTAGGAGTTTGTGTTATATTGTGTCAGAGGAGTTTTTGAGGAGCTGTGGTAGCATGGAGAGATTGTGGAGTTGACTAAATAGTGGAATGTTTCTCTACTATCTGAAGAGTGTGTTTATTCTTGTTAATGTGATGTTTGAGTTTCAATACAGGGCAGGCTTTGGTTCTTTGTGCATGACTGAAGTTTATGCAGGTAATCAGCTCTTAAAGAAAGGCTATAGACACACAGGGTTCATGATACAGAGCTTGTTAGCACGTGCAAACATGAAGGTTGAGGTTAAAGAGGAATTATGTTAGAATATAAGAAGAGCTTTCTGATCTTGAATGTAAGTAGAAATGACTTCAGCAGAATATGAGTCAAGCTGAACTAGTCTTTTAACTAATGCTTATTTTTATTGATAAAGGTGCAACTCTTGCCTACCTTTTCCAATATCAAAAAAACTTCTGAATTAAAAAGAAAATGGCTTGTCTTTGTTCTTTTTTGAAAGCAATTTTTTTAGTAGGTAATTTTGTAGTCTCTCAGTTCAACTGCAACTTGATGTAAGGATGAAATCTTGCAACCACAAAAATGTTTGCATTTCTAATCACTTTTTTTGGAGAACGCTGGTTAGAAATTGCAGTTATTTGTGTCCTCTGAACGCACTCACTCTAAATTCTTTTTTTTTTTTTTTTTTTTTTTTTTCAGAATGGGCCGATGGTGGTTGGCTTAGAGCCTCATGAAGCTAGTGACAGGCTTACTATGTTTCAGGTACTATTTATTCTAAAATATTTCTTAATGCTTATTGCAAATAAACTAACAACTGAAGGCTCTGAGAATGAATCCAGGGTAGTTGAACTAATATTCATTGATACATAGGGTTACTGATTGAGAAGTCTAATTTAACTTAATGATGAAAGATAAGGTGGTATTTTTTTCAACTTTTTCAGGGAATGTTGATTAAAACGATAATTTTGGGAGCTGCATAAGAGAGGCTACATAGGTAATCAGTAATAATAGCTAGATTCAGGTGTCTGGATCAGAGCCTACTCTCAAGTTTACTGTACTTGGCAATAGGCTGTTCTTGTGTTCATTAACGTGTCTTTTGCATGACTGCAGTTTTGCCCAATTCTTTTTGTTCTCCTTTTCTCACTTGAAAAAAAAAAAAAGTTTTAAAAGTTTTCATACAAAACGACTATTTCTACTGTTGAAATGTTTCTTTGTGCAGTAGTTAATTTATTCTCCTCTAATGGTGTCTTCTAATTGTTTTCCTTTTCCCATTGTGTTATTTGTTTCGTTTTGTTATGGTTCCTCAGTTGTATAGGAGCTATAAGGAGCAAGTAAATTTTGTTGTTCTTTCTGCTGCTTAAACAGTAATAATCCTTACTTTGATCCTTCGTTAAGAGAATTGCACAGCTTACTTGAGGAGTTAAAATTTCCAGCATCCACCTTTCTTTGCTTTCCACATCATGCTCAACCTCTTTCAAATGCAAGCTTACCATGTACTGTTTGTTCTGTCTCTGTGCTACATGGAATAAATGACCTCCCTGTCAACTTCTAATGATGTGCCTCCAAATTCCAAACTCCTAAAAAGTTATTTTTCAGATGAAAATTTCAACCAAAACCTGTTGACATTAAGTTGTTAGTATCTCCTGTACATCCTTCTAGTATTTACTAGATTTTAACCACTAATGCAGCTCTAAACATAAAGCCAGATGTATTTAAATGTATGACATTTAATTGCTTGCTTTCTCTCTAGAATCGATTTGATAATCTCTTTCGGAAATATATTGCTTATACTGGTGGGGAAGATCTTTTTGGTCTGCCTGTTACACAGTATCCTCAGCTACTTGAAATAAAGAAGGAACTGACTCTGTTACAGAAGCTCTATAATCTATATAACAATGTCCTTGACACAGTCAGTGGCTACTATGATATTCTTTGGTCAGAATTAGACACTGGAAAAATTAATAGTGAACTTCTGGAGTTTCAGAACAGGTGAGAAACTGTTTATGTGAAAAGGCAGCTAAAATACATTTGTTACTTCTTAAATACGATTATAATTGGTTAGCATCATTAATTTTAATTGAAAAATATGTCCATTACCAATTCATAATTTAAGGGAGGCAGTTTAGATTCTAAATATTGAGGATTATTGCTCCTTAGAGAGTAGCTCTTTCTTTCTTTCTTTCTTTCTTTCTTTCTTTCTTTCTTTCTTTCTTTTTCTTTCTTTCTTTTTCTTTCTTCCGTCCGTCCGTCCTTCCGTCCTTCCTTCTTAACATACATTAAAATTGCTATTTATTTTCTTCATGATTGAAATTTAACTTGTTTGTTTTAATATTATTAGTCATGAGAGAGATTCGCCCTATATGTCAAAGGCAGGTTAGTGAATTGCTGAATATTTTTCCTACAAAATGGGATGTATTGCCTGCATAGAATATGAACTTTTGATGAAACCAGGAATCAAATGATTTAAAGAATTAAATCTGCCTGTTTTGAGGAACAGTGGTTTTGCTAGAGAATAGAGCAGTTCATCTCATAAGCCTCACCAAAAGATGAAATCAAGAATAAAGTGATTCAATTGTCTTTGAAGGTCACTTGGACAAAGTATATTGGAATTATGCAGTTACACTTAGGGTGAGCCTGTAGGTGTCCACCTACCAGTCAGTGAAATAGACTGGAAATATTTAGTCACATACAGAATCTTCAAAATACAGGGAACCTGAATTTGGAGGGTGTGTAGTCTAATGTTAAAACTATATATGGTGATTAAATGGATAACAGAAAGAATATCTGAAACTGTGTGAGAAAACTTGGATTATTTTTATGTAGATGCCGTAAGCTTCCTCATGGTGTAAAGCAATGGCAGGCCTTTTTTGACCTAAAGAAGACTATTGAAGACTTCTGTGAATGTTGTCCATTGCTTGAACATATGTCAAATAAAGCAATGATGCCTCGGCACTGGAAGCGGATTACAGATCTCACTGAGCACAGCTTTGATGTGGAAAGTGAAACATTCAAACTGAGGAATATTATGGAAGCTCCACTACTCAGATATAAAGAGGAAATAGAGGTATTGTGAAATGGATGTGTGAAACAAAGGAATCTGCTCAGATAATATCTGAGTAACAGTAGGAAGAAGGCAAACAATATTTCCAAAGAAAGAACAGAGAAATTATCACTTCAGTTTTCTGTGTAAAATAATAACACATGTATTGTAGTGTCAACTTTATTAAACCAAGCCATGTGGCTCAGGAGTTAATTTATGAAGATGCTTTCCAATATTAAAGTTATGAAAATAATCACTGTATTATTCTTGTAGTCTCCACAAACTTGACCATATTGTGGTGTGGTACATGGATTATTAACTATGGTGTTTTTATGTCTGTAAATCTTTCCAGTTGACAAATAATTGCTCATCAAACTAAATAGAGTTAAAGGAAATGCCTGTTAGATTTGGATATCAAAGACCTGAGCAGTTGATAGCTTGTTTTGACATCTTATTTATTTAAAAGGATATCTGCATAAGTGCTGTGAAGGAGAAAGACATTGAGCAGAAGTTAAAACAAGTGATAGCTGAATGGGACAACAAAACGTTTATCTTTGCAAACTTTAAAACCCGTGGGGAACTTCTTTTAAGAGGAGACAGCACATCAGAAACAATTGCTACCATGGAGGACAGCTTGATGATTCTTGGTTCTCTCATGAGTAACAGGTAACAAGAAAAGCACTGTGTATTTGTGTGAGTTATAAATATCAGCAAGAGGCTTTGTTTTATTGAAGAAATTTATCTTTCACAAAGGAGAAGGAAAGTAAACATCTAGATAAAAACTAAAAGCTTGCTTGAGCTGATCATGGGCTTGTTCTCATTGCCTGTTTTCCTGCATTAAGTTATTTTGAAATAATGTGTTCAGACTTCTGATTAATCAGCTGGACAGTTTCCATGGATGCAAGACAGTGATGATAAACATAAAAGGGAAAACTGCCTGGTTGTGGCAGGGGTCCTACTGGTACTACAGGCACTGCTACTCTGCCCTAGTGGTAGACCACCACCTCTCTTGCAGACTTTTGCTGAAAGTACTGAAAATCCCAGTTAAAATGAACTCTGGTTTGTCTGGTTTTGCATGTCAAAGCTCCTGGATAAAGTAAGGAACACAGAACCTGATCATCAGGAAGATGTCCAGAAGCAAGTGTTTGGATGATAAGGACCTGGTCACTATGAGTTTTGCAGCTTTGAAGAGATTACACAGTCCCTTTTTGAAACCACTTTACCTTAGAGTGAAATTTAAATCTTACTCCCATTCATCTCTTCATCTCCTGCTTATTCAGAACTGTGCTACATACCATGTGCACAAAGGAGCAAGCTGGAGCTGATTTCTTTTTAGCCCCTAACTAACTGAATTGAGTCAGGTATGGGTTAATATACTTTAGCTTGACAAACCTGCAAGTGACAAAATTATTCCTCCACATGTTGGAAGACTGAGCTGGCTTTCAAGAGATTTTTTTTTCCTGCCTGAAGTAAAGCAAGTGTCTTTTTTAATTTTAGATACAACACACCATTCAAGACACAGATTCAAAAATGGGTGCACTATCTTTCCAGCACAACAGATATCATTGAGAACTGGATGACTGTGCAGAACTTGTGGATTTATTTAGAAGCTGTGTTCGTTGGTGGTGACATAGCAAAGCAGCTTCCAAAGGTTTTCAGACTTGCCTTTTTTTCAGTTTGGTATTCTAAATTTTAAGAATAAAGCTTAATTGTGATACTGTAACTGGTGCAGTAACATAAGCTTCATTGTTTTGGTGCTTAACAAAATTAGACTTGCTAAGACATAGTTATCAGCTAGTTATAATTTTATTTCTAGATTGTTAAACTATTAACCAATATTTGTGTGTTTTGCCTAGTGGTAGCCTAGCCTAGTTAGGCTTGCCTTGTACTACTTACCAGTAGCCTAGTAGCACCCGCAGTTTTGCTAGGAATACTTGTATTAAATTTTTCTGTATTGCTTTTGGAATTAAAAGTAATTAAGTTTTTAGAAAAACTCTTCAAATTTGGATCATGCAATTCAAGCATAAGGAGTTTTCTGTGTTTTACTCTAAGAATATTTGGAAGAAAAAGTTGATAGCAGGCTTGACAGTAAAGTATAAAATGAGCTGTATTATGTGAGCAGAAAGATTTGTGTTTTTCTAAACTGAAAAATCTTTGGGGTTAGGCTGTGGTAATTACTTGTGAGAAGGTTACTGGTGCCAATTCTGCTAGCAAGAATTGCTAGCCTTTTGCCTTTTCTCTCTTCCTTCTCCCATCCCTTCCTCTCTATGTTTACCCCCATGTTTTGACAGGAAGCTAAGCGTTTCTCTAACATTGATAAATCCTGGGTGAGGATCATGACCCGAGCTCATGAAACACCTAATGTTGTTCAGTGCTGTGTTGGAGATGAAACCATGGGACAGCTACTACCACATTTACTAGAACAGCTTGAAATCTGTCAGAAATCACTCACAGGGTAAGATTACCACAAGACCAGTCTCGGGCAGATTGTTGTGAATTGCTTAACTAGCTAAAAAGGAAGTACTGTTGAATGGACTTTGCAAAGACTGTGTTTTTATTTCACTACGAATTCAGTTGAACTGAGCAAACAAGGTGTGCAATACCTCCAAAGAAATTGCTAGTACCAAACTGGTAAGTATTTGATTTGTGACTAACCTTTCACTATCTCTGCTGATACTGAAGCTGTTTCTGCCTGTTTTCAATACAGCAGGGAGTATATATGCTATATATTCTTTTCGGATCCTTCACATGTATGGGAGAAATTCAGCATGAGGTACCTAAGCAGCAAGTAACTGGCCTAATATAAAAACACTTCACTTTAATTTCATTTTAGTAGAATTTACATCACAGCTAACAATAAAAGCTTTCAATTAAATGATTTTTGATACTGAAAGAATAATCTTAAAGCACGTACTTTACACGAAGGTACAATGAATAAGAATTATTGGAGTTATCAATGACATAAATTGCAATTTTTACTATTTTTTTTTTCTCACAATGGCATTGTGAGAAATATCACCTTTAAATAGGAAAGGATGTATAAAGTAACCTAATTCGCTTTCTGTCTATTTCCTCCCCAAAATATTTATAAATGTAGGTACCTGGAAAAAAAACGCCTCCTATTTCCACGATTCTTCTTTGTGTCAGATCCTGCCCTCTTAGAAATTCTTGGCCAGGCATCAGACTCTCACACTATACAGGCACATCTGCTGAATGTCTTTGACAACATTAAAACTGTCAAGTTCCATGAAAAGGTATGTGCTGCCCAAATCTCGGAGTTATATTCTTTCAAATTGTTAAACAATGTGTGATACTTGTTAAATAGCAAGCTACCTGGGTGCATAGGGCATTTGACTGTTTTACCAAGATCATCACATAATATGATGCTGCATAGGCTCTCCTAATATAAGATTTAGTTTCATATCTTCATGTGCTTAATAGGAAAACTTTATATAGAGTAGCAAAACAAAAATTTTCATCGGTGCTTAGGTTTCAGACAAAACACACTTAGGTACTGAACTGTCTTCTGAAGCTTAATATAGGCTAGATTCCTCTCAGATAAGCTTCAGATTTTTTTTGAGCATATTTGTATGTTTAGATTGCTTGAAAACATGCTATTTGAAGAACAACTTTCTTACACCCATTATGGAAAAAATATATCGTGGCACAGAGATCTTTTTCCCCTCTCTATGTATGCACGTCCTTAGATATTTACTGCTTCCACATGCATGAAATTCCTTTCAATGATCATGTTTCTTAACTTCCGTGTTTCCATTATTTTTTTAATTTAAGATGGCAACTTATGTTAGGATATTAATGCACCACTAATGAGGGAAGAATTCCTTTATTGTGAAAATGTATACATACACTGAAAAGTGTATGCTGTCATTGAAACTGAAGTAAGCTTCAAGAGTTGGCAGTGTATTGGGGTTTGCCTACAAGTTCAGGTCGCATTGTTTTGTTTACTGCCTTTCTTCATACTGAAAGTGATGATTATATTGTTTTCACATTTGCTTAAAAGACTGGTATTTTTTTTTTTTTTTTAGTTATCTTAATGATTTTAATGAAATGCTAGGAGGAAAATCAGACAGTTACGATAAATCTGTAAATTGCAAATTGTTCTTCCCTTGCTTTTATTAGATATATGATCGTATATTGTCAATTAGCTCACGAGAGGGTGAGACTATTGAGCTGAGTAGACCTGTAATGGCTGAAGGTAATGTGGAAGTTTGGCTGAATTCTTTGTTGAAGGAGTCCCAGCTGTCACTGCATCACATTATTCGCCAGGCAGCTATGCATATCCAGGAAACTTGTTTCCGGCTGATTGAATTTCTTTCTACTTACCCAGCCCAGGTAAAATCATTGTTAAATTAATGAAAAATTGCTCACAGCACATTGGTGGGATTTTCTTGTCTTTGCAATTAAGATTGCAGCCAGTATTACAAATGCAAAAATGACATTTAAATTTATCTTAATCACTTCAGTCTTTTAAATTCCAATTTACATATCTGAAACCAAAAGATCAAAACTTAGTCTGAAGCTCTTGTTCAAAAAGATGCTGAATACAATAAATTAATGCAATGGAGTTAACACTATTCCTTTACACACTTAATACCTAACTACTGAAAGAAAAGTAGTAAAATTGTATGTTTGTTTATACATTCAGGAGAACACTATGTTGCCAAAGGCTCAGAGCTTTGGGTAGCACTGAGGGAAAATTATTTTCTCTGTATGAGCTGCTTCACTTGGAGGAATGTTCCATCAGGAATGTTCTTGGAAATTAAATAAAAAGTTCATGAATTACTGAAGGAATATATTAAATTGAAGCATTAATTATTCTGATAAGTGATTTGTTATTTATTATATCTTATGTAAATTATATTGAACGGTTGTGTCAGCAGTGCATCATAGGTGCTATCTATGAGACTGAAATGTGGACTTTACTAGATGCTTATGAATGGAGTTAGGACACAAAATAAATGCACATGTTGAATGACCTCTATATGGAAGCATAAAAAAATGATTTTATACAAGTAAGCAGAATCATTTATTTATGTTATTTGTTTCTGTGAATGTACATTTAAAGTGAAATAGGAAAGATGATGAAGCATACTCTTTCATGTTTCATAAGGTTGGGTTGTTGGGGATCCAAATGATTTGGACACGAGACTCAGAAGAAGCTTTGACTAATGCCAGGTATGATAAAAAAATTATGCGAAAGACAAACCAGTTTTTCCTGGATCTTCTAAACATGCTGATAGATATGACAACAAAAGACCTTAACCCAGTTGAGCGAATTAAATATGAGACATTAATCACTGTTCATGTGCACCAGAGGGACATCTTTGATGGTCTGGTAAGTATTGAAAAATTTATTGAGATATGAGGCAGTAGTCATGTAAAACAACGTGAAAGAAGACAGTGTAGCTATGATGTATGAATGCCTGCATCTTAAGCCAAACGATTTCAGGATTGTAATGACTGTGTGACTTGGAATATTACAGAAATGCTGGTGTTGCTTCAATATGTGTTGCTTCAATAGCTTCTCTTTAAGTAATTGTGTTGTCGGCTTTCCCCTCTCCCCCGCAGCCATAGAATAATTTTATAGTTCTTTGCGATCACCCATTTAAATCGGATGTGTCTGTTGTGTGATTAGTTAGGGACTTCTTTTTCCTCATCTACTATGTGGCAAGTAATCATACTTTCTATGGACTACTCTGGGAGTCTCAAGGAATAAATAGAATGAATATATAGTGTTACAGTACAGAAGCAAGGCTGATGTTGGTTGAAGCTGCCATTATCGCTGTTCTAGTTTCAGCAGCATACCTAATTATTACTTAGAGTTTTATTTATTCACTTCATATCTTCTTATGCAGCCACAGGATACTGAAATTAGGAAAGTGAAAACATTTACTCCTTAAACAATTGAAATTAAAAGCTAGCATGCCTTTTACCTTTGGGAAGCTCTGGACTTATGCTATCTGGGGAAAGGATTGCTGAGTTTTAACCCATTGCAGATAGACAGGCACCATTGTAGGACCAGTTGTTTCACTTAAAATCATCCTAGCAATCCTATGTGAAGTATCATTTCTAGATATAATTAAATGGAGCCTCTTTTTTGATAGGCATTTTAATATTCAGTTGGTCAACTTTGAATTATCCCAGCTCTGCTGTACTTATTAACATGATACTTTATTAAGACAAACAAACAAAAAAATCATGAGTTTCGTGATGCTATGTATGTCAGAAGAAAAGGTATTTCAAGACAGTGTTATGGTGTGCAGATATTAGTTACATTTCTTCTGTTCAGATGTGAAAATAAAGTAATAGAGTTGAATAGTAGAAATAGGAATTTTAATGTTAACCAGACTTAATGACTTTTGTGTAGGGCTATAGACTGTACATTTGTACTTAGAATTTCCTTTGCCTTAGTGTGGTTCTAGGGACAGCAGCAGCATTTAAGGATTTTTTTGTGGTAGAAATCAAAGCAAGGTCTCCACTATTCTTGTGCTACTAGCTTACACTGTGCCTTTCATTGTGTTTGCAGTGCTGCCTTTACAGTACCACTTAGATGAGTTAGTATAAATGCAGAAATAAATGTGAACCATGAATGCCTCACTCTTGTCTTTTTCCTCTTTTCTTAGTGTTGCAAGCATATCAAGAGCCCTACAGACTTCGAGTGGCTGAAACAGTGTAGATTTTATTTTAATGAAGACTCTGATAAAATGATGATTAATATCACTGATGTGGGTTTCACATACCAGAATGAATTCTTGGGCTGTACTGACAGGCTTGTCATAACTCCTCTAACAGACAGGTGACAAAGACTGATTTTATTTGTTTATTCTTTCACCCCAAATCTAGGCATTTACAAGAGCAATTTAGTCATTCTTATTAGATACAAAATAGATCTCTGCAGAGTTTGTCCTTCACAGCCCTTATCAAAGTCAGTAAATTTACATGAAATATGTTATTTTTTTTTGTTTCTGTTCCATACAACATGGAATAACTTCCAACCAGCTGTATTTCTGCCACACGTTTTTGTGTTCCTTTTATATATAATGCATGGGATTATGATCCGTGTGCATAGGATGCTAATATACTTGAGTATCAGGTACATCCAACAGATAACAGTATGCAAAGAGAGAAAGAGAGAGAGAGGACAAAAATACACGTTTACAGGCAAGTAATAGTAACAACTAAGGAAGAATAAACAGGAAAATCAATTTTATTCAGTTGCAATAAACTGGTATGTCTACCTACCTAACTGTAATAACACAAGAAGATTTATAAACAAAATGACTAAATAAGTGACAAAATAAGGGATTTGAAAAAATAGATTCTTTAAAACTAATTCATACAGCAAATTCTGCAGCTTCTCTTTAGATACAAGTGACAGATGGTGGTCTACAGCATCATGCACCAGTCTCATTTATGAAAGTGAGATACACTGATCAAGTTTTAAAGGTGGATAAAATGTCAAAGGTATCTGTCCTTTATTCTTGTACTCCACAGTATGATGTAGTTCAGAGCTACTTTAGCTAAAGCAATTTAGGAACTAACCAAACTGGTTAGGCAGAGTAGCTGTAATGTTTTTCTTCCCTTGTGATCTTTCAGGTTGCTGGTTATTGAAGATTATCTGTTCTTCCACTTTTTATGTATGAAGAGACTAACCATAGTATTACTCACATGAGAAGCTGAGTGAAGGGTTTTTCTTCTGGCTGATTTAAATTGTAATCAGAGGCATGTCATTTCAGCACTTTTCTTGTCTTCTTAAATGTGTTCTTCCTCATGTGACACACTTGAGTAAGAGCCTTTGGCACAACATAGAAAACTGTGTACTTTGTCTGTTAAGTGATGATAACTTGTTGTCTTCTAGATGTTATATCACTTTGGCTCAAGCTTTAGGCATGAATATGGGTGGAGCACCTGTGGGACCTGCAGGAACTGGGAAAACTGAAACCATCAAAGATATGGGACGGTGTCTTGGTAAATATGTTGTGGTCTTCAACTGTTCAGACCAGATGGATTTCCGAGGACTTGGGAGGATATTCAAAGGTAAGATGTGGACTATATGAAAGTTACAAATGTTGAGAGAACACCTTTGTAAGTCAAGATTAACATATAATCAGCAACTGGTTCTCTGTCTTTTAACAAACACAAGTAATTAATATCTTGATATGAATGTAAAATACAATTGCAACACTCTCTCCAATAAGTATAAGTGTCTAAAAAGATTAGACAGTTGATGAAAGGGTATATAAATACCCTTAAAATAATCAAGGAGGACTGCCAGTGTATGCATGTGTGAAATTTATTACTGGACTGGTGGAATGTGTTGGATTCAGATTTCAATATTTTGTCATTACAAATGTCAAAGTTCTTATCAGTTGAAAATACATGAATAGCAGTATATACGTTTAAAACAATTGGCACAACTCACTGAAGGTAGATACAAACAACATTATTTTAAGCATCAGAAATTGATACCAGCTGTGGTGATGATGATTCCCACCCCCAAATAGCTGTGGAAGAATGGAATTCTGACACAGAGTGACCCCTAGCTTCTTTCTGAGTGAAATTGTCTTTACTGGTCATTTTATTATGTGAAATAAGCTATTGACCCCCCATCATATTTTCATAGACTTATTGCAGGGATCTTCTAGGAGGTAGGGAGGAACAGGAAAAATGTTGAAGATACTGATAAAAGGAGCAGAAATCTAATGATGTTGTGTCAGAGAACATAGAAAGGCTTGAGGACTTTAGAAACTTTGTGCATTCTTGCTTTAAAAAGAATTAAACTCTTCTCCTTGTTCCTCACCCAGACCTCCAAAAGACCTTTTTTTCCTAAGGCAGATGAATCTGATTTTTTTTGGTCTTATGAATTATACCAAAAAAGGATTAACAACATAATGGTCAGATGTTTATTTGCTCTTTGCTTCTTTGCTTCTTTGAAGGTCTTGCTCAGTCTGGCTCCTGGGGTTGCTTTGATGAATTCAATCGTATTGATTTACCAGTACTATCAGTAGCTGCACAGCAAATTGCAATTGTGTTGACATGTAAGAAGGAACATAAAAAAAGCTTTATTTTTACCGATGGAGATAATGTGGAAATGAACCCTGAATTTGGCATTTTTCTTACTATGGTAGGTATTCAGTAGGTTTCTGATATGCCAGTGATGATTGTGTGATAATTGCTTCTAACCTGATAAGTTAAATGTACTTGCTAACTCTGATGTCACTTAGTTCTTTGAATTCACTGACAATTTGAGGTGTGAGCATTGCTACAAAGACAGTTTACTGGGTCTTTTTCATTGACATCAGTTAGAAGTAACCAGTCAAAACTGGACCTGTAAGACAAATAAAGTCTAGATTTGAAGTGTTCAGGTGTCACATCTTTCATACCTCATACACAAGAGAGGCTAAAATGCTGTAAAGATATGGTGATAAATTTAGCTGATAATTCATTTTTTACATGGGATTTAAAGCCAAAAAGTTACTTTTGTCAAATTAGACTATATGTTCCTTTGCTGATTCTTTAGTTTCTGCAAAGTGGTCAACATCAGAATTTCTTCTTCTCTCTAGAACCCAGGATATGCTGGGCGGCAAGAACTTCCTGAAAACCTGAAGATCAACTTCCGTTCAGTGGCCATGATGGTTCCTGATCGTCAGATTATAATTCGTGTCAAGTTGGCTAGCTGTGGTTTTATTGCTAATGTTGTATTGGCAAGGAAGTTCTTTACGCTGTACAAGCTGTGTGAAGAACAGCTTTCAAAACAGGTGATAATTTTCATTTATGGAAAAATTATCTTAAAGACTATAAATGGTGACACAAATAATTAGTATTAATTTGTGCATTTACCTATTATATCAACCCATGATTTTTTTCACTTTTATCATTTCAGTTCTCTTTCCCATCCTACTGTGGGAGTGAATGAAAGTCTGTGTGGTTCTCGGGGGACATTGTGGGTAAACCCACAACAGATGTTAGGAGACATTTGTACCACATGTACCACTTCTCATACCTTGAATGATAAGTTTGAATTGTTTCATCCCCATAAACTTGGGATTTTTTTCCCAAACTTTGTATATATTTTAGGTGCATTATGATTTTGGCTTGCGGAATATATTGTCGGTGCTACGCACATTGGGAGCGGCAAAAAGAGCAAATCCCACAGATACTGAGTCTACCATAGTCATGCGTGTGCTTAGAGACATGAACCTGTCTAAACTGGTAAGATCTAAGGACTTAGTAAATTAATTAAACTATGCTTTGGAGCCAATTGTTTTTGGGGTCACAATTTAAATCTGTTAAGGTGGTTACTAGCAGACTGGATGTGGCCTTTACCTCTAACTCTAGCTTGGAAATCTTGCATTCACTGGATGACTTGATTTGTTCAGATTTTTTTTTTTTTTTTAAAACTTATTTCCACTGCTACCTACAGAAAGAAGTGACCAAATAGAACTCTGTGTAGTAGCCTCTTTGCAAGTTTTGGCCCAAAGCTTCTGCTTATTGTATTCAGTCACTCTTTTAAAATAATGAGTATACTAATATACTAATGAGTACTACCTCAACAGACTTAAATAGTTAAGAAAACTTCTTCTGATGTGATATTTCATTTCCTTTATTATCTTTTATACACCTTAGACAAAAAAAATCTGTCTGTATAAATGGTATTACTAAAATCGACTTTATTAAATTCAACTGGTATATTAGTGGTTTATTTTCAATAACTTCATTATTGGAAGCATCACATGATCTCCTTCTGCTCTGGCCTGCTAGTGTGTTTAGCACCTAAAGAGTTACCATAGGTTGTTCCTTAGGTTTTTAAATATTTCTTTAGCCCATGATAATTAAAGGTTGTCTTTTGATATGCTAGAATTAATGGAAAAAATATATCTTTTTCTCTTCTGATTTTCACTAGATTGATGAAGATGAACCCTTATTCCTAAGTCTAATTGAAGATCTGTTTCCAGATATCCACCTTGATAAAGTACAGTATCCTGAACTGGAAGCTGCTATTGACAAACAGGTAGTGTTTCTCTTGATTTGTGCTGTTGTGGCATGACTAGTATGATGAGAAGTCTGTAGAAATTTCTGGTGCTGAATCTACCCAGCTGGTAATAGTAAGCTTTTCCATATATCTCTATCATTGGCATATTAATATTAGTCTTATTATTAAGGATGTCACTGAATTTTTGTGGTGTCCTGTGGTTTTCTTGTGAATCATTTGTGGTCATCAGTTTGAAAAACATATGTATGTACATTTGCCTTATGTGAACAAGGATTTAATAGCTGTGTAAAGTCTAATATAGAGAACATGAGCTTGAAGAAAGATTTTGCTAATATGACTTCCTCTATTTCAGTTTCCATTAGATCTTTTGGAACACTGTGATAGGGCTGACTTAAGAACATCAGTGGGATTTAGAAAGTTAATGAAGTATGAACACTTAAATGATCAGTTTTATTAAACTTTCCCCTAGAATTTCAATAATTCCTCAAATAATTATCTAATAGTTAAATAGAGAAATAAAAAAAACAAAAAAAAAAAAAAAAAAAAACTCAAGAAAAAGAAGAAAAAACAGCATGAAAAAACACATTTATGAAGAATTTGAGTAAATGAGTTCTCATTTACTTATATTTAATATGATTAGTTATAAATAAATAAGTCTGTTTATGTATTTCTTAGCAAGGAGGAGTTGAATCATAGGCTAATATCTACAAAACTGTTTTGCTTTCTATAGTTTATACTTTTTTTTTTTTTTTTTTTTTAAAGAACTCTTAAATTAAGCTTCCATTATGAGAAACCATATGAAACCTGAATCTTATGCTTTAAACTGTCATTTCCTAGTAAATTAAAAGGAGGTGATAGTAACATGGTCTTCATAGCTCTACTGTTGGTAAACTGTGAGGCTAGATATAGAAAGTATCAACTCCATTTAACAGCAAACTATATTGGGTTTACGTGGCAGTTGCATTTACATGGTAGCAGGGGGGCTGCAGGGGTGGCCTCTGTGAGCAGAGCCCAGCATCTGCCCCAGGTCAGATCAGAGCCAGCTTGAGCCAGCTCCAAAAGGGACCTGTTGCTGGACAGGGCTGAGCCAGGGAGTGATGCTGGTTGGACCTCTGGGAGAGCAGATTGAAGAAAGGGAAAAAAACAACCAAACAAAAAACCAAAAAACACTGCTGTACAGCAGCAGCTTGGAGAAAGGAGTGAGAAATAAAGATACACAGCACTAAGCAAATGCCCAAAATAAACTACCAAAAATTTCAACACAGTCATTGCTCTAAATTGCATTGGGAGATCCCCAGATCTGATTTTTAATTACTTTCGTTCTACATAAGTTGATTACAGCTCTTCAAGTTTCCACCATTGCTTAAGTATGGGCTTTCCCTTAGTGGGATGGGGGAGGGATTTGTATGGACAAAAATGAGGAAAAATAAGTTCATGGGTTGAGGTAAAGTCGGTTTTGTAAGTGAAGAAAAAAAACAGAAGGGATGCAAAAGCAATCACCACTAGCACACCAATGCCTAGCCAGTCTCCAAGCAACAGCTACTTCAGAGCAACTTCCCTCCAAGTTTTATTGCTGAGCGTGATGTCGTATGGTAACAAATACCTCTTTTCTCTGTTTGGGTCAGCTGTCCCAGCTGTGTCCTCTCACAGCCTCTTGCCCACTCTCTGCCTACGCACTGGCAGGGCATTGTGAGAAATGGAGAAGGCCTTGATGCAGGGCAAGTGCTGTTCAGTAATAGCTAAAACAATGGTGTGTTTTGGTCATAAATCTAAACCACAGCACTGTATGTTCTGCTGCAAAGCAAATTAACTCCATCCCAACCAGATCCAGTACATGTAACACCTGTTAACAGAGGTTCTTTTCAGAACATATAAAGTCTGTTTGTGAACATGCTTCTCTTTTATATGAGGGATATCTAGTCTACAAGATTATTGCAGAAACCACATGTATTAGAAATCATTAATAAAATATCAGTGCCATTAGGACTTGATTAGGCTGAAGGAATAACTGAAGTGAACATCTTGTTTTATGTGAAGATTGAAATCAGTTCAGATATATTCTTTGGGTGCATCATTACCTTGTAGATATTTTACTGAATACATGTGGACTCTGGAAAGATGCTAAAAAGCTATATTCAGTACTTGAAAGGCAGATTGATTGGCTTGTTGTTAGCTTCAAGACTTGTTAAGATGTAAATGATAGCAGAATTTTGTTGTGTTTCCATGAAAATGGTGCATATGATGTCTTCACTGTGCTTTGCAAACTCCATTGCTTCAGCAGTTGTGTTCTTGATGGTGCTGAAGAGTTGGTGGCAGCTTATATATACTTCTTGGCTGCTGTTGATGAATTCATCCTGTGCAGCTTACTTTTCTTGGCTTCCTTGCAGAGTGGGGTAAATAAGTTGAGTTGGCATTAGTAATACAGCATGTATTAGTGCTAGCCCAAGCACTGACAGTTTAAAAGTGATGTGATTTAATACATGATGAGAAAAGCACTCTATCTCAAAAATATACATACACATAAATACACACATGCACACATATATATGGTGGCAGTCCTATGGTTTCAGAACTTAGTTGATTTCTGAGAGGAGATTTCATGGGGTCATCGTCGCAGCCTGAAAGCTTTAGTGAACTTACTGGTATAAAACAGTCATATGATACTCAATTTTGAAAGAGCATGTATTTTCTCAGAAGGGTAACATGAAGAAGTTACTCCAAGATCTCTCTGCACACTGATAAATATTTAACAAAATGATTTGCAGAAGAACTTTAGGCTATTGTAGGCATTTAAGGAACTTTATAATTAGAAACATGCCATAATAATAACAATAATAAAATCTTTCTGACTGGCAAGTGAGACATTTCATAGCTATGAAAGACATTGCTAGGAAGAGTGTTTCTAAAATTCTTGTATTTTTCTTAAAATGATACATTAACCCTAAAAAAGTTAGAAAAAATGGTTTGTCGTAGTTTATTGTTCTGAATACATATTTGAACAACAAAAAACTCTGCTTTATCCAAACAGTTTGTTATATACACAAAATCTTTAAAAATATTGTAGTCTGCTATTGAACAAAGATTTTTAAAATACCGAAGTATCATGTACACTGAAATGGTGGTAATCTGGATTTCTGTTACTATCTGTAGGTAGAGAATGCTGGACTTGTTTGTCATCCTCCCTGGAAACTGAAAGTTATCCAGCTTTTTGAAACTCAGAGAGTAAGACATGGATTGATGACATTAGGGCCTAGTGGTGCAGGAAAAACTACTTGCATCCACACTTTGATGAAAGCCATGACAGGTATGTGAGCATTTATATTATAAAATGTTATAAAATTCTGCTTTGTTTCTTCAAAGGAAGCCTCAGTTACTTCAGTGTGAGGATAACTTGCTGGAACAATCAGTTTCAATGTATTGTGATACTAAAAATTATCACGGTAACATCTTTTAAAAACTTAAAAATACCTGACATTCAAATTCATATAATATATACATCCTGTTTTCCATATATCAGAAATTTTTATTCTAGAAACATTGAGAAAGAGGAGTACTGTCTGGGTAGGCAGCTGGAAAAAGAGTTAAAGCATTGTACTTGTTCAGCTGAGGTAATGCTGACAGCTTCCCCTCACCATAAGCAGTAAGGCCTTTTCCTTTTTGAACACAGTTTACAAGACAGGGTCTTTATCTGCAGTATAAAATAACTACTACTTCTATCATTTTGTGCTGCTAGGAAGTTTTCCAAGTAAGCACACAGTCTCACTATAATCATGAATGCGTATTAAACCATCCACATGGGTGTAATGATGTTGAATTTGTTGAAGTTCTCTGACTTTTGAAAAGAAATACTAAACCTAACTGATGATCTGCCTGCATAGATTGTGGACAGCCACATCGTGAAATGAGAATGAATCCTAAAGCTATAACTGCACCACAGATGTTTGGACGTCTTGATGTGGCAACCAATGATTGGACAGATGGAATATTTTCAACACTCTGGAGAAAAACATTAAGAGCCAAGAAAGGTATACCAAAGAAAACCCTTCCTCCAAAACAAAACAAGCTGCAGGTCTCTCTAATGCACAATAGATGATTTATTTATTTTTCGGAATGTAGCTGTAAGAACTTCTGTTAATTGTATTTTAAAAGTCTCTGGTCTAAATGCTTTGTTTTGAAACTGTAGTGTAGCAAATACTGTTTCACTGAATTTGCTTATCCCTGTCTTTGAAATGATAGGCTTTTGCATGAAAGAAAGTGTAAGGTCGGAAAGGTCAGAATCTTCTCCTACAGCACTGCTATAATATAAAATTTTGGTGCTGTCAGGTTTTTTACCAGGTTTCAAACTTCCATAATAGAAGGGAGTGAATCTCCTGTAGTTGTGTCATATCTGCCAGCCTTGCACATGACACAGTCCGTCTGAAATGGCACTAGGTAATTCCATTTAGCCAACCAATTTCTGCCTGACATATACAAAATAATTCTGGCATATTCTTAGTCTGCTCTATTAAAGGAGGGGCCTTGGTGGTTTGGTGCTAGGTAGATTCTTCTTGTTTTGTCTGAATACTAGTATATGACCTTATCATTAGGCCATTTGGACTAAAAAGGAAAAAAAAAAAAAAAAAAGGAGTAAACAGAAAATGCAAACATGCTGTACAATTTTTGTTAAAAAAATCCATAGTCTTTAAGGATACAGATTCATTAAAATAGAAAAATAACTTTTGGATTTAATTTTATTGGTTTTGTTTCAAATTTGGAAATGTAGTAACCTGGAGAATGTAGCGTTTCATCAATTGGTGGTTCTGTTTCTCCCCTCAGCCTGAAATACTAAGTTAGCACACTCTCATGACTTTCTCAGTCAGATTCACCATTTGAAATACTCCTGTAATGACTCTTTATGAAGACCGTCTCATGCCTGAGAAGCCTGTACTGTAGCTATGAAAAACCTCTAAGTATAAAGGTGCTTGGCTAAGAAGTGAGTTTTCTTATCCTGAACTTTCTTGGTTCATGCCTAGCAATGCAGCACCTAGACAGTAAAGACTCTCTCTGCAGGCAGATGAGAGTGGGACTCTCTCTGACTACAGAGCTATCTGGCAATGCACAGCAGGGCTGGCATCCTAAGGGATAGGGAGCTGGAAGCCAAGGGGACTGCCAGGGCAAGGGCCTTGCCAGCTGGGGCTGGTTGCCCAGTACTTAGCTGAGGCGAACAGCACAGAGCTAGGCCCTCCCAGGAAACACAAGCATGCATTAAGATACATTTGTAGTACTAAGTGGAAAGAGCTTGAAAAGCTTCCAAAGGAGCTGGATCAAGTTTTTAGCAGGGGAATCAACAACAAGAATCTTTTCTTAGATTCTTGTCCTTTTTTATATATGAAAGTGAGCATGCTATTTGAGAAAGTGTTTTTTCAAGTGTTCCTTTCATTTAATCTCACTACATTTACACTAACGTTTTGGAAATAGATGAATGGCGGTTTTAAATAGTTCTGCAGTTTCCATCTTTATGTTGCTTTATGTAAGTTGAAATAAACCTGATTTATTATTGAATTGAAGACTGGAATCATAAAACTGTGTTTCAGACTATTACAAACTGACGACTTATGCTTATGACACTTCATATACTGAGTAACGGATAATTATTATGATAAGGTGACAAAATGAAGTACTTAATTGGAAGTGAGTAATAGAAATGGTAATTGTATTTAAAGCTGAGATTGTAGCTGTGTGCATGAATTCAGAATTAGTTGAAAATATGTTTGAAGAGAGAAGAAACTGGTCCTTGAAAGAAACTAAAACTTCTTTCATAGTCATTTTTGCCTTTTATTTTGGACTGTAGGCGACCACATCTGGATAGTTCTTGACGGTCCAGTTGATGCTATTTGGATCGAGAACCTCAATTCTGTTCTGGATGATAACAGAACTCTAACACTTGCAAATGGAGATCGTATACCTATGGCACCAAATTGTAAAATAGTCTTTGAGCCTCATAATATTGATAATGCTTCTCCGGCAACAGTTTCAAGGAATGGGATGGTATTCATGAGTTCTTCAGTTCTCAGCTGGAGCCCTATCCTTGAGGTACAGTAGCTAAGTGATTATATTTGTTTATATATTGAAAGTTCTATTGATTGTATTCAGCACTTTACTATTGCTACTTTAGGACCTAATTTTGTAACTCTAGCTATGGAATAGCTTTTATGCTGAATAAATATATAGGTGAGTATTTGTATTGAGTATATGTGTATAAATATATAGGTGAGCAGAGTTTATGATAGATTGCACAAAGTATGTTTTTTCGAGAACATGGTAAACATATTACACTTAAAACATATTACACTTAAAAAAATAGCAACCCTCGTATATTTCACATTTGGAAAAATCTGTAATTCAAGGTAATTTATGCAATTGAAGAACAGCTCAGTTGTCAAAACACTGACTTCTTAGCAGCTTCTGCTGCTGCTTCAGAGAAATGAAGAAGAAAGAGCAAACAGGCTGATTCAGAAATCTAGCAATCCTCAAGAAATCCTCAAATTTCTTATCTTTTTTAACTCATAAAGCCTCTTATGCTTATAAGTCTTATTTGCTTGCTTTTATGGATTCCTTGTCTATAAATTCCTGATTTGTCTGGCAATCAAGAAAAGTTGATGTGCCTCAGGACATGGTCTCTGGTACTGACTGGATTAGCTGTTCTTAGTATATGAGTGATTTCAGTAGAGACAGAAATCAAGAGAGAAACAGTATGCATCTTTCCAAATCCTGAGCAGAAGACAGTATCTGGAGTCAGTGGAGCCCCCGGGGGAGGTGTGTCCTGACCATGGAACTAGCAGGTGAAGGAGTTGGGGGAAGAAGTGAGAACACTCCTGTGCCTTCAGGGAAGACAAACAGGAGATCAGCAGGGTCTTTGCAGAGATACTACAGCATCCAGATCCAGAGCCCTGTAACGGAATGAAAGAGAGTCTGTAAGAGGCTGAATTCAAAGGTTTGGTGAACAGAAACTCCCAAGATAAGGAAGCCTGGAACCTTGTGACTGGCAACAAAAGGGAGGCTGCTTCTCCACCTGCGAATCTGAAATGGTAGAAGAGGCATAATGCCTTGAGAACAGGTGAGGAGAAACAAGACCCATGTGGGAAGGCATTACAACTGGCTTAGCCTTAACAAGTGAAGAAGAAAAGGAGTGTGATTGTCATCAGAGACTCCCTTCTGTGTTGGAGATGCCCTTCTGTTGTGACATAGCAATGGAGGTTTGGTGCTTGTGAGTGACTAAGTTTGGTAGCAGTCTGACTGCTAAGGCTTTCATGTCCTCAGACTCCTTACTCTTGTTGCTCATCCATAAGGGTGCACTGAAACATATAGGGACAATGCTGAGGTTGTCAAAAGTGATTACAGAGCTGTTGGGGCTGAGGATGAAGGGCAAGGGCACCCAGCCCTTCTTGATCCTGCTATTCAGGATGAAAGGCTCAGGTAGGAGTGTATGCATCCAACAAGTCATTACCTAAGCGTGTATTAGGTGTCACAGGCAGAGGTTCAATTTCTGTGACCAGGGGACTTTGAGGAACAAAGACTGGTGAACAGAGACAAAATTCTTCTCATCAAGTTAGGCAACATTGATGAGGGGATGAAGTAGATACTCAACATGTTTGCAGACTGCTTCTTCAGAGGGACCTGAACAGACTCGAGAAACTGGCTGACAAGTACCTTGTGATGTTCAATGAAAGCAAATGCAAGATATATGGAATAAGCCCATGCAGCAATAGAGACTGCAGGCCGACTGGTTAGGAAGTAGGTCTTCAGAAAAGGAGCTGAAGGGTACTGGTAGATGAACTGTGTGCCTTTGTAGCAAAGAAGACCAATTGCATCCTGCACTGTACATCTACTAAGAAGCATGGCCAGCAGGTCTAAGGAGGCAGATATGATACAGTTATTGGAACTGAATTGCTGTTGCATTCTACTATTGTTACAAAAACTCTGTAGCAAAAACAGATTTCTCAAAAAATCATAAAACTCCTAAGCTGCTTCTCATTTTCTCAATTTTTTATCTTTTAATGAATGCCGGAAGATGGATTTTTCTTCTTACTGAAGGAATAACACACATGCTGTTTTCTTCCCTGTTTTTTTTTTTTTTTTTTTTTTTTTTAATTATTATTATTATTATTTATTTTTATTTATTGATAATTCAATAAGGTTCACACCAATCTCTAACACAACCTCTAGTTAGGAATTGCACAAACTAATATTATAGCAAGATGTCTCAATTCCAACCCAGTTCCCTACTGAAAATCATGCAAAAGCACAAGAAAGAATCTCTGGGCCTTTTGCTTTAATATTTCCCCAATCTGATTAGTGATGCTATTGCACCTGAGTCAAATATTTTTTCCTAATTATTCCAATACCTGATCTTATTTTTTTCTACCTGAGTGCCCTTAGTGTTTTGAATCTAGTATTTTGGGAAATTCATATTTTTATTCACAACAAAACAAAAATAAAGACGGGAGGAAGTGTTTTGCAAGGACAGCAAAATTAAGGCAAGAGGAAAGATTTCTACAAAATTTTCACCATAGTTTTAGAAATATATATATATATATATTTAATTGTGCAGGTTAGGAATAGCAGGGAATATTCTTTTTCTTTTTTTTCTTCTTTTTTTTTTTTTTTTTCTGCTCTCCAACCTTTATAAAATCTCCAGCATTCCCTCAATTAAGCCTATTATCTGATAAACTGCATCTCTGTTAGAAATCCCCCAGGAGACACAAATATTCTGCTACTGCTCTGGCTGCTGTTGCATTTAAGAGAGTTTACCTCCAACTCATTTAGAAAGTAAAACAAAAAAACTGAAGTGTTTATGCTTGGACTCTTTAGTGATAATGCTTAGTAACCATTTTCATTCTGGTCCTTCACACCTGAAGGAACAAAGGGAAGCCTTTCTTGGTATGAAAATGTTGATATCTTTGGAGACAAATGTTAACAGTTTAGGTCATAAGACTTGATATAGTCTGTTTCTTAAAGAAGATGGCAGTGCAACTCTTAGAAAGACATGCTTTCTCATGTACTCTACCTATGCTTTTAATAATGATCCTCCTTGTTATTTTCTGTTCTTGATCTTTTTTTCAGTATCTTTTAGCACACAAAATCTTTTACATGAGTTTTCCATAGGGCTTTTCTCACAATTATTAATGTAATTATTTTAGCTGTTGTATTACGCTTTGGTTTGGTTTTTCACTCCTTCCATTCGTGTGCCATGTGCTTTTTTCAAATAGTTTGTCTTTTTTTTTTTTTTTTTTCCAAATAGTGGATGCTTAGCTGTTTTAAATGCAACAAGAGCCAGTCTGCAAATATTCCAAACCTGTTTTCCTTGAGAGATAATCCACTGAACTCCAAAATATGTGATTCCTTACTGAAGTGTTCTAATCATACATGAATTGTGGTTTAGTAAATGAGACAAATTTTCACATTACTTTTTGCTCTTTTATTAACCGCAAATTCCGTGGTTTTGTTTATTTATTTATTTATTTATTTATTTTTTCCAGAACTGTCCGTGCTTTGGGATGCGTTATCTGCCATGTATTATCTTCCTTTCTAGTTATGGGAATAATAATTCCCCATATTTATGTTACTTCACTGCTAAAGTGTTACCATATTTCTTTAATACTGCCTAGAGCCTTTCCCTTTTACAATGATATGAAGTCATATGGAGCTGTTTAATCACAGCAGCACTTGAGAATCATCACTAATTCATTTGATATGTTTCTCTGCCAAGCTCAAAATGTGTGCATTCTTATTGGGAGAAAATAACTTTTTAGTAAGTTTCCTAATAATTTGGCCATTAATGAATTTTTACCAAGGCAAATAAATGCAGTCAGTACAAGTGCCTTATGTATATTTCTGCAAAGCTTCACTTTTTTTTTTTTTTTTTTTTTTTTAATTGGTACAGATACTTGGAAAAACGTAAGTGAAAAAAATATGAATCTAGGACAGTGACTTCCATGAGATTCCACTTGTGTTGTTCCTTTCCATACTTACAGCACTGCCTATGGCCTACTGATGTTAGGTTTTCACAAACCTGCCTCCTTGTATTGGTATTCCTTCCTTGTTTATTTGCAGACAACAGCCTGTTGAATGTTTCAGTTTAAATCAAGCTATAGATTAAGCTGTAAAGACAGCAAAACCAAAGAAAATGTGCATTTAATTTTACTTTATCAGACCTGATTTACCTCCTCATTTCAAAGTGATACAGAGACTAAATTTAGTTGTTTTGATGTAAATGTTGCACAGCAGTTTCACTTATTCCATAATGATCTTACGCTTTTATTTTGGTGGTAGCAACAGTTAAAAGGAAAACATGAAGCTTTTTTTTTTCTTGCTTTTAGATAACACAAAACAAATGAAGTTAATTTCAGCCATGAAACAACCTTTCCAACCTCCCTTTTGCTCCCCCCACCCTCCCTTCATTAAAAAAAAAAAAAAAGAAATTGACTGTGAAATTGCAGCCTGTAGTTATTTATCATTTGAGCCAATAACATATTTGTTTTTTTGTTTTGTTTTTACTTCAAAAACAAAACTTCTTGATGTCTTTTCTAGTCCATCTTCCTTTGAATCTATTTTGTAGTGATATATAGTACATATTTCAGCAGGCAGTGTAGTTGTTAATCTTGCATTGTTTACTTATTTTACTAATAGAATTAAATTAAGTTTTTTTCTTTAGTTCCTAATTCTTAGATGCTAAAGTGAATATAGATTTGGTTGATATTTCAAAAGCATTTTGAAAAATAATAAAATACAGCTAACTTAAGAGAATATTTTCTATATTTAGATTTCCTGTGATTATAATTTATAAATAACTAAATATAGCAACCTATTGGGATATCATATATCAAGGCATAAGTATTGCCATTTAATCTTTTGCTCTTTGTTTTCCATGTACTTGTCTCTAGAAAACTTTTTCATACATCTACCTATTTGTAATAATTTATTTACCTTGGACTTTAAAAGACAAAGTTTCAGAAGATTATGTAGGTAGGTGTGTGGAAAGCAGTCATGGAAGCACAGAACAATTGAAGCTGGAAAGGGTCATTGGAGACCATAGAGCCCACCTCACTCAAAACAGGACAACTGGAGCAGGTTGCGTAGGACTGTGTCCAAGTGGGTTTTGGGTATCTCCATAGTTCCAACATTCAACATAGACACCAGAAGACTCTCTGAGAAACCTGTTTCAGTGTTAAACCACACTTACAATAAGAAAGGGAAAAAAGTTATGTTTAGATTGTATTTACTGTATTTCAGTTTGTTCCAAATATTAGTTTGAATTTTGGTCGAGAATCTGCAAGTGTTTTTCCTTGTAAGTGTATTTTATGTGGGAAATAAATTCATGAGAAATAGATAAGAAGCATTCCACCACAGAAGTGATGGAAGACTTCTGAGTAAATCTAAGAAGCAGGTTACTGCTTTCAGCTAAAGGCATCAAAGAACAAATACTGCTCCACAATCTTATAAAACAGTTTTAATTAGGTTTTGTTTATACAACATTACAGATACAGAGATGCCCAATAAAATTATTACTATTAATCAGGCACACAGCATAAGTTCATGGACACTCAGCAGTCATCCTCTCTGAAATACTTTTTCTCTGCAATTTCGAGGTTTTTCCAGGGGTACTCTGTATCACTGCTAATAGCTAACATTGTGAAGAACAAATCAAACTTGTGTTAATTACATATTCTTTCTTTGCAGAATTTGATCACAGCAATTGTGATTAAAAAATACTTGAAAGAATTCTTTTTGTGCTGTTAAAAACTTTGAGTGCTTTTATTCTTCAGTATCCATGCTGAACCTCTAGTGGAGTTATCCATCCCTGAGTAAAGAGTTGGACCTTCTGCTAGCCCAACTGTGCCCAAAAGCCAAGGAACTGAATCCTTCACCCCTCTCAAGAAAAATTAACTTTCCATGCTTTCAGGATCTTTTGAATTAGCAGCCTAAATGATTGACTTGCATTGGGAATTAAATTCATTTTCTCACTGTACTCTGTAACAGGGATTTTTGAAAAGGCGTTCCTTCCAAGAAGCTGAAATTCTACGTCAGCTGTACTCTTCATCATTCCCAGACTTACACCGCTTCAGTATTCAGTCTCTGCAGAGCAAGACTGAGATGTTGGAAGCCTTTGTGATTATGCAGAGCATTAATATGCTGCAAGGCCTTATCCCACCTAAGGTAAAGTAATGTAGGTTTTTTTTATGTTTATTTACCTAATGCAGATCATTTTAAGTCATGCAGTTATGTGGAGAGATTTTTTAATATCTTGGAAAATAAATGAAGATGCAGGATGGTGAGGAATATATTTTTATTTTGAAAACAGTACGTAGGCTGTGTCCTCTTTTCACTTTTGGATTAGGTGTTAATAAACACAAAGCATGTATCAGCAGGTTTTCTTCAGGGTGTTTTCTAATTTTTATTTTTATTTTTTCATTTTATTGATTGTTACCAGATTATAAACTAAAAATTACACAGATCAAATGCTGTAATGGGTGATTAAAAGTAGTATTTGCTGGTGGTTTTCTGTTTTTTTGTGGTCCACTAGGTGCTGATTCAGTCTATTAGTTGACAACAAAATCAGTAAATTTAAACATAACTGAAGGCTTTTAACCTGATGTTACTAGTGATATCAAGTAGAATATTCAGGCTATTGAAAACAAAATGAAACAAAAATTTAACTTAATCCTTTAGGAGCAAGGAGGGGAACTGACTCCAAAATACTTGGAAAGGTTGTACATCTTCTCTCTTATGTGGAGTGTTGGAGCATTACTGGAACTGGAAGACAGATGCAAAATGGAGCATTGGCTGCAAAATCATGCAACAATAAAGCTTGATCTTCCCTGTATTCCAGAGGGCAGTGAAGATACCATATTTGATTATTACGTGGCATCTGATGGTTAGTTACCCTGTTGAGTGCTTTGGGGTAGAACTTAGAAGTTATTTTAAAATTGTGCTTCTTTTCAAAAATTAATGTAGGTTTTTTTTTTTTTTTTTTCCCTGTGGCTTAACTCGTGTTTAGTTTTACAACTGCACTTTACCAGTAATGCTGTATAAAGATTTTTCCTGTTGCCTTTGAGAATTCAGAATGTGGATACATTGCTACAGAAATCTACATGGATTTTGTACTAATGAATCGTCAAGTGAACAAAAATAGACAAGCTGGAAAATTGTGTTCTTGTCATAATTTTAGGAAACAGCTGTAACAGTGGACCATTTTGCTTTTCTCAGGGGTTTAAGAGGAGTAAGACTCTTAGATAATTTTGGTCTGAATTTACAGAGAATATCCTGCATTAGAGGAACTGACAGATACGTCAACTTGATGGAAAATCAAATAAGTGACAATGCCTTGTATTTATAAAACATTAAGTTCTTTTCTTTTCTATTAGGTAATTGGATGCACTGGAATACACGTGTTGAAGAGTATGTATATCCTAGTAGCAGCACTCCAGAGTACAGCTCCATTCTTGTGCCAAATGTTGACAACGTGAGAATGGATTTCCTTATTGAAACTATTGCAAAACAGGGCAAGGTACTTCGTCAGTATTTCACATCTAAATTATGATAATAGTATGCATGATGACATTTTTGAATTAGAAGTGAAACTGGATATTATTGAAGAGGAAGAATTTCATTTTTTTTGTGATATAAAACAATAATAGTGATTCCAGGGGCTATGTTCATGTGAATATTACTCGAGTTGTAGAATATTAATGCTTCCAGCCTTTTCTGTCTTTCCACCACGCATCCCTCCAGTTGCAGAAATAATGGGAATGCAATGTAGCCAGGTCAGAGCAGAAGTGATTCTTTCCTGCCATTGCAGGGGAGAACAAAGAGCAGTGGAGTGCCACACTCTGCTGATAGGAATTCTGCTAGATGAAGCAGTTACAGGATTCATATGCCTTTATTTAGGGTATGCAACCTCTTCTTCACCAAAACTATGTCCAATAAGCAGTATATGGAAAATAACAGCAGTGACTGAAATCCTTCAGATGATGAGGCTCTAGGCAGTACTTCCTTTTTTCTGTTGTTTGAATAATCCACTCCTTTGCTCATTAAATTCTGATAACTGACAAGACCATTAGCTGCACATGTTTAACTAGTGAGGCCTGCAAAGACATCAACTATTTTGCTTCTACACATCCCTTGTTAAAAGTTTTTCTAATTTCATCTCTGCTTAAAAGATACACGGGATTGGTGAGGTGTTGCCAAAATGCATGGCTCTTGTGTGTCATCTTATTTCTGTGTTGTCTTTGTCTAGGCTGTCCTCCTAATTGGTGAGCAAGGAACTGCAAAGACCGTTATCATCAAAGGTTTTATGTCAAAATATAACCCTGAAAGCCACATGGCTAAGAGTTTGAATTTTTCATCTGCAACTACACCATTAATTTTCCAGGTATAGTAGTCATTCACTTTCTAATAACACAACTGGATTCAGAGACTAATGGATGTACTGAGAATTTCTTGGGAAGATACCGGTGACAGTCGTTTATTTAATTGCAGATGAGTGCAGAAACAAAAAAGAACCTGCTGAAATGGACACATTTTTTTACTTGTGTAAACTGTGTGTCCTTTAACTTCTTCGGTAGTTACTGAGCTATTCTTAGACTATTACAATACCATGCTTATTATTTCCTTCATCATACTTAATATTTTTATGTCAAATATATCAGTTCTCACTAATTGGGTAGAGCTGTCGGCAACTTCACTCAGATTTCACTAAAATCCATGTGTAAAGTAAGTGCTACCCACAACAATCTGTCATAGTGTGTGCAGTCTGCAATTTAATTTTGAGTAAATTTTATTACTCATTAAAAAGTAACACATGCAGTGCAGCTGCTCTAAACAGAACTATGAATCCTTAAATCCTGCATTGTACTGCCTGTCCAAATTTCTTCTGAGCTACTTTGAATTATTTCAAGATTCTTTAACCTGCGGGAAATATTTTTAATGTGGTTTCATATGCCAAGCCTAAGCACTGTCTGTGCTGTAGGCAGAAGTGCTGTCTATAAACTTAATGTGTCGTCTATAAGGTATAGCTTATATATATATATATAGTATATACATAGCTTGCTTATATATAGTAAGAAGATGAAAGGAAAATAGTGGTGGTAAGCATGCTTCTAAACGAAGATACTTCATTAAGTCTCTTCAGTTTGTGTGTGTGAATTATCACTTTATGATTTTATGAAGTATTTTTTTGTCCGCTGGAAAAGTCATCAAGAATCACTTCTGTCAGATCTGACAGGTTATTGCAATATTAATCTTACAATATTAACAGATGTTTAATTTGTTGTAGTGTTACAGACACTAGCTAGCAGGTAGTTGAACTGGCAGAAGACAGACAAAAGAAATATGTATCACAATAAAATATTCTTAAAATTCATTAGAAGTTTTATGATATTTTTGCATTATTCTATGAAATAGGACAAAATATTGTCTTAATTTAGCTTTGCTGAAGCTCTCAGTGTCTGACTAGTAATTAACAAAACTGAGTTTCAGAACTGGAAGCTCATTTCAAACAGATGAACATGACTGTTTTCCCCTATCCATTTCCTCTCCGCTCCCTCTCAAGATGAATACTCCTCCCTTTAACCTCACATGTGTATGCAATGATTATTTAATGTCCTCAGCTACATGGACTATAAATTAAGATGGCAGAATACAAATGTATTCTGAAGATGATGCATACGTTTTACAATTCTCATTAACATCACAAAAACTGAAATGTTTTCACAATGTATTTTAGTGTTTGTATATACCAAACTAAGCCTGGTGATTTCTTAATTTTTTGCAATAATGTCAAACAAGCATCTTAAAAGTATGTTAAAATGGTATCCTAAAATTGAGAAGATCAGCAAATGGACAAAATTTAATAGTCACATTTTTATCTCTTAATGCTTGTAATCATTAATTTTCTTTTAATTTATTTTGGAAACTGAAAAAGAAAAGTTTGAGTTGGCTTCAAAATTATGAAACTAATGCACGGTTTTCTACACTGTATATTTCATATATCTGATGCCAACCTAGTGCTGTATAACATGAGATTTCAGACTGTAGCTGGATTTCTACAATGAGCTCTAGCATGTGTTGTCTAAATCTAAATAAGAATTTGTAAAACTCCGTGTAACAGAAACTATTTGCTTATCCATAATATGGTTATGTGAATGAATCATGTATGAAAAAGAAGGGCTAATTTTGTTAATAATTGCTTTTTAACAGCGCACGATAGAAAGTTATGTGGACAAGCGCATGGGAACAACGTATGGTCCGCCTGCAGGCAAAAAGATGACAGTCTTCATTGATGATGTGAATATGCCCATAATAAATGAATGGGGAGATCAGGTTAGTTTTGTAAAAAAGGACAGAAGCGGGCAGAGAGTATTTTCTTTGTTTTCTTGTTATACTGTAAAATGGCTTCTCACACAGGCAATAAAAGTATAAACAAGGTATCTACACTTAGTTTTTAAACTATTTCTTTTTAAAGAACCCATCCAGCTTGATATTAACATGAACTTAATTAGAATAAGTATACTGACTAAGCAAGCAGTTTAGAATAGACTAGAATAGAGCATTTCAGTTAGAAGGGACCTTCAAACATAATCTAGCCTGGCTTATTAATAAGGGCATTGTCCAAACGTTTCTTTAAACACTGGCAAACACGGGGCATCAACCACCTCTCTAGGAAGCCTGTGCCAGTGTTTTACCACCCTCATGGTAAAGACTTTTTTCTCACATCCAGCCTGACCCTCCCCTAGTGCAGCTTTGTGCTGCTCTCATCCTGCCATTGGTTACCAGGGAGCTGAGACTGGCGCCTTCTTCTGCACTTCCCCTCCTCTGGGTGCTGCAGAGAGCCACCGGATCACCTCTCAGCTTCCTTTTCTCCAGACAAAACAACCCAATTGTCCTCAGCCTCTCCTCACAGGACATGCCTTCCAGCCCTTTTATGAACTTTGTTGCCCTCCTCTGGACATGTCTATTGTGGAGCCCAAAACTGCATACAACGCTCAAGGTGAGACCACACCAATTCTAAATACAGCGGGAGAATAACCTCTTTTGACTGGCTGGCTGTGCTGTGTTTAATGCACCCCGAAATGTGTTTTGCCCCTTGGCTGCCAGGGCACACAGCTGCCTCACGTTGAGCCTGCTGTTGGCCAGCACCCCCAGGTCCCTTTCTGCTGAGCTGCTCCCCAGCCACTCATCTCCCAGTCTCTATGTGTCCAGCAGTACTCTGTCCCAGGTGCAGAACCTGGCATTTTCCTTTGTTGAACTGCATGCTGTTGCAAATCACTGGGTGCTCCAATCTAACTGGATGCCTCTGCAAAACCTCTCATCCCTCCAGACAGTCAACAGCACATCCCTATGATTCTAGCATAATCAGCAAACTTGCTGAGGATGCACTACTCTCCTGCATCTAGATCACTGATAAAAATGTTAAACGGGACTGGCCCTAGAACTGAGCCTTGGAGATGCTCAGCCAGTTAAAACATGGCTGTATACTTTTAACACTGTTTTTTAATAATATTCATTTTTTTACTCAAAACAATTAATAAATGTTGGTTAGGATTAAATTATGAACTTGACAGGTAAGAACTGATTTCTGCTTTTGGAAATTAATTGAAGTAATCATCTACATTGGCAAGATAGTTCTGAAGTATAGTGCATTGGAAGCTAATTAAATGTTAGAATTTCTAGAGAAATTCTAACACTCATTGACAGTACACTCATTGACAGTGTACTATTAATGGGTTGGTCAAACAAGAAAGCAGGGGGTTCCATTTATGGCTAAAGAAAGGAATCTTGCTTTTTTATTTTTATTTTTATTTTTATTTTTATTTTTATTTTTATTTTTGTATGGAAGTAATCCTGCGTTTGCAGCTTGAAAAAACATTTCTAATTTCTGATTGTTACACGTGGAAATTTCATCAAAATATTTGGTAGCAGATGCAACATGCGAACATACATGACCTTGCACTTGAATAAACTGGAAATTTTATGTTAAAAGAGAAGAGTGTTTCTAATACAGCAGTATTGGAAATCATACAGCAATCAAGCAAGAATGAATTTGGGAATGAGGGTTTAAGTCTAATCTAGGAATTCTACTTCCACCAGGATTCTTGTCCACAGATATTGCAAATGGAAAGGACAATCTAAGTATGCTTATCCCTAGCAGTACATTTTTCTCCAGAAACAAACAAACAAAAAACAAGGCTTTTAGGGAGAAAATAATGTTATGTTCTTTATTGGAATTTCAAGTACATTAGAATGTTTTTTATTTCATTTAGTTGTGTGTGTAATATTCTGTTATGTACTGCCTGGTTATTTTGCAGGTTACTAATGAGATAGTAAGGCAGCTTATGGAACAGAATGGACTGTATAATCTGGAAAAGCCAGGAGAATTTACCAACATTGTGGATATTCAGTTTTTGGCTGCCATGATCCATCCTGGGGGAGGTCGCAATGACATTCCTCAGAGACTCAAGAGACAATTTTCTGTGTTCAACTGTACTCTGCCATCTAATTCTTCTATTGACAAAATTTTTGGTAAAGAAAAATTAGCTTTGTATCCATCCTGTTTCTGAAAATGGTAGTAGTTTTTTCTTTATCCCTCTCTCTCTAAATATTATGATTAACATTGTGGCTTAATACCATTCTAATTTGCTTACCAATACATTTTTCCACAGCACTTGCTCCCCACCTGCAACTTCAGTAATCTGCAATTTTTTGGGGCCCAGTCATATCTCAGGATCTATTAGTATGCCAAGGGTTAGGCATGAAGGCCATTTCTTATTTTAGTGGCAATGCTGGAGAGTTGTTAAGGTGCTACTGGTGCTAAGAATGAGCAATTAATAGCTAGGCTTTTGCAAAAGACAGGAACATACTTCTCAGAGAAGTGATTGACTATATGAATGGTTTGTGAACTGCTTTGGTAGACTAAAGTAAACTTTCAGAGGCTGGTTACGACCTAAATGTCCAGTGTGTTTGTGGCATGATGTGCTGTAACACCAAGAGAATCAAGATTTGAATAAGGAAGACTGGGAAGCCTTTTCAACAAGTTTTTTGTTGTTGTTGTTGTTGTTTTAAAAAGATTTTGGGGATTAAAAAAAAACACAACAAAAACACACTTGAAAATATCATAACTCTTGTTGTTGTGCTAATGCCTCTTAGAAAATCTTTCATTTGGCAATTTTCATTTTCAAAGGTGTAATTGGAGAAGGACATTATTGTAGTGAGAGGGGATTTTCAGAAGACGTGAAAGAAACAGTAGCCAAGCTAGTGCCACTGACACGCAGGCTCTGGCAGATTACCAAGCTAAAAATGTTGCCCACACCAGCCAAGTTCCATTATATCTTCAACCTTAGAGATCTCTCAAGAATTTGGCAAGGAATGCTAAATACTACATCAGAAGTCATCAACGAACCAAAGGTAAGTGCATCACATTAGTGTTTTTGTCATAATTAGTATATGATCAGAGTAAAAAAGAGGATGAAGAGTCTAACTTCTTGGTGTTTGAATTTGCGTTACAAATAATTCCTTTTTGATTGAAAAACATTTTTGGATTTTTGAGGTAAGGACAACTTTTTTGTTCAGCTTTTACAGTGCCACCTGAAATGAGAACTTTGTTTCCTGACTGTAACTCAATCTTTTTTTTTCTTTTTTTTTTTTTGACAGAAGAAGGCTAGCTTTTATATACTTATATTGTTACTGACAAATGCTAGTTTATTTAAAAGCAGGGAGTAAAGAAAGTTATGAGAAACAATGAACTTTATTTTAAACCAATAAAAACACGTCTATCCTGGTTAAAAAAGATAAGCATTTTCTCCTCTCCCAGCAAGTCTCAAGACTTTCTGTCACTGCTTAACAATTGACTGTGTAACAATTGATTTCTGGCTTTAAAAGGAAGAGGAAATAACAAGTCAATGTGATTTTTTTTTTTTTTTTCCCATAATCCACCTTTTTTCCAGGAAAAAAAAAAAAAAGAATACTTCATGTATCAGTTTTTCTTCAGGTATTTTAAGGAAAACCACTTAGTGTTTTGAGCACTGAAACATGAAGTGCTGCAAAAGCAATGGTTGTAGTAATCACAGAAAAATTGTTACACATTTGGGTTACATAATCACTTCATGTTTAGCGTACTTTCCTGGTTGTTGGATAAGCTTCTGCCTTCTACTATATCTGAAATTTAAATTTTAGAATTGATTTTAATTTTCAAAACTAAAAATGTACAGCGCTAAGATGATTTTACACATAAATATCTCTCAAAATCTGATTGTATGAATTGACGTATTAGTTCTGAGACCTGACATAGTATGCATCAGTTATTCAAAGTGCTGTATGCTCAAATGAGTTCTTCAAGGAGCAGTTGGATTTTTTTCTTCTACTGTGTAGTAATTTGATAGGATTAAAAACAGTGCTGCTAGAATTAAAAACTTTTTTAGGTTTTCTTACTCCATCCTCTGTCCAAACAGAAGGACTTTAAAGGTAATTTGGAGAAAGAATAATATAAACACCTATACATTTTTTTTCCTCTAACTACTTTGGGTTTATTTTTGGGAGTGACATTTATGTTTGGCATGAAATCACTCATGCTGTGATGCTGTTATTTCTATCCACCTTCCACTTAAAATGTAACTGGTTACAGAAGTAATTTATCAGTGTATAAATATGTGTTACCATGTATGGATCTGGTCTTAAGGCTATAGAAATAAAAGCTTCATTAGGTAAATATACTCCAGTTTGGAAAGCTAGATGCTTCTGGCTAGTTAATATAAAATTAAAGGGTTATTTGGTAAAATGAGAAGCCCAAGGTCTCTTTGCTGACTATAACCAAACATACCACTTTTTCTTTTCCGGCTTTAATATGATTTTAAAAATATTTTAAAAGCATGTGTTTTATTGACATAGGTATTTATTGCAAGCCTTATCTTGTCTTTTGTTTAAATAGGTACTGATAAAACTGTGGAAGCATGAATGTAAGTGTGTTATTGCTGATCGTTTCACAACCGCAGAAGATGTAAAGTGGTTTAACACAGCTGTGGTAAAACTCATTGAGGAGGAATTTGAAGAAAAAAAATCTTTGCTGAATCCTGAAATTGATGCATTCTTTGTTGACTTCTTAAGGGAAGGACCTGAAAGAACAGGTAAGGATGGGCTTTGATAATCATGGATATGGCAAGAATAGGGAAGGGGGTATGATGAAATAGATGCTAATGTAAATATGTCTCAACATGCATAGTAAGGCTATGCATCAAAGGTGTCTGTCTGTCCAGTGACTGTCCAGTGTAGTCTACGTTACCATCTGTGGTACATGATTATGTTTATGGGATGTTAAGTCTGTATATTTATCCAGGTCATCTATATAGAACAGCAACGAACATAGAAGGTGGAAAAAACTGTCAAAGAGTGAGTATGAGTCCCTTACTCTGAAGTGATGAAAGAAGTATGGTATAAATGATTTGAGTTGGATTGCAACACTAGATAAAAACACCGTCCCATAGAAACCTGGTATTCTAATGGCTCTGGGCTTACTCAGTAACTTCTAGGACATACATGATACATGCTTTTATAACAGATGGGAATTATTTCAAAATCTCTGGAAAACTAGTAAAACCTTTTGAATTTTCCATATAGCTTGTAACAATGTCTTTGTGTATTTTAAATAAAAACGGTGCATTGCAGACCCAGATAACTAATAACTTGGGAATATTTCTTAGTAGATTCAAAAGAACAGGGATTTTTTTTTGTGGTTTGAGAAAGTCATTATTAAACCACTGAGTGATTTAATTATGTGTTCATATCATTGTATTGGTGTGTAGTGGAAGCAACAAAAACGTGGCATAAGTTGTTAAATGCAACTTGAATCTCTTGGATAATTTAAGTAGTCAGAAAGGAGTGACAACAGGAGAGTAAAGGGTAGGAAATGTTTGAGTTAAAGTAATGAAATACATGTAGGAAGCAAACTGATGTGAAAAAGCAACCAAATATGTCCTTAAATAACTTTTGAACTGTGTCAATATAGATAGGACAGAAATGTAAGTCAGAATGCATACAGAGAGAGTGAGAAGTGACTTTTAATCAGAAAATTTGAATCCACATTATCAAAAAATAAATGTGAAAAGAACATATATTTCTCAAAACAACTTTCATCATCATGACTATTTAACTATGCATGCCTCAGTAACATGCCTTTTGATAGGAAACTTCATCTAAATATAAAGTCAAAGGCCTGAATTTAGAAAGGGTTTGTTTCATCCTCAATATGTGTGTCAGTCTTGAGAACCCCTTCCTGTTGCGGCATTAAGTGAAAAGCATAAAAACTGTGATTTTGTTTTAATTGTTCCCGTAACAGAATTTAGTATTGAGCATTATGATGAAGTGTAACAACAGGAGCTGTGTTTCTGAGCTCTTAAATACTTACAAAAGACATCTGACATAATTTCAAATAATGCTATGCTCACACTAATGTTAAGCTGACATATATGCCCTATATCTCTTTGGTTTGTACTATCGCAGTATATTTTTCCCTGAGATAAATATGCAGAGATGAGATGAAGTAGCTCAAAAAACTTTGACTTAACTCAAATTTCAGACCTTAGCTTCACAAAAAAATTGTTAGTAATGCTTGTGTTCTGCAGACCTTCAAACTGTTCAAATTCAAAACTGTATCAATTAGCTTTGACATTGCTATTTAGTACTCGTGATTCTGAATCTTGGGGCTAGGGAAAAGTTTAATACATTATACCTGCTGCCTCTGTAAATAATTTAAATGTCTGCCCTGTCTTAGGTCTGGCACTTGATCATGATGTCTTTTGTCATTAATAATGAAACTGCAGGAACAAGATAAAGCTGACATAATTCTCCTAAATGGTTCAGAAATGTAAAAACATCACTACAGTTTAACTCCTTGCTGTATTTCTTATTAGGTCCTTATCTGTAGCTGAGTAAGACTTAGTTGCTTAAATGTCTCATTCAACTTTTAAGAAACTTATTTGCACCTGGAATATTCAATTATTCAGGTATTAAAAAGCCACCTAGACATGGTCCTGGGTTCTAGGTGGCCCTGTCTGAGCAGGAGAGTTGGACCAGACGACCTCCAGAGGTGTCTTCCAACCTCAACCATGCTTTGATTCTATTTGCTGTAACATTTTTTACTAGTGGAGCTCATGACCGCTATAAGCATGATTAATGCCTAAGAATGGCAATAGGAGACAGCAGCACAATTTCCTCCTTTTCTTTGGGATAAGGAGTTGACAATTTCTTGTGGTTTTCAGATCCCTGCTGAAACAAATATTTGTCTTTTTACAGTAAATATACATTTCTTGTGTGTGTGTGTAAATTATTAATTTTAGTAGTATTTTTCACTAGTGCAGAGATTTAATCAGCTTGCAATGTTTTTTCTGTTAAAAAAAAATGCAATTTTTGACTACAATATTTATTTATCTGTATTCTCTGTTACTACTGTTGCTTCTAGCAACTAAGTTAATTTCAGGTTTTCTCTATTCACATTTCAAAGGTAGAGAAAGAAGGCTTCTTAGTTTTTCCTGGTTTTTCCTTTATAAATTAAGTAGCTGAACTTTATTGTTCATTGTAGAAAGAGTATAAGTAGCATTCTTATATGCATATTTAATATGCAATATTATGTGTAATAAATCTTGCTTTGGTTGCTTAGGGACTTTTAATTACTTTCTCTTACTCATCCCTACATTCTGCCTTCTTCAGTCATTTAAACTGTTAAGGATTTTTTACTTGTTTTCTGTTCTAGGTGAAAAATTAGAGGAAGTTAATTTAGATATCCCAAAAATCTATGAGCCAATTTACTGCTTTCATCAGCTACGGAATCGTTTAAATAAGTTTTTACAAACATACAATGAGAACGTCCGTGGTACCGGAATGGACATGGTTTTCTTTGAGGATGCTATGATTCATTTAGTAAAGGTACAGTCTTATTGGATTGACATTTTTTATCGCTGTTACTCTTTTCCACGTGACTTTACACATCTGAATTTGGTTGTGTTTGAAAATGAGTGAAGGTATGTACAAATCAAGGTAAAATGCTTCTAAAATTGAAACAAGCCATTTTTTACTATAAAAGTTTCTTTTACCCTTTGACCAAGTATTAAAACTCCACTCTTCTGAAAATACACCAGATGGAACTGTCCTTTTATATGTATCTTTTATATCTAGTGAGATCATGTTCCTAAGAATTGAACTCTTTTTCAACATTTCTTCTTATTAATTCTTCTAAGAGCCCTTTCTCTCTTTGGAATGAGTGAAGTAAAATTCAAGTTAGGACATAATTGGCTGCTGATGAAGAAGTATGTACAGCAGAATGGGAATAAATCTAGTCTGAACTTTCTTTGTAGATCCACAGTATGCTCACTTTTAAAATTTCTTTGACTATGGATTAGACCTAACCATAATTTGATAGGGTTGTTCGTATATAATAGGTTTCATACAGAGAAGGAGCTTGGTTGCACTATCCTAACAAATGATAAAATAAATATAAAAATAATTTAAATTGAATTATGCAAACACTTTTGTACTGGGCCTAGCTGGGATGTTAACTTTCCCTGCAGTAGCCCATACAGTGCCACGCTCTGCACTTGTAGCTAGAACAGCAGCGTTATCACACCAGTGTTGTGTCTGCTGCTGAGAAGTGCTGGCACAGTATCAGGACTTTCTCTAACCCTCCTGGGGGGTGGGCAAAAAAGTGAGAAAGAAACATCACCAGGGCAGCTGACCTAAACCAACCAAAGAGATATTCCATACCATATGATACCAATGCTACATGTCATTGCTTGTGCAGAGGAGACTGGCTGCTCACCAGCTGGTTGGGCAATGTGGCTCTATGCTGTTCCAGAAATGAATGCAGCCTGCTCTGTGTGCTGCAAGTACCTGTCCACTTGTAATTGTTGGGGTGTGGAGTAAGTTCTTCACCTTTGCTTAAAGGCATATTTTCTCAGCATAAGACAACAACATCTACCTGTTTCCAGATTTTCTGGTACTGTTTTTTTTGGCAGAGGACAAGGGGAACAAGTTCTGCATGCAGTTCACAGTGCTGAAAATGTGCTTGCTTTGAATTCCAAATGGTCAGTTTACAATGCACTGTGATGAATTTAAGTGGGGAATAGTAAGTAACTACTACCTTTCACTTGAAAGAGAAATAACAAATGGGAAAGAGAGGGGGACCTATATGGGCAATATTTCACAGAGAACAAATATTCATACTGGTATTGTGCATTTGTATAGTCAAGTAAACTAGAAGCTTAAAGTCTGATTATAAATAATACAATTTTTACCTACTGTGGGGGACCATTCTTCCTGAATTTAATAGTCCTGGGACAACTTGTCTTTCTGGTCACAAAGAAGGAACCTAGAGAGAAGAGACTTACAAAAGTTGTCCAGAGACTATGGTACTGTGGAAATTATGATTTCTTTCCCAATTTACATAATCTTAAATGCTATGAGAGCACATCACTACTGAGATTTGCTTATGCTTTGTGGAAGTGTGAGATGCAGTTCTATTGATAATTAAAAGTTTGTAGTGGTGGGATCAAGTGGTTGTTATTGGAAGGTTTACAGAAAATACTGCAAAGTACAAATGCCCACAGGATATAATTAATAATAATATAGAATCTTTGAATTAAAACTTAAAATTTCAGTTTGTTCTGCATTTCTAACAAAATTTTATTACTGCAGTAGCACTGGATTTTTTTGGTATATAACTTAAACATTTTAGCAATAGATGGCTTTAATCTACAGATTTCTCGGGTGATTCGTACTCCTCGTGGAAATGCTCTTTTAGTTGGAGTTGGTGGCTCAGGAAAGCAGAGCTTGACAAGACTGGCATCGTTCATAGCTGGCTATGATACATTCCAGATCACGTTAACACGGTGAGCGAAAACTAAAATTTAAGAAAATAAATACTTTGTCTTTAAATAAATTAGGCTCCCAGTCTCTGCAGTGGGAGAAAGAACAAGTGCAATGTAGACTGAGCACTGCTGCCTCGAGTATAAAAACATGAAAAATTCTCACACCGTCTAAATTTACTTGATATTACACAGTGAGTCTAAGCTTTTATCTTCTTTGAAATAGTATTTTTTTCATATGTTTCACTGAGTGGGAAGGAATATTGGCAGATAAAAGTTATTATTACACTCTGTCTTTATACAGTGCACTGCACTGAACTAAACATATTTGTAGGCGGTATCTATCCATAATGCTTTCTGAGTTTATCTTACAATATTTGAAGTAATGCCTTGTGTGAGGAGATGGAATACTTACTCACTGCCTGTTAATTTGGTAAATATGATGTTTGATATATGCCAGTATTTCGACAGTTTTTTCCAGGTATATATTACCTTATTTTATAGTATTCAGTCCATTTTTTTTTTGAGTAACTTACAAAATAAGTTTAAAATAATTATAAATCCTTCTATGAGAATATGAGTGCCTCCCAAAGTTTCTACAGGACATCTCAATGATCAGGGAATATTTTCAGCACTCAAATAAGATGATCTCATTGTAGAGAAGCTAAATGATTTGAATTCCTTTGCTGCTGTGTGAAAAAGAGGTCAGGAAAGAGAAGAATGGATTAGATATTTAATGGGAAAATTTGAAATGAACAATGTATTTCCAGCTAATCGAAATCAAAATTCTTGGACAGTTAGCACATTTTTGCCCTAAGTTCCAAGACATTATTTCTTACTCAAGTTTGCTAGTAGTGTTTTTTTTTTTTTTTTTTTTTTTTTCTTTTAGCTAGATGTTCTCTTAAAAAGGATTAAACATTAATAGGACTGTTTTTCTGTAGATCGTACAACACTTCAAACTTGATGGAAGATCTGAAACTCTTGTACAGAACATCAGGACTGCAAGGGAGAGGTGTATGTTTTCTTTTTACAGACAATGAGGTCAAAGATGAGTCTTTCTTGGAATACCTGAACAATGTTTTATCATCAGGGGAGGTAGGATGCTTTCTGATGATAATTTTTTTGCTTAAAAAAACAACAACAACAACAACAACAAAAAACACAACTGAAGCAATAACTGCACTTATTTTAATATTCTTTTATATGTCTAGGGGTACACTTTCACAAAATAACACTCGAGTGCTTATTATCATTGCAATATTATTAACATTGAAATAACCCATTGTATTAAGTTACAGAGTGAGACAAAACTATGGTAAAATTTAGAATGAGCATCATCTTTCCATACAGAGAAATTGTCTAAATTCCTTCTAAGTGTATTGATAATCTGTCATGGACATCTTAATATCTTGGAGAAAAAAATGAGACTGAAGGAACATCACTGAAGTTTAGCAAAATTATATGTTAGATTAAAAATATACAGTTTGTTTTTATATGGTAAAGTTGGGTTCAGAATGGATGGAATAGCTTTTGTTGTCTTTTTCTATTTTTTAGAATTTTCTTTTTTTTTTTTTTTTTTTTTTCAAGATGTGTGTCTTTCATATAATCTCTTCTACTTAGTAGAATATTAAGAGAAGTAAGCAAATGTCATTGGACAAGAATGCTCTGTTTTTCGCATGGGAGAACGGATTTTACTTTTACAGCAAGTTAGATTTCAATGTGTATAAAGGAGTCACTTCAGAAAAAGTCGTGGTTTAAAGGAGTGGTTGGGGCCCTAATAATTTCTGTATCTGAAATGAGTATTGTTTCCTGAAAGACTATGAATTAAATCAGTCTTGTTTATATACTCTATTTCCTAAAACATGGGAAAAAAAAACACCAACTTTTCTTTTCTCAAAGGTGTCAAACTTATTTGCACGTGATGAAGTAGATGAGATCATTAGTGACCTCATACCTGCCTTGAAAAAGGAACATCCACGTAGACCTCCAACGAGTGAAGTTCTGTATGACTACTTCATGACCAGAGTCCGTCAGAACCTCCATGTGGTTCTTTGCTTTTCACCCGTAGGTGAAAAGTTTCGAAACAGGGCCCTGAAATTCCCTGCTCTCATTTCTGGATGTACTATAGATTGGTTCAGCCGGTGGCCTAAGGACGCTCTAGTGGCAGGTAGGTGTAGGTTTTGTCTTCAGAGATATTTAATTCTGTGACTGGTGGTCATGAAAGTGTTTTAATTGCTTTGAATGCAAGCAAAACTTATTTTGCCAGCACACTGGCAGAAGAAACTTACTTGGTTCAAAAATTTGATGGACATGTTTTCTCCTTGCTGTTGAAATGCTTTTAACAAAGGAAGGGCTTTGAATACCATTCAAAGAAAAATTCCCCTTAAAAAAGGCTTAACATAATAATAAAGAAAGCAAGATATCACTAAAGAAAGTGACTTGATACCTATGCTTATGATCAGGCATAGAGAGGGAGTCTGTGGTTATGTAATCCTTGATATCTAGCAGTTGGACAGGTTCAGGGAGAAAAAGTGGTTGCACTGTTGGGAGGAGAAAAGACTGGCTATAATATTTTTCCTGAGAGTATGGAATAATTTAAGAATCTGCTGGTGCAGAATGAAGAAGACCAGGGTTTCATAAGCTGGGTGAGATCTGACATAGTATCTTGTTGATGCAATGTGAAATCATCTCACGTGTCACAGCTGTCAATAAGTTGGTTGATAATTAGTCTTTACATTCTAAATTTATAGAAGACAATGATAGGATGAATCTCAGATTACCAATAACATTTGCATAAAGACTTTTCTTCCAGAGGTGTTCTCTTTTCTGCAGGTATTGCCTGGTGTAATCTAAACTATCCTTTAAAAGACAGAATACTGCTTTGTGAACTGTTAGATATATAAAGCAATTTAAAGTTTAGACACATACTGAGCCAAATATATATGAGTAAGTGGGGCAAAGATCACTTACTCTTAGCAGATGATATAAATTAGGTGAAATACTTCTCTTTGTCATGAGACATAGCCATGTATATTTGCATGCATACATAGCCATGTATACATAGTGATGATGCATGTTGGTTTGTTTATGGCAAAGTGTCTTTCCTGAACACTTATTTGAATGTTCTTCTTGTTTTCTTAAGTATCTGAACATTTTCTGTCCTCATATGATATGGATTGCACTGCTGAGACAAAGAGGGAAATTGTGCAGTGTATGGGCTCATTCCAGGATGGAGTGGCGGAGAAGTGTTCTGATTATTTTCAAAGATACAGACGTTCTACACATGTGACTCCCAAATCCTACCTCTCTTTTATTCAGGGATATAAAACCACGTACAAAGAAAAGCATGCAGAAGTGCAGACATTAGCAAACAGGTATAGTGCTCAGTTTACTATTGTCTTTTTGTAGTTTCCTTTCTCAGCTAGGTATTTTCTGTTGTACTTATTTCAATGCATGGCTTATGTCTGCATAGCAAAAGTTTTCTTTGGGATTTCCTAAAACTGTGTAAAGGTGTAATTGAACAAATGTTAGATTTGCTTTTCACATATAAGTTAAAGACTAAAAGGTAGTGATGTATTAAAGAGCAAGTTGGTGGAAATAAATCAATATAAACCATTACCATGCAATTTTAATGAATAAAGGAAAACAGCTACATGCTATTTAATAATATATTCAAAATAACATTTGATTTACCCAAGAGCAACTTTTGTTTTCTTGCTAAACAGTTTTATTGATCTGATATGAACATGTAAAAATTATCATTGGTATTTTTGGTTTGCCATTACATGGTGTAATTTAGTCTGTTGAACCTTTCACTTCTGGCTTATTAAGTGTTTTTGTATATTCCTCTTTTCAGATACTTTATTAAACTAGTGCAGTCTGTTTGCAGGTTTTAACTTCATGTCAGAAATAATAGTCAACTAGAATGTAGAATTAGCATTTAGTGTATCAGTTGGCATCACCCTTAAGAAAAGTTATTTCCTTGATTTTGAAAAATGGGCACAGAGAGCTGGAAGCCTTTGAGTAAGACTCAAAATAATTTATTTGACTTTGAAACCTTCTTTAATTTGAAAGCCAAACAGAATTAGAAATCAGTTGTTATGGTGTAGGTGAAGACTTGTAAAACAGGGAGATGGTCCAGTGTTGTACTTCCTGACCTTCAAATGTACCAGATTAATTCATGAATAGAAATTTGTTTTACTTCACCTTAATTGCAGAATCTCTAGGACTTTAGTAGGTGTTACTCTTTATCTGTTCTGTATTCTGATTTACCTCTTCCAGTCCTGCTTAGCCTTTGCAGTTTCAGCCTCTGTAGTTCCTTCTGTCTCTCCTATGCCAAATGTATATTTTCCTAGTCTACAGCTCACTTAAACTTAACTCCTTGTTATGAGTAATTACATTTTGATAAAGAAAAAAGTGCTGTTGAAGGGCCAGTTTAATGCTCAATCATAAAAGTGATATCTCAGTGTTGTTTTCCAGTTAATCTCTCTTGGTTGTTCTTGATTTTGATATTTTGATTTTATTAACTTCTTCAACATCCTCTTCAAACAAGAAGCTGTGATTTGAGATATTTCTTGGGGATTTTAGTGATCAGAAAAAGCTTTCTGCTGCATAGAGCTCAGTCCTCAATGGAGAACTCAATGGAGACAGTGACATAGGTGGAACTAACATATACAATTTTAATTCAATAATAAAGACATACTCTTTGATTTAAACATGTGGAACATTTCAAGTCATATGCTCTCTTTAGGCAATTATTTATGGTTCACTTTCTTGATTGTGAAGACATCAGATGCATATGTGGAAGTTTCTGAACAAGTTTTATTTTGTGTGTAAAACATCCTTGGGTATTAGATCCATCTGATTCATTCTACTGATGGAATAATTTGGAAAGTTGAGAATTGAGAATTTTGGAAATTGAGAAATTACATCCTATTTTTTTTTTTTTTTCTTTTTAACTACAGAATGAATACTGGACTGGAAAAATTGAAAGAAGCCTCTGAGTCAGTAGCTGCTCTAAGCAAAGAGCTGGAGATAAAAGAAAAAGAACTTCAGATTGCCAATGAAAAAGCTGACATGGTATGTACAAACTTTGAAGTGTATAGTGCTTAGATTTTTTTTTTCTTAAATTTTGAAAAGATTAATTGAGTAATAGGAAGTTTAGTGTTGAAAAAAGGAAAAAAGGATCTTGGAAACATAACAGTAACAACAAAAGTAATTTAGTTTGAACAACCTGGTTTTTGGAACTTGAATTCAACAGATAAAATTTTACAACAGAAATATACATACTTCTAGCTGGATATTTTCTTGAATATTTAGTGTGTGGGTTTTCATTCTAGGTATTGAAGGAAGTTACTGTAAAAGCACAGGCTGCTGAGAAGGTGAAGGGTGAAGTTCAGAAAGTGAAAGATAAAGCCCAAGCTATTGTAGACAGCATCTCAGTTGACAAAGCCATTGCTGAAGAAAAGTTGGAAGCTGCTAAACCTGCTTTGGAGGAGGCAGAAGCAGCCTTACAGGTTAGTGCTAAAACCTTGGACCAAATATAACATTTTTTCCCCCTAAGATGTGCTTCTTTGAAAACACGTGTAAATTACAGATGTACCATGTAACTGGCAGAAGATGAGTAGAGACAGATATACATATTTTGAGGTTTAGATTTTGTTTTGTTTGTCTTTTTCCACCTGAATATAAAATCTAAAATGGGCAGTTTTTCAGCAAAGGGCAAATTTTAACTTGCACTTGAAACTGTAGTTTATCTATGTTGTGCTGCTGCAGGTTAATATTACACTAGTAACTGAGTGTTGCTACAGTTACATAACAACTAGTGTGCAATGAGCAAAGGAGTGAGTGCCTTTCCTGTAAAAACAGTTATAATTACATCCAAATCTAAACCTCATGTTTTGTTTTTAAGTTTTCACCAGTGAATTCATGTTGAATGAGTTTGATGATTCTCTCCTTTCTGCCTTCCTCAGAAAAGTTTCTTCTGTCCTTTGAGATGTTAAATCACTCACATTTCTAGCAGTCACCATGGGACTTCAAGTCTTTCAACCCCCTCTTTTTGTGAAGCTTTTTTAATAGAATTATAATGCTCTGCTCATGATTCATCATTAGCGATGAAACATACTATTTTTGGTTGATCTCGCATGGTATTTTAAATATCTTTTCATCTGAATGTCTACGAGAATGTCCCTTCAGGCATTTATGTTGTGAATAGCAATAGTGGGATCTGAAGTAAATAAGTGGGATCTGGGTTGGTGAGCTGCTGGTGTCTCAATAAATAGAAAAAAAATGAACAAAACCCATGAAGAATGGCTAAATCTTTATGGTTATTATGTAGATTGACTGGAAGGTTTTCCTTTCCATTTGAGTCTGCCAACAGTGGTGATGGTTAAAGACCATTCTGATGCTTCCTCAAATCAAAGTCTTGAAAATGTAGTATGCATAAGTTTTCAAGAATGTTCTGAATGTAGAACTTCACTTTGAGGGGGAGATGCTTAGCACTTCCTGACTGCCTTGATTCTGAAAAGGCAGAATGGAAATGTCTAAATTAAAGTTGATGAAATGACAGCTGATGAGAGTGGAATAAGGAATACAAATCTTAAGGTTCTTATAATCAGCTACAGGAGAAGGTAAAAAAACAACAAACAAACAACATACAAACAAACGAAAATGAAACAGCAAAAACTTAGGTGTGTGTGACTTTTTGACAAGTGTATAAGCAAACAGTGCTAACTGGGCAGTATCTGAGGTATGAAAAGAACACTGGTGACCTGTCTCCTGTTCTGTGTCTTATTGCAGTTTACATTCTGCTTTTGGCCAAAGATACCAAACCAAAACAATACTGCTGTTCTTGAAATCTTGTATTCTAATAAATGAAAATCTGTTTTTAAGAAAAAGCTGTACTATCACTATTTTGAGACAACACATAGAAAGCTGGCTGGGCTTACTCTGTCTCCATATTTTCTTTCATTTTGCATTTGCTATAATAAACTACTTTATGCGTGCCTAAAAGAGGAAGGAAAACTATCACAAAATTCAGCTGATCAGCGTACATATCTGCATTCACAGAATGCATTCATTCATTCAGAAACCCATTTAAGCAAATTCTTTGTACAAGTCTCTATAGGGCTGCATCTTTCATGGAAGGAATTCACAATGATTATGGATTTAAAAACTTCTCACGAGGGATTCCTTTAATGGAATTCTGTTTGCAAAGTAGAAAAATGTCTACTGAAATATACAATTAGTTGGTTATTTCATTCAATTTTTACATATTTTAGGACTGTCAGTGCTACACTGAGAAACTTTTAGGTACAGAACAGTTTATAAGCTTTTTTTTTTAAACATGTATCAGTGCTGTTTCATGTTTTCATTAATGATGTAGATAGTGGGTTTGAGCACATCCTCAGCAAGATTTCAGATTACAACAAGCTGAGTGGTGCAGTTGATACACTAACATGAAGGGATGCCATCTAGATAGACCTTGACAGGGTCAGGACAATCTCCTATACCAGTACAGATTGGATGCTGAATTGATTGAGAGCAGCCCTGCAAGGAAGGACTTGGGGATACTGGTGGATAAAGAATTGAACATGAGTCGGCAATGTGCACTTGCAGCCCAGAAAACCTATTGTATCCTGGGCTGCATAAAAATAATCATGGCCAAGACGTCAAGGGAGGTGGTTCTCCCCATCTACTCTGCCCTCATGAGACCCCACCTGGAGTACTGTATCTAGCTCTGGGGTTGCCAGTACAAAAAAGATATTGAGATGATCAAGTGGGTTCAGAGGAGGGCCATGAAAATTATCAGAAATCTGGAACCTGCTACTGCAAAGAAAAGTTGAGAGAATTGGGCTTGTTCATCCTGAAAAACGGAAGGCTCCAGGGCAGACCTTATTTCGGCCTTTCAGTATATAAAGAGATCTTATAAGAAAGATGGAGGACTTTTTACCATTGCCTGTAGAGACAGGGCAAGGGGCATTTGTTTAGAACTGAAAGAGGGTGGATTTAGACTGCATATAAGGAAGAAATTCTTCATGATGACGGTGATGAGATGCTGTATTGTAGTTTAACCCTGCTAGGCAACTAAGCACCATACAAGTGCTCACTCCCCCAGTGGGGTGGGGAAGAGAACTGGAACAGTAAAAGTGACAAAACTTGTGGATTGAGACAGAGACAGTTTAATAGCTAAAGCAAAAGCTGTGCACGCAAGCAAAGCAAAAAAAGGAATTCAATCACTTGCTTCTGGCAGGAAGATATTTAGCCATTTCCAGGAAGGGTAGGCTTCATCACAGGCAATGATTACTTGGGAAGAAAAACTCCAAATGACCCCCTTCCTCCTCCTTTTCCTTAGCTTTTACTGTTGAGTATGATGCCATATGGTACAAAATAACCTTCTGGTCGTTTGAGACCAGTTGTTTCAGCTGTGTCCCCTCCCAGCTTCTTGTGTGCCCCCAGCCTCCTTGCTGGCAGGGCAGTGTAAGAAGCAGACAAGACCTTGTCTCTGTGTAAGCACAGCTCAACAACATCTAAAACTTTGGTTGTGTTATCAACATTATTTTTCATCACAAATCAAAAACATAGCACCATACAAGCTACTATGAAAAATATTTTACTCTATCCCAGCCCAAACCAGTGAACACTGGAAAGTGTTGCCTGGACGAGTTGTGTATCTCCCATCATTTGAAATGTTCAAAGTCAGGTTGGACTAGGCTTTCATCAACTTGATCTAGTGAAAAATATACTTGGTCATGACAGGGGGGTTGGACTAGATGATCTTTAAATGTCTCTTCCAACCCAAGCTATTCTATTATATATGAAGATTATTTCTTATTTAAATTTGAGTAGGAATTGTCAAAGTTCATTAAAACTTAGTTGCATTTGAAATAAAAAGGGCATGTTAAATGCACAACTAGAAGTAAAAAGTAGTATAGAATAGAATGCAACTCTTTTGCCACAATTTGTATGGTAGCAAAAATGACTGGGGTGAATTTTTTGAGGGTCACTAATAAGCATTGATTAAAGTTTCCTCTTGGATATACAGAAAAACTCTGCTAAATTGTCAGGGTAACACTGAATGCAGCACAGTTTTGAAGGGAAGCAAATGGAAGGTGATAGAATAACCTACAATAATTTTCAATCCCATTGTTAAAGTAGAAACATAAGTAATTAAAAATTTCCTTTAGCAATTCCAAGAGAGCTGTTTGCTAGGTTAGATGCAAAGTACCATTCACTTATTCACATATCACTCCTGCAAGAACCTATTAGTTTTTGTTGAAGCTATGACAGTTGTAGTAGTGGGCTTCCCCATTGGAAGTGACCATTTCTGAGTGACTTTTTTTTTTTTTATTTTTTTTTTTTTTTTTTTTTTTTTTTCTTCCCTGTATGTGGTTCAGTGCACTAAGTGCTCAGATTGATGCATTTCTAAGGAGATATCTTCAGTAGTCTATTCTGATGCTCCATTTAAATTCGTGATGTACACTTGCAAGTTATAGTGTTACATTTGCACCCTAGAATTACTTTTCCATACTTAATAGGGCACAGTTTTTCATACATTTTTATTATATATATATATATAAATATATATATATGCTCCCAGGCTTGCTTCTACACCAGGAACATTTCCAGCATGATAAAACAGAAGGCGCATATATCTATCAGGCCTTCTCACTGGTTCTCTTCATTCACTTTCACTAACCAAATATCAACAGAATGCATTTCCCATTCCAGATTGTGTTCCTGCTCAATAGGTTTGCTTTAAAATAAAAATTTAGGTAAAATTTCAAGATACTGCTATCTTAGCCTTTGTTTTGTCAAAAGTGGTTGTAGCAGTTGCAAGAAGGTTGTAGTCAAACTGTGGCTGAAGGGTCCTTCTAGCTCAATTCTTTTGGGTTATAAAATTATTTTCAATCAGAAATAACATGAAAAAAAAATATATATATTTATTCTCCAGTGGACTAATGGTGTCAGTGACCTTGTGTTCTATGTCTTATTTAATAAATAATAACAGTAATTGTTTTATCTTTTGTTTCAATTTTGTAGACAATAAAACCTGCAGATATTGCCACTGTCCGAACACTTGGTCGACCTCCTCACCTTATTATGCGTATCATGGATTGTGTATTACTGCTCTTCCAGAGAAAACTGAACAATGTAAAAATTGATCAGGAAAAATGTTGTGCCACCCCATCATGGCAAGAATCTTTAAAACTGATGACAGCAGGAAACTTCTTACAGAACCTACAGGTACTTGTATAACCTTCTGCTCATTACTGCTTTAAATTTAAGAAAATTGGGTAAAGTGTTCATAGGAGAACAAATGTGCAAGGCAAATCAAGCACACAATAGATCTGGCTTAAAAACAGCTTAAAAAATAAGTATGTTGTAATAAAATAAATTTGAATCCATCTGGCAAAGTCAGGTTATAAATCAGGTAAAACTTCTCCTAAGTACGTCAATGAAATTACCTTCAGTGACAAATGATTTAGAGCTTTAATCATTTGAATAGCCATTACTTAACTGTTTGCTTAGAGCTGATAGGGAAGAGAAACAAAATGTTTTCTAACTTTTCTTTAATTTTGAGCATTGTAACTTGTGTAGTGGCTTACAAAAGAATGGGTTATTATTAAGATGTATAAATTCAGTATTTTTTTGAAATTTGGGATTTTTGGCTCCATAACATGTCTATAGAAATGGAAAGAGTACACGGTGAATAAATCCGTTAGCTCGTAATTTAAGCTAGTAATGTTATGGTTAATCTACTTAGAGAATAGTTTATAAGTTGTCCTGTACCACTGGATTTAATAATCTGATTTCTTCATTTAGAAGAATAATGTTCTCATAAACCAAAGAATATAAATAACTCTTAAAGTTTATACTTCCCTATTAGATAGCAATAATTTTATGCATTTATAATCACATTGAGTTTACTTCATCTGTCTCTGGTCCAGTGGGAAATAACAGATAATAAGCTCGACCAACTTTGTATGGCTGGTAGTACCATGAATTTACTGAAGGACTTCAACATTTTATTGCTTGTGCATAAATAAACCTATATGTGCTTCTGGAAACAGCTATTTTTCCAGTTCATCAATGATAGACCTTGTAAATAAATAATAAGGTAACTAAACTTAAACAGAGTATTTGGCCATCAAAAAACATTTAAGGGAGAAATTTCAGAGCTTTTGGGATGAAAATGGAAGAGGCATTGTTTAAAGAAAAGAGAGGCTCAAAACAAATTGTTAAAATTGAAACGTTGCATTAATGTAGTTTAAGGGGAAGATAGCTGGCTACCCTATGAAAATACTGTCTTGTGGAATGTGTGTCCATTAACCAGATCTTTTTTCCCTCTCTTTTTAAAGAATATTGTTATTTATTCAGTATTAAGGAAAATGGAATTTCAAACTGAATCTCACTGATATACTTGGCTGCCAGTTGTGTAACATTAGTGGATAAGATAGGATAGAGAAGATCATAAATGAAGGCAAACGCTTTTACATTTTGTATGAAGATAGAATAGAGTAGAATGACTTTGGCAAGCTCCCAGATATACATGAGGCAGATAACTTAATACTAGTTGTTTTTAAATAACATTTATGATCCTGGTATTGTTCTGTGTGTGCTAAGGTATATATATGTATAGTATATGTACATGCGTAGTACATACTTTTTTTCTCTCTCTCTCTTTTTTTTTTTTTTTTTTTTTTTTTTTTTAGCAATTTCCAAAGGATACAATTAATGAAGAAGTGGTAGAGCTTTTGAGTCCTTATTTTGAAATGGTGGACTACAACATTGAGACAGCTAAGAGAGTATGTGGGAATGTTGCTGGGCTTTGCTCGTGGACCAAAGCCATGGCTGTATTTTTTTCTATCAACAAAGAAGTATTACCCTTAAAGGTAAGTCTATTAATCAATGCGAAGCACACAAACACCTTTCACTCCTTCTCCTCCCTGCCCATGTGCAACTGAGGATTTCATCTGCTGGAAACATCAGCTGCCATATTGTAACTGGTGCCTGCCTTGGTAGGAAGTTACTATATTAAAAATAATAGCTACAATGAAATATGCTTCAAATGTACTACCACTTCTAGGCTGTCAAGATCATTAAAAAGATTATGCAGTCTTATGCCTCTGGGCCCCTTTTGAATGGAGTTGAATCAGACATCTAGTTTAATTCACAGTTGCAATTGCTTTACCTAAAGAAAGAAAATACTCGAGATCTGATTAATTTACTATTCAGGATAACAGTTCATAAGACTATACAGAGACTCTGCTCATCAGTGTTATTTAGAGAAAAACAGGACTAAATAATTGTTGAAGGGCAAGAGTGGAAGTCAGGAAAGACATGGTCAAGCATGATTTTAACAAAGAATAGCTCTATATTTGTTATGGGAATGATCTAGAGTGAAGGAAGTTTTGTGATACAGGTAGTATCTTTCATTAAACAAGGCAAAATTGGTGGAAAAAAAACCATGCAACAACAACAAAAAACCCACCAACAAACCAAAACAGGCTTTTTGTGGCACCAGTAATTCTAAAAGCCATTTCAGACTAATTTGGTGCCAGCTGAAAAGGGCTGATGTTCTCAGAAGTTTTTCTATTTTTTTTTAATTTTATGTAAGACCAACTAATTAAATACCCGTAAGAAAAAGTTTGTTGCAAAATTGAAATAAAAGTTTTTAATTAATGATGAAATCTCTACTGAACATTTTGATTTTGTGATACAGTGCAATGAAACTATTTGACATACATTATAAGAAATGTTTTGAGATGTATTTGGAAATACAATTTTTTTTTTTTAAATTTGTATGCTTCACAGGCTAATTTAGCAATCCAGGAGAATCGGTTAACTGCTGCTATGCTGGATCTGCAGAGAGCTCAGGAAGAACTGGGTGCCAAGCAAGAAGAATTAGATATTGTGCAGGCAGAGTATGAAAAAGCCATGAGAGAAAAACAGGTGAATGTATCTTTGCTGAAAAGAGACTGATAAAGAAGATTGCCACCCATCCTTTGAGCAAAACTTAATGTATCCTCTCATAATTCTTTGTTATTCCTTGGAAAAAAACATTGATGGACTGAGAAAAAGAGATGATATGTTTTGGATATTATCCCACCTTTCTCCTTCTCCTCCTCCTCCTTCCCACCGCCTCAAAAAATATTTTAATTGGGTTGTTTCTTTAGTGCCTAGTACTGTAACATCAAATTTTGTTAATATATGTTATCAGTGCATAATGTATTTGAAATTCTGGGCAGAATTTCCCAGAATTAATAAATACCAGGCATCTCATGCATCCTTTAACAACATGAAAATTAACAGCAGGAATATTAAAAGGTTGAATCATATTTATGGCAGATGTTGATAGTTTGTCATGATATCCTTCTTCCCTCCCATTTTCCCTCCTTCATACAGCGATATGTTACTGAAAAAATATTTTTGAACTCTTATTCTGTTGGTTTAATTAGGATTTTTCCGTCCTATCAGGTACATAGCTGTAAACCATTTATTTTGATGTATGGTTTTATCTAGACTTTGCTTGAAGATGCTGAACGTTGCCGGCATAAAATGCAAACTGCTTCGAGTCTTATAAGTGGTCTAGCAGGTGAAAAAGAGAGATGGACTAAACAGAGTAAAGAATTTGCTGTTCAGACCAAGAGGCTAGTGGGTAAGCATTTGTTCACACCTTTGAACTTAGAAGTAAATTAGCTGCTTGAACTGTGATGGATAATGAAATTAAAACATCTGGAATTTCAAATGTTTCCTTTGCAGCTCAGATTTGCCATTGCTGAATTTGAGGTAATTGTTAATTCTCTTGCTGAAGCACAGCTAGGTGAAATATGCAGTGAGACTGAGGTTTATATTTAAAAAACCCTATAATACTCTGTATATGCTGTGGTGAAGATGCACCTTAACATAAGATGCACTGAATGCTTGGAACACTGATATTTTAACTTGGTAGACAATAGTCCAAGGAGTGACATGTTGACATGTAAGAAAGAGCCAGTAAAATGTTGATAATGGAATACACGTGGAGGAGAGAGACTTATGTTCGGTCATACTGACTTTTAAGTATAGAAGTCAAGAATTTTAAACGCATTTACCAATGTTCATGAAACTTTTGTTTCCTCAAAGTAATTTTTTATTGTGTAAATAAACATTTGGAAATAAAATTGCTTTATTATAAGGACTTATTGGTTAGTTATACCAAGTAGATGAAATTTATCTTGTCATTTTCTATGGCCTGAAGTTGTTTCTCTGACCTTTGCCTTGAAATACTGCAAAAAGCAGGTAGTTGTGGTTGTGTATTATTTGCTGGCACAGTGTCTATGTGTGTATGTTGTGTGTGTGTTTATTATTAACTTACTAAAAATACAGGATACCTTCCCCACACACTCATCATGTTTTCAAATAGATAACTTGGAAAAGTATAAAAAATATTAGTACTCAGTATAAAAGCACAATATCTTCTCCAGACTGGAATCCTCTATTCTTATTTCTGAAGTACAAAAAAATTTACTAGTGTCATGAGACTTAGTCTGGGAGGAGGAAATTTTGAGGCTGACCAGAAGATTAAAACTTGTGTCACACAATGTTTCCATAACGGTCTGTTACTACATTTTATTGTTAGTAGTAATAGTTTCAGTTGATCTTAATTCGCACTCCAAATTAAGCATTTGCATTAGCTGATTAAGCATTAGCATTAGTATTAGGACAGCATTTTGCCTTTTGCTGTATCCCAGAGGTGCCACCAGCTTGGCTGCAGGGCTCAGCTGTGTCCTGCAGTGTGTCTGTTGGACCCAGCTTGAATTGTCTGTTTCTAGCATGGGGCAGCCCTTGCTACTCCTGCTACCAACAAAAGGCTTATTTATCATCTTTATCAGCCAAAGTGCATTCTTCCAGTTACCATCAAAAACATATAACAACTCAAGAAGGAAGTCTCCATCATTAATAGAATTTGTGAAGTTGTAATGTTTTGTTTTCTTTCTTCCTCTTTTTAAGGTGACGTGCTGCTGGCTACAGCTTTTCTGTCCTACTCTGGTCCTTTCAACGAAGAGTTCCGCAGTCTGCTATTAAATGATTGGCAAAAGGAAATGAAAACCCGGAAAATCCCTTTTAGTAACAACCTGAACCTCATAGAAATGTTGACTGATGCTCCTACTATCAGTGAATGGAACCTGCAAGGATTACCAAATGATGACTTATCCATACAGAATGGAATCATTGCCACTAAAGCAGCTCGTTATCCTTTATTAATTGATCCACAGGCACAGGGTAAAATTTGGCTTAAGAATAAGGAACTCAGAAATGAACTCCAGGTAACAGGAATTCTGGTGCTTTCATAGTCCCTAGAAACTCTTAGCTGACAAAACATGTCAAATCTGTGATTCAGATAACAATTAGCAAACAGTTTTTAGAGATTTTGAGATTAGAGATTTGACTAGATATGAAAAATGTACATTTGAAGCTTATTAATACCAGTAGCTCTATTTGTTTAAGGAATTTGTTTGAAAGAAACATAAACTACTGGAGACCAACCTGAATGTGTTATGTCTGATACAGGCTGAAGTGTATTTGCAGAATACTATAAACATTAGAAAATACAAATGATTAGTACAAGTTCATATACATGTTTAAAAAAGGATGCATGGCATGATATTGTTATTTTCTCATAATCAGAAATTATTAATAATTTGTGTTGTCTTAGTATGGATGTCAGTTGCTCAATATTCTGCAAATGTGTAGTGAATACAGAATTGCCCCAGCATATTGTTTGAGGCAAAAATTGATTTGGTACCAAATCAATTCAAACAGGAAAGTACAAGGAAGAAAGTATTTGTTTGCTGCCATAATAACTCCACCAACAGAACGTATTTTTTAAGGTATCCCTAAAAAGGGTAGATGAGTTTGAAGGATGATAATAAATTAGCTCTGAGACTATTAATAGGAAATGCCTGTCATTCATATCGATTCTTCTGTCAGTGTAATGGTTGCCTAGCTAGCTAGTCATGTTTTAAAAAAAAAAAAAAAAAGAAAAAAGATGTTGATTAGACTTTAAATTTAGAGTTATAAACAAAGTTGAATGTGCTTTGTGCATGTGTTGAAAAGTTAATCACTTTTGTGATTAGTGTGCGAAGAATAACTTTTTAAAGCAAAGACTATTTAATGGCTTATTCAATATATAAAACAATAATTTTTGAGGAAAAAGCCCTAATCTTGGGATTTGCCTTGCTGTGGTTTGACTTGAGTAAGTTATCCAGGATAAAACTGATGTTGATAAAAGGTTCTCGTGAATTTCTTGTCTAGTTGAACTCATAAGTTATCAAAACTTTATGTGCTCAGTGTTGTCTTACTCCTACTCTTTTAGTCGAAAACTAGCAGTTCGCATTCAGTGACATCTGAGAATATAATACACTGATGCTTATCTCTTGTAGTCACAATCTTTGCCATAATTTAGCTATAGGACCATTGTTCTTGTTGATAATTTATCTGAATAAAATGAAATAATCTTTGAATATAAGACAGACATTAAGTTTGGTTACTGGGCGAAACATAACATAGAGGTCCATTATTGTATTTTTAGATCACTTCTTTGAATCACAAGTATTTCAGAAATCACTTAGAAGACAGCCTTTCTCTGGGAAGACCTCTTTTGATAGAAGATGTTGGAGAAGAGCTTGACCCAGCACTAGATAATATTTTGGAAAGAAATTTCATTAAAACAGGTTCCACCAATAAGGTAACAAAACGAACAGGTGGAAACTGCCTCCTCTCTGCCCTCAACAGAATAACTTTTATTAAATATGTGCCTCCAAAAGGTGAAAATGTTTTAAATTTGATCAGTGCTAATACAAAATAAAAAAGGGTTTAAATTTAAACTCACAATTAGTTAATATATTTAACCTATAGTGTTTCTTATCCCTTTGTTTATGAGAATTTTAAGTGAAGAAGGTACCAAGATCTGTTTGCCTGGTGTAATGTTCTTCATCTGGGGGATGCAGTGATGAAAAGTAACTGGAATTGAAAGAATCTGTGAACACATCAGTTAAACTGGTCCATGGATATTTTCAACAGGTTCTTTGCATCAGACATGTAATTTTAAGCTGGATGTTTATGCTTTTGAATAGAAAGATGTAAACTTTGTTTTTACATGTAGTACCTCCAAGAGTGTGCACTGTCACTTGATGTCCTAAGACTTCTTTTTCTTACTTTTCTTAAGGTGAAAGTTGGTGATAAAGAAGTAGATGTGATGAATGGCTTCAGACTTTACATTACCACAAAACTGCCAAATCCAGGTTACTCTCCTGAAATTAATGCTCGAACCTCCGTCATTGACTTTACTGTGACCATGAAAGGTCTTGAAAATCAGCTCTTAGGAAGAGTCATTCTCACAGAGAAACAGGTAAAAGAAATAATTATATTTTTTCTCCTGACTATGTGTCTTATATTTACCTGTAGAAGATTTCACTTTCATTTCAATCAACTCAAAAGTAAGAGTAATATCTTACTTCCCATATTGCAGAGTAATTTTCTGTCTCTCTATTGTGACTGTTGTTAATATAACTTGTTTAAGATGGTTTAAAAGCTAGGACAGAAGAAAAATGACTCAGTCAACCAGTTTCTGTCTGTCTTTACTCTTGCAACCATACCATACTCTATTTTTCCAGCCTCACTGAGGTATAACGTCATGAACATTGTCTGTGAAAAGGAAAATGGTCTGGAATAGAAACTGATATTCTTCTGCCTAGACACTGTGGAATTCATGGCAATGTAACCTGGTGCAAAGGACTCAGTTACTTCCTTACTGCAAGGGGAAATGGTCTGAATAACTAATCTGACACTGCAGATTCATTAATTAAGCAAGTCCAAGTTCAGGATGACAATGCCAGTAAGCATTCCACCAGCAGTTCTGGATCTTTAGAACTATTGAATACTTTATTCCTTAAATATAAGGCGGACCACTGTTGAGGTCAAAAACCACACTAAATATCTATGATACTATGCATCTATGACTGCATTTACTAAAATTTGGCAACAGTTCCAGTTTATCTTCACTAGAGAGGAATGTGTTTGTTCCCTTATTGTGGCAGATATTGAGCTATTTTATTTTTTTTTCTTCCCCTTCCAAGTAAGACTTTCCAATGTAATGGCTGAAGTAATCTTGTTAATGTCAAGTAGTTGCATTTCATACGTCAGTTCCATCAGTCCATGGAACTCATGAGAGAGACCATACTCCATCTATGAAGGCTTATATTTTGTCAGACAGCTTCATTGCACTATCAGCTTAACTTCAACCAGTGACAGCTTGTCAACTCATGTAATGGAATGATCACTGTCTGTCTGAAACATACCATGATGTGTACATTCACAAAGCCCCATATTAAACTTTACTTCTTGTCTCTGCAACTCAATATATTCCTCAGGATGACAGTTGTTTTATCATCACATTCCTTCATCACAATTTCCTTTTGATTATGCATGCAAATGCATTATCAAAAGGCATGTGCTTTTTCATGTTCTTCTACCAATAAAAATAATCATTGAAAATGGATCAGAGAGCCCGTTCTAGTGGTCAGCTCTACTAACTGACATCTCTGAAGGGAAAATAGCTATGTTCTTGCAGAGCAGTTAGGGGTCACTGCCTGTGCTGTCAGGACTGTTGTGCTAGACTGTTGTGCTAGGACTCAAGTTGAGTGTTGGCATGTTTGTTTTCTCCATATTGTTTTTATGGAGCTTCATTTCACAACGTGAATGTTGATTAATTCCTTGTTAAATACTGCTTGTTCTTCTTCAGCCCAGATAAGCAAACATGAAGGCAGCACAATTGAACATGGGACTCTAGATTAAATTCAGATGCAAAAAGGAGGTACACTGAAGGTGGAAACAGGGACAGGCTGCTTAGAAGGTATAAAAAGAAATTGCCTGTACAAGTAGGAATGGAGTTAAGAAAGCCAAAGCTCAGTGGTAGTTGAAACTAATGTGGGAGGTGAAGGCCAAGAAGAAAGGTCTTTGTAAGTATTTTGGCAGCAAAAGGGACACTAAGGAAGTGCGGTGCCATTGCTCTCTGGGGCAGGGAATCGAGGGGATATGAAAAAAGCTGAGGAACTTGACAGGTAAGAATTGCCCTCAGGTTTTCTAGAACCCTGAGTCTATTAGAAGAGTGCAGGAGTTGAGCAGTACCCACTGTAGAAGAAAAATTTAAGGATCACTTAAGCTAATTAGATATATACATAAATCTATGGGACCAGATGCAATACTTCTGATGGTGCTGACAGATCTGGCTAATGCCATTGTAATCTGTTCTCTATCACCTTTGTGGTAGTAAGGGGAAACTCTTAAAGACTGGAATCTGTCTGCAAGAAAGGCAAAAGGGAAGATCCTGATAACTACAGGCTGGCCAGCCTCACCTCAGTACCTGGGAAAGTTATGGAACAAATCCTCATAGAAGCTGTTACTAAATGCACGAAGGACAAGAAGCAGACTGAGTGAGAGCAGCCAGAATGAATTTATCAAAAGCAGATTGTTCCTGACCCAAGCTCATTGCATTCGATGATGAAATCACGGCACTGTGGACAAGGGAAGGGAAGTGGATGTTTTGTTCATTGTGACTTTAGCAAGATCAGCTGGTCACAGGGCTGGAGAATATGACACACAGAAGAGGCTGAGCGAACTGGTTTTGCTCAGCCCGATGAAGAAAAGGCTAGGGAAACCTTATGGCTATTTGCCTGCCTGGAGGATACAGCAATAACTTTTAACTTTTCCCAAAGGTTCAAAGCAAAAAGATGAGAGGCAATGGACTCCAGTTGGAACATGGGAAATTTTGATTAAATATTAGAGAAAAAATATGACAGTGGTCAAATTCAAGAACAGGTTACCTAGGAATGTTGTGGAACCTCTATCCCTGAAGAAGTTAAAGACTTGACTGGACATGACCCTGAGAAACTGACCTATTCAGACATCCTTTGAGCAGGGGGTTGGAGTAGATAATTTCTGGAGGTCCCTTTGTGGTGGTTTAACTTTGCCGAGCAGCTGAACTCCACCGCTGTGCTTTCTCACTTCCCTTCTTCCTCAGAAGACGGGGAGAAGAAAGTATGCTGGAAAGGAAGGGAAAAGAGGAAAAAAAAAAAAAAAAGGCTCATGGTTGAGTTAAGGAATCACAGAATCACAGAACCACCTAGGTTGGAAGAGACCTCCAAGATCATCTAGTCCAGCCTCTAACCTAACACTAACAAGTCCTCCACTAAACCATATCACTAAGCTCTACATCTAAACGTCTTGTAAAGACCTCCAGGGATGGTGACTCAACCACTTCCCTGGGTAGCCTATTCCAATACCTAACAACCCTTTCAGTAAAGAAGTTCTTCCTAATATCCAACGTAAACCTCCACTGGCACAACTGGGCAATTTGGCTTGCCAGAGAGAGAGGCTGCCCCTTGGCCATGGGGACTGTCTTGCACCTCCCATCCTGTGCCCTGGCTTTATTTTTAACACTGTTTTTTTGGCAATTTTGTTCTATTCTTATGCTACTATTTAGAACAGTTGAACAGAGCAGAAAATTTTAAAGAACTACTACTAAATGTATTATTTATTTTAGAAGTCTCAGTGCTGTCCTACTTGCAATGACAGAATGGTTTGGGTTGGAAGGGACCTTAAAGATCATCTAATTCCACCCCTCTGCCATGGGCAGGGACACTTCCCACCAGCCCAGGCTGCCCCAAGCCTCATCCAGCCTGGCCTTGGGCACTGCCAGTGATGGGACAGCCACAGCTACCCTGGGCAACCTGGGCCAGGGCCTCATCATCATCACCACGAAGAATTTCTTCCTAATATCTAACCTAAAGCTACCCTTTTTTAGTTTAAAGAAAGTTAAAGATAATTTAATTAAAGGGGAATGGAAGAGGGAAAGAGGGAAAAAAAAAACAACAACAAGCAAAGGCCATGCAGAAGCACAGAGAAAGAGAAAATAAAAATATACTCCTCTTCAACAAGTAATGTTTGCCACGTCCTGGGAAGCAGGGCCTCAATATGCATAGCGGTTGTTTGGGAGGACAGACATCTTCATAACAAGAGCCCTCTCCCCTCCATTCCCACCTTTTATTGCTGAGTGTGACATATGGTATGTCATATTCCATATGGTATGGAATATCAGTTTGGTCAGTTGAGGTCAGCCTACTGGCCCTTGGCAGGGTTTGGAGGTAGTCTTTATGCTGTGCCAGCACTGCTCAACAGCAGACACAAAAAAAACAACCAGCCAAACCAACCAACCAAACAAAACAAACAAACAAACAAAATATAACAAAGCTGCTATTGCTAAAGAGCTCATATTACCTGAAATAATAGATGAGTCTGTGAGCAAATTTCTTAGCATAGCATTAGACAAGCTGTAAACAGGAGCCCAATTTGTTCTTCAAATGTAAAATAAATGTCAGTTTTCATACATAAACAGTGTTTTAAGCAGAAGCACAGAAAAATACAATTCTGTAGGTACAAATTGCAAACAGATTTCAATTCTTGAATATTTTATCAGATATAAAATGAAAAACAGTGTAACAACAGTGTGGTGGTTTTACCTTGCCAAGCAGCTGAACTCCACCATAACCACTCTCTCACTCCTCCTGTTCAGAAGAGGAGGGGAAGAAGAAAAGGAAAGAAACAACTCACAGGTTGAGATAAGGATAATTTAATTAAAGGAAAAAATAAATATTAAGAAAAAAATATTATTAATTAAATAATTTAACTAAAGGGAAAAAAGAGAAAGGGGAAAAGGGGAAAAATGCAACAAGGAAAGGCCGTGTGAAAGAGTAGAGGAAAGCAATTACTCTCTACTTCCCACCAATGAGTGATGCTTGACCATGTCCTTGAAGCAGGGCCTCAACGCACATAGACATTGTTCGGAAGGACAGACGTTTTCACACCAAGAGCCAACCCCTCCCCTCTTCTTCCTTTTTCCACCTTTTATTGCTAAGAGTGGCATCATATGGAATATCCCTTTGGTTGGTTTAGGTCAGCTGCCCTAGTAATGTTCCTTCCTCATCTTTTGCACGCTCCCAGCCTGCTGGCTCTGGGGGTGGGGTGTGTGTGTGAGGGTGTTTAGAGAGAGTCCTGATGCTGTGCAAGTATTGCTCAGCAGTAGACACAATATTGGTGTGATACCAGTGCTGTTGTAGCTACATGTGCAAAGCACAGCACTGTATGGGCCGCTGCTGGGAAAGTTAACTCCATACCAGCTAGACCCAGAACACCCTTCCAAACTAAAATTATTCTGCTATTCTATGGTTTAATGGTATCTTTCTCACTAACTGGAAAATGTCTAATGGGTGGATGTGGTGTGCTCTTTGGACCAGTTTCTCAGACTTGTGTGTTCTTCTTTGTCTGTGACCATCTAGGAATAGTTCTTCAAGATAAATGGCAAGTGGACCTCTTGGCAAGCAAAGTGACTTTTCAGTTTGCTTGGCTTCTCTTTTTGCATCCTGTGGTTCAAAAGTTCCTGAAGAGTCAATTTGGACATTTCTCAATGTGTAAAAATTCCTTTTCCTATGGTACCTTATTGTTTGCCTTGGTGAATTTGGGAATTTCCCTCTTAAGTTTCTGGATTCTTGCTATCTTCTTGCAGCCTTTGGTAGGGAGTTGGGTGGAATTTATTGAACTCTAAGACAGTTTGCCAAATGATTTGAGTAATACGACCTCTTGGAAATACCCAGAGTTAGATTGTGTGTATGGAATTTCTGCTGCCAAAAGAGGAGAGATTATTTATTTGGAGTTAGTGTTCTTCAAGGTGTGTGTATGTACATCTACATCTTTCTTCCCATTCCACTGTGTCTAATATGATTCTGCCCTGAGAATTAATGAGCTTTAGACATGCTGTGAGGAAACATGGATTTGCAACACATCATTTAAGGATTCTACAAAGTATGACTTTCCATTCCCATGCTGTCTGGTATGCTCATTGGTAGAATCTGTGTGGCATATGTTTCAAAGTATACTGATTACTGATACTGCTGATACTCATTTATTCTTTTCCTCCAGAATGTTAAACCAGTCTGTAAGATGTGAGCTAAGAATGGGAAGGTCATTGGGTAGCTAGTGTATCTGTATAATCTTTATTTTTTAGACTAGTTGGATTTGACAGACTCATGTATGTCTGACTGTGGTATAACTTACACTGTTTTAATGGTATGATTTGTTTATTTTAATACATTGGCTGTTATGTAACTTGACAAAAAAACTTGCTTATTTAGTGTAGTAGAAATAGGTATGCTAGATGAATAGTGAAGTTACAATATGCAAGAACTTCTTGTAGCCTTTTAAATGTTTACATTCATATTTCTAGATTTATAGGGGGAAAAGGCTCATATTTTTTAAGGTGCACAATTGATGGAAATTCTTGCACTTGTGAATCATTTTGTGAAACGATCATAAAAGCTATTTAGCAGATTTTATCACTTAATATTAACAAGAACTAATATTGTTTGGTAAAGCCTGTAAAATGACACCAACTTCTGAAATAAATTTCACAAAGCTAGATATGAAATAGCCTCTTTGGTGCCATTTCCTTGTGTTTGTGTATATAGCAATTTGGCTTACTTCTTTGCATTCTTGACATTACAACTGGAAATTTTTGAAGATGTGCAGAAAACTTTCATGTGTACTCTTTCTGATCTGCACAAATTATTTTAAAAGCTTAATAGATTGTGTTTCACTTTAAAATCCAAGGTTAGTTTGCTTGCTTTATTGTCACTCTGTTTCTGACATGTTTCTTATGCTCTTCTTGTGAGGAAAACCTAGCTTTTTGTTGTTTAAATATGTTGCACTCTAAAATATGTTTGACCTTTTAAATAGCTCTCAGCAAAACAAGAAATTTAATTTATCTCAGACTGACTTTTTTCAGCATAATTATTATTTAATTGGATGCAAGCATTCTTTTAATGCTAGACTTTAAAAATTTGTTTCTACTTCATCAAGCCTAAATAATGCTTCTCTTGCTTTGTAATAGCTACCCATTTTTCTCTTTAGTTCCAGTAGGCATCAGTTGATTAAAATGGAGTTAACAGTAATTTTCTTATCTTTTATTTGATCAGCGCTTGTCAGAATCTTTTGAATTTGTTCTCATATCTTCTATGTAATATGATATTTACATTACACTTTGACAACAGCCCCAATAAATCTTTTCTAACTGGTGATGATGATTTATTATACCTTTTGTACAGTAAGAAGAAAAGGATCTAAATCTGATAATTTTCTCATGATGATGATTTTTTTGAAGATTCATTTGAAGATGATTTTTTTATAAATCATTTTTAAGGTTAAAGGACTTTTCCAAGAACAACTCTTGAAATAGTTAAGAGTGTTAAGCAGAATGTAGGAGTAAGAAGACCACAAATTTAGAATGTGAAAAAAGTGTGTGACAAGTCTGTATAACTGAAATGGTGGAGTAAAAACTTTCTGTAAATGTTGGTAAGGTCTTAGGTTCATGATACCTCTATCACTTTATGAAAAAGCATGAATTTCCCAATGTTGTTAATTTCTTTGGAAGAAGTAGCAATCTAAATGCAGTGCTGAAGTGGACTTGTTAAGGGTTGGCTGAACACAATTTTCAGCTTTGGAAACACATTCTTAAAGCTATCCACCAGATCTTTGTAAATGGTGCAGGAGTACTTGTGTAGACCTAGCTAATATATCTATCATCCATCTCACTTATTATTGATATTGATACTGAACATATTGATATTGAACATATACACTGTTTCAATTGAGTATTTTTCTTTTTTGAGGAATTTGTAATGTTTTTAAAAATTCTTTTAATTTTAAGAGAAATAAGAAGAATAAACTGAAAGACATTCTATCTCTGAACAACATATTTTTCTGAGTATTTTAAACAGCAATTCTTTTCATTTTTATGTAAAGCTGTTAACCAGCATATATCTATCTCTTATACATGACTTCTGGGAAACAATTATATAAACCATGTAGCTTGTATTACTAAAAATAATAAACTAAATACCTGTAGCTAAAAACTAAATTTGAGTTCTACATGCTTTCTTTTCTTAAACAATGAAACATTTTAGTGATAGCCTGAAGTTATCCCTGTCTGATGGAGGAATATTTTAGATCTGCTTCTTGAAAGCTTTGATGTTTGATTAGTTGACTAGGGATGCTCATTGTTAAACAGAATATATTTTCAATATGGTGATTGGAAAACAGGGCATAAATGAAGAAAGCATTAGATTAAGTTAAATCTAAACCTGTCCTTGGAAAGGTATTTGCCCCTGTCTTTGTCTGAAACAGAGAAGAAAAGCAATTACTTTTTTGGACTTCTATTAGGACATGATATCAGCATTCTCTATAGTATTTGCTGAAACAATTTTGTTAACTTGTACTTACATAGCGGGTTTGGAAACCTGACAATAGACCTACTGTCAGAAATACCACTGGAATTCTTTCTGCAAATTGGTGCAGTTACTCTTGACATATACAGTTTCAGTAGGATAGGTACTCTTACAGAATCACAGAATCATCTAGGTTGGAAGAGACCTCCAAGAGCATCTAGTCCAACCTCTGACCTAACACTAAACCATAGTCCCCACTAAACCATATCACTAAGCTCTACATCTAAACGTCTTGTAAAGACCTCCAGGGATGGTGACTCCACCACTTCCCTGGGCAGCCTATTTCAATGCCTAACAACCCTTTCGGTAAAGAAGTTCTTCCTAGTATCCAACCTAAACCTCCCCTGGCGTAACTTAAGCCCATTCCCCTTGTCCTGTCACCAGGCATGTGGGAGAATAGACCATCCCCCACCTCACTATAGCCTCCTTTAAGGTACCTGTGGAGTACGATAAAGTTGCCCCTGAGCCTTCTCTTTTCCAGGATGAACAATTCCAGCTCCCTCGGCCGCTCCTCATAAGACTTGTTCTCTAGACCCTTCATCAGCCTCATTGCCCTTCTCTGGACTCGCTCGAGTACCTCGATGTCCTTCTTGTAGCGAGGGGCCCAAAACTAAACACAGTACTTGAGGTGCAGCCTCACCAGAGCCAGGTACAGGGGGACAATCACCTCCCTAGCCCTGCTGGCCTCACTGTTTCTTATGCAAGCCAGGATGCTGTTGGCCTTCTTGGCCACCTGAGCACGCTGCTGGCTCATATTCAGATGACTATCAACCAATACTCCCAGGTCCTTCTCTGTCAGGCAGCTTTCTAACCACACTTCTCCCAGCCTGTAGAGCTACTTGGGGTTGCTGCGCCCCAGGTACAGGACTTGGCACTTGGCCTTGTTGAACTTCATACACTTGACTTCAGCCCATTGGTCTAGCCTATCCAGATCCTCCAGATCCTACCCTCGAGCAGATTGACACTTGCACCTAACTTGGTGTCATCTGCAAACTTACTGAGGGTTCACTTGATCCCCTCACCCAGATCATCAATAAAGATATTAAAGAGAACCGGTCCTAGTACTGAGCCCTGGGGGACGCCACTAGTGACTGGCCTCCAACTGGATTTGACTCCATTCACCACAACTCTTTGGGCTTGGCTACCCAGCCAGTTTCTGACCCAACAAAGTGCATGCCAGTCCAAGCCAAGAGCAGTTTCTTGAGGAGAATGCTCTGGGAAACAGTGTCAAAAGCCTTACTGAAGTCAAGGTAGACCACATCCACAGCCTTTCCCTCATCCACCCATCGTGTCACTTTGTCACAGGAGATCAGGTTAGGACTTGCCGTTCATAAACCCATGCTGACTAGGCCTGATCGCCTGCTTGCCCTGCAAGTGCCGCATGATGACGCCCAAGATAATCTGCTCCATGAGCTTCCCTGGCACTGAGGCCAAACTAACAGGCCTATAGTTTTCCGGGTCAACCCTCCAGCCTTTCTTGTAGATGGGCGTCACGTTTGCTATCCGCCAGTCGACTGGGACCTCCTCTGATAGTCAGGACTGCTGATAAATGATGGAAAGCGGCTTGACCATCTCTTCCGCCAGTTCTTGCAGTACCCTCGGGTGGATCTCATCTGGCCCCATTGACTTGCGTACATCCAGGTGGTGTAGCAGGTTGCCAACCATTTCCTCATGGATTGTGAGGGCCATATCCTGATCCCCACCCCCTTCCACCAGCTCAGGGTACTGGGTATCCAGATAACAACTAGTCTTGCTGGTAAAGACTGAGGCAAAGAAGACATTAAGCACCTCAGCCTTTTCCTTATCTCTTGTAACTAAGTTTCCCCCCGCATCCAGTAAAGGATGGAGATTCTCCTTAGTCCTCCTTTTCATGTTAATGTATTTATAAAAACATTTTCTGTTATCTTTAACAACAGTAGCCAGATTGAGCTCCAGATGAGCTTTGGCCATTCTAATTTTTTCCCTACACATACTTACCACATCCTTATAATCCTTCTGAGTGGCCTGCCCTCTTTTCCAAAGATCATAAACCCTCTTTTTTTTCCTAAGCTCTAGCCAGGTCTCTGTCCAACCAGGCCAGTCTTCTTCCATGCTGGCTGGTCTTCGGGCACGTGGGGACAGACTGCTCCTGAGCCTTTATGATTTCCTTCTTGAGGAGTGCCCAGCCTTCTTGGACTCCTCTGCCCTTCAGAACTGCCTCCCAAGGGACTCTGCCAACCAGTGTTCTGAACAGCTCAAAGTCAGCCCTCCGGAAGTCCAAGACAGCGGTTTTACTGGTCCCCATCCGGACTTCGCCAAGAATAGAGAACTCTTACCATTTTGTGGTCACTCTGCCCAAGACAGCTCCTGACCACCACATCTCCCACCAGTCCTTCTCTGTTTGTGAACAGAAGGTCCAGTGGGGTACCTTCCTTGGTAGGCTCACTAACCAGCTGCATCAGGAAACTATCTTCCACACTCTCCAGAAACCTTCTAGACTGCTTCCTCTGAGCTGTATTGCATGTCCAGGATATGTCTAGGAAGTTGAAGTCCCCCACAAGGACAAGAGCTGGTGATTTTGCAACTTCTGCCAGCTGTCTGTAGACTTCCTCATCCATCTCCTCATCCTGATTTGGCGATCTGTAACAGACCCCCACCATGATGCCTGCCTTGTTGGCCTTCCCGCTGATCCTAACCCATAGGGACTCAACCTTATAATTCCCAGTCTCAGCCTCGAGTTCCACATCAAGACACTTTCTAAGATAGAGAGCCACAGCACCACCCTTTCTGTGCTGCTTGTCCCTTTTGAAGAGCCTATAGCCTGTCATTGCAGCACTCCAGTCATGGGAGTGGTCCCACCACATTTCAGCGATGGCAACCAAGTCATAGCTAGCCTGCTGCACGATGGCTTCCAGCTCCTCCTGTTTGTTGCCCATGCTGCACGCATTAGGGTAGATGCACTTCAGCTGGTCCATTGCCTACTCCCCTGGCCCTGACACTCTTCCCCCTGGCACACCTCTAACGAGTCTTATTCCATCCCTGTCCCCCTTCCTACCTGGTTTAAAGCCCTCTCAATGAGCCCTGCCAGCTCCTGTGCTAGTGTCTCTTAAAACTAAATACCTTGTTATATTTTGCTTTTGATTGCTTTTCTGTTTTCCAAATATTACCGTGTATTCCAACAGGAATTAGAGAAAGAGAGAACAGATCTTATGGAAGATGTGACTTTAAACAAAAGGAGGATGAAAGAGCTGGAAGATAACCTTTTGTTCCGACTTACAAGCACTAAGGGTTCTCTGGCAGATGATGAGAGTTTAATAATTGTACTGAGTAAGACTAAAAAGACTGCTGAGGAGGTGACACAGAAACTGCAGACTTCTGCTGAAACAGAGGTACAGATCAACTCAGCCCGTGAAGAGTACAGACCTGGTGAGTGTGAGATAGTGATGAAAGGCACATGACTGCAGAATATAGTTAAAAGAACAATATCTAGAGTATGAGAAATGATAGGATGAAATCAGGAGGGCTGTAGTGGGTGGGAAGCACCTGTGTTTTCCTGTAAGTAAAAAGTATCTAGGAAATGACATGTTGAGCTGTGATGGACACAATAATCAATATTGTATTTCATGTGAAATTTATAAAATGGAATGATCTATTTTCTCCCTAGACTTCCCACTGCTCCATGCAGGAGAGTAAATGTCTATCTAGTCTACTGGAGAAAGAAGCTTGAGAAGGTTTGGTTGCTACTTCTCAGCTGTTAAAATGTTGACAGTTTTTATGGACTCTCAGTGAGACTAGCCTTTAGGGTATTTAGGTAACTGTGTGATTGGGTTCAAAATGGCTCTATTTTAGGGAGCAGTATAAAAGTAAATGCTTTGAAACTGTTTTGGCGAATGTTTTACTTATCCTGTCACAGACCCTTAAGTTATAGTCAACACGTTTCATCAGTCTTTTGGCTTTTAACTGACAAGTGAAACCATGTGAAAAATGTGAAAGAAGGTCCTCTCTGGAACTGAGTTGTACCTGCATTTTAGGAAATGGTACAGTTAATGTAGCAGAAAGCACTGCAGATTTTACAAAATGTTTGTATTTAAAATTGAGTGGCTGCTTGAAGTAAGTTAAATCAGTGCTGGGTAAGTTAAATCAATATAATCCATTTGGTTTTTGTATGACTCTTGTAAAAGCTGGTAAGAGAAATTTGTTCGGATACTCAAACAGTACTTCAAACTGTCATAGTTTTGATATGGTCTACTGATGAACTGAATATTTCAATATACCATCTAGTTGCTTTCCAAATACACTCAGAATTGCAAAAAGATTTATTTATTCTTTTTTTTTTGCTAATGCATAAATGAAAATTAAATTAACATTTTAATTATTTTTTGGCCAGTAAAGAATGGAACAACCTGAAGACCTTTGATTAGCATGTTTTGAAATTCAATGTGTTTGCTGTAAAGATTTAAAGTTTTCTGCTTTGCATTTCTGCTTTGAACACAGTCTTGTTTTATGTCCTTCAGTTGCAACTCGAGGTAGTATCTTATACTTCCTTATTACTGAGATGAGCATGGTCAATGTGATGTATCAGACTTCACTTCGGCAGTTTTTGGGACTTTTTGACCACTCCCTAGCCAGGTAATTTAGCTAAGCAGAAGTATCATTTACACATATCCAATCCTGGAGGTGGTTGTAGTACAGTAAAGATTTGTTGTAATCTAATATCAGAAAGAAAAATTTTGCCAGTTACAATCTTGACAGGAATTGTCGGTTTAAAAATCCATAGGCCTTTGTCTGTTAGTAACCAGGGCAATGAACCTTCAATTGTACTTACAGTCCTTGAAAATTGGATACTAGATAATTAAAAAATATTATACTGTGTTGATTTTCAGCTATATGGAATAGGAAAGATTTTTTGTTGTTGTTGTTTTTGCTCTTTCAGTCTGAAAGTTGTTGTTAGCTTGCTCTCTGATATTTCAGAATTCTGAGCTCTGGCTTTTTGTTTTTTACAGAGCATTCTCTTTAATAAGGCCTATCCAAACTGACATTCAACTACCTACCTTTCTTCCAACAGGTCTACCAAGAGCCCCATAACTAGCAAGAGGATTACTAATATTATTGAACATATGACATATGAAGTGTTCAAATATGCAGCCCGAGGACTTTATGAGGAGCACAAATTTCTTTTCACATTATTACTTACTTTGAAGATTGATATACAAAGAAACAGAGTGAAGCATGAAGAATTTCTGACCCTTATAAAAGGTTTGAACTACAGAATGGTTTTAAATAGAGCACGTACATTATTGCAGAAAATTTGTGAGCTGTGGTTGTGTCTTCTAGCCAAGCTATTGCTTCCTTTGAACATGAGAAGTCAGTCAAGTGAAAGAATGCATGCTTATCATTCTGTTCTGGTGACAGACAACATCATATGGTAGTTCTAATTTATAGGAGCACGTTGAATTTTAATAAGTTTAGCTTTGAGAATTGTGGCATTTTAAAAGGAAAACTGCTAAGTATCCTTTCAGTTGATATTTATTTCTACTGTTCAAATACCACCATGTATGTGGTTTGACTATAATTTTTTTTTACACTCTTTTACAGCTTTTAGTTTATTGGTAATTGAAGGCAGACAAGAGAGTGGAAAGGAAAAGAAAATGATAACAGTTTAGAAGAATGTCAGACTTTTAGCTGAACATGACAAGCTTATAGCATTAATCTTCTCTGCATGCGAATACTGTATCTGCACTGAATAGCTTGGAGATGCTTTATATTGGTGTTCCAAGATCTTCCAAAATATGCTTAATTTTCTATGAAACATTTATTTATGGATTATAACTGTTAATTTTTCCAAGTTGAATCATTTCTAAAATGTTCATTTCTCAACAACCATTTATTTTCAGTCATATTGCACAAAGAAACAGTTATGTAAATCCTCAAAAAAAACAAAGATTAAGGTGAAGGTACATGAACAGATTTAATGTAAACAAACCAAACTGCAAACTGTACTTCACCAAAGATGTTTTAACTTACAGGTGGTTAAAATTCTTGATTCTTGTAGCTTGTGTTTTCTTTTTATTTTGTGTTAGCTTTCTTTTAGTTTAAGTGAAATTCCAAGGAAGGGAAATGCACATACTGATGATTACATTATCTGCAACAACAAAAATTTGAAGAAAAAATGGAAATTCAGCTTCATAACTTTTTTCTTCATAAACCCAAGCTTACTCTTTTACATTAGATATAGGCTTAGCTTGTGTTGGGAAGGTGATAAGAATTTCAAAATGTTATGCTTTAAAGTGGGATGAAAAATCAGATTTGAAAATAAATTTTGCATGTTACCTACTCAGAAATTTCTTTGTGACCATCCTGTATGATAACGTGTTTCTCCAGACTGGAAAGACTTTCTAGTCATGTGGCATCCAGCTTACATTTTCCTTTTTTTTTTCTTTTTTTTTCTTTTGGGTGGGGGGGGGGGGGGGGCCGGGGATGGTTGGGTATGTCTCTGAGAATTCTTATTATAGGTAATTCCCATTTTCTTTCAGGTGGTGCTTCTCTGGACCTTAAAGCTTGTCCTCCCAAGCCAGCTAAATGGATCCTGGATATGACTTGGCTGAACTTGGTGGAGCTCAGTAAACTTAGCCAATTTTCAGATATTCTTGACCAAGTAAGCAACAGTTTTTTTAAAGGAATCTCTTTTCTTTGAAAGCGATTATGTGATAATGACAAGGATCAAGATCAAGACATGGAGCGAGAAACTGGTTTATTTTATCAATGGAATGGAAACGGTAGCCCCAAAACAGTCAGTTTTGGCCCTGACTGCTTAGCAATCTGTATAAAAAAACACCCCAAGCAACAAAACAAAACAAACAACAACAACAAAACAACCATCACCAATGAAAACAACACAGTAAAATGAGAAGAAAGTAGAAACTTTCACACACTACAATTATACTGCTTTCAGACTAGGATACAACTTGACATTATGCAATTCCTGTAATGGAATTTGACTTCTTCCTTAAAATTGTTAGACTTTCTTGCATCCCTGTTGTGCTTTCTTACGTGTTTTATCATGTTTGTTCCAATATTTCACTGATTATATGCAGTAAGAATGAGGGAATGAGTGCTCATTAAATTCAACACTTGTATGAGTAACCTTAATGAACACTTAAGTGTATGGTAAAATGGAGTAAGTAAATTGCATTTGGTATATGTGAAGAGTACCATCTGTACTGTGAGGAGCAGATATGTACATAGCGTTCCAAAAGCTAACAGCCTAGCTATGTGTGTTCTGACCTTGCTATGTTATTATATTAGTAATGGAGAATAATTAGTAGTAGTCCATCTTTCCTGAATATGAGTACTTGAGGGCGTTGTTACATTGTACAATTTTGTGCTTAAAATCTGAAGGCTTATCATCTCTTTTCTTAATACCCTTGCTAACCTGTGTAGTAACACTGATAAACAAATGCTTGTGAATGGATTAAGTGTCTTAGACCCTCATTAATAGTTTCTGAGCTTGTTGCAGTTGAAATGTGACTTGTCTGTTTATAGAGATTTACTCCTTTGATGGTATAACTGCAGATTTCCAGAGCAGAGAAAGAATGGAAAGTCTGGTTTGATAATGAGAATCCCGAAGAAGAACCAGTTCCTAGTGGCTATGATCAATCCCTGGACTGCTTCAGACATCTTCTTCTTATCAGATCTTGGTGCCCTGACAGGACCATAGCTCAGGTACATTTATGTCAGCACAGAGTTTATCCAGGTGTTGATAGAATAATTAATAATCAAAGGATAGCAGTTTAGTACATTTTATTTTAATGATAAAAGCATTTTTCTTATGGATCTTTTTAGTGAATTTTCGGAAGTTCTTCTCAGACAGTCTATCGTATTTTACATATGTTAGCAAAATGATTCCAATATACTGAATGTGTATTAGTCACAGATATTATTATGGAGATGGGATTTCATCTGGAAACTCATGTGTTTATCCAGTTCTGCCTTATTAGTTCAGATGGTATTTTTGACTGTTCTTGAAATTATATTAATCCTCATATTAGACTGCAGTAAAGTCTTTTCATTACTTGGTTGGTTAAGGAAAAACAAAACATGAAAATAATTTAATTGTGGAACCATTTGTTGGATGGAACAATTGTAAGACCAACCTCAGAAAAATCTATAAACGTCTGTTCAAAATTTTTAATTTCAAACCATCTATTTAGAAAGAAGTATAAAATTAAATCTTAATAAAATGATGACTTATTTTTAAGAAAAGTGAAATTGTAGGAGCCTATTTTTAGGTTATCTTTGTGTTTCTCCAGTGCAAAAGAATAAATTTATGTAATTTCAGTATGATATCTGGCAGTCAGAATACATCACTAATAGTGTGGTTTTCATGTTATGGATGCAAAACTGTAGACATTGTGTCTGGATTCAGAGAAGGTCCCGGCATTTATTGACATAACTGCAGTCAATAAAAGGTTAAATGTTACTATGTAATGAATATCTCAGATGTGTGAAATGTATATGAAACTGGTCAAGCAAAATTAGATCCTGTTTTGTTAATGGGGGCAAGATAACCTTTCATCTTATGATGTTTTATGATAACTGATAGTTAATCAAATGCTAAATGCTGAATTTCCTTTTCTGAGAAGTATCCCAAAGGTATCAGTTGGGAGATTACAAGAGAAGCAGTCTATTGGTTAAGAATACATAAAAGATTATCTCAGGCTGTTTGAAAGATCCTTTTAAATTTCTTAGTAATAAGGAACAATAATAATTTTTGCAGTATTTAAATAAGGCGTATGTCTCATCCAGCTCAGCTGGGGAGGTTCTCAGATGGTGGGTGCACACCCAGATGCTCTAGAGTTGGGGTTTTTAAAGCTTAGTCCCTGCTTCTGTGCAGGTTCAGGAGTTCTGCACCACCCTTTCCTGAGTATGAATGTTTCATATTGGGGAATGATAGAGAAATGAGTCTGGGGTAGTTCTCTGGGTTCATGGTGCTCTTCTACCTCCTCCACCGCTCTTATTTCGGTTGCAGGCACTACTTACATGAGGCCCGCTCCCTTGTGTTGGTTTTCTTTCAAGGTGCAAGGTTAAGACATTATGAAAACTGTTGTTGTTGCCTGGGGGAGCTGTACTTCACAGCATAGCAGAGATGGTATTCACCTGCTCCTCTGGGTCATCTATTTAGCGACAGTTTTTTTTTTTTTTCATCATTATTAATATTGACTCATTATTGGTTTAAGCATAAAGGTGGTAAAGACCTAATGATTTTGAAATGTCTTATATCCTTTCCTTGTTTTTTTTTTTTTTTTTTTTTTTTTTTTTTCCCCCTAAGTTAATATTTTCAAATAATTTAAACTTTTCTATTTAGCAGGATTACTGTTTTTATTATCCTGTAATATATGTAGGTGTTATATGTAATATATATATTTGTAACAATGCATGCAGCCATATGTATTAGAATAATTATAAGTTTTGACTGATCTTTTAAAGCTGTAAGCAGTAACACCTTCAAAGGCAGTGTAGTATGCTAACATAAAAAATTAAATTTGTTGTATGTTTTTATTTTGGCCATTAAATTTACATAAAATAACATTTAATATTTTATAAATTTTATATAGGCAAAGGCTAATATCAATTTTAGCAGCCTTTGCTCTTCAGTTTTCATATTGGCTGTATTTACACTGGGCAGAAAATGATATTAAGTAATTATACAGTATGGTATGGTAAGATTTACTTTTTTTTTTTTTTTAAATACAGGCAAGAAAATACATTGTTGACACTATGGGGGAGAAATATTCAGAAGGAGTCATCTTGGACTTGGAGAAGACATGGGAAGAGTCAGATCCACGTACTCCTCTCATATGCTTTCTTTCCATGGGTTCTGATCCTACAGACTTAATCATTGCATTGGGAAAAAGGCTGAAGATGGAGACACGTTATGTTTCCATGGGCCAGGGGCAAGAAGGCCATGCTCGTAAACTTCTACATCAGACAATGGCTCATGTAATAGACACATTTTATTTTATTTTTTTGAACATTTATAAATTGAAACTCTGTTATAAAATAAAGTTGTTTGTTGGGTAGTTAATGCTGATGGAAGAACCTATCTTTATTTGCATAAATACAAGTCCTAAGCAATAGAACTGTCTTTTCACATTTATTAAATTGAATATAATAAACTTTTTGACATTGTGCAGACATGACTGTTTTTCAGAGTTTTCCGAGTTTTTGCTGTATGTTGTTGACTGATGAACATATCTGAATTGCTCAATTATTTGGATTGCATGAATTTTAAAAGTTCTTCAGCAAAAGTCTCACAACATTTTTTTTTCAATTTCTTGTATTTTTAGCAATACAAACATGTTTTGTTCAATGAAGATGAATTCCAAGTATAATTGGAAGTGTAATATAAGTATATAAATATAAAATAACCAAGTGTAATTGATAATTACATAACCTTGGGAAAAGCAAGGCTGTATAGCAAAATAGCTTGTATTGCTGTAACCTACATTTTGAACAGGGATGGCCAATCTGATAGGACAGTTTTTTTTACAAGTGAAAAATGGTAGAATTAAATAATCTTTTCTGGCTATATCAGAAACAAATGCTAACAAGTTCCTGTTCAATGAACTTTGCCCATTAGACGATAGTACAGCTAACATGAACAGATTAAGTTTCTTATGCTCCTGAGATACTCCTTCACAGTCTGTATAACCAGTTTTCCTCTGACTTTTGCCTCCAATTCACATTTGACAACTTCACATTAAAATTTAATTAGCAGATCAGATGAGAAGAAATGTGTTCAAAAGATAGAGCTCCTTTTGTTTAGTTAAAAGAAATGTAGTTACTTTCCTTCACTGTCTAACATACCTTCTTAATGAAAGGGTATGTGAGACATCTGTATGAGGTACAGTAGTTCATATGGGAATGTTTTTATATCAGTTATTTGATATCAGTTTATTAAGATAGTGTATGAATATTTATTTTTCCCAAACTTATGAGCCTTTTGAGGAACCAGGTTTAGCAAGCTGCTAAAGAGCAGTTTGTTCTGTCTATGGAGCTTCTGAGTTACGTTATACCTCCAAGTTCCTTTACTCATGATCAATGAAATAATGGGTTCATCTAGAAAGTCAAGATTTCTGATATTTCTCAGTGCTACATTCATTCCTAAATATGTTTTGAATGTACTGAAGTAGTACAGACTACGTGAGAAGACCAGATTGGACAAATAAGAACCTCTCATTTAAATGATAAAACCACACAAGATAACAACTCCAGAATAAGCTTCCCACAGCTTTGCTCACATGAGTCTTCTCTTGGAGAAAAAATACTTCATTAATTGCATATCTACCATTGCTTTGGATACTGGTCTCCATTTGTACATGAAGTGTACATGAAAAAAAAAAAAATGGTTAAGGCCTTGGTCTTGATTTGATGGGCCTGTGGTGCAAAACTGTGGAGGATTTATTCCTTTAACAGTTCTCATAAGCACTTGACACTGTTTATACTATCTTCTGCTATAGTTCAGGTACATTGGTTGTGTTCCTTACCTACATCATAAACAAAGATTGATTTTAGTGCTTGCAGTATGCAAACACTATCAATAACATTATACTCTGCTGTTTTAAACTAGGGTGGTTGGGCACTTCTGCAAAACTGCCACCTTGGACTTGACTTTTTGGATGAGTTGATGGACACCGTAATAGAGACAGAGACAGTCCATGAAGGCTTTCGACTGTGGATGACAACTGAAATTCACAAACAGTTCCCCATCACACTTCTTCAAATGTGTATTAAGTTTACCAATGAACCACCACAAGGGCTCAGAGCTGGACTAAAGAGAACATACAGTGGTGAGTGCTAGAGTGATAATTCAAAATTAAATTTTGTTTGTTTTTGGAGTCTCTGCAGTTATTGTGTAGTTGCTCAGTAGCCACTGGTAGTGGGTGGAAGCAACTATGAGGAACTGATCATGACAATGCAAGGACACATCTTGATTCTTTGTCTGAGCTAAAAGTTGTGAAACTTAGAAGGAGGAGATCTGCTGAAGTTCTGATTCCAGAACAAATTAGACAGCAGAACATGGAAATGCTTTTTCTTTTTTCAAATACTGTCTTCTACTGTCTCAGTTCTAAATATTTAAATTGTTAAACTCCTCGTGTATTTGGCAGAAAAGCAACATATTAATCTTTGTTGGCTATTAAATGTCCTTTACACTGCATTCAATAAAGGTCTGTAAAGAGTCTTTAGAAAAAAGAAACCCAATGCAAAGCGAACTATTAGCAAGTTGTTTGTTCATTTTCTGAAGTTTACTCTCTTAATTTGGGCTACTGCTTTGAACTGTCTCCAGCACAGAACATTTTGTAGAACAGTAACTGCCTCTAGGCAGAGGTAGGTAGTCATATAAATATCTCTAGGATTGATGTTTTAATACTGATTTGAAGTACTTTTGAAAATACTGCTACTGTGTTTCTTATAAAGCCCACTTATAATCAATAGGTGTCAGCCAGGATTTACTAGATGTCAGTGACATGGTACAGTGGAAACCAATGTTGTATGCTGTAGCTTTTCTACACTCCACTATTCAAGAAAGACGCAAGTTTGGATCTCTGGGTTGGAATATACCCTATGAGTTTAACCAAGCCGATTTCAACGCCACTGTGCAATTCATTCAAAACCACTTAGATGGCGTGGATGCCAAGAAGGTAATTAACATTTCTTGGGAAGGTGGATTACAGTTATAAAACTTTCCAATAGCAGAATATATATACATAGTTCCCAATAATTGAAACACAAATGTGATTTAAAATTATTATTTATTTTCCACAAACATTCAGTATTCCAAGTATACATGTCTGTGGACCAGCATGTTTAAATTAGACTTTTAATCTTGTGCATGCAGAATTTCTGTATTAACCCAAACGTTAAAACAAAACAAGACCAAAACCAATGCTCCAGGCCTTCTCACTCTAAAACTTCAGAAGTATGAACCTTAGAAGTATAGAACTTCATTTCAAAGCTAATTATGTCAGATACTTAAAAATGGACCACTGTTTTTTTAAATACTCTTTTGTTTAAATCAGTATGCTCCAAGCTATCTTGGCTACATAAAGACATGGGCAGTTGCCTTTACTGACTATGTAGAATTTCTTACATTCCTCACTTTCATTTGGACAGGTGTTGTACAGAGAGAGATATGTGGCAGATCACTTTGCAATTAACATTTTAAGTGAAGTTGAAAGTGTGATTGTAATGTAGCTGTATCACTCTTGCTCAGATGCTGGAATAAGCCTCTTTAATTAGTTGTCAATGAATTATTGTATTTTGAGAAATCCTTGAAGTTGTTCTGGGAATACAGTGTTATATTAACACAAGAGTGGTAAGAAAATAACTTGCTTTCAAAAGGGACAGGGATACAGGACTTTGTGTATCAAATGTTCTTACCAAGAAAGATATAAATAAGTGAGAAGAGGATTAGCTGAAGTCACTTTTTTTCTGTTTGGTTTCAGGGGATCTCCTGGAGTACTGTTTGTTACATGATAGGTGAGATTCAGTATGGTGGCCGTGTGACAGATGACTATGACAAAAGGCTGATGAACACCTTTGTAAAGGTTTGGTTCAGTGAAAATACATTCAGTCAAGAATTCTGCTTCTACAAAGGATACAGCATACCCAAATGTACTACGGTGGATCAATATCTTCAGTACATTCAGGTTGGTAAATGAAAGATTCTCAACAGGGGAAAAAAACACAATTCACTTAAGTTTCTCACAAGTTTCTTTGTTCCTGAATTTTGTCTTTTCTTCTGAGTATGTATTCTGTCTCTTCTTCACAGATCCTTTATTGCTTTTTAACTGTCTGTGTATGTTTTAGTGACAGTACTAGTTATCATTATTATCATGTTAGTACCCTTTTCTTTTTCAGTTGATTTACTTGAGGGATGTAGCTGAAGGGATACAGTTATTAGAGTGTACGGAATGTAGTCCAGCTATTGGGTACAACCTCACAGAAACAAAGAGTGTAGAGATATGAAAGACCAAGTTGACTATTGAAATAGTGTATGAAGGTAAAAACTAAATTACCTTTGGTGTGAAATTACCTTGTTACCTTTGGTGTGACTTGGGCCGAGACATGACAACTCGCAGAAAGTTATTTGCAGTAAGACTGCATGAAGAGATCCAGCTTCTTAACCATGCAAGATTTTTTGTTATTTTTAAAATTAGCATATAAATCTATCTCAAATTGTGCTCTTTTTATGTTTCACTGTGTAGAGTCTTCCTGCTTACGACACACCAGAGGTGTTTGGTTTGCACCCCAATGCTGATATCACTTACCAAAGTAAGCTTTCCAAAGATGTATTGGATGTCATCCTCTCTATTCAGCCTAAAGACAGATCGGGTGGAGGAGGTGAAACCAGGGAGGCAGTTGTAGCCAGACTGGCTGATGATATGCTGGAAAAGCTTCCTGATGATTATGTACCATTTGAAGTGAGTTTTTGAAATTCTGTCAAAGACATTTGCTCTTTCTTGCTTTGCGTGGATTAAAAAAATATATATATTATTATTATTATTATTTTTTTTAATTGTATATGAATTAATTTGTACAGAAGATACTTTAAAAACATAAAGTGGCCTGACCAGACTCTTAACATCTATAATGAATTCACTAAATGTATGCTGAAGGGCTTATATAAGAGCTTTTTCAAAATATTAAACTACTTAATGCTTAAGTTGTTATTTGCACTAAGGAGGGCAGGGGAGGTCATCAGTTTTTCAGACAAGCTTGTTGACATTGTAGTAGAAAACTGAGGTGGTGTTACAAATGTATTTATGCTTCTAAATGTATTACTGCTTTAATATGTGTATTACCATGGGATTCAGCTTACAACCTGAACATATTTTTAGGTTAATTTCCAATGGTAGGAAATGATTTTCTTCAGTGAAATGAATGCTAAAAAGCTTTACAAGTGATAGCTTTCACTGTCTGAAACCTAGTGTTGCCATCTCAAGACTGATATTAACACATAGTAGCCCAAGTAATGTTATTTGTAATGACCACTTGATGCCTCACTGTCATGTCTTTTCTGAAATGCTGATTTCTTTTTATGTGGAAGATTGGATGTTTCTAGAGATGAGAGATTTCTTAGAAAGTTAGAAAACATTTACTGATGACAAGATACATGGACACACAAATTGGCTGCACTCTGTCCCCATCCTCAAGACTGCATTTAGCTGAGTATTTGAAAAAGTGTTGTTTCTGGGTCTAAGTTGTACTTTAGTACCCCAGAATTTTAGGATACTGACATATTTCTTACCAGATAAGACTGGTTACGAACATCAAATAAATGACAGGAAAGTGCTTGTAAAATAGCTATGGTTTCAATATTTCCCACATCAGAGGATGCTGAACTTTTGTGTTTGTTTATCTGCAAAAGCATGAAAGCAAGAAGGTTTGGTTATGACACTAGTAAAGCATTTGCAATACTTTTGTTATGAAATAGAATATGAAATAGAATATGAAAATGCAGTGAAATGAATATGAATATGAAATATGAATCATCTCAGTATATCATCAGAAAAAAAATCATGCCCTTGTGTTGTGCAAGGGCTAGCCTTAACAGATTCCCAAACTTTCCACCTGCTCATTTAGGCAGTAAGATGTTTTATTAATTAGATCCTGCTATCTCCTCCTTGAGGAAGATCTATCTTCCTATCCTTAGTCATCTGGTGTTTGAATTACTTTTTAATGGAAGTTAGCGTGAAGACCTAATAGAGGGCTAAGTAGCTTATGAACCCCCAAATTGTCCTGCTAGGATGCTGAGGGGTGAGAAAGGAGCAAGGAAATTTGTAGTCTGACAGCCTTCTTTCTCTTTTTCAACAGTAATAACTTTTTGAGTATAGACTCTTTTCAGGTACCCATCTTATGTCTGTTGCTTTTTGTTTTTTAAAGCCCATTTTGAGTTTCATGGTCTTCTTTTCCCCAAAATGACATAAGTATGATAATGTAGTTTATCTGAACAGATGAGTTATGAGTCTGAATTTTGAATAACAACTATCTAGCAGTCTTCCAAAGGTCTGTACTTGCTGAAGTTTCTTACCTAGGGTCGTCCTAGAAGCCTGAGTGTTATGACTTTCCAAAAGACCATAGGTGCTGAACCAGAAGTCTGAGATCTGCAAAGAATTACAATTTGTTCAGCTTCTCAGAAGGGTATTGCTTTAGTGATGGGCTAAATCTCCTGGTAGTTGTTAGTCTGTCTCTCTTCAACTTCTACCTAGCATCTTCAGGAATAAATATGTGGATTTATGAAGGCATACATTGTATACTGTTGTTGTATAGGTACATTTATCTCTATTAAAGTTTGCAAGAGATCTATTTGGGAAGATCAGCTTTGATCCTGATCTGTCTTAAATTAGAGGGGAAATGACAAATTCAAATTTAGTTTGTATCAATAAAGGGAATGAGTAACACTAAATTTTTTTCTCTTGTTGAAAATTATTTAAAGTCCTCTTTTTGGTTGTTGTTTTAGAGTAAATGTGTAGCAAAATCCTGATAAACTTAGAAATGTTATATCTATTTCTAAGAGGGTTAATACTATATATAGAATTCAGTATATATGGTATACTAATATATGATATGATTTATATTTTTTTAATCTCTGGCACAAATAGGCCATATAGATTACAAAATTTCTAGTTATGTCCCTACAGTTGTTGTTAAATTGTTAACTTTAGACTTTTAAATGTTTTTTTTAAATGACTTTAACTTGTAGAATTATATATATACTAAATCATGATTTAGGCTAAAAATACAGCCAGTCTCATCATTGTCGAATTCACTTGGAACAATATCCTATGTTTCTGTTGCAGAGAACTTGAGGATGCCAAACTAACCACATAACTTCCTTAGTTAAAATAGTATGGCATAAAAATTGTATTGGTGCCTAATCTTGACATAAATCCAGCTTTGGCTTCTATTTCTGTTGAAGGGTCTTTGGTTTTCTACTTACAGGTAAAAGAGAAACTAAAGAACATGGGACCTTTTCAGCCTGTGAACATATTTTTACGACAGGAGATTGAACAAATGCAGAGAGTTATTTCATTAGTGAGAAGCACTCTGACTGATCTAAAACTTGCCATTGATGGAACAATTGTTATGAGTGAAAATCTGAGGGATGCTTTAGACTGCATGTATGATGGAAGAATTCCTGCTAGCTGGACAAAAGTAGGTGTGCATCCCTTGTTTTTTTAGAAAAAATAAGTGTTTATTTAATTTTGTAGAGTTAAATTAAACTTCTATCCAGACAGTAAATACTTTTTAAACATAAGTGTCCATGTTTACCACGACACAGTGCAACTGCTGAGCTAATTTGGGCTAAAATAAGAACAGTCAAAATAAGTCTTCTTTCATTTATATAAATAGAAATGAGTGTAGCAGATGCAGATACTTCCCACTAATAGACTATGTATATTGGCAGGTTAGAAGGCTAGAGAGAAGAAAATAACTTTAAATACAATGATAGATTTTCAAAAACAGCAGCCACACTAGTGGACCACTCTGTTGCTATTCTTTGAAACTAGGACTTGTAGTCACAGAATCACAGAATAGTAGAAGATGGAAAGGACCTCTGGAGATAGTCTAGTCCAACCCCACTTAAAGTGAGGTCAACTAAAGCGGGTGTCACAGGACTCTCCAAGACTAAAGCCTAAAACCTCTCTGGGAAACCTGTGTTCTGGTATTCAACCGTCCTCACTGTAAAGAAGAAAAAAAAATAAAAAGAAGTGCTTTCTTAAGTTTAAATAGAATTTCCCATGTTTAATCTTGTGCCTCTTGTCCTTTCACTGTGAAGGGTCTGGATCCACCATTTCTCCCCACGCATGGTATAAGCATTGATAATATCTCCCCTGAGCCTTCTGTTCTGCATGTTAAACAATCCCAGCTCTCTAAGCCAGTCTGCATATGATAGATGCTCTCATCCCCTAACCATCTTCATGGCACTTCCGAAGACTTGCAAAGTATTGATTACGTCATTTTTTTTGGTCATGGTATGGTTGACAGAAATGTGATGATAACTACAACAGTCACATCAAAGTCTAAATATTTTCATATTGTAGCATTGTGCTAGGCTAGGTGTCCTGGTAATGTTATTTCCAAATAGGGGTAAAATTAAATATTTCAGTAATAATTATACACTAATACAAAGTAAAATAAAATATGTGTCCCAGAGGAAAGAGTGGGAAACTGTCTAATGGATAGAAATGACATTGGGTTTTATTAAGCTATTAAGCTGCTTAGGATTTTTTATTATTATTATTTTTTTAATTTTTTTAGTACATTGAGACATTCCTACTCACCGGACAGCTCTAATAGAGATGTTAAAAGTACATAGATGTGCTCAGAGTAATGTAGGTACCCCCCAACTTCAGATAGAATTGCTCTTCCTTTGAATTATTCAGCTATTGGGATAATCAAAGAACTCTTTCTCTTATGTATTTTAATGGGATACTTGATTATATTTAAAAACATAAACCAGTCACCCAGCTAATTCTTTTGAAGGCAATTAACTTTTTTAATTTAAAAGATTTCATTACATTTGTACTGAATCTATGGGTTAAAATCTGACAGCTCTCTTTGATTTAAAGAAAGTAATTCAATTATTCCACTCTTTCACTTACAAATCAGAAATAGAAATTACTTTCAGGGAGAATGAGAGCTGTTAATGGCAGCTGATGGAAATAAATGTAGAGAGGTTTGTTCTGTTTTGTTTTAATTAACAAGTTATTTTCATGGTACAAAACAGACCATAATGGATGCTTCAAAGAACAAGTATGATACGACTGTTCAAAGAAAAAAATCATCATAAATCTTTCCACAGTATAAGTTCAATTTTCCTTAACATTTTTTTTTTTTTTTCAGAAAAAGCTGAATAGTTTTGGCAGAAATCCTATTATCTTGAAGCAATGACCCTGACTTTAGAAAGACATGTAGACAATATTTCTTCCTAGTTCAAACAGCTATCTAATTTTGTGAAAACATCATAAAATAGACAATTACCACAGGGAGCATTAAGCATATCTGAATGGAATGGTAGCAATGAATTTGAACAGAACAAGAATTTGCTTCTGGTTTCAGTGTGAGGCAACTATCAGGCCAAAAGCTAATGTATAGAAAATGAACTTTAAACATGTTTTACTAATATTACCTTGTTTACTATCTTCTGGGGAATTACTTTTAATTGACATGAATATGTTTTAAAACTGTTGAACAAGATTAAAAAATGAACACAGTTTATTATTTTTAGGCATCTTGGGCTTCCAGTACGCTTGGTTTCTGGTTTACTGAACTTCTAGAAAGAAACCACCAATTTTACAGTTGGATTTTTGAAAGACGACCAAACTGCTTCTGGATGGCAGGGTTTTTTAACCCTCAAGGATTTTTAACTGCAATGAGACAGGTAAATAGTATTCAAAGTCTCACTCTGCCTATTCTTAGATATACTTTTGAGATGTATATTGGTGTGATTGATGTTGAGTTATGGCTCTGTCTTATCAACAATGAAGATATATGACTGCATAACTGATTATGACTTACTGAGTGAAGTAGTCTTAAACCACATGTACTTTTTCATTATCAAGCACTAGTATGTTAATTTTTTTCACTACTTTGATCCTAAGCCTATGAGGGCTACCTTACAACATTATTAAGGTAGAGTGGAGAAGTAATGTCTCATGTTACTATTTAGACATTCCTGAAAAGAGGTGTTACACCCATGAACTTCTTTTCCCCTTTCCTTTCCCCTTTCCTTTCCCCTTTCCTTTTCCCTTTCCTCCCTTTTGTTCTGTGTTCAGTTCTTGCCCAGAGCTACTTTTTCCTTTAAAAGGAGACAATAAATACCTATGCTGATCAGCATACTGGGACATACATTGGAGTTGATAATTCTGTCATACTGGGGAAGAATATTCAGGTAGGAATGCAATGGGAGCTCAGACAAAAGCTAACTTTTGGAGGAGGCAGAATGAAGGCTTACAGAAAAGGAAATACCTCATCTCTCTCTCTCTCAGATCTGGGTAGTGTAATCTTTGGATATCTAACTGAAGTTTCAGTGGGAGATCTACTAGAAGCACAGCCATATAACCTTGGAATTATATAACAAAAAATATATATATTTTTGAATAAACAGTCCTGAGTTGGGATTTTATCATGCACCCAAACCTGTGGAAAGGATTTATTAGTAGGATCTGTAACAACTGGAATCTTCTGAACTTTTCTGGTTCCCTAGTAGGGAACGAAAGGTACATAACAACCTAAAGGTCACAGGTGAACAACAAAGTGTCTGTCTGGGCTTTGCTCTTGAACTCTACCATGAAATGAATAGAAATGAGAAAGATGAAGAGCTAGAATGATAATAGAACTTTAACTCTTCTGCTCTTTTAAAGCAGCTAATTAAATGCGGTAGGGGGTAAACATTAACTTCAAAATTAATTCTAGTTACTTCAAACAAAGATCTTGAAAAACAATTAATAAACTGGGATAAAACTTAGGTGTGACATAACTTAATAGCAAGAAATAATAAGGGACTGGGCAAGATAGTTGGGCAGGTGTTGTCCAGTGTAGTAATTAACTGACTAAATTTGAAATGTGTGTTGACTCTTGAACACATCCATCTCCAAGTGTTGTCTTTTTTTTTTTTTTTTTTTTTTTTGACAGTCTCTTTAAGTAGTTTTAGAGCTGAGTGAGCTCCCTCTCACTATTAAGAATACAGTTGTGGTGGTTTTACCGTACTGGGCAGCTGAACACCACAACCGCTCTCTCACTCCCCCTCCTCAGATGAGGAGGGGAAGAAGTAAAGGAAAGAACAACTCACGGGTTGAGATAAGGATAATTTAATTAAAGGGAAATATATATATATATATTAAGGAAATATTATTAATTAACAATTCAACTACAGGGAAAAAAGGAAAGGGGAAAGGGAGGGGGAAGGGGAACAGCAAAACAAAACAAGTAAAGGCTATGTGGAAATGCAGAGGAAAGAAGTTATTCTCTACTTCCCACAAATGAGCGATGCCTGACCACATCCTTGAAGCAGGGCCTCAACGCACGTAGCCGGTGTTCACGAGTAGGACAGACGTTTTCGCAACGAAAGCCCACCCCTCCCCTCTTCCTCCTTTTTCCACCTTTTATCGCTGAGTGTGACATCATATGGTATGGAATATCTCTTTGGTTGGTTTAGGTCAGCTGCCCTGGTGATGTTTCTTTCTCACTTTTTTGCCCACCCCCCAGGAGGGTTAGAGAAAGTCCTGATACTGTGCCAGCACTTCTCAGCAGCAGACACAACACCAGTGTGATAACACTGCTGTTCTAGCTACAAGTGCAGAGCGTGGCACTGTATGGGCTGCTGCAGGGAAAGTTAACATCCCAGCCAGACCCAGTACAACAGTTAATGAATACCATAGTTACAAGAAAAGGTAGGTAATCCCAGAAAACATGCAGCAAAACATGCATTTTGCTTTTTCATTGGAACTGTTTTACTCATCACAGTGGTTTCTTATTTCATGAAAGCTGTGAAATTTTCATGTTCACAAGAGCCAATTTCTATTGGCATTCATTGGTTGTGTTACTGTATAGTCATAAGATACTGTATGTAATAAAAAGATTGAAAATCAAATACAACAGATAAAGTACTGGAAGCCTAGTAGTACCATTCCATTGCTGGCTTACTAAGAAGGCTAATGCTGTAGACATGTATAGTATAAGAAGTTAAATTTGGGAGGGTAAGTGGTGACCATACAAATATGTTTCTAATAAATGCTTGGAAAAATATGGTTCTCTGCATATGTAAAAATGTAACTTCCAGATCTTCATCTGTTTTGGGCAGGAAATAACAAGGGCTAACAAAGGATGGGCTCTGGACAGTGTAGTGCTGTGCAATGAGGTCACTAAATGGATGAAGGATGATATCACAAGCCCTCCTTCGGAAGGTGTTTATGTGTATGGTCTATATTTGGAAGGAGCTAGCTGGGACAGAAGAAACATGAGACTGACTGAATCTAAACCCAAGGTGCTCTTCGAGATGATGCCGGTTATAAGGATATATGCAGAGAACAACAGTACGTAACTGAATTGTAAAGGACATTAATTTGATAAACTTCAGTGTAACAATTTGCATGAAAGTCTCTTGAGCTTCAGGGATTTCATCAGTCTGTCTCTATTCATGTATACATACAGCATCTTTTTCAACAGGGCAGGCTTCTCACTCTTCTATATAAAATGAGCTAGTGGCTTTCCTTTATAGTTGATAATGGGCACTTCTTCCCCTAATATTTAGATATGTCTCTACCTTCTGTTCTTAATGGTGTTAATAACTTTTTAAAACCCATTACAGATAAGCTGTTCTCTGCCTTGTGACAAATATGCTCGTATTCAGTCTTTCGCTGCAATTAGAAGTCATAATTCCTGGTGCAAATGCATACTCTGTTTTAACACTAACATAGATGCTAGTAATGTTCTTATTACACAACTCTGAAAATACCATTGCTTACTTTTCTCACAAAGTATATGGGTAGTGTGTGGCACGTAAGTGAGTTAGTCTATTTTCTCATTGGTATTTTGAAGTGCTAGGTATACATTTGATATGATAGCTTATGTAACAGAAGTTTATATATCATAAACCTGGATATTTGCAGAATGCTGCTCCTAAACTGATGAGATGATTGAATCAAAATTTACAACAATACACAAGCTTTGAAACCTACCCCCCCACACCAAAATTCACTGTAACATACAAGCTTTTTATATCTGCACAATTTATATACACATATACATATATATATACACTACAAATATATAATGTATATCACACATATAAAGTATTTATGGTATTCATATAACATATATGCTACATATGTTCTGTATATACATGAAAATACACTCCTTTTTTTCCTGGACAGGGCTATGCTTGAGTTAACAGAGGCAGCAAGCAGTGGCAAGAAGTGATGGAAAATGTTTTGGTTTTTGAGGCAGAAAAGGGCTGTAAGAACTGAAAGAAAATTGGGGAGTTAAAGAACAATAAAAATACTGGTTTATGAAAATATATGATTTAGATTATTATTACGTGTGTGAATAAAATAGGAAATGACATTGAATAGGAATGTGTGGTAGGATAGTCATATTCAGTGTTGAATGTAAAATCAGAAGCTCCCATTTAAAGTGTTCCCTCTCCAGAAGCAAAGTCTGCTTATATTTTTCCAGGGTTTTCTGTAGCTAATCTTTTGTAAGAGACATAATGATTGTGAAAGCAGCCAATATGCCAAATAATGAACACTGAAATATTAAGACTAGACCATTTTTCTGTTTCTTCAGTGAAAATGTTGATTTATATTCTGAAATACAAAATTAATTTCAATATGTATTGCTCACTGTTTTTCCATGAATAAGGCATAATGTTATTTTGACATAATAATAATATATTTTTAAACCACTGTTCAATGGACAGGTTGAACTAATAATTATGCTAATCAAGCTAGAGTGTCCATTTACATTTCTTGCTACATCCAGTTCCTGGGGCTGACACTAAATCCTAAGCCTCCAAGACTTTCAAGGATTGCAGTATTACCCTCATCTGGCAATAGCACAGTGATGAACAGTGTGAGAATCAAGTATGATTTCTTTTGGTGGTGATGGAGAAATGTGTGCTATTGAACTTTGATTCAGTTTTATGTTTGCCTTGTGCCCAGTCCCTTAAGGCCCTGTTTTCATAACCCAGTTTCATTTTTTTTTTTTTTTTTAATGTCTTTTCTGTCTTCTCAGCTTCAAAGGATCCACGTTTATATTCATGTCCAGTCTACAAAAAGACTGTTCGAACAGATCTGAATTACATTGCTGCCATGGATCTTAGAACCCTTCAGCCTCCAGAGCACTGGGTACTGCGTGGGGTAGCACTTCTGTGTGATGTCAAATAATGTTGAAAAAGGGTTACTAATTCTTTTCTGATTTTAAATATTAACATTGAAGTAGTTAGCTATATGATAGATTGTTTTATAAATATGTATTTTCTAAGTCATAGATGCCATTATGGCCATTTTAGTATTTTTTTCTCAATAAACCTCTACAATAGGATTATAAAGGCTACATCTTAGAGTAAGTTTGGTAAATAGATTCAAGCACTACCTTTAATATCTTGGTTTTCATGATAAATGTTTAGAGTTCCTATCTCACTAATGTGTACTTTCTTTTTTGAATAAAGATTGATTTGAACATTGTTACTTTTCAGTGGTTAATTATGGTTGTGTCAGGTCTTCAAGCAGCTAAATATGTATCTTTTTTTTTTTTTTTTTTTTTTTTTTTCCCTTTGGAAAGCTAAGATGAATTGATTATTCATATTAGTTAATATACTTCATGATGATGTTCCAAGATTATCTTCTGGCTGATAGTTTCTAGGTGGCTTGCTGTCTAAATAAGGAAGGTAAGACTGGAACAATGTTGCACCTGTTCCATCACTTGGAAAACAATTTCATTGTATTACATAGGAAAGCAAGCATTTGACAGCTGCCAGAATTCCTTATTTTCTGATTCATGACCTGTAAATAAGTAATGGAGAGGAAGAAAATCGTTCCATAAAAATGATGTTGCTTCTTCTTCTTTTTTTTTTTTTTTTAATGTGCTGGTACACCAGATGTGAGTTAACCTTTGTCAAGGTTATTAGTTGTATGACAGCAGCTTTAGCTTTGTTTCTGCTATATTTTTGCAATGTTGCGTTTTTATATACTTTCATTTTTTCTTTATTCTTTTCTACTTATGTAGTGAAGTCTTTTTGCATCTCAGCTAGCTAAGTTCATGTGGGAGTCTATCTTCAGAAACAAATGTTAATAGCTCTACTTAGTTGAACACTGTTGGCTTTGCAAATCAAGTACACTTTTGTATTCATCAAGAAGTCTTTTTTTTTTTTTCTTTTTGAGTCCAATAGGTCATGTACCTTAGAATGATCCACTAGTCATTCACGATAAAAAATACGGTAGAAGATTCTATTAAACTAAAATAAGGGAGATTTAGTTTAGATGTTAGAGACGTTAGGAAGAAATTCTTTATACAGAGGGTGGTGAGGCACTGGAACAGGTTACCCAGAGGAGTTGTGGATGCCCCATCCCTGGAAGTGTTTAAGGGTAGGTTTGATGGAGCCTTGGGCAACCTGGTCTAGTGGGAGGTGTCTCTGTTTATGGCAGGGGGGATGGAACTGGATGATCTTTCAAGTCCCTTCCAACCCAAACCATTCTGTGATTGTATGATTCTAAGAGGAAGCAGAAAGAGAAGGTATTGCTGGTGCATCTGTCATACATAAATGCTGCAATGGAGAAGGTATTTTCAATTTTATGTCAAATCCATACATGGAATTTGAAGTGTTCCACTTTCAGAGATTATAAGGAAGAAAAAAACACGTTTTATCACAGTGGGCAATACAGTTCCATCTTAACAGTAAAAGTGTAGTCATCATTAAAATATATTTTTTCAAGAACATTATTAAATTCTATGTACTAACTGGATTATAGAGAAAGTATCTCATTCTGAATTGCCATTCATTAAATTCTTTTCATTTTAAAATTAATATTGAAGAAATAATTTTTTTTCCTATATTATGTTTTTTATTTTTATTTTTTTTATTTTTTTATTTTTTTATTTTTTTTTTCTTCCCTTGCATGGACAGTTATCCTGTTCTAACTAGCTGGAGCTGAACATACAGTGTGGCTTCTTAATGAATCTTGAAATGGAGCTTGACTAGTGCTCATATACAACATTCTTATTTTTATCAATCGTGTTTTAACATCGTGTTTGCATTGCATAATTGTGACATATGTGTACAAATATCTGAAGGATTCTGGAACATATATAAGGCTTAGGAAAAAATGCTGCAGAGTTAGATTCATATGAGACATAGCTCATCAGTTGTGTAAAATAAAAACTCTATTAAATAGATGAAGAAAAATGACATAGTTCTTTATGGATCTTAAGATGTACTTGATTTACAGTTTACTGGAGCATCTGGCATCTTCTTTCCATGTACAATATGCATCTTTTCCTCAAAATTTTCCAACTGCTATACAACTTTTTTCTTTAACTTTTGTTCTTGTAAATGTTTAAAGTTAAAAAATCCAGCATGGGTGACAGTGTGTACATGTTTGTGTATGAATATAGTAAAAGGAAAATGGAAATCTGGGCTTTTAAACTAACCAGCGAATACAAGTTGCCAATCTGAATTTGCCAGTGAAGTCTGCACTTAGGTAGGAATAGAAATTTCTTTGTATTTATGTGCATATCATATCTTCTAAGTAAGTATCCAAAACAGAGAACAATAACAAGAAGAACCAACACTAAGAAAGCTGGCAGAAGAAAGAGTGAGAAGAGGAATATGTATTAAATATTTTTATTTTATGTTTTAAATATTTATTTATTATTTGAAATGGATACAACCTCTTAATTTTAGTGAAGCCATTATTTCTGCTTTATTCACTCTGAGAACTGTAGCAGCTATTTCAGTTTTTGCTGTTGGAGGGTACGAGATATTCTACTTTGGCAAGAAAAACAACAGATGTTTGATTGGTGTTTTATAAACATTTTTTTTTTTCCTGTAGTTGTTATCTTAGGTCAAGAAACTTTGGACAAAAAAGAGCCAGGAAACTGCCTGAAAGAAACGTACTTAACATGGTCTAACAAAAGGTACTGTAACTTGTAAGACTGCTTTTGCATGCATTTTCTGCAAATAACTTTCAGTTTGGAGTTTCTCTGTTAAAATACTACAAGAACTGCAGTCAGTATACATAGCTCTTCACTCAGAGCACTGCCATCCTGCCCAACTTCCATAACTTGAATATACATAGACTTTTTTTTTTTTTTCTTGAGAAAAAAGTAAGCTAGAATATCTTTTCAGTTGGCCTTACTAAATCATATGTCACAGTATGCTTCCCTGTATTTAGGTTGAAACAGCACATATCTATCTTGCTTGCTGATCTGTGATTCCAGCATAGTAATAGTAGATTAGTTTGGGAAGGGCACTATAAGTAATCTTTCTTTTTCCTTGCTAATCAGATCAATACATACTTAGAAAATAAATGCTGAATGATGATGAAGGCTGCCAGCTCTGTATGTGATTGTGGCAGGAGTGGGTGTGCAAACCTGGCCTAGAAGTTCTGTGTGAAATCAAATGTGTTCAATACATCTCCCTTTTTATAGCTATTATTTGCAAAAATCAATTAATTTGTACTAACTTTCATAAATCAATATTGTTTCAATTGAGATGTTTTGAAGAAAACAAGCAGACAATAAATAAATTATTGCAGTCAAAATTGAAATGACTGTACCTTCAAAGAAAGATGTTCAATTCATTTCATGCACAAAATAAGTTGCTTCACATTTCTTCTTGACACTGTGTTGTGGAATAGTCAAGCTCAAAAATATATATTAGAGTAGGCAGAGACATGTTGAGTTTTCATTTTAAGTATTTTGAAGGTATTCTATCATTTTTAGTGATAGAAAAAGTGAGCCAACAAAGAAATAATTCTTGCTAAGAATAAAAAAATCACTTAACACTCGATGTTTTCCTATTTTGGTCACCGAATTCTGTATAGTAATCCTTACTTAAAGAGGACAAATAAAACTATTCTTTATTCTTCCAAAGCAAGAGGTCTCAAGTGAATTATATTTGAAGCTTGGTATGTTTGCTACTTGGATAAAGTGAGAAGCCAATTAAGAAATACATGATATATGCATAGCAGGAGAAATTTCACAAAGGAGGATATACAACAAAACATGGAAATGAAATCTTTATGAAGAAAAATACTGTCTTTGAACTGCAAAAATTTGATCAACTGATTTTGGTGTTGCACTATTGTATCAGCATAATAAAAATTGTGCTTGATCCCTACACAATGAATGAGAAATTGTATAATGAGTTGAGTTTTTAAGCAGGTTTGAGTGAATCTTTTCTCCTCTAATTCAATTTAAAAAAGGAAAAAAAAAAAAAAAAAAAAAAAAGAAATATTTTTTCAAGAGCTAGTTGTTTGCACTGGATATACAGTGGTTTCTGGTCTCTGTAATACTAAAATGACCAGATGGAAAACCAGACCCTGGAAATATCATCCAAAAATGATTGGTGTTTCATGTTTGGTGTACGCAGTCAAGTACAACCAGAGATGTTCTCAGAACAGTACTTCATGAGCAGGTTGCTCTTTTACATTGTGTCAAATGAGTTCTTGTCTTTGAAAAGAAAAATAAAAGGCTCAGAAGAGGGCAAGGGAGAGTCATGTTAGAAAGTAGAGGGGATCAGAATCACCTCAGTATTTTATTGTACGTTCTATTTATTGAATTAATTTTATTTTAGGGTAAATGTTCTCTAGATCTATTACTTGTAACCATGGATGTTAGCTGTGGTATCAGATGTATGCAGATGTTGGGTATTAGACATGTATAGCGTACTTCTGTTTTTGTCACACACTATATAGGGAAGTTTCAGACATTGTCTTTTCAGATAGTTTATCAAACCTTTGAGAACACTGTTACCATTATAAATTATCATGATGACTTGATTGCATTGTAGGTCCACAGTGCCTATGGGTATAAAGAAAGTGGCAGGATTTAACAGCTTATGTTGTGGAACTCTGAATGCAGTTCTCACTATTTAATCACACTGGTTTTGTTTATTTTTCTAGCACCTGTGAATTGAGAGTATGGAAATCAGATACATTCCAGAGATTAAATTTTTGGTATTGGTATTTGCAAAATGCTCTGACAGTGAAAAGCATAGGAACAGTACAAACGTCTCTATAATTAGACAGTTCAGAGCTTTGGTCTATGTTATGTATCTTGCATCTTGTAGGTTTTACAAGACACACTGTGGCACTGGGACAGTTGATAAAAAAAAAAAAAAAAATCTTTGTACTTTTTCTTAAGAAGAGATTGTTCCTTGCATTAAGTGGAGATAAGAGAGATCTGAAGAGGGATCAAGACAATCGAAATGGGTACTGAGAACAGAGCAGTTTCTGCCATTCATCTAAATAAGGTTAAGGCTCAGGGGTGGAAGCTTTTGAAATAAAAGCAGCTCTGTTCCTGAACTCATTTGATAAAATAATCTTGCTTGCCCTCTTTCTCTTCTGACTTCCTTTATTTATTTATTTTCAGTGGGAATATTTTATTTCCTTGATTATAGTATTTAAACCCCATAATTATTGTTATAAAGGGTACAAATAGAAGTGGCTAATAATTTTAGATATATTGATTACAGTTAATACACAGTTCAGTGAATGACATATTAAATGGTCCTCTTTTTTTCAATAATCTTTTGTGGTTCAGGCTGTGGAAATGACGTATGAAAACTATTAAACGTGTAAAAAAGAATAAAATTCTAGGTATGGTACAGCTTGTCTAATTGAGGTGTTCATCTGATTTGATGCTTCTATGTGCTCGGTCTTGGCATTAACCGATATTATTTAATATCTGTAGTTATAAAATGACATTAAGATATTTAATGTTTTAAATTTATGTTAGATTAATACAAATCTGAATGAGTTTCCTTTAATAGAAATTAAAAGCTATTTGTCTTTGTAGTCATCTACAGACACTGTTTTCATGGGGATTGCTGGAAGGAGAAAACTATTAAAGAGAAATGTGTTTAGTACAGGAAAACTGCTGAGAATGAATTTACCTAAAGTGCTGTCTTATGCATGATAGAAAAAAGGCAGAGATCTTTTCCATTTTTTTTTTTTTTAATTAAAGAAGATCATGTGCGACTGCCCTATTGAATTTTAAACATTCATATACAAAATAAGCTAAGGAAAGTTTGTTTTCCGTAACAAATTTCTAAGTAAAAGAATACTTTTAATTAAAATAAAAATATATTTATGCACAAAATGAATGTTTTAAATTGGCTTTAGATGACAGATATTTTATTGAGTTGTGTAATGGAATTGGAGTCTGAAAGTTCTCACAAGTAAAGGTGAAATATGTGACAGTGTCTGACCTATAAATCAAAAGGTTCAATAAATCACAATTAAATGTAGGGAAGCAATGAATATTACAATTATAGATAATTAATTCCAACTTTCAGAAAACTGTTTAAGCACTGTGACTTTAACATCTTGGTCTAAATGGTCAAATATATTATTCCTAACATAGCTGCAAGGCAAGATTATGTAAAAAAAAATGACAAAAGTGGAAAAAAAAAAAAAAAACACAACAAAAAACAAACACCAAAAAACTGATGTTTCATCTGAATGGTTTTATCTGTCATTGACAACTGTTAAGTTTACATGCATAAAATACCGATTTCAGACGTGATTATAAGTATTTTCTACCTAATCTGCTTTCTAGTCTCAGAGGTTCAGCAGCCAGAACAGCAGAATTAAGGTAATAATCTCAGAGCATTTTTAAAGTGCAGTCTCTTCTCTATCTGGAGATATCTACTTTGAGCATTGTGCCTTGGAGAAAGAAAGGAAGTGACTGTGCATCCCATTTGCACGCAGGATCCAGTTCTGACTGGCTGAAGTACCATAGCCGAGATATCAGGCTGATGTGGAAGGAATGTAGCAGGGACTGTCTTGGTGCCACTGTAGACAGTTTCAGCTGTGTCTGAGAGGAGAAGCACGTCTACTGCTGTGAGTGTTGTAAGAAAAGTGCTCTCTGTAGGCACATTCCCTAACAGAATTGTGTGTTCTCTACTGTTTAGTACTCATACTCAGCCTATAAAATCCTCAGCATCCCTGCTGTTTATGAAACTGTGAAGGATGTAATGTTTGTTTTGGTGACTTATATCAGTGAGGTTAAATTCCATTACCCTAACCTGGTGTACTTGAAAGCTTAGAGTAGCACAACTCTCTCTACACAGATGTTTTTAAGCACCCAGAAATGTGTGCATTTTATAATATTTTAGCTAGTTAAACAATGGATTTCAGAAAGCCAGTTAGGAAGTGCTGTTAAGGAAACCTAAAAATTCCTGACTACCACCTCTCAAAAGTCTGTCTCATCTGGCAGTAGGTAGCACTATCTGTTCTCCCATTTTTTATGCAAGACTAATGATCATAACCTCTTTGGGCCATTTTCAGAAAAGAAAAATGCTGTCTTACTCATCATTGTTATCACAGATTGTCAGCACTTTGATTCAGTTGCTCAAATTCTGTTTAAAAGAGAGGGTGATTTTTTAGAATGTTAGTTTTTGCGTCTGGTGTAAGTTGCAGAATTCCTCAACACCAGAAAATGCCATGTCATCTAGCTGGTGCTGTTTCCTAGGCAATGTTAAGCCACTTCGCTGAAGCAAAGAATCTCATGCAAAATTGCCATTCTCCCAAGCTAAGCCAAAGATAAAATGCCATGTTTATACAATTGTAATGATAGGATTAGATTGGAATTAAGTTTGAAACATTAATAAGCTGTTGTTTATAGTTCATATTTTACATTAAACAACAAAGGAGCCATTAACTAGAAGATATGGGCACTGATATTCCAGTTAAATAAGTGAGGCAGAAAAAGGAAATTAAAGTCCCAACAAGTGGCAGGTTTCTTTGAGTCTTTCACTCTTGTAAAAAGTATTGAGGCCTGGAGGGGAAGACTTTGCCCATTACTTGTTTTCAGCATGTTTCTTTTCCCTTTCTCCTCTTTACCATCTTTCCATATTTTCACGTCTCATCATGAGTATTACAGTCTTCTGTGAGTTGATGTATGACTCAAGATGCGTCTGAATCACAGACTTAGCCATTTAAATATATTTCACTGCAAGTGGCATGAGAAGAACAGCTGCTCTGTTACCACCTCTCTTTTTCCAGGGGCTCGTGTGCCTGAAGCTGTTGGAGCAATGGCTCACTAGATGTCAGCAAAGTCGTCCAGAAAAAAGGTTTTTCCCTGAGATTTAAATAGAGGTGTGAAAGTTAGAACTTCATTCATGTAGCAGAAATTTTAAAGCATATGAGGTTGTTGCTTCAGTTCAAGTTAACCTAACCTAGAAACCCAGTGTTACTGTGTTTTCTATGCCATTAGCTCAGTTTTATTTCATAGTCAAACAGCTTTCTTTACGTATCATCTGTGTGTCTAGGGAAAAGTGACTAAGTGGTGCATTTAACACAGCAAATGAGAAAAGCAGTTGGTAGAAAAGTGATCTCTTTCTGAAAGTGTGAACTTTCTAAAATGTTGTAGTTGCTGAGTGTAGAGGTTTGCACTCTCACAAATAAATTCCTCTTCCATTTCAACTCTGTTACCAGATCCCATAGTTTCTTCTGAAGGCATGGATATGGATTCCACTAGTTAATTAAAAACTTGATGTATTTTCTCTGGCTTTCAGCTAGCTTCTGCCACAGATGTTAGTATCTGCCTCTGCACTCAAGGCAATTGTGCTTGCCAGCCATTCAGATGACATATTCCACAAGTACACTTCATTCTGGCTAACACTGGGCTCAACAGTGGGTTTTTCTTTTATTCCTTGATAAATGTTATCTGATAGATTGTCCTCTCCCTCAGAACTTTGCCTTTCTTTTCCAATTCCTTTTAAACATTTTGGTCTATGCTTAGGGGTGTTTGCAAAGGCTTGCCTTGCCACTCAGTAGAACCAAGTGGTTCAGAAAAGCCTTTCTATAATCTTCACAAAATTAGCTTTACCCGGATGTACCATAGCACCAGTCATAGCTTGCACCCAGAGAGCAAGAAGTTTGGACTTCATGATATGCAAAAAAATGTAACTAATAAAATCCCCATGTAAGGTGCATAGTTGCATACATTTCAGTATATATAAATCACTATGCATATGAATATTTTGTTTTTAAAAGATTTTGAAATACTTGGTAGATGGCATTCTCTCAAATAGCATTTTCTTTTTTTTTTTTTTTTTTTTTTTTCCTTTCTTATTTTTTAAACCAGACCCTTGGTATCCATATAGAAGCAATTGCTAAGCAGCTTAGGGAATTGTCTGTAGAAAGTGGAGCTTATTGCTGTATTTATTTATGGAATGGATTCAGCCTCTGTCTAAGTGGAAGAGCATATATATTGGCTTATTGAGGAGGCTGAAAAGTTCATCCTCTATGTCTGATGAAATATGTTGAGTTAGAGATGTGTGATGCTGTAAGGCATGAAGTAATGACCTCTGAGGCTCAAGAAAGAGTCCCAGTAAAAATCAGCTGGCCAAATCTAAGGCTATGCAGTATTAAGTATGGTCTGTGAAAATGCTGTTTAATGTTAAGCTACTGCAAATATTCATGAAGATGTACTCTCTAAAGAAGTGAAACACCAAATTTAATTACTATTACCTTCACATAATTCCTGTATTTAAAGCTTTAAATTTATTTTTTGAAGAGACAGTTTTGAAGATGGTGCTTCACAGACTACAGCAGTGTTTAACTTTTGCTGTGTTAAAAGGAACAGATTTATTTTAAAAGGTATCAAGTATGTAAGCTTCGTTGTTAGTGATCTAATTTACACAGAACAAAGAATAAATTTTGTCTTCTGCCATTCCCTTATCTGGAATAGTTGGACTGAGAAAGCTCAGGATGCAATAATTGCTTTGAGATAATTCAGTAAAGAAACATATGGGCTTTCTCTTTTCATAAGGCTAGCATGGTTTAAACTTTATTATTATTATTATTTTTTTCCTATGGGAAAATGAATATATTATTTATTTTTGACAAAATGATATATATGCTTAAAAATAAACAACTACGTATTAAAAAGTTGGTGTTATATGAGTTGAGAACACAGAAATAGTGTGAGCCTCTATGTCAGTAATACAAAAGAGGAGTCTTCTAAGTCTCAAACTGTGACTAGATACATAGATAACTGTAGCTCACAAAACCAGCAGAAATTCCTATAAATGAATGGATTTAAGTATTCATAGAAATACAGATACAAAATTAAATATCTGTATCATTTTCCAAAATGTTGTGGTTTAACCCTGTAGGCAGCTAAGCACCACACAGACAATTCACTCACTCCCCCTGCCCCAGTGGGATGGGGGAGAGAATTATAAAACCACAACATGTAAAACTCAAAGGTTGAGATAAAGACAATAGGACAGAAAAAGAAGGGAATTATAACAATAGCAAGCAAGTATATATATAAAACAAGTAATGAACAGTGCAATTGCCCACCACCCAGCCTCCTTCCTGGTAGGGCAGCACAAGAAACAGAAAAGGCCTTGGCTCTTTGTAAGCACTGCTCTGCAACAACTAAAACATAAGCATGTTAGCAGCATTATTTTCATCCTAAATCCAAAATATAGCACTTACCAGCCACTATGAAAAAAATTAACTCTATCCCAGCCGAAACCGGTATACAAAAATGACTTCTAAATGTCCTGAAATCCACCACAACTAACTGCATGCTTGCTTGTTTGGAAACATGCTATCGAGAGGCACATTTTCGTGTTGGCTTATGACAAAAACTAATTCTCAGACTTATTCGTGTATGGACACAAATTTCTGTTTTAAACATAACAAATTTATGATCAAGTGGTTATATGTAGTATATTGCATTGCAAGGAGCAGCTCCTTCACTTTGTATAAGTCAAATGTACCCATTTTCAGGCCCCTTCATGTCAATCTTCATAAGATTTAAAGGAGGTGTGCTAATGATAAAAATCATTAACAATTTGCTTATCTCTCAAATACTGCATAGCACATCATCTCTTGTGACTGGAGGTGGGGATTTGTTGGCACCATTCAGAAAACAGTAAGGGATTTTTTGAAAATCTATCATTGATGCAAGTGCCCTGAGTAGTAGTAGTGATGGTGCAGTTGCTTTATCTTTCCATAGTTAACTTTGGAACATCATATGAAATCATTTCTAATATTGTAAGAAATGTTCTAGGAGTTATTGTAAAAGTCTGAAATGGATTTTGCTGGCAAATGGAAAAGAGGAACAGCAGACTGCAAGTGTAGTGTGATTGCTACATGATGTCCGTTCAGCTTTTGATGCATAGAAACACTTTGGTGTCAGAGGTAGTATCATTAATTATAGAGAAAGTCGAAGAGTCCCCAAGCAAGAGAATGGTTCTCACGAAACATCAGAGTCAATAAGGGACACACACATTCAGGTTGTGGCAGCACGCATTCCATGAAGCAGTTTAGTCCTCAGTTTCAGGAACATGATGGAGAGGGATATCCCATACAAAATGTGTTTTATTTTTGGAGGTGAGCAGCTTTACACTTTCTCCCAGGGTTTTTGGTCTGTCAGAGGCACCCTGGCTTGGTCTCTAGTGTGTAACTTTATAGAAGTAGGCTTTGGGGACAAGGTAAAAGAAGGAAAAAGCTCACTGCAGATAAACTGGTGGCATGTAAAGCTGTAAAGCCTTGACTAGCTTTTAATGACTTTAGTAACTTTAATTTATTTAATTTATTTAGCACTATTTGTTTGTGCAAAAATTTGTCTTAAATGCTGCCTCTTCTGACTTCCTGAACTCTCCAAATGTATTGTACCATTTTAGTTTAACAGTAGTAATGGAAAATAATAGTAGAATGAAATCTTGGGTTTTGTGTTCCAAGTGTACCTCTGCTCATAAGACCATTTATTTAGGTGAATTAAGAGCATTGTTCAGGTCTCTGCTGTTATTTCTTTGAATTATCTGTAGAAGATTTTTGTGATGCTAGTTTGTTAGGGCAGAACTGTATATTAATTGCAGGTTGCTTTCTTGGTGTAATAAAAATTTATTAACTTAATTTTTATAGAACCACCATTCCAAAAAATGAAGTAAGAAATTAAAAATATAATGGATTTCTTTGAATACAAGAACAAAATTTTCGTGAGAAAAATATGGAAGCAGAAAAAACACCTGAGAGGATTCCTTGAAGTTATTGTTCTTTTAAACCACTAGGTAATATTGTTTTGTATACAGCGTGGTTAGTATGAAATCTCATTTTGAAAGCAAAATGTCAGAGTTCCATGTTCCTGTCATATCCCTTTCTTTATTGACATTATTATATGAGAATGCTAAAGGAAATAAAGTAACAGCTTAAAAAAAAAAGACTTAGAGGATTCTGCATGACTTATGCTGCTGTGTTGGAGAAAAGACAGAACCCCTGATATATCCAAGGGTTATTCACTCATGCTGAATGAGTGCTTGAAAGGCATATGGTGGAGTATATATTAAAAAGGAAAGTTCCTAATCATAATATGTTTGAAAACAGGTAATAGGTATAGTAAAGTTGTATGCAAACATGCATCTTACATTTTCTGGACATATTAAAAAAAATAATAATAAAATTTCAACCAAGCAATATGCATTTAAATCACAACATATGATCCATGTAATAAAGCTGAATTACGGCTTATCTATGTGGGGCATAACCAACAGGAAGCTTGACAAGAAATTTAGAAGACACTGGCAATTCAACTATAGAAAAACCTGTAAGATAGAGTTATTCTTTAATTATTTATAATGAAAATTAAAAGTACCATTAAAAAATGTGAAGCCCAAGTTAGTGCAGTGCTTCTGTAAATGTTTGCATTTGGAACAGTGTGGTGGTTTTACTCGGGTGGGCAGCCGAGTTCCACCACAACCGCTCTCTCACTCCCCCTCCTCAAAGAGGAGCGAGGAGAAAATATGATGAAAGGGGCTCAAGGGTTGAGATAAGGACTAGGAGATCGCACAATAATTATCATGACGGGCAAAACAGACTCAGCATAGAGAGAAAGATTTATTGCTTATTACTAACAAGCTAGAGAAGTGAGAAACAAAGGAAAGAAACCAAAAGCACCTTCCCCCCCCATCCACCCTCTTCCACCTCCTCCAATGGGGGTTATGGTCAGTCTACAGCACTTCTCTGCCGCTCCTTCTCGGTCACTCTTGTCCCCTGTGCTGTGGGGTCCCACCCACGGGATGCAGGCCTTGCCGAACTGATCCAGCGTGGGCTGTCCACAGGCAGCAGCTCTTCAAGAACTGCTCCAGATATGGGTTTGTACCACGGGGTCCATCCCTCGGGAGCAAACTGCTCCAACCTGGGTCCCCCATGGGCAGCAGCTCCTGCCGGGTCACCTGCTCCTGCGTGGTCTCCTCTCCACGGGCTGCAGGTCCGGCCTGGAATCTGCTCCGGCAGGGGTCTTCCACAGGCCGCAGTCTCCTTCGGGGCACAGGCTCCACCGTGGTCTCCTCCACGGGCTGCAGCGTGGAACCCTGCTCCACCGTGGTACTCCGTGGGCTGCAGGGGGACATCCTGCTTCACCATGGTCCTCACCACAGGCCGCAGGGGACTTCTGCTCCGGCGCCTGGAGCACCTCTCCCCCTCCTTCTTCACTGACCTTGGCGCCTGCAAGGCTGTTTCTCACTCCTCTCACCCTCCCAGCTGCTGAGTGGCACAGCGTTTTTTTCCCTGTCTTAAATATGCTCTCACAGAGGCGCAAAACAACATCGCTTATTGGCTCAGCTCTGGTCAGCGGTGGGGCCCTTACCAAACATGGGGCAGCTTCTAGATCCTTCTCACAGAAACCACCCCTATGGCCCCCTTCCTACCAAAACCTTGCCACGTAAACCCACTACAAACAGACACTAACTGGAATTAAGCCACGTGGTGTCTTGAATGCTGTACACTAAACCCCACTATTAACAGCAGGGAAGTTGTATTAAAAGAAGACAGAAGTTTCCTCAGAAGCACTGCATGCGATTGTAAGGAAATACGGCTAGTGAGGGCAGTTGACCACAGAAGACAGGGAATGTTTGAGTAGAAACTGGGTATTTGTCCAAATGCAGGTTACATAGCGAGGCTTAAGCTTGACAGAAATTCTCTGAACTGCCTTGTTTGAGAGTGCAGTTTAGCAATTAGACACATTTCTTTCCAGCTGAAGCCACTTACAAGAGGTGCATAAGCCATAGACCAGCTGATAGCAAAATTTATTTGATCCTTCATTCAGGGTACTGTTTTTGCAGTTGCTGGTAACATGACCAATTTTTTACAGTTGAGTATGAAACTGTGGTTTACATGTGCAGTGCAGAAAGTTGTCAAGGCTGTTCTTAATATGTATGAATCATCTGGTCTTTAGCTTTCCTCTGACTTCTCCAATATACTGACTGGGGACACTTTATCTACAGTGATTTCTTCTTACTCCTTGAGCCTCTGGGACAACAGTCTTCAGAGCAGATGGTAAGCAAATCTCCCTGGGGTCCCGCATCCTTGCAGGGTGCCCTGGCTACAAGCAGGAGAAGAAAACAAAACTACCAGCTGGAGAATGTTGATAAAGAGAAGAATAAAGGTATGGGAGTAAAGCCATCATTGGCATATGGAAGAGGCAACATAAGGAAGATCCAGAGTACAGTTAAAAGCAGGTGGAAGGAGGGGAAGGAAGGGACATGAGCACACTGGGGACTTAGAGGCTTAAGATATGGCAACAGGGAATAAGATAACAAACAGAGACAAACAAGTGCAGAAATGAGGCAAAAAAAAAAAAAAAAAAAAAAAAAAAAAAGCAGTGTAGGAGCCTAGAAGCATGAAGACACTATGGCAATAGCTATAGGTTTCTATTGCAGTCTATGGCTTGCACCAGTGATTTGTGTGTGTGGATATTCATTTGTTGGCTGAAAAGTGGAAGTCAGAGTTAGTAGTATATAAAGGTACTCCGCCATATATTGGCATTAATTCAAAATTAATTAATTTCTTAGTAGTTGGTCACCCTGAAGTGTTGGCTGCTATTTTGCAGTCTCAGTTCAAAACGAGTAATGAGCTCTGTACTTTGTTTCTTTTAGACAACCTGTACTTGGCCAGTTTCCCAATTGATTATCATCTGGACTTACAGTTAGAAGCTTTTTCTCTTTTATTGTAAATATTTTTGATACAAACAGTGCATTTATTGTTTCAAAACCATTTTTTTTTTCTAGAATCCTTTTTGCTGAAATGATAGAAGCAAAAGCAGTGAAATGACCAAGTGTGAGCATTTAAAATCTTTCTGTGGATTTTCCTTTTGTTCTACAGCTTTTGTTTCTATGGAGTAGTCACTGTTGCTATGTATTTTTTCTCTTTGTGCTTGCCAGAACATGACTAGCTGGGTCAACATGCTCATGGTATTAGTATGGAATAACATAATTGCTGCTTGATTAGAAGAGGTATTTTAGAAACAGCTTTCTGCATTAGAAAAATCCCTATAATGTTTAAATTTTTCTAGCAATGGCATAATCATGAGTAATTAACCAAACAAGGCACATTTAATTGCGATGAGGTATATTGGAAAAAAGCAGAGAGAGGAGGTAAATCTGAACAATATTCAATATTGCAGTATCCTGAGCTTTGCTACTACTTACTGTGCACTTATGTGTATCAATCTAAAATGTCTAGAGCAATGAAGCAGTGATCCTTCAATCATTCTAATCAATGCTATGCAGCCAGACAGGTTAAGTAGCAACCTACCATGGCTGACTAGACTAAAGTTGAAAGAACCTCTCTCAGTCTGTGTTCTCACAAGTGCACACAGATGGGTGCTCTTTCACCTAAAGGACATGCAGATGCCCAACAGCAAGCTTTTGGGAAATATTTTGAGCTGTGTAACTTTTAAGAGCTAATGGGTTGTGTGTCACAGATGTCAGTGGAAGACAAATGATGAACACATCACTAGTAAAAGCTGGCATGTTGCATCCACTGACTTTTGGTTGGGTTGCCTCTTATCCTGAGAAATATCTAACATAACTTAAATGAGAAAAAAGAAATATTGTGCTTTCCCCCGCGCCCCCGGGGTTTTTTTCCCCACAAGTTCTCTTCACAGACTGCTGAATTTCTCAGTCAGTCAGATCCCACAGCCTTTGCAGCTTAGAATGCGCTTGAGCATGTAACTCGATGAATTTTGTCATCTTGAATATCATGCTGATGGAGAAAGTGACTTAAGAAAATGCCTGGAGCCAAGGCAGAATGTGGTATAGAGATGAAGCAGCTCAGAGGTGAGAGGTGCTGATTTGCACTGTCAAGTGCTGCTGTGTATGAATTCTGACCCCTGCACAGGGACAGATTCAGCAGAGATGCTGAATCTTTCAGCAGTGAAAGTTTAGAGAGTCCAAGAACTTCCTATCAGCAGAAAAAAAATCACATTTGCAGGATTCATTTTAGTGAAGGCTTCTGCAAATGCGGATTTACTTCTGAAATACTAGAGACCTCTCTTTCTGAAGAGAGGATGTAAAATAAAAGTGTAGCACCTCAGAATGGGAAGTGGAGCCAGCATGGGTGAGCAGGTCATGGGGGATGATGTTCACAGCACAGACTGTTTTAGTTATACAGCAGGATGAAAACTCAACCATTTGCACAATGTCAAAATTTTATGATAGAAATGCCAGTATAAGACCAACTAATGGAGTATCAGTAAAGGCACTGAATCAAATTCTCAGTGTCGGCTGTGCCAGCATGCTGTCCTGTGCCAAACCTATAATGAACTGGTGATACAGCGATCACATTGTACTGAGATCATGGTCATCTGAGGATCATTATTAAACTGTGATTACTCCATATCCACTGTTTATTGTTTCCTCTTTGCTTTGGGCTTGGAAGTTCATTAAAATGGTACAATGTGACCTTTAGATTTTTGAGAGATATAATTTGGTACATAACTTCAATATTTTGACAGTTTTTCTTAAATGAGAACTAAGCTTGGAAGAAACCTTGGATGAGCCTGTTATCATGATCCATGTGAACAAATGGGTTGCCAGAGGCAGGTTTAAAAATGTACTGTTTTATGGACCCAGTAAACACACATAGCTCCTGTAAACAGAGGTGGCAGATAGTTCTTTAGAAAGTTGTAAAATCTATGAAGAAACAACTTAACTTAGTTGAGCTTAAAACTTGAAATCCCAATTGAAAAAAAAAAAAAAGGTGGTACATTCAATGGTTGATAGGACATGTTTGTCAAAATTAACATCCCCTTGACACTCCCTTTGCTTGGCTTTTACAGAGCTGAAGTTAGGATAGCTGAAGATGAAGACAATACAATCTTTTCACCCCTCACAAAAACTTTTTATCTGTTCAGGGTCAGAATAAGCCAAATAAATTCTGTTGCAAGGCCCTTAGCAACAGAAACATGGTGAAAGTGTATTTGGACAAGACTGGTACTGCAGAAGTAGGGCTGTGACTAAGATAGGAGTGGCAGCAAGGTAGGAAATCATACAATAGTCCATTTTTGGATGGAGGGAGAACTACTGCATCCTCTAATTTGAGCTGAGCTCTGCTTATTCCTGATGGCTGGAAACAAACCACGTGCTAGGGATGTAAGAAAATGAGGTTTTCTGTTCAAGTTACTTTGTAATTTTATGGATGTTCTCTTTATTTTTGCAATATTCTGATATTACAAAGAGATGTATAACATGTTACATTGCAAAGAGGTATATACTGTGGGTTTGCTACCAGAACTACATAGTCTGGTATAACATACAATTTTTCTCTATTTTCAGAGGACTTACTAGAAAGGATCTCTACCTGAAGAAACAGAAGTACAGTGCTGGTCATTTGATGTGCCCTAAAGAATTTCACTGTAAAGCTTTTGTACAGTTTGAGAGGAAGAGTTGTATAGTTAGTCTTTTTGAGAAAGATGTGCGCACATTTTTTTTTTTTCTTTATATCTTAAAATGTCACAGGGAGTGAAGTGTAGGGGAAAGATGCATATTGAGGTAGTGCTGTAGTTCTGCAGTTTACCATTATAAGATGAAGCTGTATATGGTATTCCCTCCTGACCCCCTTAATTCTGTTGTTGTATTTGAGCAATACAGCTGATGATTCTTTTGTACACATGCCTGTTTTTGGGAAGCTGTTCTGTGAAAAAGGCATTGCAGTCTTTTGCAAAGAGGAATGAGTTCTTTCGATATCGTAATATGGAGCTGTTTAACAAGAACTGGAGATAAGGTGTTTGTAACATTCTGAAACTTCAACTTTGAACAGGCATGAAAATATCTGTTTCCTATCCACCTATCCTTTCCATAATATTGTTTTGCAGTTAAGGGAGACCACCCTTTGTGGCACTGCTTCCCTTTGCATTCCATCCAGAAGATGGATAAAAATAATTTGGCTGTTAAAATGTATTGTGATGATTGTACTGATATCCAGAAGGGCTGCAGTTTTATGGGATCAATGTTCCATGCAAAGGCTTTCAGAATACTACTACAGAGTATTTTCTCACAGAGAGGGAGTAAGATTTTGTGTGTGTTTCATTTTACTAGCAATTGTGGAGTCAATCTCCTGTGACTATATGTTCTGTTTTTGTAAGGTGTCCCATTGTCCTGCAGCGTGATAGTGGAAACTGAAACATTAGGAAGCTTCCCTTTTTGACAATGGAGAAAGAGAATATCTTTCTATATATTTTACTTAGGATCTTACTCAGCTTTTACAATAGGAAGAAGAGATTTCCCCCCGTTACCCTAGTACATCAGTGGTAGACAGAAATGCTGATTACATTGCCATGATGTGTAACAATAGAACCAACAGTCAACAGACTACTTTCCCTTTTTTGAAGGGACTGATTAAAGTGATAAGGGATAGTCCTGAACTGGGCTTCACTTCTGGTACAATCATAGTAACCACACTGTTCATCACTCCAGTGCTTCCACCTCTCCCCCTCTTAACTGGTTAGAGATTTACTCATTCTTCAGGTGTTTCTGTATTGACTGTGCAATGAGGATTTATGGACATCATATAAAAAGAATCAGGGAGATGAAGGAAGAAAGATAAGGTCAGCAGCTGTTTCACTTGAGTATGTTTCATTTAACAAAAAACAAGAGAACCTGTGTTTTCTACTGAAGATATAGATTTTTAATCTAGGTAAACTTACTGATTAGCTTAAAAGACTTTATTATTATTATTTTTTTTTTTTTCAAAAAAGTAGTCTTAATACTTCCCATTATATTTTCTGTAAATACCTTGAAATAGGATTGTTTTCTGCTAAAATTTGGTTTGTTTTGCTTGGTTCTAAGAGAAACAGAATCTGGCCAAGAGGAATCATACAGAATAATCCATATATCTCTGAGGTAAATTATTGTTTTTCATGCAGCCTCTGAATGCATAAAGAAAAATGTACAGCAACAGATATGACTGTAAGCTTAAACTCTAGGTCTTTTTTAAAAAATTGGTGCATTGGGGTTTGCTTTTATAGTTAATTGTAATATTACATCTCTTTTCTAAAGATAAACTTAGCAATTTAATTTTTAAAATAACAATATATTTTTTTGCTTGATCTGAAATGGTGTAATTGAAGGACAATCAATTTATGACTTTGTTTTGATCACTGTCTATCATAGATCCATCATTAGAAAAGCCATCTGTATAAAATATTTGTAATAATATTTCAGTAATACCACATTTCTTATTTTAAATTTGTACAATTTTTTTTTGTTTGTTTTTGTTTTTTAATTTCCAATAGTAGAATCTCTGTAAAATTATTTTTTTGGAATTGGTATAGTAGACAATCTACAGAAATAACTGTCTGAATGGTCCTGGTTATGCTATGCTTAGACTATTATTATGTGTAACTAGTGCTTCTTACTGAATGATATATTTCTCAGACTATGACATTTAAAATTAGCTGGTGGGTTGGGTTTCCCAGGACTGTATGGAAAGAGCATAGATCCTGAAAAATGTGTATATTTACTTTCTGAATTCACTGAATACATTCCCTTTCCAGGTGCCAGACTGTAAGCAGCTTGTATGTGAATATTTCTTAGTAAGAGAACAAATGCAGGTTCACAATGGCAGTGCCCAGGCTGATGTGATCTGCCAATATGCCTCAACAACGAACCAGAACTGTGCATTTTGGAGTTGAAGGGGGACGTGAGGAGGAAGCCAGTATCTGACAAAGTTGTCCTTCTCTTGTGTGAGGGCTGCTGGTGGTGGTATCTTGTACTATTTGCAAAACTGTGCTGCTAAAAAGTGAACTGGTGTCTTAAATTCAGATCAAGTTGGGATGTGCTGGTTATGCATTAGACTAAAAAGATTTGTTTATGACCTCATTCGACATGAAAAATCTGTTACTGCATCACTAGGGACTCAATATGTTTAAATTTCTATAACTTCTTTGCAGTTATTTAATATGTACATTTTTTTTCTTAATTGAAAAATCAGCCCCCCCTTTTTTTTTTTTTTTTTTTTTTTTTTTTTTTTTTTTAAGATCTGCTTCAGATTACTATGTATTTAACTGCTTCAAGGAGTTGCTTTGCTGATAAACACAGGTTAAACGTGTTGAAAAAAATGTCTGAGCTTACTGGAAAAAACTTGCCACATACATCACTGATCCAGCAGCAAGAGACCACAGAGGTCTGTTACTCCATTTGCTCATTTTCCAAAGCAGCACTCTGTAGGCTTCCAAGCCCTAATCCTCTGCTGACAGACACACAGACCCTGTGATGAAAGAATGTAACATTATATAATAAGGTTGAATGTGTGAGGCCATGAGTCTGGAAATAGCACTCCTTGAGCTTTCTAAGATGTTGCAATTCCTCTCTCCTGTAAACTTTCTGATAATGTTAAATCATGTGCATGCATAAATAATATGGCAGTGGGAAGAAGGCCAGCATTTTAGGAAGTAGATATTTCATCCTTATATCTGTGTTAGAGTGTATAAAAAGTATGTTATGTATTAAAAACCTCCCTTTTCCACAGTGCAAGTGTCTTGTTGGTTATTGTCTTTATCTTTCAAACTGATGTGAAATAATAAAGTATTAGTGTGAAATACAGTAAGAAAAACTGTGAGGAACGCTGAAGATGAATTACCCGTGTCTTTGCAGTAGAAGCATGATATGTGAACCCAGATCTTCTGAGTTTTCATCCAGTATATCTAGACTGTTGAGCAAATTCATGGCTACAGTTTTGCAAGGTATGGTATACTACTGCTCATTTCAAAAACAAATCCATAATCACTAGTGTACCTAAAACACAAAGACACCTGTCTTTGTCTGTTTTTCTACCTTTAGTTTCTCTGAGTCTCAAAAACTTGAATAACTCCTGAGGACACCTGATGGAAAATGAAATTAGAAATAGGTAAGATACCTGCTCTTTGCACATTAATATTATGAGATTAATCTTCACTGCAGCACCACTAATTCAGAAGCCTACAACCATATTTGTAGGAACTGATATTTATTTGAAAGTGAAACATAACATCATGATGTTCTTTTAATGTCTGATAACATTACTGGTCACAAGATTTTACAAGTTAATTTGGGTATGCTGAGTAATACTAGGTATGTTAAGCAAAAGTTTCAATAGTCTGAGTCAGACTAATGAGAAAGCTCCTCTGTTCTAATGTTAGACAGAAAAAAAGCAAGGAGTGAAATGGACTAGAGCATGAATTAAGTAAAACTTGTCATTTTAAAGAGCATATAGTTGATTTCTTGTGCAGATAAGTAGCTAAGAAAACAAATTTTTCTCCATTATATGATCTCTTTCAGAAATAAAATGAAAGGTAGAGAAGAGGCATCCTATTAATTAATATGTATTGGCACACTAATAATAACAACTCCAGTAAGTTGTGGGGATGAAGTTTGGATATAAGAACTAAACCTTTTTCACTTGAGATAAGTTGGGCACATCTTGAGATAAGTTGGGCTAGAGAAAAATTCAAATCCAAATGCTAACCAACCAAAGAGTTGCCTAACCAAATAAAGGCCCAAAGTGAGCAGGGAAGAGGAAATATAGGCTATATGATAGGTTTACAGTCAGGTGTATTTTAGTCTCTGGAAGGAAAATGATGGAAATGACAGGATTTCAATTACTGGGATGTGAATAACAGCCAAATCATTATATCTGGTTAATCAAGTAGACAATCAGGGGTGTTTTATATTCCGAAAGAAAACCATTTATGAAAGAGATGGGAAAGATTAAAACAAGTTTGAGTGCTGTGCAAGCTAAAGAACCTGCACAGACTGCAAAGCAAAAGAAAACTTCAGTCATGTCTATGACTGTCTCTCAACTGCATGAGTCCTGCTGCAATGATAGACTGCAGAAGGGGTGAAGAAGGAATGGAGCATTTTTTTTTTTTTTTTTTTTGTTTTTTGTTTTTTGTTTTTTGTTTTTTGTTTTTTGTTTTTTTGTTTTTGTTTTTGTTTTTGTTTTTATTTTGTTTTTTAAAGGCTTTAGAAAATGTCATCTTTAAGAAATTTTGACTCTTCATTAATTATATTTTAACTAATTATTCAGAAAGCATCATTCTTGATGGCAATTAAGTAGAATGTCAGTGTCAAGCCTAAAGTTAGGAAACCGTTCTAGAACCTTAATGTAATGTTTCAATTATTCAAACAAAATGCTTAATCATCTGAGGAGAAAAAAAAATCCTGTTGTTTATTTAGCACTGATAGGAAGCTTCATAAATCAATTTAGAGTGATGTTTTCTAGAGAAGGAATTAATTATTTCCCTTTTATTTAAAAATATTTCCATGATCAAAACAATGGCTAAATTTAATCATACTTGAAAAAGATGTATTTCAGCAGTGGTAGTGAGGATTAAAATATTTGATGAATGTGCAAGCATTTTGGCTAATAGTTCCCTAAATGGATAAATTCCAAGCAAATGCTGTTTTTTTGCTTCCTTTCCACTTGTCCTTGAAAAACATGAAGTTGCCGTATTAATTCATCACCTAATTTTATCCAGATTGATTAGGTAATAACAAGTTTGCATCCTACTGGTGCATTATTTAGTTCTGCAAATAAGTAATTCCTCACACTCGAGGACTCCTGCTTTAAGAACCGAATGCTAGCAGAATATAACCCTATTTATTTATTTTTTCAGTCATTTCAAACCACAAGATTTTAATCACCACTGTGATGATGATAATGTCTAGAAAGGGTTTAAACTTAGTGTGCTGTGATGATTTAGTTTTGATTACATGTCACATAATAAAAGTGGTTCCTTATAGAGCCGTATCAGCAGGATGCTTTAGAGTTCACCAGGCCAAAGGAAGTTCAAAACTTTGCTCGTACTTGGTGTCACAGATGTAATCTTGGCGAATAAAAATAGGAGATTGAAAGTAGGGAATATTGCTGTGATGGGGTTGGATTTAAAAGCTTCACCTACAAAAGCACTCATTCCTGTCTCCAGATCTTGCTACTACTATCCACATGCATGATATAAACTGTTCATACAGTTCCCCATCTTGACTGTATTCTTTTGACCTTATTTTTTGGAGATCTACTCCAAAACTGAAATATAAATTTAACTTCCTATTTTTATGTTTATGTTTATGTTTATTTTTAATTTTAATTTAATTCACATTTATTTTTTTACAACATAATATGGCTTGTGCAACCTTGGCATGGATGCAGAAGGTGAATACCACTCTAGAAATCTGGCCTGTTCAGAGATATTAGATGACAATATTGCACAGAAAGTGCATACATACATTGACCATACATACTGTGATCCCATAGCTCAGTCAATGCCTTTGCTAGCAACAGAATGTAGGCTCATTATTAAATTTGCCAGCTCTCAGAAACGAGGTGTGCTCTCTCTGAATTGCCAGGCTTGTTCTCTTTGAGCTTGACTTGACTTCTCTGGAGCTTTGCATTTTACTTGATTTAGCTGTAATATTTTCTCTTCTCACCTCATGGGTAACTATGGCTGGTTATTTTACTTTTCTGATCTTTGTATGGTACAAACATAATTTTACAGAGACTGTAGTAGTAAATTACAACCTGAGCCTTAAAACAACCAGCAACATAGAAATGACTGCAAGTGTATTCTAGCTGAGTAAAAAGTCACTGTAATTCTATAGGTCAACAACATGATATTACTACCAGCAAAGTATGCACTAACCCCCATCAGGCTGAAGTGTCCAAATTTAGGAGCCAGAGAAGTCAGGGAACGATGAGCATTACACCATAAAAATGGCAGAAATTAGAAAGTGTGTGTATAACAATCTCAGTCATATGATTTCTGAAGTTGAGATAATGTAGTATTGTATAGTGCTGTCACTTCATGGCAGCACTGGTTAAATGCAAGTCTGATGTATGTCAGACTGCTGAGGAAAAAACTAACATGAGGAAAGAATCAACTCTATTCCTCAAAAAAGACTGGTTTAAGCAGGATTAAGCAAAATTCCTTTTGCTCTTAATTTAGGTATTATCGTCTTTTGTATTGTAAATTGTTCAATGACATCAGTGACTGCTTTTCCACCTACAACTTTCTCTGTAAAGATAAGTGTTAAACTTCACTTTTGTTGTTCTGTAGGGTCGCAATCCCTTTTCAGCACAGTTAAGTGCTGTTAAGGGAGCAAAAACATCTTGATAGAAGCAATTTTAAAAGGCAGCAGTTTCTGACTGCTCCTTACTTCCAAATACTGTAGAAACAATGTCTGGTGTCTGTGCAGCAGTAGCCTCACTCTTTGTGAGATGGTGTTTCATAATGCTCCTGAGTTTCTACCAGTGTTATTAAATAAAGGGGAAGAACTGAAAAGTGTATTTTTATTTTATTTTATTTTATTTTATTTTATTTTATTTTATTTTATTTTATTGTATTTTATTGTATTTTATTTTATTTCCTCCAGAAGGAGATCTGAGCTTTTTAAATTCAGATTTTTAATTTCAGATTACCTGCATGGTAAGATTTAAAACTCTGTGGTAAACAGCAGTAGCTGGCAGTTAGCATATGTGGTTAATCCTGATGGAGTCTTCATTTTATTTATTTTATTATCAATGTGTAATCACTGCTTTTTTTAAGACTGCATAGTCAAGCATCTGTGTGAACAACAGGCTGGTTTGGATTTTTTTGGAATCATTTTTGGATCATTTTGGAAATTAAGATAATGAGTCTTCAGTGCTTAAAGGTGTTTCCATCCTACACATTTTTTTTTTTCTTTTTTTTTTTAATCAGACATTCTGGTACTTAGTTCTTATTTAGGAACTAAATAATTCTGATTGCCATTAACATTCCTTTTCAAATCCAATTGCACCTTTTTTCTTCATTCAGCTTGGTCAACAGTTGAGGGTCAGGAAGAACTGGTCAAAAGCTAGCACCAGACAAAAGACAGTGAGAGAAATCATCAGAGTCACTTACATGCCAGCACATCTGGTGACACATTCTGTTGATGTGTCATCTGCAAATGTAATTTATGGTATATTCCACTGAACAAAATGTCAGCTTAAATATGAAGTATAACAATTATTTTTTTCTGGTTTTGCTGAGCAGAAGGAAGACTACAAAATATGATAATTCCTATGTTATTGATAGGATAGACCTATGTGGATTTTTCTGGGAACAAAGTAAGCATTAGTCCTAATTTCAAAGTTGTTGCATTTGATATGAGTGTAATATGATCTGTAACTTTTTAAATCTAAGAATATTCAGCTAATTTTGCATGCTTTCCTTTCCTTCCTTTTAATATATGCAGTAGCTTGCCTTAAAAGTGAGTGGCCATTTCTTTGTGAAGTTTCGCTGATAAAGCATATCCAGGTGTACATACATAGAAATGACCCTAGGACGGAGTAAGTCAAATTAAGTGAATTTGTTCCAAAAATTCATAATAGATAATTAGAAACTTTTTATTTAAGTGAGCAGCAAGGGGAAAACAATCATCTTCTTCAGAGAACATTTTAATTAAAACAATAAACTTTATAGAATAGATTGGAGATAGCATTTTAATGTATTGCTGATAACCAAGTGTGAAGGCTGAACAATAATTTAAAGGTGTCAGTTTTGATTTAGTTTAACTCATTGCGTGAAGAGATAGTGAAGAGACTAAGCAATTAGCTAGTGCTGAGGATTACCAAACAAAGCTGAACTGACAGCAAAAGGCAATGAATGTACAGTGGAGAGAGCAAGTTTGCAAATTTAAGGGCTTAGATGCTAGTGCAACAAACTAAATGAGTAATGGTGTGTGCAGTAATGAAAATCAGATGCTGCTGACATATGCCTCTTGCTGTTTGTGTCACTGAACAATGATACATATGCTGAGTGCTTATTTGTCATGCTGGCCTCAACTGACACAAGACGAAAGGGAAGGTCTGTGATAGTTACATTACCAGCTCTTTACAACATATGCATTAAGTTATGTGATGCTCCTAAGCATCACTAATTATGAAATTGGGAATAGGGATTAAAAAAGCTGGTGATTAGTGTTGTGGTTGACTATCAAATGAAGTGGTTGATTGAGTGTCATGTATGTGAATAGCTATGTGAATGCTTATATTGAAAAGATGTGAAGTAGCTGTATTGATTCTTTCTTTAGCTCAAAGTTGGTGAAAGCATGCAGCCTGTCTTATTGTCTAATCATTGAAAAACCTTCACTGGAGTAGCAGAAGAGAAATAGCTTAACCTTGCTTACATTACTCTAATGCAGCAAAAAGAGAGGATATATGCATTTTAAATCAAGGCAGAGTGGGAGGAAACAGTTTCCACAAGTTGACTTTACTCTTCAGCAGACTAATGATCTTCCCCACATACTGATGTTCTGATTTCATCGAAGCTGGCCTATATTTACTTGTCTTTTTCAAGGTTTCAGATTTTCACTTCTGAGCATCAGCAAAATATGAAGGAACCAGCATCACTAGGGTAAAAGCAGTTGGCACATTCTGATCTTCTAGGACAGATGTAATCAAATTGCAGAGATTCTGAAGGAGAGAAGCAAGAGTATGAAGACGTTTAGAGTATGCAAGGGTATGAAGGTGATAAGTGTTCCGCTAGTGGCTGCTATTGGTACCTCAGAAGAGGAGAAGATGGCTATGAAGATTTAGATACAAAATCTGGAAACTCATGTGGATCTAAGAGCTACACCAGCACTTCAGATGGATAATCAGTTACAGCTGGGAAGAGCAACCAAGAGAAAAGAATGAATATCTTCATTCACTAGTAATAAAACATTCTAAATGGAAAAATATTATATATATTTAAGGAACTGCTTATGCAGTTTTAACAGGTACAGTATTGTCTACTGAGCCATGTGGAGCTCTGTTTCAATAAGCTAACCAAAGTGAGTGAAATCCCTTTATAAGCATTAAGCTCCTGATTTAACATTTCTGCTGATAACATAGGTGCATGTTCACAACTGTAACACCCAGGCTTACTGCTCTGAATATTGTATCTTTGAATCAGAAGTTAAGAAATGCTGTCTCTATTGCTTGTTTTCGTTGTTGAAGCTAACGAAAAACACTTCTGCCATTATTATGCGTCATGCTTTTGACTCTGCTGCAGATTATCCCCTTGTATCAATGTTAGAGACTAATGTAGAAGAAAAGTAGCTTTATCTGAGGCTTAAGCAAAAATCTTTCATTCTCCAAAGGAACAGAGTATACATTTGCTAGATCTTTTAAAAAATAACATACGGAGACTTTGCAATTCTCATGTAAATGCAGAAATGAGGCAGATATATTTTAATGTGGAAACATAACAGTGTAAAAATACCCAACACATAAAAATGTTGATTGGATAAATATTATGTTACAGAGCTAAGCCTAGTGAAGCAATTTCAATTTGTTCTCTGCTGGATGCCCATTGCTTACATCTATATAGTTCATTTCTGAGAATGAAGTACTTGAAATTTTTTGAGCAAGACTGCCAGTGACAGCAACAATAAGGCAAACTGCTAAAATAGCAAGCAAACATATCTCCCACTCTACTCAGCCCTGGTGAGGCCCCACTTGGAGTACTGTGACCAGGTCTGGAGCCGCCAGCACAAGAAGAATGTGGACCTCGTAGGCCAGGTCCAGAGGAGGTCCACAAAGATGATCAAGGGGCTGTAGCACCTCTCCTGTGAAAAAAAGGCTGAGAGAGCTGGGGCTGTTCAGCCTACAGAGAGAAGACTGTGGGGTGACATCTTCGCAGCCATTCAATACTTAAAGGGGGTCTTATAAAAAGGATGGAGAAAGACTCTTTACTCGAGTAGGTAATGATAGGATGTTTACTGATCCAGGCCCAAACTCCCACCTACAGGTAAACACTCCGCCTGTCCCTTTCCCTGGGCAGCCCACGGGGAGACCACAGGCTCCTGGCCCCAGGGATCCACCAGCTCCTACAGTGCCCCGGCATTGGGAAATATAAAATTGGTCTTTGCTGGTGGAGGCAGATCCTCAACAAGCAATGCAAGGGGTTGCAATTCAAGCTGCTCGCTGGGAAGGCAGGTTCTGAACTAGGCCATTGGCTGCTCTGTGGAGCAATTAACTGGCTATGTGCAATTGCTTTGGGAGCACGAAGCTCTGTGACTGTTTTGAATTTGCCTTTTATTTTCACTGATAATTCAGTAAGCCAGGCCACAATTCTCTCTTGAGATCTACTTGCATTTAATCCAAGGATGAAAAATCTTGGAGAATTATCTGTGCTTTTGATCATGTAACCACATCTGAGAAAAGCGCCATAGTCACACTGAGATGTTGACTAATCACAGACTCTGGTCAATGGATCATGACTTGCAATATAGTATTGTTGGCTGTTTTTTTTTTTTTTTTGTGTGTGTGTGGGTTTTAAACTTCATATTAATTTGTACTGGGAATTTACACCTTTTATTAGAGTTATTGGATTTTGACACTATTTAAAAGAAAATGCCCACAGGTTATGAGTAACATGTCTGAGGAAGGCTGAATTCATATAATAATCTTTTGGGACTCTATCAAGAGAGCTTTTGCTGAATGTGAAGAAAAGCCATTTCACATAGTAAAGTTGGCACCAAGCCCAGTTTCTTTATGGAAGTGAGATAACTGAAAATCAAGATACAGATACATTCAGAAGTTGATCACATAGCTTTTTTTTCTTTCTCTCTCTCCCTCTATTTTTTTTTTTTTTTTATTTTTGCTATATATCAGCTACTAAATAAAGTTATTAAAGATAATTCCAGTCCATTTACTAAATCAGATTTTATTTGATGGAAAAGTGGTCTCTGCTCCTGGGAGCAATTTGATATTCTAAAATGGCTTTCTCTGAAGTGTTTATTGAAATGGAGAACTTATTCCCCATTTTCTCCCCATTTGGAATGGAAAACGGCTCTAATACAGTGAATGACCCAAGGAAATGAAGAGTGCAGAGCAAAACAGTTTTTGATGGGCATATGGGAGATACAGATACAGGAGATGGAAAGTAGAATCATTTGAGGAAATGGGAACATGAGGTGCAAGTATATGAAGAAATAAAATGGACACATTTTTCATTGATGGAATAATGATGATAATTTGAAAAGCTGTTTAGGCCAGTGACATGCAACGCTTTAGACACTTGTATGTTGACCTTTCTATGGATCAACTCCTTGGAGAGTGTATCTGGTTCCTCCACTTCTTGAGAAGCTTAATCGTAGGGGGAGTGAGACTTGAAGACAATTGAGGAAGTTCATGAGAACTTATAAACAGCAAAGTATGATTAACATGATCTGTCGTGTTTCCAGATACTGTCATCTTTACTAAAACCAAAGCTTAATCTTAACCAATCGTGAGATTTCATGACTTTTTTAGCTTGAAGTTCAGGGCCATGACTAGGTGAGCAATGTTTGTTGGAAATGCTGCTCAAGTAGCAGGATCCCAGTGGAGATGGTAACCTGATAGCATACTGTTTTTTTTTTTTTTTTTTTTTTTTTTTTTTTTTTTTTTTTCCCTATCCGCTGTATTTCTGGCCTTTGGCAAATCATGATTATCAATGTATGGAGTACTTCAAGAAAGACAGAGATGTAGGGTCAGGAGCATAATAATCTCAGGCAGTTTCTTTTATTACTTTTTTGCCAAAAGGTAATACAAATACTACCTTAAGGTCCTTGAAAACATCCAGAGGAAGGTGACAAAGCTGGTAAAAGGGCTGGAAGGCATGTCCTGTGAGGAGAGGCTGAGGACACTTGGCTTGTCTCATCTGGAGAAGAGAAGGCTGAGAGGTGATCTCGTGGCTCTCTGCACCTCCCTGAGGGGGGGAAGACCAGAGGGAGGTGCCGGTCTCTGCTCCTGGTCACCAACAGCAGGATGGGAACAGCGCAAAGCTGTGCCCAGGGAGGAGGGTCAGGCTGGACATGAGGAAAATGTCTTTACCATGAGGGTGGTCATACACTGGCACAGGCTTCCTAGTGAGGTGGTTGATACCTCGTGCCTGTCAGTGTTCAAGAGATGTTTGGACAATCTCCAGAGGAGGGCCACAAAGATGAGGTCTGGAGCACCTCTCCTATGAAGAAAGGCTGTGAGAGCTGGGGATGTTCAGGCTGGAGAAGAGAAGGCTCTGGGGAGACCTTATTGCAGGCTTACTGTAATTAAAGGGGGCTTATGAGAAAGAAGGGGAGTGAATTTTAATCAGACAGATAAAGACAGGACAAAGGGGTATGGTTTTAAACTAAAAGAGAGGAGATTTAGATTAGGTGTTAGAAGGAAATTCTTCAGTCAGAGGGTGATGAGGCACTGGAGCAGGTTGACCAGAGAAGCAGTGGATGCTCCATCCCTGGAGTGTTTAAGGCCTGGCTGGATGTGGCTTTGAGCAACTGGATTTAGTGGTTGGCATCCCTGCCAATGGCAGGGGGTTGGAACTAGATGATCTTTAAGGTCCCTTCCAATCCAAGCCATTCTGTGATTCTGTTATCTTTGAAGGTCATTTCCAACTGAACTGAACTGTCCTATCCTATCTTTATCCTATCCTATCCTATCCTATCCTATCCTATCCTATCCTATCCTATCCTATCCTATCCTATCCTATCTTTATCCTATCCTATCCTATCCTATCCTATCCTATCCTGAAGAATGGCTTATTAATCACTATTTTTAAAAAATTATTTAAGACCTGAATATTTTCATCTTGACCTATTTTTTCACCAACATATTATTACTGAAAATGTAAGGGCTACAATAATGTTTTTTCTAAGGAAAGTGTAATGGAAAGAACATGGAAAAAATGCCTCTGAATATTATACTGCAGTTGGCATGTTGCTAACAATTCTTTAACATAATAAGGTTGCTTTATTCATGTTTAAGTTGTAGGTTTATATCTGGCTAAGGTTATTGCTTTCATTGATTTAAGCATTATCTGGAGAATAAATTACATTAGAAATGATTTCAGGAGTAAGAAAAAAAAGCATTGTTAAACTGGAATGGGAAAGATTTTTCTTTGAATTGCAAAATTGATTTCTTTTCAAAAAATAAATATGCTTAGGCGATGTCATGGAATAGTAGAGAAAAGTAAGGAAAGAATATGGAAAATGTACTTGGGAAATAATTAAAGCAAAAATCATAATAAAATTTGTGATTAAAAAAATCCTTAGATTTAGATGGATTCTAATGAAACTGGGACTGTATCCATTGTTATGCATGTCTGCAGGTAACCCACAGTGTTTATTTGTTCGCAAATCAGGGTTCAGTGAAAGTTAGCTGAAGCCAGCTGTGTTCCCATGCCCTCTTTTTCAGTCAGTGTCTTGTTGTTCACTGTCACAGTGACAAATGAAAACATTTCATGGCAGCAACTGTCAAAAGCCCTCTTGTGAGCTCTGTGTTTTCTTTCTATTTATCAGTCAGCAGCTGCCATGAAATATGACTGCATATCAGTAAGTTACAACTCTCTGATCAAATGGGCTAGCTGTTAGTCAGTGGCTGGTGGCCATTTAAATGGTGAATGATGAGCTTTAGTTGGCCATTTTTCACTGAAAGAGGAAATAAATCTCTCTATATAGGCTGCCTTATATTACAAACATTGAATATCTGTGACATAAGAGTCTATTCAAACAATGCAATGTCAAACTCACTAAAAATTGATGTGCTGGCTGATACATAAAAAGGTGCCTGGACTTCATCCTACGGGCTATGACATTTCCATCAACTTTGTCTTTTCTGGCATCCATATTACTTAGCATGTTTGCACATCTGTTACTGTATATGGTACTCATCTTAATCATTACTCATAGCCTTCCAACCCAGTGTTTTTCTTCTTCTTCCACCTATTCCTTCTTCTCTTCTTAGCTGGTTATACAGGACTTTCATTTAATGGAAAATAAGTTGAGGCATTTTCAGTCACAAGCAAGCTGTGCTGTTGAGTGGTAAGTACAACTCTGGACTGGGAGATAAAATTCTTCAGGGAATGTAATGTCTGTACCCACTATAGTTTTATTACATAAAAGAAGTCAAGGATGAAGTTTTCTGGATGAATCTTAGTACAGCAAACGCAAACTAGTTTTAGCCATTTTGATGTAAATTCAGATCTTCATGTTTCAAACTGGTATGAAAAATGGGCACAATCAATTTCACTTTTGCGTTTGGTCATGGCATAATTTAGACAGGTATAATTTCTACAAACATTCATGATTCATAGTATACTAGACCTATAATACTGTGTTTAAAATCTTTTCTAATATGAAAATACAAACTGATCATCAGCACCAGAATGGCAGCAGACAAGCTAGCATCACATGGAGTTTTGCTGTGCATCATCATTCTCTAGGATGGGGATAGTTACTTCAAAATTGACTAAATCATCAGTCAGCTGTCAAGAGTCCCAGTGCCTTCATTGACCCTCAGCGCAAACCACAGAGACAGAAAATCTTGCATATTTATGCAAATTCATAAAGACAATGCTTAGTCATGTTGCCAGGCTGAGCCTTGATAAGAGAGAAAAGAAGTCCCTGAAGGATAAGTCATGATGATACTGCAGGATATAAAATCTTTCAGTGTTCATTCAAGCTGGGAATGGGATCTGTGGAATGAAAAATGCAATGCTGACCTTGGTATTTGAGTAAAGGTACAAAAACTTGAAACATAAGCCCTGGAGTTATGTGAATTGCTTCTAAAGACTTTTTTTTTTTTTTTTTTTTTTTTTTTTTTTTTTTATTGTCTGTCAAAGAGGTAAACTCACTCATGTCACAAAGCTTTTTCTATCTGGGGAGATGTAATTCTCTTTGCCATCACTTCAGCATTCTCAGAGGGAAGCTGAAGCACAGGTATTTTTGCTTTTGGTGAGAAAAAAAAATTTAAAGTATGAAACTTTATAGCTTTTGCTTACATTTAAATATGGAAAAGGGCAAGAGAGAAGAGAAGAAAAGGAAAGGCATACAAATTGTTCTTGACAATTGAGATTTAAAATTATAAGTTTAATAATACTTTGACATTCCTTTACTTCAGGCTGTTCAGTTTGTGTGTCTCACCCAGTGTATGCCTTGAGTTGTGTACTTGACTACATATATGGAAGTTGTGATACACACCAAATATTTATACAATACCATTGTCTAGACTGACATGGCAGAGAGTTTCCACAAAGAGCTTTCACTTACCAGAAGTTCTGGGAGGAAGAGAAGACTCTCACCTCTATCTTCTAAGAAGCTCCTCTGGTCAAACCACAGACATTTTGTGTATTAAGTCTGGGTTAAGCTACCTGTTTTGCTCTTGATCACAACCAGACCATTGCTCTATGGCTTAACTGCAAGAAGTTAACTACAAGTGCAATTAAGACCTTCAGATATCCGTGAGTGTGAGACACATAGAGTTACACCATTACATCATGGTTAAGTTTATTATACTTTTTGTTTGTTTTTAATCCTGCTCTGCTGATGTACCACATGAAGCACCAGTTTAACCTTTTAACTGCTGCTTGTCTTTAGGCCTAAATAACACGGAGAAGCTTACATATATGAATATGAATATGAAATGAAGTAATCCATTTACATAATCTGGGTTTATGCAGTTCTCAGTGATGCAGATTTAGAATTTTTTGTTCTTGCTAGTTTTTACATGTGATATTTAGAGTTTCATAACTTTACATCTCATATTTAATGTTGCCAGCGAGGAGGCTGGGGGTGCAGCAGGAGCTGGGAGGGGACAGAGCCTGGAGAGGTCACCCAGGTTGGCCAAAGGGATATACACTGCTAGGTCACTCTCCATCACCTTTGGTAAGTCATGGGGACTGGGAGAGGTGCCTGAGGACTGGAGGAAAGCAAATGTCACTCTGATCTTCAAAAAGGGCAAGGAGGCCCCAGTTAACTATAGACCAGTCAGCCTTGACTCCATCCCTAGTAAGGTGATGGAACAACTTCTCCTTGGTGTTGTCTCTAGTCATATCAAGATATGAAGGATGAGAAGGCTATAAGGGGGAGTCAACATGGCTTCACCAAGGGGAAGTTGTGCTTGACCAAGCTGATAGACTTTCATGAGGATATAACTGGGTGGATAGATGATAGAAAGGCAGTGGATGTGGTCTATCTTGATTTCAGTAAAGCCTTTGTCACCGTCTCCCACAGCATCCTCACAGCTAGACTGGGGCAGTGTGGTCTGGACAATTGGGTAGTGAGATGGACTGTAAACTGGCTGAAGGGAAGAAGCCAGAGGGTTCTGGTTAATGGGACAGAGTCGAGTTGGAGTCCTGTATCTAGTGGGATTACTCAAGGGTTGGTACTGGGACCAGTGTTGTTCACTATATTCATGGATGACTTGGATGACGGAACTGAGTGCACCATTAGCAAGTTTGCTGATGATACTAAACTGGGAGGAGTGCCGGACATGCCTGAAGGCTGTGATAACATCCAGTGGGACCTTGACAGATTGGAGAATTGGGTGCGGAGAAACTTAATGAAATATAACGAGGGCAAGTGTAGAGTCTTGCATCTGGGCAAGAACAACCGCAGACACTATTAAAAGTTGGGGACTGCCTTGCTGAGCAGTGAGGGGTGGAGGGACCTGGGGGTGACCTGGTGGACAGCCAGATGTCCATGAGCCAGCAGGGTGCCCTTGTGGCCAAGAAGGCCAATGGCATCCTGGGGTGTATCAGAAGGGGTGTGCTTAGTAGGCTGAGAGAGGTTCTCCTCCTCCTCTGCTCTGCCCTGGCGAGACCACATCTAGAATATTGCGTCCAGTTCTGGACCCCTCAGTTCAAGGACAGGGAGCTGCTTGAGAGAGTCCAGTGCAGAGCCACGAGGCTGATTAATGCATCTCCCCTATGAGGAAAGGCTGAGGGATCTGGGTCTCTAGCTTGGAGAGAGGAGACTGAGGGGTGACCTTATAAATGTTTATAAATATGTAAAGGGTGAGTGTCAGGGGGATGGAGCCAGGCTCTTCTTGGTGACATCCAATGACAGTACAAGGGGTAACGGGTGCAAGCTGGAACATAGGAGGTTCTGCTTAAATATGAGACAAAACTTTTTTATGGTGAGGGTGACAGAGCACTGGAATAGGCTGCCCAGGGGGGTTGTGGAGTCTCCTTCCCTGGAGACATTAAAAACTTGCCTGTACGCATTCCTATGTGACATGATTTAGGTGTTCCTGCTCCGGCAGGGGGATTGGACTGGATGATCTTTCAAGGTCCCTTCCAATCCCTCACATTCTGTGATTCTGTGATGCTGTCCTTCCCCAACTGATTCTGTGTGTGCTTCCCACAGGCAGCAGCTCTTCAAAAACTGCTCCCACATGTCTCCGTACCACGGGGTCCATCCAACCCCAGGAGCAAACTGCTCCAGCACAGGTGCCCCATGGGTGGCAGCTCCCCCCAGACCCCCTGCTCCTTCATCGGCTCCTCTCCACGGGCTGCAGCTCTGGCCCGGGGTCTGCTCCTGTGGGGGCTCTCCATGGGCCGCAGCCTCCTCCAGGCCACATCCACCTGCTCCACCACGGGCTCCTCCACCCATGGGCTGCAGCGTAAAGATCTGCTCCATGTGGGACCCATGGGCTGCAGGGGGACAGCCTGCTCCAACAGGGGCCTCTCCACAGGCTGCAGGGGAACTGCTGCTGCATGCCTGGAGCACCTGCTGCCCTCCTGCTGCACTGACGTTGCAGACTGCAGGGCTGCTTCCCACTTCTGTCACGCACCTGCTGTAGCACAGAAGTTTTTTTCCCCTTTCTTAAATCTGTTCTCATAGGCCCAACCACCGTCGCTCCCTGTCTCAGCTCTGACCAGCAGCAGGTCCCTTTTGGAGATGGCTCGAGCTGGCTCTGATCTGACATGGGGCAGCTGCTGGGCTCTGCTCACAGCGGCCACCCTGCAGCCCCCCTGCTACCAAACCCTTGACATAAACCTAATTCAGATACAGGCCAAGGCAATACTTTGCCTCCGAACACCCTGCAGATCCTTGCAACTACATGAGAACAAAATTTGGGGTCACAACATAACTGTCCTTTTAATGGGTGATGCTTCAATGCTAAAGAGAAAACTATAGCAAATGATACCCTTCGCAAACATTATCCTGCAGGGGTTTACAAGTAGGAATGGAATTTAATTATTTTCTCAGAACAGTTTTGCAAAGGTGTCTAGGCATAACAGGCTAGTCCTGTAGAGCCTGGAGAAGGCTGAAAGGGGATCTTATCAGTGTATATAGATATGTTAGGAGAGGGTGTCAAGAGCATGGGTCCAGACTCTTTTCAGTGGAGCCCAGATATATCATGAGAAGCAGCGGGCATGAATTGAAACAACGAAAGTTCCATCTGAATATGAGGAAAAGCTTTACTGTGAGGGGCACAGAGCACTGGAATAAGTTGTCCAGAAAGGTTGTGGAGTTTCCTTCCCTGGAGATACTCAAAACGCACCTGGACGTGGTCCTGGGCTAGGTGCAGTAGGTGACCTTGCTTGAGCAGTGAGGGATGTGCTAGGTGTCTTAGGCAGGCAGGAGCTTCCCCCTGGAAATATGCCTGAAGGCTCCCAGTCAGGAGCTACTTGTGATTCTTCCAACCAGACAGGAGAGCTCTTCCTCTGAACAAGGAAGCAGAGAAGCCACAAAAACGTTGATAAGATTTCTCCTTAACACTAGAGAAGAGAGCAAGGCTGAACCTCAGACTGACCCCCACCACCCCTCCACCTCCAGGCCCCGAAGACCTCGGCAGCCCTCCCAAAGACTGCCCGTGTTGTGGTGGCACAGCAGCGCAGAGACCAGGCCCTCTCCTCCACTATCCCTCAGGCCACAAGCGATGGCACCCCTTCACGCTCTGGGGGCATGGATAGGTTTAGGACTGAGAAGGGCACCTGCAGCACTTGATCGTCGGCAGAGCTTTTATTGCCTGCTAGATCTGGCACCACCTGGCCGTGCCTCCCTTGCCCATCTGCAGGATGTCTGGGTGCTCTGCCCCCTCTCAGCTGCTGTCAGCATGGGGGGCTGCACCACTTGCAGGGAGCCTGATCAATGACAGGGGGGTACAGGAGGCCCCCCCACCATCTTGTGGCACAGGGAGCCGAGGCACAGGATGAGGAGGGGGCTGGAGGCCAGGGCACAGGAGGGGAACTGGAGGGCAGGCCCTGTGCCTGAGGGGCAGCCTGTCTCTCTGGCAGTGAAAATGGCCAGAGAGAGCTGTCCCCAGGAAAGGGGCCCTCTGCCCCCTGACCCTTCTCCTTCCTTGTAAGGGAGTCTTTCAGGCCACAGACACCTCTCCCAACACAGCCATGTTTGGCCATGCGTTGGCCACCATCACAGAGGCTTGCTGATGCCACAGTGCCATCTGCCCCCCATTGTTCCGGGCCCTATAAAAGGCCCCTGCGCAGGGCCCACCACTCGCTGAGCTTCCAGGCCCTCTGATGGTATCCATCATGGATGGGAGGAAGAGGACCTGGAGCGGAGGCTTCCCACCCTTGGGTGGGTCAGGAGAGGATTAATTCCTCAAAGCTAAGAGATGGAGGTCACTGCCTATGATGAAGAAGAGGAGGAGGACTGGCATCTGTCGCAAAAGAGCAGCACCCTGCACTGCAACTAATGCTGTGAAGCCCATGGAGGCAGATCCACCTCCAGATGAAGATCCAATGGAGGTGGATCCACCTCCAGCTGAACCAATGGAGGTTGATGTGCCAGGGCTCCCTGCTGTCAAGACCCATCGGTGGCATCGCAGGAGCACCCAGCCAGCTCCATATGTACGGCCCGTCCTCCGTGCTTCAAAATAACACAGCCATCCTGCTGGTTTGCCTGCAGGGTGGCCTTCTTTCCTGTCCCCCATCCTCTATCCCCCCTGCCCCCACCTCGTCCAGAGGTGTCATCCCTTCTGCACGGAGTCCCAAGGAGTGGGCAAGAGGGAACTTGGCTTCCTCTGGGATGCTGCACCAGGACGACAGAAGGAACCCCTCAGAGAGCCACGGTGGACCTTGGGCCCTGGAGCCCGGCAGTGTCTTGGTCTGAGGACAAGAAGGCTGCCCCAGGCTGCTTGAAGAGGAAACTGCACCTTCCACGGCAACGCACAAAGAGCAGCAGATCAGTCAAAAAGCTGTTAGGGAGATGGCTGCTCCTCTGAAGAAGCAGAAGACTTCAGGTCTGCCGGGAAGAAGTGCTGGAGTGCAGCGTTACTGTTCATTCAGAGAAGAATGAATAAGAGCTTCATTAGGAGCTCTTCCAAAACCAGGTAATAAATAGCAATAAAAACGTAGTAATAAAAAAATAACAGAAGACCAGTTTCCTCTCTTGTTTGGGGACAATTTAGTGACTGCGTCTGGACTCCCACATCCCCTCTGGTGTTCCCAGTACAGGAAAGATACTGATGTGTGTGTAGTGTAGTGGGCCCAGCCCAGGGCATTCAAGACAGTGTGGGCCTGGGGCACACGGCATACAAGGGCAGGCTGAGGGAACTCCTTGGGTCAGAATTAAGGAGAGAAGGCACAGGGGTGGACCTGACTGCTGCCTATAGCTGCCTATTGGGAGCGTGTAGAGAAGATGAAGCCTGAGACTTCTCAGTGGAAAGGCAAGCACCCCCAAGGCTACGCTTGCAGATGGAGACATCCCCATGGATAAAAGGAAAAGTTTGTCCCCACAAGGGTGCTCAGACAGGTGTCCAGAGAGGCGGCACAGTCTCTGTCCTGGGGGACACCTGAACTTGACTGAACAAGGTTGGACGTTCCCATAGGTCACCTTGTCCTTGGTATGCCACTCAGGGATCTTCAGGCAGATGTGACTCCTAGGCCTCCCAGATAAGGAGGGGAGGCTGGACAGCTGGTTGCTTCTTGGACCCTCTGATTTGCCTGTCTTGAAGATGGTCCCAATGTTTGCCTCTTTCTAGTGCTCTGGGACATGTCCCTGCTCCGTGTATGGTCCCTCCCATGGGATGCTGTCTACTGATCACTACTGATCTTCCAGATAGGTGGGGAGGAAGCTGTGTCCCATAGTCTGAGGGGAATGAAGAAAGATTTCAAGGCCTTGGGACAGTTGGTGAAAGAGTCTGGGGCACAAATCATTTTCTTTTCTTTCCTTCCGTTATGGGGTGATGATGTCGGACAGAATAGAAGGATCCAGTTCATAAAGGATTGGCTGTGTGACTGGTGCTACAGGCAGGGCTTTGGGTTCTTGGATATGAAATGCAATAAACAGATTTTGATCCTTAAGGTAGATATGTATGAAAAAAAAAAAAAAAAATAAATCACTATTCCTGTGTGTGACATGAACATATGTGCATTATGAAACCTTTGTGAAGCTGCAGCATATGCTAAAGGCACCAAGGCTCAATGCTTATAAAATATAATTTATTTTCATCAGCTTGGAAAACAACATGAGAATCTGCCTCCTCAAAATTCTTAACAATTTTAGTTTGTTCCAGTGATTCCTAGTCAAAACCCCAGCCTTTAATTTGAAGTATTAAAATGCCCATATCCAGCAGCAAATCACTTTTGAATGCTTTTGCCAGACATTTAAATTTTTATTATTAGCTAATAAATTGTGATTTGAGCAAATGTATTATTTATGAGCATGTGAAATTGCAGTTCTTGCAGTAGCTACATTTAGATCCTTTCATATGGGGTGGTGAATGTACTGTTGACTGTATCAGCCTAATCTGTCATCTGTTGAAATATAACTGATTATCTGGAGGAAAGAAATGTGGAAGATCCGAATCACTGAAATTTCACTAACTCATCTCATATGCTATCACCAAATGAAAATGTTAGTTCAAATTGGATGAAATTAAGACTATTAGAAAACTTGTTTTACTGGGTGCCAGTGACAAGACACACCTGCTGAAGAGAGAATGTGGCAGATTTGAGCATGATTTACAAGCAGAATTCCTTAAGAACTGCAAGTTGACCACACCTGCAAGATAATTAGAAACAGGTTAATCAAACTTGTTTATTCAGTAAAGTTAGAAAGCTCATGCATAAAGAAAAAGCCTGAAATTTAGACATGATGGATTGAGTCATTTTATGGAACAGGATATTAGAAACTAGGTTAAATTGAGTAGTATGAAATCCGAAGTCATTCATGTGCTGACAAGAAGAATTTTTACTAGAAGCAGAAAGCTTCTGATTTGTAAATAACTAAAGGTATAAAAATCTCAATGCTGTTATTGAATTACCTATTGAGTCTGAATTATCCATGTCATCTGTCTTTGCAAAATGTAATTGTGACCTTAAGTTATATCAGGAAAGGTGTTTCCAGGTGAAATGGAAAAGTATTAATGACATTCTGTAAGACACTGGAATGAATTAAAATTGGAACACGTGCAGGAAAGGTTTGGAAGGATGACAAACCTGAAGATATGGTTATACTTCTGTCAGTTGTGAACATGTCTTTGGTAGGTATATGCTAGTTCTTGCAAATCCTAATAATGTTGGAAGTAAGTGTCATAGAAGCATCTCAGAGTTCAGGAAAAGAAAATGACCCAGGTGCTAATTCAGTTCCTCAGACAGCTTTACGGACTCCTCTGATCTTTGTGACTATGAATAATTTTAGTCTGGGAACTAAAAATGGAGTACGTGGATTCATGAAATTCTTTCTGGCGATAGTAGAAGAGGGAAATGCAGAAACAGTAAATGAAAAAGATTCTAATTTTTTGCCTCGACAACAGAAAATTTTACTTACTGGACCAGAAAGTAGTTCTCATTCCTTTGTTTGTCGTTTATAGAATAGTAGTTTGGCTGTATGTAAGCCCCTAATAGTTAAATCATTGGAGAGAGATGATAAAGATACTCTCTCCCTCTGTGGTTAGTCAGCTCTTACACCGTACACAGGATGCATAGATACTCTGCCAATCTTGTCAGCTGCACTTTAGAAATGAAGGTTTACTTGGTATGTCAATTTCAAAGTTTAGCTTTGAAATTTTGCAGCAGAATATAGAGTTTCTAGTGGGATGCTTTTTATAGTGATTTTATAACCATTACAGACTTAAGCCAAGATGATACTAAACACAAAATAATCCTTGAACTTCACACGACTAAGCGATTATGGTTTATTAAAAACAGAAACAAACCTAAAATGTTATTCAACTAATTCTGTGAGACAGAATGTGCTGTTGTATAATAAAAGAAGAAAAATAAGGAAACTTAAGGTCCTACAGTTGTAAAACTATATATAGTTGCCTATTTTTCTCATCCAGCTTTTAAGTTTTGATTCTCACTCATTCCTGACTTAGTTGAAAAAGGTCTATACAGAACCTATCAGTCATCTAAATGATTACGCTAGCTTTATCCTCAGTTAATCTACTCTGATGATCTGGTCTCATTCAAGAAATTCTCAACTTCATCTACATTTGAGGGTAAAGAGATGGTCAACAGTATGAGCTAGATTCTACACTACTTAAGATATATGAGGTTGAAGGTAAAATTTAGTTAGAATTTAATCGAAGGGGTGGGTAGGTAAATAAAGTGCTGAAAACAGTTGTTTTCCATGATAAGGGATACAGTGCATCTTCTGAGAATTTAATAGAATTTAATACTGAAAGAAAAGCAAAACACACACACACAGAAAAAAAAACTCCAAAAAAACCCTAAGCAGCCAGAGTAAGGATACTGATATAGCAATAATGTCTTTGACATTTTTATTAATCTTGTCAGTTTCTATCATATAATTCTAATTATACTACTGTTAGAACTGTAGTACTATTCTATGATGATTTTTTTTTTTTTTAAATGGTCTTTTCATTTAAACTGTGCAAAGAATTGTAGGCATGACAGTGTAATTCAAAAAATCGTAGTGAATTTTCCTCTCTTACCTGCCACAGTATACAATGGCAGAACATATTTTTGTCAGACATGTAGGATGTTTTGTCTAGAAGCCATTCAAACTCTTGAGTCCAATAGTGTCATTTTTCATTTCCTCCTACGCAGTGTCTTTTATTTGGAGAAGAAATTAGTGTTTTTTTTTTTTTTTTTTTTTTTTCCCTAATACAACTAAATATCTTTTCAGAAAAGTTTTAATAAATGTAAGTGGTATCAAAGTTTCCACAGTGACACAGCTGGTAGGTTTCATCGATGATTGCCAGCATTAGCAAAGTGCTGAGACTATTTGAAGGGGAGACCCTGACTCCAGAAGCACTGGACTGTTGCATGCATGTTCTTTGACATATTTCTCCTTTCGTTTGACCCTTTCTGTTCCATTGCTCTTCTTATTTCCAGATTTGAGGCATCTTGTAATATCTGAATTTCTGTCTATACTTTGTTTCTTCACAAGGTACGTTGTGTCTTCCCTCTCATCTCTCTTCTTGTCCCATTAATTTAGAGTTGACTTAAGTCACTCTGTGAAACCCATTTTCCCTCTTCCTCCTCACCTCTAGACTCATGGGTGTTCCTCTGATGCGTTTATCCTTGCTAGCCCCACTAACCTTTTCAGAGATGTTTAGCACTTTCCTTCATTTTGAAGCATTATTTGCATTACTTTGGTTTCTGCAATGCATCACTGAGAGGGACAGGTAACCCGCTAAAACATACAGACATACATTTTGGAAAGGGTGTTTTAAAGGTCACCAGGCTGTGCAAGTTTGACAAATTTCCAATCAAGTGAAGACTACTGCCAGTCTTAATAATAACATATTCCAATTGTGATTGAAACATTAATTATGAGATTGTGCACTCTGGAAATGCTATTTCAGATGTAATCCATGTAAAAATTAGTTCACTGAATAGCTAAAGACGATCAGCTGGTATCTCTCATCTATTCCCAAATGCTTTTTTAATGGCTTTATTTTTGTTTATTTATTTATTTTTTCTGAGAACAGAGCTTGTTTGGGGGATGCTGGAGGAGATGCACAGACATCTCAGGAAGAGATGCTGGGTATTTTTCATAAATATATCAGTCTTGGTCACTGAAGATGAGATCAATATGCTTAGAGATATATAACGAAGAGATCTGAAAGTAAATGCATTGTGGTTAGGTATTTCTGTTTTACATGGGTTAGATATTGCTACTGGTTTTTGCTTCATCATCTGCAGCACTTTTTTTCTTCACCTGTGACATGTAAGTGACCAAGTACATAACTTACTAAGTCAATTGCTTACAATGATATAAAACGAACAGTATTTTTTGTTAGGAAAGGTCACCCAGTCTGTCATGAGGAGTTAACTAAAAATAACTTCCTTGCTTATAAATATTTTGACCTTTCAATTTTTATCTTCCAAACTGTAGTCACAAACAGAATTTTAGCCAAAGAATCGATATTCTTTGGGGGGCTGATCCTTCTTGTGATGAAGATCTTCTTAAGAAATGAGACATGGATAGTTTTCCACATGAAATTTAATTTTGACATTGAAAGAATTAAATAAAGGTAAAACACAGACTAGCCTGAGGCTTACTAGAGAAGAATTAACTTTCCTTTTCTGATATTTATTAACATGTTAACCTTAAGACTGCATTGTAACACTGTGTTCACTACTAATAATTCAGACAGAAATTTGTTTCTGGAAATGTCTGTGATATAGGAAGCTCCTAGGTGGCTTTATAATATTTGCTTCCTAAACGCTTTCATTCTGCAGCACAGTCCTCTGGAAATCAGAGGTGAGGGTGTTTTCTACATTGCTCTGGAAATGCAGCGATATAGAGGTTTGGTGAAAGAATGGAGGAGTAATTATTTTTGATTCTGGTACTGTACCCATTTATTTGGGCAGTTTCTGCACAAAATCTATTTAGCTGCTCTGTGTCTGTTAGCTGAAAAAGTAATGTAACTTTTCCATTTCCTGATTTTAACATCTCAGAAAACTTTACCTTCTTGTTGCTGAAATTATTTGGGTTTCAGATAATGTCACAATGATAACTTGCTAGAATTTATGTGTGCTGTATTTTAGCAAAAGTCAAAAGGTTATTTGATGATATGCATTGTGGATGGATTTGAAATAGCTTACAGTTGTTTCAAATTAAACATTATCAGAAGTAGTTGACAAATTCTTACACTGATCCTTTCTAAATTTATTTATTTATTTTGTAGTTGAATTTATTTGATGGTACCTCTGTGAGGAAAGCTCAAGTGCATTTAATGTAAATTTATTCTCTTCTTTATGAGTATCCCTTACCACAAGTTAATGTCATTTCATACCAAATGACATAGCAGCTGCTGAAGTTAGTTTAATTTTAAAACTTCAGGACCATTCTTTATTTGGTATTTTATTTTATTTTATTTTGGTGAGATACATTAATATAGTGATTATTTTATTTTTATTTTTATTATTTTTTCCCTTGTATGTAAGCCTCAGTTTGAAAGGGAAACTATAAAATAAACTTATTTTTCTGGCTTTTAAAAAGCTTTCTCAACTGAGGAAGAAAACAGTATTTGATTGTAGATGATTCTTTTAAGCACTTTGTTAGTCAGATTCCTGGGGATGTTTTTCCTGAACTACATTTAAATCAGTGGAGGGAAAAATAGGTAATTGTTTTGCAAAATGAAAATGATGAAACAGGTTTTTACAAGCATTGAGAGTGAAAGGGACTTATTAGTGATCATTACTGACTGGGCCTGGTGAGATAGAGAGCATAGTAAGCCTTTATTCATTATTTTTTTTCACTTGATTTTAGATCTTAAAAATATCATTTTAACTTTACATTGTTGAAGAACATATTCTAGGTGTTCAGTTGCAAGGTATCCAGGCACTATATACATCAACAGATAATTCTTTAACCACCTGCAGACCTACATGATTTTATTCAAATTCTTTTCAACATACATAAAAAGAAGAAAAAGCAAAGATAAACTAATTTCACTGATCAAAAAGAAGACAAGGATCTCTGAGGCAAAAGCTTTTTGGTTCTCCATATTTACTTAATAATAGCATTTTATGATCTTTTGAAAATAGAAAGAAGCTCTTCTGAACAACACGCCCAACTTTGGATTACTATTGCTATTGAATAGTGTAATATGGAAAAATAGGAGATTGCTACCCTGTAAAATTTACTATTTAATTGTTCAAGAAATGTATTATCCAGTTCAGTTTTATGCCAAATATATAGTTTCTGCAGGCTTAAAAGTATTGATCCTATAAATTTGAAAACATTAAAAATGTACCTACATCATAAGTATGTCTGCACAACATAAAGTACAGAAAACATATGCATTGTCATCTTTATTCTACTTAAGATGTGATTGGTTGCATCTGTTGTTTTATTATTATTTTTTGTCTCTGTGGTGAAAAACAGGCATAGGTGCATTACTTAGTTGCAATGAAGAAAAACGGTACATTTTTGTATAATTTAGCATTTTAATTTGATTATTTAACTGCCTTTTTTTTTTTTTTTTTTTTTTCCCTATATATTATCAGAAGGTTTATCTCTCTAATGGGAGAAGGGAAATGATCAATTGATTGGGCTATTTTTAACAAGCCTTTTTTTAAAACCTTTTCTGGTACCAGTGGGTACTTCAATTTGTGTCTAAGCCCCAAAAGTATTTTTTTCCTTTTTTCTATTGTGCTGTTTCAATCCTTGTCTAGAAGTACATAGTTCATGTAATGGTAAGATCCTGGAGTTGGGAAATATCATCTAATACGAAGATTTGAAAGTTATAAAATGAAGTACTTTTTCCACCTGTCATACTGGACAAAGCATGAGACAGTCATTACTGGAATGAATTATATCACTTAAAAAAAAACCCTGTAAAATCCCTTTCTGGTGTGAATTATCCGCAGGACTGTTTGTTTTTCATCTCTCTCTGGTGTTTTTCCTTCTCTTCCCCAGGTTGTCCCTGAGGCGAGGCGCCACCATCTTGGCTGCTGGGCGCAGCTGTGCCCTGTGGTGGGGCCATTGGAGCCAGCTGGGACTGGCATGGGGCAGCCCCAGCATCGCCCCATGCAGCAGCACTGCAGTGCCCCAGTACCAGTAATGCATGCTCAGCATAGCCACCATCTCTGTCTCAGCACATGGGGCTGTGGCAACCTCACTTCGACTAGGCTTCAGGGTTTGATGCACCCTAAATATTTACAGATGTCTTTGTGTCTGTTTCTGATCCCTTAATTTGAGCTCCCATGTAATGTGGGTTACAGGAGCTCAGGCAGAATTTTCAGCATTACATGTAGGGGTTAAAGTTAGGCAAGTGTGTTTTATAACAGCTTGTAAATGGTTTAGACACTTAATTTTTAGAGGAGAAATAATTCTTTCAAAGGATTTACTCCAAGTGTGACATCTAGGATACACTTTCTTGAGATTTTTTTTTTTTTTTTTAAGGGAAAGCTTAGTGCAAGGTCCATTCTTTCACATTACTTGTTACACTTTGCCCATGATCAGTTACTCATCTCTCCCTGGCTAGCGTTTCCCATTTTGAACATTAAATGTTATACCTTATTATGTTTTCATTTGATGCATTAGGGAATACACTAAATCAATTTCAAATGTCTGTGCAATATCTGCCAAAAGTTTAAGACATCTAATCATCAACTGATGATGAAAGTGGTTCTCCCCTTAAGTGAGAAATGTAAAGAAATTACTTTCTTCTTTTAGGTTTAGATCACAATATCAGGGAAGGCAGTTCATGTATTAGGGCAAATTATTGTACTTTGTTCTTGGTGGTAGACATAACCAAGGTAAGATTTCACACAAAGCTGTAACAATTGATAGTAGAGAAAAGAGTCTCAGTATGTTCCTTAAAAATACAGATGCTTTTGGTTAAATTGTTTTTTTTTGCACTCCATCTCTTCTCAAGGTTGATAAATAATTTAGTAGGTAAAACAGAATTTTACTGAGGAGCAGAAATGTGGTGGCTTAGTGATACATAGAAGGTATTGCATCATTCAATAATTAATAGAGGCTTGCAGGTCATGTCAAGTCAGCAGAAGCAAGCTCCGCTTATGATGTGCCTTAGTTCTTGTCACCTCTGAGAATTGAGGCTGTACTGATTATTGCCACGTAGAAAAAAATTCCCTGAGTGACATTAATGGGCTGTCCTACAGCTACGAACTATTGGCCACTTATGTGCTGGGTATAATAACAACTTAGAACAAGAATGACAGCTGGATTTTACCCTTTATATTTGGTAGCTGTTTCAAGCTTTTAAATGGCAATGGCTTTTTTTTTTTTTTTTTTTTTTTTTTTTTTTTGAGTGCCACAGCATGTGAGCATTTTGAATAATTGTACTTCTAATATACAATTGTGATTGCTGAGGGAGAATGAAAGGGCGTTAAATGTGACGTCTAATAAAGAAAAGAACGAGAAAGGATATATTCATCAAAGGGACTGTAGGGATGCACTTAGAAGATGGATTTTTTTTTTTTTTTTTTGTATTGTTTTGTTTTTCAAGAGAATTTGATGGAAAGATATAACTGAATGCACCTTTAGAACAACTTCAGGATTCACATCAGGGTGAGATGAGAAATGTCTTTTAATTTATGGTCTGTACAACAGGATTTCAGTCCTGAAGACTAAATATGTTGAAGAAATGTTTGAAGACTAACTCTCTACTGTTAGCCACCCCTCTTCTTCTTCATGAACAGAGTATACCAAGTAGGCTATATAGAGGATTTTGTTGGTTCCATTTTTAAGTTTGTCTGCAGTGCAATATTTACAGATTCTACTTTAAAGACTGATTTTTATAGACTTTTCTATGGAACTCTCTCTCTCCCTCTTTTTTTTTATAGTAGCCAATGCTTCAGAAATATCAACAACTTTATATTTGAAACACCCCAGTTTTTGAGGTGTCTGAAATCTCAATTTTTGCCCTTCCCAATTTTCTGGGTTAAAAATATTCAAATTTATTGGTGTGCCTTATAGAAGAGCCCAGAACCTTCTCTGGGAAGGTATTTAGTGTTCTGTAACATTTTGCATTGAAAGTATATCAAATACCCTTCTGCATACTGGAACTCTCAAGCAAGCACCCAGAACAGCTGCTGATCATCTGAGGAAAATCTGATTAAGGCCTTGATGGCAAAAGCTGAAATAGCCAAATCCTGGCTGCACTGTTTAGAGTCAGAAGTTGCTTTATTCCTCAAACCTACCTCGCTGTCAGAGGATGGCTGCACAACCTCTCTGCAGCTGAGGAAATGGGGCTTTGGTAGAAGCAAGCACTTAAGCTATTTACTGTCAAATGGCTGCCTCCTCCCTCTGTTTGTTTGCAGCTTTTCTTCTGAATCCTTACTTTGGAACAAATCACTTCTCCATGGAGTCACAGTGGGTAGTCTCTTAACCTAAGCAGTAATATCCTTCCTTGACTTTTAAGGTTTTATTTCCAGATGTATCTGGTCTTGTTCGGGT
>CM021766.1:81534622-81551734 GCA_011076525.1 Nettapus auritus
GATCTCCAAGATTCTTGTCTGCCCACCTCGTTGTAGCATCCTTATTAAGCTATGCCCATTTCTGTGAATTAAGTTAATCTACTCAAGGCCAGAGTGGATGGGGCCTTGCACAACCTGATCTGGTGGATGGCATCCCTGTCTATGGCAGGGGAGTAGGAGTTAGATGATCTCTAAAGTCCCTTCCAAGCCGAGCAAATGAACAAAATTTAGAATAAATTAACAAATTTAGAACAAGAGGGAGCTGTTCTAAGAAAAACTGTCTCCCAAGGGCAATTGTTGTTATGGTCCCTTGCCAAATACAAATTTTTAGGTTTGTAATACTGCATGTAAAACTTTAGTTATTTAAAATGCCACCTTCACTTCTGGCAATCTCAAAAGTGTCATTCTGTTACACAGCAATAAACTGTGGTCTGAAACTGTAGTTAATAGGTGTTACCAGTAATACTAGTTTACACACAAGGGAGAATAAACATGAAAAAAAAAATCAACAGAAAATCCCAAACACATGAAATTCTCCCAGGAGAGACCAGTTCTACTGTTCTGATACAGACGTTGACAAACCTTCACTAACATGATGACAAGAGAAGATTAAATACCCTGAGCATTCATTTGGTATGCAAACATTTTTGCCTTGTTCTTTTGATCAGAAAAATGAAGGTGGAAAAGGATAATATTGTGTAGTGGGAATAAATAAATGTAGTGCTAGAAGTATCTTGCCTAGCAGAGAGAAGGCTTCTTTTAGTCTCTAGGAGGGAGAGCTTTAGAACAGCAGTATTCCTTAATACCCCACAGTATCTTCTTTTTCCCAAAGTCCAATCAGCTGACTAACCAAAGCATTTAGATTTTGATAAGTGGAGTCTTCTGGAAGTTAGGTCCACTGTAGCTTACTCAGCAAACCTACCAATAAACAGGTTAACAGGTTTAAGTGAATTAAGAGAAACTGAACAGATCCATTTGTATTTATCTTGAAATAAAAAGAAAGACCTCTGATATGTCATACTTTCCAAGGCTGCTTCTGTACCCCCATGATGCTGTGGAGAATCTGAGAAGGGGCTAAATAAGGGCTGTTTTGCTTCAGTGTCCACATATATTTCTTGATTGCTAAATTCTTTTTAAATAGAGATCTTTTTTCAAACATCTCTGACTTCTGATTTTTAGAGAACTCAATCATTTTTACCATGATCTGATTTCCTTTCGAGAAAGGAAAGGCTGCATTTCTCTCTGTACTGCTTATTCAAGGCTAGTATCAGGCAACAGTCTCCTTGACTACTAACACAGCTTCAAGTTCTGAGTTTTTCCCCTTTCTTTCAACAGTTTCATGCTTTGGATTTGCAGAAATTTATAACCTCAGGGAACAATACTTCAAGGTTAATGCAGTCAGCCTTGACAATCCTCCTCCAGAAAAAATTATACATTGCCCTGTATAGGAACAGCTGTGATACTGCACAAATATCAAACATTTCAAGTATTTCAGATGCTGTATGAACTGCTTGTATTTTTATTTGCTCTTTGTCTTCCTTGGGATAACTTTTGCCTTTTGAAGTGTTTTTCTTTCTATTTTTCTTTTCATTTTTTATTTTTTATTTTTAAATATCATGCTGAAATTTAGCAATATTATAGATGATTAAAGCATGAGGATATGAAATCATATTATTTAACATATGTGAAATAACACACTTACAAAGAGAAATATATTAGACTATTATCAAATGACATTGACAGGATCCTGGGGTTTGTTGGTGAAACAGAATGAGAAAACTTTTATGGCTCTTGACCATAAAGAAAAATGAGGGAGAAGTTGGATTTGCCTTCTGCAGAAGCCATAAAGTTAATCATTATATTTAAAATATGCTTAAACAGACTGTATTGATATCTGAGTTGACTGATAACACAAAAGGTAAATGGTACTATCGAGTCACAATTAATATGACTTCTAAGACAAATGGAGAGCCAAAATGATGCCAGATATTTAGTAACCCTATTCCTACTTATATAGTTCTCCAAATTAATGAGGTATAAAGAGTTAGGAGTGCACTGTTAAAAAATACTTTCTCATGGCAATTTCCAAAGAACAGTGGAAACAAAGAGTAACATAATCATCTATTTATGCCTTCCTGTGTAGAAAGCAGATCTAGAAAAGAACAGAATGACAGCTCAGGCAGAAAAGGACTCTAACTCAAGAATGTAAACTCTGCTTTATAACAAGTTATTTTCTTGTGCTGTTACATGGGCACATTGGTTGATTTAGTAATAGTGAAGTATGACAAACATAATTTTGTTATGTCAAGAAGAGGAAAGATCAGTTGAAATAACAGCAACATACAGGAGTAGCACTATATTAATCCTTATATTTTGGACTAGCATCTCTTCAGACCTCTGCTTTTTTGAATTGTCATGCAAATGGCAACTAGTGCAATGGAGATTCAAAAGTCATTAATCCTCAAATTAAAATATAGCAATTTCTCTGTGTAACCAATGCTTTTTAAAGAATACTTATTTTCACAGAATCACAGAAAAGTCTAGGTTGGAAGAGACCTACAAGATCACCGAGTCCAACCTCTGACCTAACACTAACAAATCATCCCCTAAACCATATCCCTAAGCTCTACAATCTACATATCCCTAAGCTCTATTTTGGTATACATTAAGCCTTCCAGCTCTCAAATTGCAAGAAGGTAGTGAAAATAACTTTTGAAAACACATTTTATTACAACTTCTTGTAGAAATACGTCCTAAAAACAGGTATTAAATGAAACACATCATCTCCAGCATAAACGTAGAGTAGACTTACCTTGACATCTACTATTAAATTTGTTTTGGAGGAGGCACCTACAGTACTATTCTATCATGTAATGAAGAATTGTTGGTACAGTGTGCCTCATGACAAAAAGAGGGGTCCATATGTGTGATATATCTCACTGCAATATTCAAGCCTTTCTATAAAACTTGTTTTGGATCTTGGTGGAGAAAATAGACTGCAGATTGCTGCAGTAGAGGAAATTATTATTAGTCAGTTATAGTTTCTTTGACCACTTAAGGAGAGATTTCAATGGGATTCTCTTTTTGTCTTTATTTTCTTCAGTATATTAAGTGAAAAAAGCTCTTATAATTTAATAAAGTGACTATTTTATTTAGGTTATGGATTTATTTTTTATTTTTTATTTATTTTTTAAACCTAATGAAAGACCTCATAAATCTGAAATTTCGTGTAAGGCTGAATGTCTGCAAATTTGAGGTTTCCTTGCATGGAAACAAGGATAGAACTCCTTCATTTACTGCTTTTCCTTATTCATGGAATCTCTGTTGCAGCATAGAACACAGACTTCATTTATCCATTAATTGCCTTCAGACAGGTTTGATGTTTTGTAAAACATATGCTGTGCATTTGGTCCTCCATAAATTACTGTCCACAACTTTGGGATTTTTTTTCTCCTTTCTACTATGCTCTGGAAAGATCTTACTGATATTCCTATATAATGGTATACAGCAGCTTGTGATAATATTATGTGTGGAGGAAAGAGTTAAATGTTATTCAGCTATTGATCAAAAACCTTGTCATGCCTGTATATTATCCTCTCAGCAAAGTAGCTGAGCTCTCTGTCAGACTTTCATTTTGCATGATTCTAGTGTAAGTGCCACAAAGGAAAAATATTTAAATCCTATAGGCTTAACAAAAAACAGCATACTTGTGAGATGCAGAATTATGATCCCACCTGAGCGTGCAATCAGGCGTTAGAGGGTCTGATAGCCAAGGAATTATGGAAGTGACTGTTTCTTGAAGTTAGACATGGAGATTAAAGCTAGTCAAAAAAGGTTTGCGAATCTCAGAAACTGTGTGATATGATGAAGTCCAGACTGATGATAGGTGCGAGCAAGTACCTTTGTGTTCCTGATTTTCTGTGGCATGGCTTCCCAAACCTGTATTTCCATCTCTATTCATTTAAACTTCCATAGTTCAGTCCCATCTCTGCCAGCCCTACTACTTCAACAAATTCGGTGTTGTAAAAACTCAATTATAATGTTGTAAAAACTGTCAATTATATCATATTCCTATAGTACATCCTTTTCCTCCCTTAATGCATTGGAAAATGCATTCTTGGATGCTTCAGTTACTTGATTTCAGGTATATTTTATACCTTTTGTTTTTCTGTTTGTACAATCTGTCAACTTTTCTCACCTTTTCAGTAAAGTGCAATCACTGTGGATAGCTTTGGGACATTGTGTCACATTCCCCAGTTTGGCTTTTTTGGCTGATCTGCCTCTGGAATGTTGACACCAACATCACCTGAATCTAGGGGTTGCAAACTCCTCAGTCTTTACATTGCCTAAAGATGTTTCATTCAGGTTGTTGATACTCTGAATTTCTATTACAATCTATTTTGGAAAAGTATGACAGGATTGGTGGAATTTAAAACTTAGAATTTTCCTACTCATTGTGATATCTAACTGAACTTGAATGTTCAAGTGTACACTTGAAACCTATTAAAATCCTAGGGGGTGCTGCTCTTTAGCATGACTTGCTTTGATGAATATGAGCTTTGAGCATGTTCCTCTGTCCTCTTTCTTTCAAGTTGGTCTTTTTACTTGTAGCAATGGCTGCCACTGTTGCAGAAGAACTACACTGTTAGATAGGATGTCCTCTTGGTGTTGCGTGCTGAGACTTAAGAAACAACAGCTCCACTAAGATTATTTATTTATTTATTTTTAACCTACTGACTCATCCAGATGATAAAATAAATAGTTTGTTGGAGGTGAGCCAGTAGTGAAGCTGATGCCCCCCAAAGCCTCTTAGTTATACTCCTTCAATGAATTTCCAGGCAGGGTGACCGCAATGCAGTACAGTAGATTGTTCAGACAAGGTCAGACTAGTATTCAGCAGAATGCAAATAGAAACTGTAACTCAGAACAGGCATATCTCACTCTGTCACATATGCTGCTTGCTCACAAATTAATAACTCTTTCAGGATCTAAATGAAGATGTTTTTCAGCCCTCTTCACTATTTTTGCAGCAACTCTAACATTCTTGGGCATATCTGACTTGCATATTTAATTTTATTTTTTAAGTGAATTGCAGGGCTGAAAAAAAAAAATCATTGGCTAACTGCTTATTTCCCACAAAGTATTACTGTACATTGATATTTTAGTTTGCAATACTGTCTGCATGCTGTCCATATATCAATGGCTTGAAAGGTATCCCTTAAGCCTCTGCATCCTCATGATGTGGGCAAATGCTGTGCTTTCCTTCTGTCTTTAAAAGGTGTGGTTATCACAGCAATACCTGCTGCAGAAGATTGATACTCAAGCATTTCTTTTTGTCATTAGATAGTACTACTGTCATCTTAGGAAGTCATGGTGTTGTTCCTTTCTGCTATCTCTGCTTCTGGGTCATTGTACTACAATTCTCCCTATAGAGGATCACATAAGTTTTTCAGGAGGTGGTATGTGAAGCCCCAGCATATAACAGATGCTGAGGTAGAAATACTCTTGTAATATATTGGAGTGCCTGTGTCTGTGTGTGAAGAAAAGCTTCTTCAAGCACAGCTGACTGAAGCCTTCCAGATGGAAAAGATGAAGATCTCAGTGTTGCCTCTCCCTTGCTTTGTCTGTGGCAAAGATTGTGCTTCTGGGGGCTAAGAAGAGGTTCTGAGGCAAAGAAGAAAGCATCAAAATGTGCATGCCATGGGTCTTATTTTCAGATCTCTGTCAAGAGAAGATATGTGCTCTGTGGCGTCCACATGTGACTCTCCAGCTGTGAATCACAGGATGGAGGACTTTGCAGTAAAAGGTTGCAGTAGGGAACCTGAGACTTCCAGGACAAAGGCTAGAAAGAAGAATTCTTCCCTATATCCTTGCAGACTGTTCTTTCCTTGAAGGTGGGGGAGCAGTCACTACTCAAGATGAATTGAGAAGCTAAGGAATAAGCAGAAGCCTGAACATGTTTCAAGAAAATTGCTATTTGGCTCAGAGCTAGTTTTAATTTTCTGAAATTTGAAGATCCCTTCAAGTCTTGCAGAGTAAGTTTTTGCAAGTTACTTCTGGTGTCGATTTCCACCTAATTTTCCTGGCTTCAAAACTATGACTTCTATCCTAGCATAGTCTGTCCTGAAGTACCAATTACTGAAGCAACTGGGGAGAGGGTTATGTATGTACACCTGCTGTCCTAGAGGAAGAGAAGAGAGAACAAGGGAAGAGAACATTAAGATGAAGAAAACATGAAAAGAGAAGGTGGAAAAAGAAAGTGAAATGAACAAAGAGGGAAAAGATCCAAAAATGTAAAAATAATTAGCCAATAGCATGGCAAAAAGTGAAATGAATAGCAGGGAAAAACACACAAGTCTTGGGCATGGTAACATCCACTGAGTAAATATCATGATGCACGAGAGCTCTCTTGGTTTGCTTTCAAACTCTGGTAAACATGGGAAGGCTTCCTTCTGGTAGGGTGGAACAGCTGGAGTCAAGCAGGGTGGGAAGACAACAGGTAGTTCAATAGGTCCAGTGGTATTCCTAGCAAAAGGTGTTAGATGCTGCTTTCAGTACTTTTTCCACTCTTCAGAAGAAATGCGGTATTTTCATCCTTTTTGGCCTAAACTATCCTTACTGTCCCCTTAAATTTTGGATAGTGATTCACTTTAAACTCTGCTCTGCCCCTTTCCCCTTACACCTAGATATTTGAATGGGATAAACATTACTATTTGGTATGTTTTTGGGACAGTATTTGGTAAAGTGGTATTTGCAGCACTCTTCTTTGTAGTGTGGTTGTCTGTAAATTATATATTCAACAAAAGTGATAGAAAAAACAGCTAGAAAGACTTGATGAAATTTACCACAAAAGAACCTTGAAATTGTTTTTGGCTGAGTTCACATATGTTTATCACTGTGGAGAAACTTGTTTATTTCATCCACCAGCTTTGTGGCCCAATCTAAATGGATGATAAATTTTTCCTTTATTTTTTGCATTGATTGCTTCAAAGTTTTGAAACTTTTTCTTTGCTTAGAACTAGTGAAGACTAGATGAGGTTCTTCCTGGCCAAGAGTACTATCCTCTGATGGGGCATATTTCAGTTGCCCTGAGATTAGATGACATGTACTGGGTTAAAATATGAAGGAAATAGAAATTTCACTATTCCTTATTCTTGTTTAATACCTCTAGCTTTTCAAGGTTTCTTTTTCTTTTCTTTTTCCTCCTCTTTTAAAATTTGTTATAAATTCACTAGTTTATGAGTGCATGTTTCAGACTTTGAATAGGAGTGTTGTATTCTTGTTGAAGTTGTACCTTGTGAGAAAAAAAAATCTGTTAATGAGCATCAGCTGGTGCCATTTCCTTATCAGCTTTTTTATTTTATTTTATTTTTTTTTTGGATTTTGGAAGAAGAAATTGTGAACTGTATGTAGACTAATGATATGCTAATGGCTTTTTTTTGAAAGACATTACTTGTTTTCCTGCTATTGACATTTATCACTAGAAGACAAAATTATTTAAAAAGTACTCAAAATATTATTTTTTTCACCTATTCAGTTACTTTATAAGACTTTGTTATAATCTGCAAGTTTATTGTCATCAAACGTAGCAAATTTCCAGATCTGTACCTGAATTTTCACTCAGCATTTTTTTTTTTTCTGTTTAGGTATTTGATTGCTATTCTGGGCTTGGTGGATTCTTTAAGCTTTAAACTAGGAGAAATATAGTTATATAAGCAATGTAATAAGTAAAGTTATAGCACTTCTTGAAATCATTCAGTATTGCTCAGAATGTTGTGGTCCCTCTAAATCATTTAAAACATATGACATATTCTAGTGCAATTAATAGAAAAATTGTGAACTGTTATAATTCCTACTGCCAAATTGTGTTTTCTGCTAAAATGCTAACCTCTTTAAGTTTGTGTTCTCATGCATTCACTAGATATATTGTATTACACTTAACTTTGCTGTATTCACTGCTCATTTTTCTTTGGAAAGAGCCTTTAAAAACTTATCTGGGAACACCTTTAGAATCTGACAACTTTTCCTCATCAGGGCTTGCAACAAATGATTAGAGGAGAAAAAGAAAGGAACGATTATATCCTAAGGCAACCTTATTTATTTATCAACAAAACAAAATTTACAAAGGCTAGAGCATGGCTTCAATTACTACTAATTCAAAAACATTTCTTATTTCTCTGGGAAAATCACTTGTTTTGTGTAAATGTAGTGGGTTTACGTGGCAAGGTTTTGGTAGGAGGGGGGCCATAGGGGTGGCTTCTGTGAGAAGGATCTAGAAGCTGCCCCATGTTTGGTAAGGGCCCCACTGCTGACCAGAGCTGAGCCAATAAGCGATGTTGTTTTGCCCCTCTGTGAGAGCATATTTAAGACAGGGAAAAAACGCTGCGCCACTCAGCAGCTGGGAGGGTGAGAGGAGTGAGAAACAGCCTTGCAGGCACCAAGGTCAGTGAAGAAGGAGGGGGAGAGGTGCTCCAGGCGCTGGAGCAGAAGTCCCCTGCGGCCTGTGGTGAGGACCATGGTGAAGCAGGATGTCCCCCTGCAGCCCGTGGAGTACCACGGTGGAGCAGGGTTCCCCGCTGCAGCCCGTGAAGGAGACCACGGTGGAGCCTGTGCCCCGAAGGAGACTGCGGCCTGTGGAAGACCCCTGCCGGAGCAGATTCCGGGCCGGACCTGTAGGCCGTGGAGAGGAGACCACGGCAGGAGCTGCTGCCCGTGGGGGACCCAGGTTGGAGCAGTTTGCTCCCGAGGGATGGACCCCGTGGTACAAACCCATATCTGGAGCAGTTCTTGAAGAGCTGCTGCCTGTGGACAGCCCACGCTGGATCAGTTCGGCAAGGACTGCATCCCGTGGGTGGGACCCCACAGCACAGGGGACAAGAGTGACCGAGAAGGAGCGGCAGAGAAGAAGTGCTGTAGACTGACCATAACCCCCATTCCCCCGTTCCCCTGCGCCACTCGGGGGGAGGAGGTGGAAGAGGGTGGATGGGGGGGAAGGTGCTTTTGGTTTCTTTCCTTTGTTTCTCACTTCTCTAGCTTGTTAGTAATAAGCAATAAATCTTACTTTCTCTCTATGCTGAGTCTGTTTTGCCCGTCACGATAATTATTGTGCGATCTCCTAGTCCTTATCTCAACCCTTGAGCCCCTTTCATCGTATTTTCTCCTTGCTCCTCTTTGAGGAGGGGGAGTGAGAGAGCGGTTGTGGTGGAACTCGGCTGCCCACCCGAGTAAAACCACCACAGTAAATCAACTTGGCTGCTCACTTTTTTTTTTTTTTTCCCAACGGAATGAAACATCAGGTAAACATGTATCTCTTTTTGTGGTTAAACTGCAAACCAGCTATTTTTAAATTGAGAGTAGATAATCTGAAGTATTTTTTCTTCATTTAGGGGATGAGATCTCAATTCTCAATGTCTGTATTACCTGTGAGAATTTGACATTCAAGAAAAATTAAGCTGTTAGGAACCTGTGGTAGTATTCACTGTACAGTGTTCTCTGGGCTCCTGGGAGCTAAATGAAAAAAAAAAAAAAAAAAAAAAAAAAAAAGTTTTTCATAGGTTTCAATTTCTCATTGTTGAATCTGACATGTTGGGTCTGTCTCTCTGGTCTTGTTGATCTCCTAGCCCTCCATGTTCTCACTCATAATCTTGTGGTGCCTTTGCTGCCTTTACAAACATGTCCCTTTTAGTCCCCCAGTATATTCAGTCAGTGTTCTCTGTTCCCTGACCTGGACTTCCAAAGGGCTGATGTTCTCTTTTGACACAGGCTAATGCTATTGCTTCACATGCCTATATTTAGGTTCAAATTTCCAGTGTAGTCTTTTTCATTCATGAACTGCATTCCTTTATCCTGAAATCAATGAAACCATATTTTTTTCTCTCATTTGAGGGTGAATAACATCTGAGCCCTGTTACATTTTGGACTGCTTTCAATTCTTCCTGTCCACTTGAGTAATCTATTACCCAGGGTACATTCTTACCTGAGCTATATATATAATGTATTAGTATATTAGTATAAAGTGCTAATTGGATTGACCAGCAAGGCCAAAGGGTCTTATGGCACCATACTAAATAGCGGGCCTCTCAGAAAGCACCACGAAGCCAGTGATAGATTAAAATCCTGCTAGTTGTTACTAACTTTCTTGAATGGGGGACAGCCTAAGACTGGTTAGGTGTAACTTAGCAAGTAAGAGTTGACAGTACTTTTGGCATATGTATAATATGGAGGATTAATAGACCATTGTCAGGCAAGTATAAAATATTTGCATAAGATATCAGAAATGCTGTATTTGTGGTAAGTCAGGATGTTCATATAGAACAGTATGGTAACTCAAATGAAAAGGGAAGGTAACCAGCCACAAAATGCAAATTGCTATATTAACTTGGTATGGCCAAATACAAACGTGTGTTGTATAGGGTGGTGGTGGAATTACCATCCCTGGTGGTGTTTAAGGAAAGGTTGGATGTAGTGCTTAGGGACATGGTTTAGTGGGTGATATTGGTGGTAGGGGGGTGGTTGGACCAGATGATCTTGGAGGACTTTTCCAACCTTACTGATTCTGTGAAGTAAATTACATGGACTAGCCCATAACAACAGCAAGAGGAGTTGACACACATACACAGTGTTTCATTGTAGTTGCGGTCATGTCTGCTTCCATCCTCCTGGCAAGTTACTGAATTTGTCACCTATTTGTCTCTAATGTGGTGGTCCATCTGTGTTTAACTTTTGTGCTGACCTTGAAATTTGAACTAAAAAACATCTGTTTTCACCACTTGGCTGAGTGTTGCTTAAAAGCACACTTGCAAAGACCAGATATTTCAGAAGACGTTGGTTTTCCACTCTTTCTGATCTGTCTTGGAGACAGTACAAAGGTCTTGGCATCTACTCTTGAGGCTCTATTCTGGTGTAGTAAGGGCTGGGAGAAAAAGTAAGTCATTTGTTAAGTGGTTTATTTTAATTTACTGATAGGAAATGAAGCAACCTGTGAAGCAACTTTAGCTATATGCCTCTGAAGAGGTTTTGTTCTTAAATTCACCTTTCTGGACTTGCTCTACCTTTTTCCGGACAGCAAAAGCGATTTTGCATTACTTAGCGTTCTTATTTTCATTTAAATATGGAGTTGGTGTGTTTTATAGACCCATCAAGTAAGCAAAACGAGGAAAGTTACTGGAAATGATGGTAATCATAATTTGATTTCGAAGGGCCTAAAGGAATAATGGATTACCTTATGTTGCTGTTAAACAGTTAGAACAATGTAGTATACCTAACTATTTACAAGCATATATAAAGAAGCTGCGCACATACAAAGCTTTATGATAGCCATTAAAGGTTATGAGATTTCACAGATTACATGTGTCCTTCTTCAGTAATTCCCTTTAGATTTGGCTTGATTGCTTCAATTCTTGTTGCACAGTATAAGATCCAGGAAACAAGCTGTTTATTTTATTTTACTTTGTAATGTGGACAATATAGAAAATATATTAAAAAAATGCATAGAGATTACATTAGGTTTAAAAGGCCTGATTAAATTAAATTGGCAGAAGAAAATTCTCTTATTAAGGAATTGCCAAAACACAAGTACTAAGAAATTGCAGTTCATTTCAACCCTAAATTTTCATACTAAAGACAAAATGACAGAACAGAGATTGTGTGGGCCTCATTCAATTTCAGTTTGCATTTTTAGTAATGACATACACTAATTTATCTTTCCTTTTCCAGCAATGAGTTTTTATACAATATTTATTGTGATTTTGGAGTGAGTCAACTGGTCAGCTGTTGGCCTCAAATACCCTTTCACTAACCAGCTACCTAAGAGTGAAAAAATGTGGAACCTTATCACTGGGGGTCCTTAAATGTTTATTTTTCTGAAATATGCATATACATTTCAGCTGATTTTCTAGAATAGCTGACTTTATATTTCTTGCTTAATTTTATGTATGCATGTATGGGTATGAACAAACATGAACTTATAAAATTGTATGTTAGTAAATATAGCTATTTGTGTTTTACATAAGATGATAAAAATAAACTGTGGTAATTAAACATCAGGTCTGTAAATTTAGCTTCCCAAATGCAAATATACTGAAGATCACTTGTTATTCACCTACCAAGTCAGTATGTTTGAATTTTGGTTATAGCATTTTCATTTATTTTGCTTTGTTTTTAATGAAATAAGTTTGATGCCCTCGATTGAGGGAATTGACACAAGAGCCTCAGCTGCAGTGTTTTGTTAATATGGATACAGTTAAACATTAGGTTAGTACTTCAAAATGTTTTTGTATGCATGCTTTTAGTCTGCTTTAAAAAAAAATACCATCTCCCTTGCATTATTCTTTTTAGTACTGCATTGAAGCAGTCCTTTTTCAATTACGTGTAAATATTTGACTGCACTTTTATATTGAATTTAAAATTGGAAGATAAATAACAGCTGATGGTTCTCCTCTTAGGTATAATAGGCCTAGATGTTTTCCTTAACATCATACATATTTAAAGCACATTTATTTTTGTTACATGTGTGAAACACATATATAGGATTTAGATATAATTTAATTTTTATCTTTTAGGTAATTTGAATTTGTACTACCTGTTAAGGAAAGAGAGCAGTAATTGAAAGTACATGAATTTACCTTAGACGTTTGAAGCAGAATACACTTTATGCAGATTTCAAAAACGAATATCTGTGAGGCTGTATGTGTTAAGTTGACAAGGATTTATGGATGGGAGGGAGTAAGTTTTATTCCATGACCAAAGTGGTGGAATTCTAATTTATCATTATGAAATGTAACACATTACTTAGAAATTAAGCACTATGCTAATTAAGTGCTATGTAGAAAAACTGACTAAGTGATTCTATGGCATGTTTTGTGAGAGAGTAGATGACTTCTTTAAAAATAAAGTTTATAAAGACTGTTCTTGACAATATCCTGTTCTAAAATTTTCTGTTCTGTGTCTAAATGTCAGGAATGTTGAGGTTTTTGTTGCAAGTTAGCTCATGGGCTGATGTTTTCTAAGGTTTTTCCATAAAGAAGTAATAGCTATCGAACAGTTCTTGTGCCACTGTATTGTGTCTTAAGGCACCGACAGTCACGAGCCTCTGTGAAGGTTTATTTAAGAAAGGGCAAAATGCTTCCTGGCAGTGAAGAATGAGGGGAAAAAAGTGTGAGAAACAGCCTTGCAAGCACCAAGGCATGAGAGGAGGTGGAGGAGGTGCTTCAGATGCCAGGGAAGAGATTCTTCTGTGGCCCATGGAGAGGAACATGGTGGAGTAGATATCCACTCTGCAGCCCATGGAGGACCAAGGAACAGAGCAGGTTTACCCTGAAGGACTGCAGCCCATTGAAAAACCCATTCTGGAACAAAGGAAAACTGTGAGGAGAAAGGAGCAGCAGAGAGGAGGTGATATGGACTGACCCCAAGCCCCCCTGTCCCCATCCACCATGTACTGCTTGGGCTGGGGAAGGAGTGGGAAATGGAAGAGTGAAGTTGAGCCTAGGGAAAAGGTTGTGTGGTAAGGGTGTTTTAGTTTTTGTCTTTGTTTCACACTGTCCAAATCTATTTAAAACAACAATAAATGAGATTATTATTATTATTATTTTTTTTTCCCAGATAGAGTCTGTTTTGCCTGTGATGGTAACTGATAAGTGATCTCCCCGTCTTTATCTTGACCCAGAAGCTTTTTCGTCTTATTTTCACTCCGTGTACTATTGAGGATGGGAAGAGAGAAAGCAACTGGTTAGGATTCTGGCAGCCAGCAAAGATCAAGCCACCATAGCAATATATGAATTATATGCAGTCCTAGGAATGATCATTTAGTTGAGATCAGAGTCCCAAGGTTTGCTGGATCATGCTGCATTAACAAATTGAATTTTATTCTTGCAATTTTCATAGCATGATTGACGATTTCATTAGAACTGACAGAAGGGTTCTAGGCAAATGATTACTAAAGTTGGTTGATGATATCTAGAGACATGCTACAAGGCTATCTTTGTCAACTGTCCATTATGTGTTTATTTATTTATTTACTAAGAGTGGTGTTTAAATTTCAGGAAGCTATATATGCTTTATACTTCAGAAAATGTAAGCATTAGTGAGGGCAGCTTAACCTCTCAGAGGCTGAAGATGATTTTTTATTTTATTTTATTTTTTTAATTGAACATTTTTACATTTTTGCATGTATGGCCAAACATGTTTTTGCTAGTGAATGATTGAATACTGAATGACGTTAAGATGAAATCACTGGTTCTCCTTTATCAAATCAAAGAACCACATGCTTTGTAAGTAATATTGTCTAGGTTTTAAAACGGATGTTCAGACATTCCAACTGTATTGTATACTTTGTGGTTTTAAAATCAGGCTTTTTCTGCATATGTTCTATATATTTAGCCCAGCTCCCAGATATTTGATACTTTGTGAGCTGCAGTTTCAGGCACATGCCAAATCCCAATTGGCTATCACTTTATGGGAAACAGTGCTTTGGATGCAATAAGGAAACAGACAAGCAAGCAGTTGATCCTGTTACTATTTTCTGCTTCTGAGTAATGCACTTAACATCGTTACTTCATTTTTCTGGTTTAGCAAATTTGGATGGTAGAGGTCTATACTAATTATTAAGTACTAGAAAAAAGCTAGCTAAATACTTCTGCCTGTGAACATCAATATTCTAGTTAGAATGGTACTCAATTAAACTGATCTTTTTCATCAGATGTCTGGCTGGGTTTTTGTGAGGCTGCAACAGAAGTGCTTCTTACCTCAAAAATTAAATCCTTACTACTTTTTTTCACTGGTTCTCAACTTTTTATATCCATGAGAATTTTTGTGTCTAGCTCAGCTTCTGTTTTTCAGTCTTTACAACTGTGAAGATTCTAGAACATATAATGAATGTCTTATTTCGGTAAACTGTGCTGTTATTAACTGAAGGATTTATTTATTTATATATTTATAAGACTGTTTGTGCTGCCAAAGAATCATTCTGAAGATGTTAATACACCTCCCAGTGAGTTTTGATGTTTACCTTCCAGCAATTTGATAAGGTGTTTCTGAAGGTAGAATAGATAAAATAATTTTTGTTACATCTTGCTAGATAATAGAACAGCAGCTAAAATGGTTTTTAATTTCTTATTGGTACTTGTTAATAAATGTGGCCATTTGGAACATATACATTTTATATATTAACTCACTGCATATGCTTTGTCATATTGAAGATGGGAAAGAATGTGAAAGACTGCATAAAGCTTAATGGAAACGTTAAAAGGTTATATAAACTTTTTTTTTTTTTTTTTTTTTTTTTTTTATTTTAATATTATAAAACAATAAAGAAAAAAAAAACAACATTTTTGAACTCTTAAAACCCAACATTTTAGAACTCTGTTACGGCTTATGTTGTTTTTAATGTATTCACATTAAAAATAACATATATATGGCAGGTAGGAATTATCTGCACTGAATGGGACAATCACATAATATATGAGGTTGGAAGGGACCTCTAGAGATAGTCTAGTCCAACCAACCTGTTCAGAGCAGAGCCAATTAAATCAGGCTGCTCAGCACCATGTTCAGTTGGGTTTTGAATATATCCATGGAGGGAAACTTCATGACCTCTCTGGACAACTGCTCAAGTGTTTGAACACCCTCACAGTAAAAAATTCAGATGTGAATTTCATATACTTTTCTCTTTGTGCCCGTTTCCTTTTGTCCCATCACTGCACACCACTGAGAAGAGCTTGGCTTCATCTCCTTCACATCCGATCTTCAGATATTCATACACACTGATAAGATCCTTGCTGAGCCTTCTCTCTTCCAGGCTAAACTGTCCCAGCTCTTCACCTGTGTCTTATACTCAAGCCCCTTAATCATCTTTGGGTTTTTACTGGAGTTATTCTCGCATGTCCATACCTTTCTTTTACTGGGGAGCACATAACTGGACACAGTACTCCAGATGTGGTCTCATCAGTGTCACATAGAGGGACAGAATCATCTCCTTCCACCTCCTAATGCAGCTGAGGATGCCCTTGGCACTCTTTGCCACAGGGATGTCTTGCTGGCTCATATCCAGCTTGTTGTTTGCCAGGACCCCAGGTCCTTCTCTGCAAAGCATTTTTCCAACCAGTTGGCCACAGTCCTGTAATGGTGAATGAGGTTATTCCCACCTAGCTGCAGAGCATTGTATTTCCTTTGCAAAGTGAATTGTTCAAGCAATTGTTGTTGACTTATTTCTCCAGCCTGTTGAGTTTCCCTGAATGGTTGCAAAACCACCTGGTTTATTGGCAGATCCTCCCAGTTTTGTGTCATCTGCAGATAAGCTGAGGGTGCACTCTCTCCCATCCTCCATACTGTTAATAAAGATGCAAAACAATATTGGTCCCATTACTGATCCCTGGGGTACATTCCTAGTGACTAGCTTCCAGATGGACTTTGTGTTACTGGTCATAATCCTCTGGGCCTGGCAGCTCAGTTAGTTTTCATTTTATCTCACCAGTCTAGTTTGTACTTCAGTTTTTCAGTGAAGACATTATGGGAGACCACTGAATACCTTGCTGTAGTTGAAATAATAGCCACTGCTCTCCCCTCATCCATCAAATCGTTTGTTACATTGTTACATTTTTTTTGGTGGAGTTAGCAAGGGTCTTGTAAATATCCTTTACACTTGTATTGTCTTCTTGATTCTATTTTAAAATGAATCCTACAGTTTTGGTTAAAAGAAGCCTTAAACATAAAAGGGTTAAGATAATTTTGCTTTCTTAAAGCTAATGGAAGTTGATGAAACAATGTAAACACAGCTACACAGGGTCTTAAATACCATATCATAAACATATGGATTAACAGATATAATGGAATTAAGTAAATTTAATTAAGTTAACTTAACAGCATTAGTACTCTCTTGATAAAAGAAGGAATGGAGACTGAGATGCTCTTAAATGAAATATGGAGGTTGTAAGGCAGGCACTTTACTTACTCTGGTTACAACCTATGAATTCTTTAAAAGAAGATAAAATACTAACACTGGAAAACGTCTGAGAAGGACATTAGGAAATAACACTGGTTTCCTTGGATTAGGACTGCCCAAATTTTGATTTTACCTATCTTGTGTTCTTTTTCTTTTCTTTTCTTTTCTTTTCTTTTCTTTTCTTTTCTTTTCTT
>CM021766.1:81551744-81580568 GCA_011076525.1 Nettapus auritus
TTTTCTTTTCTTTTCTTTTCTTTTCTTTTCTTTTCTTTTCTTTTCTTGGGATCATTTGTGGCATTTGATGATAGTCTCTTTACTATGTTCAAATGCTTTAAACTGATAGAGAATTAGGAGAACTGGTCTTTTTTGATTAGACAAAATGTTACTTTTTATTTAGGTGACTTTGGAGTCATGAAGTAATCTCTGAGGTGAACTAAAACATTATGGATGGAATAAAAAAATCTGTCTAGTGGGATATGAAAGATGTCAACTACCTCAGTACCCTTGGCGGAGGTTGTCTAGTATGTTTAAAAAGTTCTAGCATTTGGAGACATTGCTGTCTGATACACAGGTACTTATTTGAGTACTCCATATTCTTCACAGTTGTTAGTGTGTATATATATGTGTATATACAAGCCTCCAATTAACTAATATCTAATTATATATAATTCTGAATCTCCCATGTCTTGTCAAGTATAGACAGTAATATTTCCTTTATATTATGTTTCCTCTTTTTCTAATATTTAAAAAATATTTGAATTATTTCCTGTATGCCCATATCTTCCATGTGATTCACAGAACTGGGCATGGTACTCTAGCTGAGAGCTTACCAGTTGTAAGCAGCATGGAAGACTATATATGAGTAGAAGGCATTCACTGTTTATCTGTAACTTTCTCTTAATGAAGAGATGGTGTAACATCATGTGTAAGTGCTGAAAGCATTTGTTTATGAGATAACCATCTTTATTAGTGATCTTGTTGTAAATAGAAATCTGTTAACAAATTAGACATTTCTGAGTTAAAAAAAAAATGAAAAAAATTAGTTCATAAATTCTGGTGAGTAATAAGGATGTCTTGTCTTGGTTCATCTGACCAATCCATACTCTAAAAGAGTAGGCATGTGAATTTTGCTAGCTTGAGGAATAATATATATATATATATATATATGGTCTAGTAGTGGAATAAAGGAATAAACAAATAAAATAAACACAATAATTTTTTTTTTAATTATTTTTATTTTATTTTTTTTTCCAAATGAATATGCAAGTCCTATGAATGTCAGTGAGTTATGAAAAGGATTAGTGTGACTGGAGGACACTTTTCTGAAATGAAATCCATAGGCCTGTGGAAGTATACCTTGCAGTTGCTGTCTTTTTATTTCTTGATCGTTAGAAAATTTAGTAGACTAATGCTGATGAGTCATGTAAATGGTGCCAATTATATTAAATATGAGTGCTAGCATCACTAACACAATTGTGTTATTATGGTCTAAATTTGTAAAGAGTGTTACCATCACAGCTGAATTTTTAACGGTAATTTCTGTTATCTTTCTGATTTCCCAGTGTAATTAGGAGTCTCTGAGAAGGTAACAGAAATCTAAATCTGTCTAACTAACAATTGTCAAACTAACAATTGACATGTGTTATGTGCTTGACTCAAAGTAACTTTAATAGAACATATATAATTTGATGTGCTACTGTTCTGTAGAATACACTGCAGCACGTAACTCTTTGCAAGAGGCTGACTATTTGTTCTAAAATCTGTGAAACTTTATTTCCTGTCCACTCTTTCACTTAGGTTTTAGTCATTTGCCTGTCTTTGAAAAGAGCACAAGTATTTGAAATGCCTTTTCCAACTCTGGACCATTTTCTATCTCAGAACTTCTCATCACAACTCTTACTTGAGTTTTATTTGTTACTCTTCATCCCTCCACTCCTTTTTGTTTCTTAAAGCCTGTTCAGAAGGGCATCTTGTAAGATTACTGCAAATTGATTGCCAAAGTCTTGCTCGCTTAAACTATATATTTAAACCCTAAGTAAGGACGATTAGAAAAATTAACTAATTTCTGGAATTTTTAAAGAATCTATCACATTTTGACATGCAAAATTTTCCCCATTACCAAATGAAAATAAAAGATTAGACAATTAGAATAGATATGTTCTAGAAGATCAAATATACAGATGATTCTGAAATGCATTTTCCTGCTTTGCTAAGTGCACACAATCCATTCTGTAAAGTTTTCTGTTAGTATTGGAAATTTTTCTTGTCAAAAGTACTGTGGTTTCTTTCCTCTCTCATCAAGAAAAAAATATCTGAAATTCTTAAAATAACTCAAGCAAAAAAAAAAATATGTAAAAAACAGGCTTCCACTGTTCCCTTTTTTCTTCATCTTACAAGTTCTCATTCTGGAACGCAGCTCTTGTTGTTCTGGTGCTTTTCCTGTTATGTGTATTCTGACCCGGCAGGCTGTAGGGGGTTTATGTGGCAAGGTTTTGGTAGCAGGGGGCCATAGGGGTGGCTTCTGTGAGAAGGATCTAGAAGCTGCCCCGTGTTTGGTAAGGGACCCACTGCTGACCAGAGCTGAGCCAATAAGAGATGATGTTTTGTGCATCGATGAGAGCATATTTAAGATAGGGAAAAAAACGCTGCACCACTCAGCAGCTGGGAGGGTGAGAGGAGTGAGGAACAGCCTTGCAGGCACCAAGGTCAGTGAAGAAGGAGGGGGAGAGGTGCTCCAGGCGCCGGAGCAGAAGTCCCCTGTGGCCTGTGGTGAGGACCATGGTGAAGCAGGATGTCCCCCTGCAGCCCGTGGAGTACCACGGTGGAGCAGGGATCCACACTGCAGCCCATGGAGGAGACCACAGTGGAGCAGGTGGACCTGCCCTGATGGAGACTTCGGCCTGTGGAAGACCCCTGCCGGAGCAGATTCCGGGCCAGACCTGCAGCCCGTGGAGAGGAGACCACGCAGGAGCAGGTGACCCGGCAGGAGCTGCTGCCCGTGGGGGACCCAGGCTGGAACAGTTTGCTCCTGAGGGATGGACCCCGTGGTATGGACCCATATATGGAGCAGTTCTTGAAGACAGCCCACACCGGATCAGTTCAGCAAGGACTGCATCCCGTGGGTGGGACCCCACAGCACAGGGGACAAGAGTGACCGAGAAGGAGCGGCAGAGAAGAAGTGCTGTAGACTGACCATAACCCCCATTCCCCCGTTCCCCTGTGCCACTCGGGGAAAGGAGGTGGAAGAGGATGTATGGGGGGGGGGGAAGGTGCTTTTGGTTTCTTTCCTTTGTTTCTCACTGTGGTGGTTTTACTCGGGTGGACAGCCAAGTTCCACCACAAGTTCTCTAGCTTGTTAGTAATAGGCAATAAATCTTACTATCTCCCTATGCTGAGTCTGTTTTGCCCGTCTCAATAATTACTGTGCAATCTCCTTGTCCTTATCTCAACCCTTGAGCCCTTTTCATCGTATTTCCTCCTCTTTGAGGAGGGGGACTGAAAGAGCGGTTGTGGTGGAGCTCGGCCTCCCACCTGAGTAGAACCACCACACAGGCCTTGTTATGTAGTCAATTAAACTCATTTTGCTCATACCTGAAAACTAAGAGATTTTGACTCTGTGGAAGGTTTAACACTTGATTGTCCTGTCCTTTATCTGCTCATAGGAGAATGAATCTCTACTACTATTCTGTGATGAGAAAAATAGATTCTTCATTTTAATATTTTTTTAATGTTTCATTTCCTCTTAGAAAAAGTGTATAATTTTTGAATTAATGTAGTTCTCTTGAACTGCAATCCTTTGTTCTGTTCTGTCTTTCTTTGATTTTGGTTTCTGATCTGAAAGCTGTCATTCTTATTTTGAAGTGTTCGCCCCCAGATTTTGCACAAGTCTGCCAAGCAGCAAAATGCTAGCTCTTCCATGAGCTGCCAGAGAGCTATACCAATGGGCTGCAGAGGAGAGAATGTGCACAATCAGAGTAATAGTTAAGGTGTTTTGAAAGGAACTCATTATCTTAAGTTACCAGGGAGATCACTTTGTCTGATGACATAATCCTGAGTGTATTCAGTCTCTGCTACAGAGCACAACAGAAAATGAAAAAGGTCCAGGGCCTGCACAGTGAAATCAGTTAAAAATCTCTGGAATAGTCCACGGAGCCACATAAGCTAGCAAGTTTTGAGTTCAAAGCCAGAAAGTCTAGTAAAAGCTGGACATGAACTTTTTCTAATTGTTGCTTATTAACATCACTGTTATAGGAGAAGTGATACCATTCTAGGGAAAATCTTCTAGTTTAAAACAGAAATAGCTTTTTCAGCAGAAGAATGTGTGTAATTGCATGAAACATATATTTTATCTGGGAACTCTGGGAATTGCAGCAAGGGGTGTTTGTCTGGAAAAATGTTGCTTCCATACAGTCATTTGTGTGAAACTGGGTTTTAAAAGATATTTTTAGGGTGAAAAGAGAGAATTTAACTTATAATTAATGGTAGTGAAATGATTTCTGATTCTAAGCTGGGCAATGGAGTTAGAATGAGTAAGTGCCTGTGTTAGCAAATGCTCTTCCTTGTAACTGAGCCATGAGTCATTAGAATTATGGGGTGCTATAAAACTTAATTAGCATTAAAGTATTCTCTCAGGTGATATACATTTTAACAATCTTGTATTAATACCCACGTCCCCCAAGTCCATTACAGATTTCATGGTTTAGTTTTCTGTTCTCAGTGTTTGAGCCTGTCTGGATTGTCCATGCTTATGGCAATGAATGGCAAATTCAGCCTGCTTTTAGTAAGCTTCTGCATGAAATAGTTTCACATCCTTTTAATATCTGTCTAAGTTTTGGCTGTCTGGGTGAACAGATCATCAGGGATAGTCAGCATGGATTTATGAAGGGTAAATCATGCTTGACATAATTGCTTTCTACAATGAAATAAGGAAAGGGAAATAGAAAAACTGGGACATGCAACATACCTTAATTTTAGTTAGACCATCTGTCACAGCATTTTCTCTTGGAGGCTGAGAAACTATGAACTGGAAATATGGGTAGTTAAGTGGACTGAACATTGAGTGGATATTCATGTTTAAAATGTAGTAATCAATACATGAACATCCATTTGATTGCTGGTAAGAAGCAGAGTGCTCCAGGAGTCAATACCAAGGCCCAAGTTATTTAGTGTCTTCAGCACTGCCCTGGTTCATGAGACAGATGGCACTCATATCTCTGTATGACAGCAAATAAGAGGAAATAACTGACACGTCAAAATTGCACTTTGAGAGGTTCATGTTGGGCATTAGGAAAGAATGTTTGCGCTACTAGAGTAGTAGTGCTGTGGTGGAACAAGCAGTGGTATCTTGATCTCAGTGCTTTTCAAGACTGATAGACAAAGCCTCAGTTGGCCTCAGTTGGGGATAGATTTACTTTGAGCAAGGGGCAGAACTAGAGACACTAGAGGTGCCTTCCAAAAATATATTCCTGGTTCTGTAAATTTCACTTCTACTTCACCTGAAAACAAAGTTTTTATATTTTATTTTATTTTATTTTATTTTATTTTATTTTATTTTATTTTTAATTTTATGAACAGATAATTCTGTATACAGTTTTGCTAGGCAAGGCTTTTCATTGTTCTTTAGTGTGCTATTGAATGAGAGAGAATTTCCTTTTTGTTGACAGCTGGCCGTGGTTCTGACTTGAGATTGCTTAAATTAGTAATAGTTTTAAGGACTTTTCCCAACCAGAATTAATATTAAAGTCAATACATGGAACAAAGTTATGTAGCTGAAATCAGCTAAGTCTCCCTCTTTCCACCTTTGTCAGGTGAAAAGGTCACATTAAATCTAAATTAGTTACTAAAGACAGATTTTTGGCAGGAGCGTCATAAAATTGCATTACGTCATTATGTCAAAAAAGCATTATGTCATAAAAAAGTAAAATCAAACTTTTAAAAGATTTTATGTTTGTTTTTAACTTAAGGCTTGATGCAGAGAATTAATTATGAAAGACTGAGATAAAATACTAACACACCATATAAATACAAGTGTTTTTCTTTACATAGTCAATTCAGTATATATACTGAAGAATATTTTAAACAAATTTCAGCTCATGAGGTAGAAAGATGAAGGACAACTATATGATGGTAAATGTTGTATTCTAGGGCAATGTGAAATTTCTTTCATTGATCTCTGCTGCTGATGATCAGGGTACAGCACACCTACTCCCTGGCTCTGTAACAGTATGGTTTACTCTAATGAGGTAAGACTATAGCTGGAGTCCAACATTTTCCTAAGATTTTTTATTTATTTATTTTATTTATTTATTTATTTATTTATTTTTTACCAGACAGAATGAGGCCTCTTCTTGTCCAAATAACTGCTAAATTCTGTTGCCACTGTGCTGCCTATTTTTCTTATATGGCAATCTCTCAGTAAATCTACTTCTGGTCAGTCTCAACTTTTAGAAGAACAGAGTGGCATCTTTTGAACTTGACATTCACCTAACTACTGTAAGGTACAGAGCATGCATCTAAGTAGTATTGGTGGCCTAGTAGAACTTAGAAAGCCTGTGTGCTGGAAAATCAGCTGTTGTTTCACCTTTATTCTTGATGTGAATCCTTACATTATTAGTATGGGTGAGCGACAGCATTAATCAGTTCAGACTTCCATCAAAACAGTGTTAATATGCATTTATGGTAGTCAGTGTAACGGCCACAGTTTAATGACAATCAATTATAAACAGGTTCCAGAATGTTTTTGAACCCCATTTCTGAGCCATATTCATCTTCTTTGTATGACCAGCTACTGGAAAGCATAGGAAACTCTTTTAAACAGTCTAAAAGTCTCTCTTAATGTAACAATTGAAAAATAATGAGTTTCAGAAGTTCTACTCTTTTGTGTTTGTTGTCTCATGTTAATTACTAATCTGGTGTCATTAAAATCACCATTATGAGATCTGTTATGATTTCTATGAATGTTATATTGGCTATGAATGAAACACTTTCTGGTAGCTTCCACAGTTCAGATAATGATGCTTATGACATCATCTTCAGTTCTGGGAAACATCCTTTTCTGTTCACACTTGACAAACAGAAACAGTTCATTCCTTCCTATCTTAACCCCTTGAATGGATATGAGCAGAGTGCAGAAAAAAATAAGTGGTGATAGCAGAATATCTCCTGTTAACAAGACATGAGACATGCCAAAATACATTATTGAGATTTAATTTCTACAAGGAATAACAGGTTGCTATGAGGAACTGCGTTTTGGACAGTATTGTATATTGCTGTGGAGCAGACCTTGAGATATGATCAGATGATGACACATAAACAAAATGTAGATGTATACAGTAAGGTAGATGTCTCTCTTAAGTTTTTTCCAATCACTAATAATAAACAGAACCAGATGAACTGAGTTATCATCATTTCCTATTTACCTTTTGGGATTTAATTATACTATCTCCTACTTTATCGATGTTTTTCCTTTCTCTGTTGCCTAACAAAGGGCAATCCCTACTGTTCATTTGCTGGATTACACTGGTACTTGTAGTTATAGCCTAGGTCTGACTCAGGGAATCCAGCTCTGTCATAGCTGTCCTAAAAATAACCTAAAAATACCTTGTTGAAATTGCTTAGTGTTGGTGTCTTCTAATTTTGCATTCATTACCCACTGTGTAAAAGACCTTTTGCTTTTACAGATGGAAGATGATCTATGTTACAAGAGAGAGAATTAATAACCTCATATGGTTTTCATCTACACAGAAACATTCTTTCCACTTGTAAATACATTATCACAACTAAACATAGATCTCTTAAACTCATTATTTTGGTAGCAATATATTATTCTCTTTTGCTTTTGTCATGTTTTGTATTCTGCTGTTTACACATGCTGATGGAGAGAGGAGGGAATAGGTAAATGGCATTTCTTCAAAATCTAGGTAACCCAAATATTTTTCTTTCTAGAAGAGTATGTGGCTTAATTATTTAGCTGTTATTCTTTGTGATGTTAGTTGCATTCAGTTTTCAGTTATGCAATGCCGTTGGGGTATTTATAAAGATACCCTTAACGTGGCTTGAAATTAAACTATTACAAAAACATGGAAAAATATTCATTTGAAATAGGATCAGATGCTTCATGAATACTGTGGTTTATTTTGCCTTTTTTTTTTTTTTTTTTTTTTTTTTCCTGATTAACTTAAATTTGTTAAAATCTTTTAAACAGAGTGGGCTGAGCCTTCTTCAGCCTTTTGTAGGAAGTGAAATCTGCAAAGAGACCTTAAGAATTTGGTCTATTGCTACTGTGTTCTGATTGACTTCAGCTATGACTCTTACATAAAGGGTATTTGCATACCATGGAGCAGAGAAAAAAAAAATCTCTTTAAGTTCTTTCATTGTCATTGAAGTAAGTAGCTTAGAGAGATAAATGATTGGAAACACATGAGTTTAAAAATTCTTTAGAACATCTTTTATTAAAAATGGTTCCTGAGAAGTGTTCTGGTGCTCTATCTTCACTGTTGCAAGTGAAGCAAGTTGCTGGAGCCACCACCATTTTTGTGACAACTCAGACTGGTTAAAGATGTCTTGTTGCTTGTTATGCTATACTGGTTATGAAAACACATTCCTAGACTTAGCTGTCCTGCCTGGGGGCCGCATGTGGGCTCCAAGATTACACTTATTTATTGTCAGATACCTGGTGTCAACTTTTCATCCTTCACTTGGCTGAGCAGTCTCTAGGATGGGTTCTGAGATACCTGAATCTCGTCCTTGTACTGTTATGTAAATCAGTCTTTTACCTCCTTAAAAAAAATGTTGAATGTTTATTTTTAAATCAGTATGACAAAGGAGAGGATTTCATCTTTGCTTCAGCTCAAATCTACCTTCTAAAATATTGAAGCACAATTAAAATAAATACGCTTCTTTCAGGAAAGTTAAATGTGCTAGCTGCACAGAGAAAGTTAATTCTGATTTATAAACTTTGTGAATTGAAATCTGTCTTTCTATGAAACAGACCTTTGCCAGGATTAACAGGTCAGAGCCCTTTCTGCCCCTTTTCTACTGGTTCTTATTACATGTAAAATTAATCATGAGTGTGACCAGGACACTATATTAGATAGATCTTTTCTCTTTTACATGCCACCTATTCCACTTGGGAAGTGAAAACAATAAACAGAAAAAAATCCATGGAGGACTGGCTGGTGTTTGTTCTGCTTAATAAATTTGAGCTGTTTTCAACAACCATTCTATGAAAGAGTTGTCAAATAACTCTTCTCAACAGAGCAATTATCTAGATGCCATGCAGTAGATTCTTTCTAGGCATGTTCAGGCTTTTTTTCCAGTCTAATGATTTGACATTGATACATTCTATTCTCATGTTTAGTGGAATAGTGCCACTGAACTAGCTACTGACCTAACGAAACAAATGAACTGTAAATTTCTTGTGCTTATGATGTATGTAATAAAAGTGTTGTGGAAATAGGGAGATCACATAAGAAATCAGAAATCTCTAAGTGTTGTTGTAAAACACATAAAACTGCTGAATGTGTAACATTTATCTTGATGCTACAAAAATGATGTCATGACAATTAAAATTTGCAATAAAATTTTCTGGCATTGATACAGATGTAAAATTGAGTCCTCAATAGCTTCATTTATAATTTAGAATAGAAACTATGGATAAGACAAATAATTAAATGAATTTTTGGTCAGCTTTTCTGTATTCTGAGAAGTGAGTAGATTAGTACATCTGTAGTCATTTCAATTAATATCCAAATTCCACATTTGCTTACTATATCAATGAGAGTGAAATATCAAGCTTGTAGGAAAACTCTTAGAAATTCTATCACTGTTAATATTATTATGAGAAAATTATTGTAAAAGAGAGAAGTTCTAGCTCATTTGTCCCGAGATAAAGTAGTTGAAGTGTCATAGTCTACAGTCCTGGTCATCTTTTTCTTAAATAACATACATTTCTTCCAGGAGGGCACTTTTATCATGATATAGATAAGTATATTACACATATATATAATTACTACTGCAGAATTCAATAGGTTATGTATAAGAACTTACAATGAAGGCAATTTAATTCCTGGAAAGCACTTATGTACTGTGTATTCATTGAAATATGTCTGAATGAAAAAGAGGTTTCTAATAGGCAAAATATTTCTGTACGCAAGAAAAAAAAACACAGTCATTAATGCCTTTAAAAGCAAGACAAAAGTATCTTGCCTAGCTAATAAGGAGCTTTGGATAGTCATGTAAATAATTCACCTAGCATATTTGGAATATTGTTTATGTTTTGCTTCTGTTTTTTTTTTTTTTTTTATTTTTTATTTTTTATTTTCAAGAAGAAAAGAAGAAAATTATCAACAAGGCAGCAGATAACTTTTTCATGAATAGAACACAAAGAATGATGGAAACAGAGGCTCCTTGAATTGCTCCATTAACTTGCTACATTTACTTTATCAGTACCTTTTCTTTGTTTCTTTCTAGTTTTTCTTTACTACTACAGTATGTTTTAGACCATGGTTTTATTATGGAATTGGCAAAATATAGCTGTATTTTTACTTGTATGCTTTTTCTTTTACATACTTTCATTTTTTTTTGCCTTCTAATTTTATGTCGTCTCCTTTTCAGGAGGTTGCCTGTATTAGGCTGCTTCGAATAAGATACCTGAGTGATGTTTAATGTTATTTTATGTTTTTCTTTAGCTGGTATATATGGTATTCTTGTCTGTTTAGAAATGAATTCTACAGTTGCTGAATCTTTTGTCCAATTGCAGCTCTTTTTTAAAACGGAGATAAAAATCAAACTCATAATCTTAATATTGCTATTGTCTTTCTTTTTAGAATTGCATGCAGCCACAGGAACATCGAGACTGAACAATCTTCTAGTCCCTTTCCTGCTTCATCAGGTGGCACGCACAGCCCACAGCTCTATGAAATGTCTCTTCCCTTTGTTTCAATTTAAAATACAGTCTTGGATTACAATGTAGTTTTTTTTTTTCTTTTTTAAAAATAATTTTTATTTTTTATTTTTATTAGGGATGAACTGAAAGCAGTATAGTAATAGCATAGTAATGAACCACAAAATAAATCAGTTCATCATCTTAATTCCCTTTCCTAAGCTTGGGATACTCCCAAGCCCTTAAAATCACTTAATTAGACACTGATAAATGCTTGGTTGCCAATTGCAGAATTTGAAGCAATAATAATACTAAAGCAAAAATTTTACCTGTACTGACCTTTGTGTAATTATACAGCACAGTTATTCATACCTTGATTAATAGCCATGACAGGGACCATTTGGCTGGATAGTTAAAACTAGTAATAATAGAGTAGTTTTTAAATTTACCATCTGTGTTGTCAAAAACTGTCCTTAGGATTTATAGTTTCTGTTAAAAAAAAAAAAAAAAAAAAAAAAAAGCTTTTAAATATATTTGTAATCCAAATTATAGAACTGTTTTAATTATATAAGATTTGGGAAATGCTGGGGAACACAGCTGATTATGCTTTTCTGTGCTGGCAGAATAGGAACAGGTGTAAAAGAATGAAAAATTTATTTATTCTGTGGTTTTCAGACAAAGTATTCAGAGTTGAGTGAAGCGTCAGAGTCTGTGTGTGATATGGTAAGTATTTCTGACTCAGAGGTACTTGCAGAAGTTATGGATCTCACTGAATCATGGGCAATGAATTTTATCTGGAAGTACCCCAAAATGTTAAAAAGTTACCCCAAAGTAGAGGAAGTTTTGCTAGTTACTAGGCATGCTCTTTTCTGAAGCTGAAAGCAAAACTCCATCCAGATCAAGGAAGCTTTCAAAATGAAAACTTACAGAAGCTGATCCATGGAATCCTGCTCAAGGAAAAAAAGTATTAAATGTAGAAACAAGAGACAACTCTACAGACACTAGAGATGATTCTCTGAGTGTGCAGTATGAAGTAGGCTTGTTTTTAACCTTGTCTGTTGGTATTTAATAGCTTTGATACAAGCTTTCAAAAGCAGTTTAACCTTTTCTCAAGGGCCAAACTTACTGCTAGCTCAAAAGTCTTCTGACTTGAAAATGGAAAGATGAAGGACTGTTTGCCTGCTAAATTGTCGTAATATCAACATATCAAGAAACACTTTTAGTGGGAATTGGAAGGAGATTAGGAGGTTCAGGTGCACTGGAGGAAATGTTACAGCAACTGAAGAGGAAGTCTATATAAAGAATATAAACCTGTGCTAGTGCTACATGGCCTTCTTACCTGAATTGACATTGTCTTTGCTTCTCTCACCCTGCTTACTCAGTCTGTTCTCTCAAAACACCCAATCCAGGCTGCAGCAGCTAAAGCCAAGCTAAAAGACATTTTCCCTCCAGCTGCCAAGCCATAATCTTATTTTACAACAGAAAAGAAACAGTATTAGAGTACACTAGAAAATGTTTATGTAATTCATCATCTTATCAAAAGAAAAAAAATATTTTTAAGGTAAGCAGAAGTACAAGAAATGTCTGGGAGAGATTAATAATGAGTAGAGGAAAGGCATCTAATAATATATTATACATTAATATATAATAATTATTATAAGCAGCAATTATTTTTATATAATATCTATTAATATATTATACAAATAATATCGAACAACAACAACAAAATCCTATTAGACAATGGCAACTTGGCCTGAAACAAGGCCAGGAATGAGGTACCCACAATTTCTCAGAGTAACGTGTTCCATACTAACTTCTAGCTACTAAACAAATTGAAAATACTTCATCAAGAGATGTAAAAAAGGAGAGCTATATAACCCATTACTAACAAGTCAAAGAGTACTTTTCAGAATAGAGAAAATCAACAAACAAAATGTGTGGTAGCAACTCCTTATGCCTCATAGTTTTTGGTTAATTTTTTTTTTTTTTTTTTTTTTAATTTTTAGACATTGAAGTGATATTTATGCTCTTTGCAGTTATAACATTATTTGCACAAAGGCTGATGAGAATTGACGGAGAAAAGAGACCTAAGCAGGCGTTTGCCAAATAGATTTTATTCTGATATTCAATATGAGTCTGAGAAATTTAAAAATATTTTCACTGATTATTTTTATATTTGTTTACTTATTACCAAGTTTTTAGGTTGATAATTCTAATTCCAGTAAGAGACTTGTGTTCTTATGGAGAGTAAGAACAGCTGATTAAAATAACCGGTGATGAAAGAGAGTACGAAAATCAAAACTGTATTTAAACCTTCTCCTCTTAATAATTAGAATAATATTTTTTTTCAGTTTGTGATAATAAAGATTATCAGCAGTTGACTGACATGGAATTAAGACAATATTAGGGCAGCTAACTCAGTTAAATGATGCTATAGTCATCAAAATATTAGCAATCAACACAAAATTTAGATCCAAACTTTGCAAAACAACAATGTTTAACATGTTCTTCATTCAAAGGAATGTGAATGGATCATTGAGTCAGATGTATCTTTGTGTTAGGTGAATCTTTATACTGTCTACAAGTAAGGGAAACTGCATTTAAGCAGGAAACTGAAAAGTATTTAACAAGATGAAACAAGCTCAATCTGTTGGAAGAAATAGTTGGAATGGCAACAGTGAGGTGCTAAATCTGTCAACATCACCTGCATCAATATCACCTATTTAAGATGTTCTATACACCCGTTAATCCATAATTAGATATAGATATATCTATATATTTTTTTTCACCAACACTTCCTCTATTGTTGACCTTTGTCTTCATTTTCAAGGGACATATGTGAAGTGTTGAAACTGAAACATATATGAGTCTTGAAACTGAAATACATGCTTTTATTGGCTTCTAAAATTCCGGAACTCACTTGAGTTATGGATTAGGATTTGCATGCAGATGGCTAACCTTGACTGTGCTAATGGAACCACTAACAAGATAAAGACATGAGAAATTTCAGGATGCTACAGATTACAAAGGAACAGTGACATATATGCAGATGGTACACTGTAACCTAGGGCATCACCAACAAAGTAGTGAGATGAAAATGGCAGGATACTATAGAAAACAAAGTGTGTTTGGGGTTCTATGGTTTAACAGACTTAATAGCTAACACAGAAATTAACAGGGCAACCATATCATAAATAATAGATTGTGATAGAAAATCAACAAAACTGGGGCCAATGGGGAAGGGGTAAACAGGGGTGAACACTGTATTTGGAAGGGGATAGAGGAAGTAGAGGGAAATTACTTGAGGGGCAGGAGGAATGGCACTATACAGTTAAACAAACTGTTCTGGTCAGGTTTGTTTAGGGGTCCCTGATGAACAGCCCTCTGTTTGATTAAATACAGCTTTGAGCAGGACTATAAATCTGTTTTAGTTGTAACAGTTCTTATGTATGACTTAACTTTCAAGGTCAGGAGGGCCTGGGATGCTTTTGCTACTGCTGGCAAGGGAAAACCTAGAGGGGACTTCTTGCCATCCTAACACTATTGATTTTCTAATACCTTGTAATTTTTCCCACCTTCAACTTAGCCCTCACTGTTCTCCAGGCAACTGTGTGCCCATCTGTCTAATGTGCTATGAATCTTACCATCTGTGCCCTTACTAATATTTCTTCTCTTTCCTGCTGGTACCAATAATCTTTTCTCTTAGATTAATTAATATAATCAAATTAAGCTCTGAGCAGTTCTTCTCAATCTATTTTTAGCTTCACATCCTTATTTCTATTTCAGACTTGCTGAAAGGTCTGTTCATTGAAAAGCATGTTTTTTGTTAGTTTTAGTTGGTCTTACAAGATTGTCATTTTCCATGTGCTTTGACACACATACCAGATTTAGAAGTAATCTTTAGTGCATCCTTACTCAGCCCAAGCTATGTGAACTTTTCTGCCTTTTAAGTTCCTCCATTTGTGGAACATAATATTAAGACAATATATCAGGCTTCCTGTTCCTTAAGTAGAGTCTTATTAAGAATCACTTTCCTCTTTTCAAGTTTGTCTACACTTGTGGAAAGTACAGCTCAGAAGTGGAATTTGCAAAGATGGGAAATAAAGAATAGGGATGTTAAATTTTGCTATTGTTCAAATTTATAGCTTATAAAATAGTAACGAAGTGTCAGGCAAGTAAGAGGTCTCAGTGTGGGAGATGATTGCAGACTTTTTTTTGCAGACTTGAGAAAATCATCAGTTCTGGATTGAAAGGTACTTTAGCAATAAGTCTGAACATTTATAGCTTTGTTCTGCTATCTGAATTACAAGGGTTACAATTGAGTTATTTATTTTGCACAATATAAAGAAATGTAAAGAACGTGTGTGAAAGATAATAAAGGATTTCTGATGGAGGGTTTTCCCACAGGTGGTTATGATAAAGAGAAGCCAGGACCTGCTTCTAAATTGCTGGGTGGATAAAAACTCTTGAAGGACTTTAAATTGCTGATAGATGAACACAGGAAAGTAAGAAATTTATGAAACCATACCAAAATGTGGGGATCATTTCCACGTTAGGTTGCTGTTTTTGTTGAAACATGTTTCTCAAGAATCAGTTTAAATGTAGCTTTTTGGATTTATCACTTTACCCCATATATAGTCATAAGTTACATTGTGCTGTGAAACATGAGATTCAAATCCTGAAAAGGTACTTAGAGGTTTGCTATGTAAAATTAACTCATTGACTTTTCAAAGTGGTAGAAAAAATAACTTTTTCCTTGGTTTTAATAACTCGGATGCACAGTCTGTATAATAAGGAAGTTACAATTTTTGTTGCAAAAATTTAAGTTGTGTTAATGAGCATGGAAAGAAAGACCCCTATGTATTCATCTTCACGTGGATAGGCTTTGCGTAGAACGTTCCACCTGCATTTGCTCAGTATCAAACAAGTGCAATCGTACAGTGGTAGAAGGGGTCAGAGATGAAGTGCTCATATGAGAGATTTAAGAGAACTTCACCTTAAAAAATGATAGTTAAATATTGAAAGCATTTACTATTCTTTGAAAAGTCTGAAATTTTCATTAGGTCTGAGCATACAATAGGTGAAAAACTGTAACTGATGGAATGCTATCACTTGAATCAAATTCAGAATAACCTTATATCAGATTGTAAAACTGCGATATTTTTTCTTCTTCCTTGGTATAGTGTGTTGATGACTGTAGATGTTAGAAAACTTGCCACTGAAGTTCTAGAGGCGATAGTAAAAAATATTTCCTGTGCTTTCATGGATATTATGGACCCTCACTTTTTAAAAAACTGTTTTAAAATGTTGTACATTAGACTATTATATAATAATTACATTATTTTGTTCACAAAATGAATTAATAATCTTAATAATAACAACAGCAATAATAACAGCAGTTGAACTAGTGCAGTACCATCTAACTGTTTAGTAAAAGGTGTTGAATACAAGTCTTGAAAGCTCAATTATTTCGCAGATCTACTAATTGCAGCCTAGCTAGTGTAGTTTTGTAGATGTTGGACTGAATGAAATAAGCCATATGGAGTGATGGCATCTATACAAAGTCATCTGCAGATAGTAAAGGGAGGTAAACACTGAGTATTTACAGAGAAGACATTAGGAACTAAAATTATCCTACCACTGTAAATTCCCTCAGTCCAAGCCTACAGAGCAAAAGTAACTGCACATTTTGAAAGTTAAAATTGTATAGCAAATGACTTTTATGCACCTGTTGTTCTTAGAAAACAGAAGTGCCTGCTCTTTCCTAATCACCATCTGACTTGCCATGTTTCCTCCTTCCTCTGGTTTGTATTCTTCCTCAACAGAAATGAAAGCATATGTTCTCTTTAAAATAATAGTCTGTTAACACTTGCTAGTGCAAAAGAGGAGAGCACCTCTCTCACCCTCTGTGGTTTTCTTGTAGTTCTTGGCTTCTCTCAAGGTAAGTAGGTAAGAGGCTGGATGCTTAATCAGGGTATGAATCTTAGTGTCCTCAGATATTCTGGGTGGTCCATGACAATCAACATCAGAGGACTCATTTTCATCTCAACACAAAATTAGCTATGTGATGTCTATTGTTCTTTAATTTCTCACTCATCACTCTAGAAATGTAATCCCAGGTGTCTCATTTCTATGCAAGCAGATGTGGAAGCTCATAAACTGAATTGCAACCTGAAGGGATGAGTTGTTCTCGGATCTTTTTGTTGCCAGGGAAACTACATTCCCAGTCCGTGTATGTTTACCATAGCCCTTTTTTTTCCAAAGCTGTCTAAATTTCATTTTGTGGCACTCAGGAACAGAGTAAGATAGAGAAATAGTAATATATGTCTAGTAGCTTTTATCATCGGTTTCTCAAATAATATTTACAAAAATAGGTCATGCATTCTGTTGCAGTGTATGTATGTCTTTAATAGATAAGTGACAGCCCTAAGAATTATTTGATATACATATTTTGGTCCTTTTGCTATTTTCCTGTGCTCCACTTATAATGCAGTCTCAATTAGAGTAAATTCAAGTATGGTCTGAATATCTAAATAAATATGTCTCAATAAAAAATTATTTCAGGAGAAACTCTTTTTTTTTTTTTTTTTTTTTTTTTTCCCTTTTCCAAATGTAGTATATTTTCCCAAATTACTCAATTACTCAGTGGTACAAAATAAGAATGGAGGCTATTGAATCATGCTTCACCAAAGAGGACAGTGTATATCTAAGGGACTGTCATTTATGGTAGAATTTGAGAAATTCTTTATAATAGTTCAAAATACCCATTTTAACTTCTGATTGCATACAGGAAATTGCATCTTAAATGCTGGTATTAGTATATACAGAACATCTACTATGACTAGTATTTAGGGCTCTCTTTAATGTACTAGTATCATATTTTTCCTTTGAGGATCATAAAGTTAGATTTAAGTCACTAAGAAAATCCAATCTGCAGACAAAGGTATCAGACAATTTTCTTTTGAATTGCCTAAGGAAATAATTTTCAAAATTGTCTCTCTAAAATGTAAGTGGATAGTGATATGGTATAAAAATCTGTACTTGTTCTCTTTGGAGACAACTTATGTGACAGACTGCCTCACAGCTTCACCATTTGTGAGTCAGTGCAGTCCTCCAGATTCAGCAAAAGGGGCTGTTCCATACTCTGTACATGGCAGCCACTGTACATGGCAGCCACGTAGGCTATTTCTACTAATCTTTCCACATCAGCCACAGCCCTGTCCTTATTATTTTCTTCTGGGCAGTGAAACACAGAAAAAGTTTGCTTTTTACTCATCTGTGGAGGAAAGAAGACCTTACCATTACTACCTCCTATTTTTTAGCATTTAAAAAAAAAAAAATAAATGATAATCATTGGGCCTTGCATCTTTAAAAGCAGCTTGTAGGAGCTATCTAGAAGCTCTTCCGTCGTGTGGATCCTGAAAATGACCAGTAAAAAGTCAGACAATGGAGATCCATCACATTTCTTGTCTCTAAATTATTTCTCAACAAAGTATGTTGTCACTAATAAAATAAATGAGATAAATATCTTCAGCAGAATAATGTAACTGTTAAAAATCACAGTGCAACAGTGATTCACTGAAGGTGTGAATCAGAAATGAAGTGGATTTAAATACTTGGTGCTTGCAACCAGCAGATGCCAGCAAAAAGGAAGATAACTAAAATAGTGTTCAGGTAGCTCAGCAAAGAAACTATTACTTAGGTAAAAAGAATTGCTATGTGCATTGCAAAAACATTACATGAATTCCATGTTTTCGAAATGAATATATATGTATATATATGAATATATATATAATCTATATTAGAAGACTGAACACTGAACACTGTAGAATTTTAAGGGTCTGGACTCCAAGTACTGCTAGCTCCTGATATGGTATTTGGAGGGTATTGGATAGACCATGATTAATCAGTTACAAACTAGATGAAATTGCTGATAGCTGATGATACCCTGGTTCTACCATTGGTAAAGTGAATCCTAAATGTTACAATAAAATGGGGGAATCAAAACAAAACAATTAAGGAGTTCAGAGTCTGGATTAGAAAGTAGTATGTGGATCTATATGTGGTGTTTGTCAAGTTTTGTTATATTTCCTGGTGTTTGAGTGGAAATAAAGCAAAATTTAATTATTGTTTGAAAGCTCATTTAGGTGGGCTAAAATTATTTGAATTTTATGAAAAGACATAACCATGACACAGCTATTAGCAAAGAGAAAGACCATGAGTGAATCCGTAGACACTAGAGCAGAAGAAATGAAAGAATTATGAATCTACAAGGTGATCTGCAATTTGTTCATTTGAATTTGGAAACTGGTGTCCAGTAAAATGGTCCCCAGGTAACAAATTATGTCTGCAATGAGAAGCTTGTACTTTCCAAAAAAATGTGGGGTAAATCTATAGCTGAACATGGAAAAGATGCAATTGGCATTGGCATGAGGAAGAAATCATTTTGATCTGGATTTTTAATACATTACAGCATAGATCACTTCAGAGATTGCACCCTCTTGAAGGTCAAGTGGCCTACCTGGGATATCTTCCATGAAAGCAGAATATAGGAAGACACTAAAAGAGGAGATGCATGAATTAATTTCTTTCTTTTTTTTTTTTTTTTTTTTTTTTTTTTTTTCCAAACTGTAAAATGGAAAATCCAACATAGTGGGTAGCCTCACCCATGCTCTGTTGGGATCAAATCTTATACCTACTTAACTGTCCTAATTTTCAAAATGGTCATAATACAGTTATTTTATGTAAATAACACTTTACTAATAGGACTTTTTTTTTTTTTTTTTTTTTTTTTTTTTTATTTTTTTAAGTTATATTTTGCAAAGAGCCTGATGTTACTAACAACTCAAAGTCTGGTACAGTCTTCTTCAAGTTGTAGGTACATATTTGTCATTTGCCTGTTTTCAATCACTACGTAAGTTTTGCTTGAACTGCCTCATTTATCTCACATAACAGACCAGAGCAGTGAGAGTTTGCAAAAAGAAGGAGGAAATGCCTTTTGTGAGTACTGGTTTAATAAAAACTTTGTTTTCTGAGCACTACAGATTTATAAGCACAAGTACACCTAATTCTTTGCCAATATACACAATTTCCAGCTGTAGTGGAATTGCACAGACCAGCAGTCTGTCTGTCTCAGAGTCCTCTTTTATTCTTTGCAGAAATGCATCTTTCAAGAAATGGTGTCAGGACTTCTCCTATATGTAGAATGCTACTGAGGAAGGCCACAAAAATTATCAGAGGACCAGAACACCTCTCCTATGAAGAAGGACAGAGAAAGCTCAGGATGTTCAGCTTCTTCAGTTCTGGAGAAGAGAAGGCTCTGGGAAGACCTCACTGTGGCCTTTCAGTATTTAAAGGGGGCTTATAAAAAATATAGGGAATAACTTTTTTACACGGGCAGATAGTGATTGGACAAGGGGAAATGGTTTTAAACTAAAAGAGGGGAAATTTAGATTAGAGGTTAGGAAGAAATTGTTCACTCAGAGGATAGTGAGGCAGCAGAACATGTTGCCCGGGGAAGCTGTGGATGCCCCATCCCTGGAGATGTTTAAGGCCAAGTTGGATGAGGCTCTGGGTAACCTGATCTAGTTAGTACCATCCTTGCCTATGTAGGGGGGTTGGACCTAGATGATCTTTAAGGTCCCTTCCAACACAAGCCTTTCTATGATTCTATGAAGTCCATGTGATGTTCCTGAAGAGGGAATGTTGTGCAGGAGGTGGCTATCATGTATTGACTGTTTGTGGTGTAGTAGACAGTAGAAAGCTTTCAGTACACGATTTGTCTTGTAAGTTTGAAAAAACAATGATTAAAATTAGGATGGTCTACCTTGCCGTATTGTAGAAGCATGGAAAAAATTACCATGGTGATCAGATGGTCTGCAAATAGCCATTTGTATCACTTTTTTGGGGCCAAAATCCATTATAAGGTAACTACTGCTGTTCTACTCCTGAAAGACATTATTTACCTTTTACATAAAAATTATGTGTTTTTTAATTTTTACCAATAAGCAAAGTTTATAAATACAACCTACATGATGTTCAGCCACCTACCCACAGGTCTCAAATATATTTAATACATACTAGCCACAGGAATAAAGTAGGGTAGCTATGTTCCTTCTTGTATTTATTTTAAAAAAGATGCCTCTGGTTTGCTTTAAATAAAAAATAAGAACCTCAAGCTTTTCTCTAAGAAATTAGTATCTAATAAACAGTATGGAACTCTCCAGAGGAGCATTCAGTGGAACCTGTACTATCACACCTCCCGTTGAGAGCATCAGTCCACAGGCTCTGTCCTTGTTCTCTGTCCCAATGACATTTGATTGCTCTTTGCTCAGAATGACTTCAAAAGAGTGTTGTCACTCCAGAAAAATATATTCCCCTGTGATCTGAATGTTCTCCCAGCTGGATTTTGAAGCTATACATTTTGTTTGTAGGCATCAAAAGGAAAATTATATTCACAACCATTTTAGAGATAATCTTTACTCATAGTAGTTTTAAGACGATTCTTTTTAGCAGTTTTTAGAGTTTTTACTATAATAGCAGTGTGTAAAGTAGATATTTTCAGATGTTGATGTATATACATGTTTTCGTGTCTTTCATACACATTATATAGTGCACAATAACAACAAAATATTACTGTTTTTGAATTTAACAGCATAATATTAGATAAAACAAAAATACTACATGTTACATATTATTACATAGTATATTTTTTAGGCACCACTTCCACACATGTTTAATGATCAGCTTTCTAACTGTGGAAATAAGTACTTGTTTCTTTGAATCTAACCAAATTTGTACTAGTCACTTTTTGAGTATGATCCTGTCTTCCTTTCCATTACTGTTAGATGTTCTTCATATAAAACCTAGTTCATCTTTGAATTACCATGTCACCTGATCCTAAAACTCTTTCAGAGTCTAAAAGCACCTCTTTGCATGCAAATCTGGTTAAATGTAGCAGACAGATCTCCATGAACTGACAAGGCCATCACACAAAGCTAAAGAATATATTGTGAATTAGTTTGTTATTTTATCAGGATGAAGTGAAATGAATATGGAGACATACTTTGCCACCATCAGAGCAGGTAAACAGGGAATCACATAACCTGAACTGTGTTGGCAAAAGCAAGACAGCCTTTGGTGTGTTTGGATGCATATTCTGCTATATGTTAAACTAAGTTTGTCTATAATTTTCTGAGAATTTAGTAAGAATAGAGAAAACTCCGTGGTTTCAGGTAAGCCATAGAACATCTTACCCTTGTGGGTAAGAAGATGCTTAAATGAATTACAGGGGTACCTGGGGAAAGAGAACCATTTCCTGGATATATGTATGTGAAAAAGACAATGGACAAAGTAGTTCATGAATTTAAATTTAACTGAAAATTAGAAACAAGTTAAGGTATAAATACTGTGATCTGTCATTTAGCTACTATGCAGCACTGCCGTTGTGAATGTTTTTACTGTTCAGTAACTGAAAGGTTACTGAAGGGCCTTTCAAATGAATGACAGGTCAGCTTCTGCTCACTTTCAGCAGGACAAGTGTGTTGAGATGCTAACTTGCTATTAAATGGCTAAAATCATTAACCATCATGCCTATCTTTCCCTGACAAACTTGTGTGTTGACATGGTTGGTAATAAGAACTATAATCTTAATGAGCAAGCTGGTCAGGTTTCTGAGAACTCTTCCTCCTGGCCTGTTCTTTCTGCTGCCTTGATCACTATTCTACCAGTGCTGGCAATTATTAGTTGAATCGGCCGTAGATATCTTAATTTCAATTAGATTATATGAATACACGTTTTTCTGAGTGAGGGTCTATAATAACTTCTATTTTGTCATCTAATTAGAAGCAAAAAAAAAGAGATACAAAACTGGCTCTATTTACTCATTCATTACAAAATCTGTGTAAAAAGTATAAAGGTGCTAGCTGTTCTTAATGTTGTAGAACATCCTTTTGCGGAATGTCTACACATACAGTTGGGTGTTAGTAGACTGGCTTCAGTGGGACATTGAGCTTACTTCTGAGTCAGACAGGATAATGTCAACATACTCTAAAGGCACTCTGTCATACAGCTACCCCTTATATTGCTTCATTCTTTATGGAAACTGCATTGCAAGCTCCTGGTTTGAAGGAGGAAAATTCTTTGGTTAGGGAGAGTACAGTGTTAAAAGTGATAGATCAAAGAACAGCTTATTTCCCTTGCAGGTTTTGCAATAAAATGGTTAACTAAGTTGAGATTTTAAAATGTGCATGGTTAGAAGACAATGAAGTCCACTCATGTGGATAATCTTACCTTTATTGCACTCTGGATGATGCAGAGTGATGAGAGATTGCTTTGAGAAAATGGCAAAAAGTGGTATTATTCAATGAACTGAAATGACTTCATGTGGTAGAGTAATGCTGTAAAGTGATTTTTTTTTTTTTTTTTGTAAAGGTCTGAAGCATGAAAACAAAAACCAGAGCAGCTATTGCAGTCTACTTGTGTGCATACCCACTTCTATGTCTTTATGTTCCTCAGGGCATTTGGTCTTAGTTAAAAAAAATAAATAAATAAAAATCATTCTGCAGGGTCAAAAATGGAGCTGATTCACATCAGAGGAATCCAATAGTCATTTCCCATTGCCTTGCTGCAGTGTCAAAAAATTGTGTGCATAGAGTAAAAGTGCTTATTTAGTAATGTGTTTTCCTGTCTTGCATTGCTATATTTGAATGAAAAATAACTCAAAAAATAGAATCTTTTTTTGTACTACTGGAACTCAAAGATGGTACACAGAGCTCCAAATTGTCACTGGTTAAGAGTAGATCTAAAGCTAAACCTGAAATTATGGTGGGAGTTTTCTTGCTTGAGATGATTTCTTCTGTAAATAACTTGCTTTATAAATATCTTGTAATGTGTTAGGAAAAATAAAAGATTTATTCAGAACTGTGAATTTTTTTATTTTATTTATTTATTTATTTTTTTGCACAGGGATGATTTAAATCTTGTTATTAATTCAATTTCCTTCTAAAGTTTCAATAAGGAAAGGTGCCTTTGTTGTTGTTTACATTTTACATTTGTTTGCTTACCTTCATTTTGATTTATTTTGGCAAAATACCAAGAATAAATGAATAAATGAATATTATAGATCCACTTTAGTTAATAATTCTGCTGGTCAGCTTCTGGATAAGCATTCAACTCTGGTGAGGTTTGGTGGAATTAATTTGGAATCAGGAGCTCACTTTCTTAAATTCTTGTAGATTGAGATTATCTAAATACCCTAAGAGTGTCAATGCTTCACACAGTATTTAATTTCTGGAAAAAAAAGTCTGCAAAAAATCATGCTTCTATAAATATGTATATATATATATTTCAATTCCTAAATTCTATGGAAATAGCTCTCTGGCTCTCTGCAGCTCCCTGAGGGGGGGAAGACCGGAGGGAGGTGCCAGTCTCTCTGCTCCTGGTCACCAATGACAGGATGGAAATGGCACAAAGCTGTGCCAGGGGAGGGTCAGGCTGGACATGAGGAAAATGTCTTTACCATGACGGTGGTCAAACACCGGTACAGGCTTCCTAGCAAGCTGGTTGATGCCCTCTGCCTGTCAGTGTTCAAGACACATTTGGAGAATGCCCACAGTAACATACTTTAACTTTTGGTTAGTCCTGAAGTGGTCAGCAGCAGGGCTAGATGATCTTTACTGGTCCCTTCCAACTGTTCTGTTCTGTTCTATTCTATTTTATTCGATGCTATTTTTTTTTTATATACTATGCTATTCTTTTTTATACTATGCTATGCTATCCTAAAATTATCCCTATTCTGTCATCCTATTGTAAGTTCAGATGAACAGCTTGTGAACTTGAATTTAATTGATTTTATCTGAGCTAACCTGATTTGAACTGGCTACATTTGTGCTCCCATCACATGTCTAATAATGTATCAGATTTTAGCACAGATAGTGAAGGTTTAATAAGATAAATTTGCAATGCTGAAATCACTGGAACATGATTTACAGTCATTAAATTAGAAAACAAGCAAAAAAAGTTAAAAAAAAAAAAAAAATCAAGTGTGAACCTTTCCTTAATATTCTCTCTTTACTTTGAGAATATTGTGTATGGCACAGGACTTACATTGTGGGAAATAAAAAAATGGAGTCTGGTCTCAGTGGAAAATCAAAATATGAGCACAGATAGCATGTGCTGTGGCAGTGCAACAGAATTTTCAGCCTGGATGCCTGGGACTTATCTGTTTGCAGTAGCATAGCAAGCTGCCAAATGTTTTGTTATTTTTTCCTTAAAGTCATCCATGCATGTCATTCTTTCCTTTTGCCTCTGCATCTTTTCTCCTCTTTCTGTCAAACTTTAAATCTTTAAACATGTCCTAAAATTGTATCCTCATCTTCCTTCTTTCAGTATTTTCCGTCAGCAGACATTTAAATTATGAATTTTGGGTGGAAATTGCTGCCAGAAATGCTTCTTGATTTCTGGTCTAGAAATGATTACCATGCTATCTATAAACAGAAATGTTTCCCAAATTTATATTTATTCACTGCTGAGAGGAGCATTAGAAATAGACATCTTAGTAATTAGGTGTTTGACATGTCATGCTCTTTCTCTTCTAGCTGTACACCTTTGTATATAGTCTCTGCAGCCTAATTTCCCAGTAGGAACAGGGTTATTGTGTGTGGCAATGTAAATAAGCATTGTTTTCCATGTACAGTAATGGAAAGGGCTTCTCCTTCACAGGGCTGCAGTAGCTGCATGTGAATAATCTTTGCTCTCTAATTTTGTCTGTGACCTTGCCTTGATGGCCCAGAATTTGAGTGAGAATAGTCATAGACTGGGTAAAATTTCCTGCTGTTTAACATTTTGTCTACTGCTCAAGATTTCCAAAAGCACACTCTTACTAAGTAAATTGAAAATATAACTTTATATTTCTTCTGCTGTTTTGTTCTGTTCCTTTTTTTGATACTGTTTAGCCTTTTCCAGGATGTTGGTGAAGATTTTCTTCACCAAAAAGGGACTGTAATCAACTATCTTGTCTTTGTAGTGGAACTATGTGATAGTCCCTGCAGTCAGTAACAAAATTACAACTTTAAACTGAACTTTTTCTCTTGTACTCTAAACTGTTGGGATGAAACTATTGGCCAATCCCTTAATTTCTCCCTACTCCCATATTTGAAATGGAGACAAATGTATCTGCTATCTCACCTTGACTGTTCAACTTAGCCATCGGTGTTTGGAACTTATTTATATAACACAGGAAACAAGCCTCTAAGGGTCTTAATAATTTGTATATTATTACTATTATTATTATTATATCTATAGGATTGTCATAGACTGTGGAGGCACTCTAGGTCCCTAATTGCAGTACTTTCGTATCTCAAAGTGCTGTAATAAAGCACTCTTGGAGGCCTAGCTATTTAACTTTTTGTTAAACTGGGAAAATTACTTGTCATATAATTAGTTAGATGTCTATGCTTCCATCAGCAAAAAGCCAAGAATACTTTCAGGGCTGTCCTAACTATGGGTCATCATTGCATTTCCATGAGACTATATATATATTGTATATATATACAAATTTTTGTTCTTTTAGCAAAAAACATATTGACATTGAATACTGTTTTTCCCAGTATCTATTTCTTATTCTGTATTAAAAATCTGTGAAGTCAGCACATCTTGACATTAATTTACTATTGCTGCAATACTTATGAAAATTAATTATACTTTTAACAGCTTATAATAATAATATATTAACATAGTTTAATTTTCCCATAAAGTAGATCCTTCTCTAAGCAATCATTAACTGTGCTCTCCTCCACCATATATTTCCTCTGATTAATATTTATGAATCATTTTGCATATAATGGTGTTCCTTCAGCTTCAAGATCCAGGAAGACAGGATGAAAACAGAAGAGAAGGAAATAACAATAATAAAGAATTTCGGGGGGGTGCTGTTTTGAAAACCTAGAAGGCACAGTTAGGACATTTATTAATAGCCTGGCACTTTAGGAAGAACCATTGAAAACCTTCCATAGGAAGAACCATTTAAAACCTTCCATAAGTAAAACGCTTTCTGAATCTGAAAGGTGTTTTGATGGGAACACACTGATTTGTGCCTTTGCACTCAGGAGACACTGCTTGCTTCACACTTTTGATGGCATGCTGATACCTGATGCTGTCAAAGAGACAGGAGAGTCTTGCTAAGGCTCTGTTTCTTTGTGAAGCTCACTATTCAGGGACCTGGTTCCTGATTTCTTGGCAGCCTTCTTTTCAGCATGCTCAATTTCCCAGAGAGAAGGCTCTTCAATGAGTTAGAGAGTCTTGAGCAGCTGTTTCCATGATTCAGTCAACCCATATAATATGTCATTTGCATCCCATTATATTTAGTTTCACCATAAAACTAGAAATTAGCTGAATTTCATATTACTGATGTGTTTCTATAAGTACTTCTGGAGGTTTATGACATGAAAAGTGTATATACCGAGACTCATAAATTCGGAAGTGAATAATGTCTCCTTTCTCACCATTTTGTTCACGTCTGCCCCATAGGAAAAGCGTCCTGGCAAGATAACTGGTAATAGAGGACAGCTACCCAGGCATTTATCACTTCAAAAATATGTCTGCATAGGATTTGTCAGTTGGCCTTACATTAGCAGGAGATTCATAAATCAATATCTTGATTACATTCTTCAGAGTGAATCTGGATAATAGGAAATCCTGAGGTATATACTTACATTAAGTAGAATGCCAAAGAAGTAATCTTCAAATTAGAGGTTACATTCTGGGAAGCAATGCCAAAGGCTTCAGAACACAGAAACACTGAAAGTAATAACTGCTGAGTACCATTGCAAGTATTTATTGTGGTGCATGTGTTTAGCTTCTAACCAGTTTCACTCACAAAACAAATGATTTCTGTTGGGATACTGTAGATGGATCGGGTAGACAATAAATGTCAGTGAAGACTACATTCTCCTTCTGGAGCCTTTTTTCATTATATACCCTGGATATGCTTACTTTTTTTTTTTTTTTTTTTTTAATTATTATTATTTTTTTATTTTTATTTTTATTTTTTAGGATGAGCATGTCCAAAAATCTTAGATGGATAGAAATATTAATGGATAAAATTCAAGTCAGAAATGTGTTCTAATGGATGAGCTTAAGTATCTGGGAAGAATGTGAAATACCATCTAAGTACCAACTAAGATAATGCAATGTTAGGAAAGCAGTGTACTAGAAGGAATGCAAAAGCGAAAGCACCCTTACTAGATGGTTTACTGGGCCTGGCTGGGATGTTAACTTTCCCTGCAGTAGCCCGTACATGGCCACGCGCTGCACTTTTAGCTAGAACAGCAGTTTTATCACACTGGTGTTGTGTCTGCTGCTGAGAAGTGCTGGCACAGTATCAGGACTTTCTCTAACCCTCCGGGGGGGTGGGCAAAAAAGTGAGAAAGAAACATCACCAGTGCAGCTGACCTAAACCAACCAAAGAGATATTCCATACCACGGTTGTGGTGTTCAGCTGCCCAGCATGGTAAAACCACCACAGATGGAAGGTGTTTTATAACTGCAGTGTTGTACATTACGTCTAGCAGTGATGACACTACAGTTAATTAATATGGTCTTACAACTGTTACTCCTGTGTCTCTTGACCTGAGATCAGGCTCTTGTAATGTGGTGTGAACTAGAGTATCTTTAGAAATATTTAGAAATCAGAGCTCTTTTGGGGAACACATTACTGAGCTCACTGAATTTTGAGTTTTTCGTGTTTGTTTTTGTCAAATCCTAGCTAGGCAAAACTAGGGACTAGATGTAAATTACTGTTTTTTTTTTTGTTGTTGTTGTTGTTGTTGTTTGTTTGTTTGTTTGTTTGTTTTTTAGCTACACAGTTTGTGCAGGATTAAAAAAGTGTATAAGCTGTGGTGGCCTGTTGATGGTACAAAAGCATGGTACAGGTTTGTTTGAGAGTCAGACTTCATAGGTGTCCAGTGAGGTATTATCCGTGATTTCTAAGGAAAATTGCAAACAATAATATACTGACATGAAAACTGACGTACTGAGCTACTAAGTGACTTCTTTCTCATTGGGTCTCAGTAGGGAAACTTATATTCAGAGATGGAAATTTTGTCTGTTTCTTTTATTTATGTCTCCACAGATTTTATTATAATGTTGTTGCTGTCTGGAGAGAAGCAGAACAGAAT
>CM021766.1:81593041-81606742 GCA_011076525.1 Nettapus auritus
CTACCAGCTACTAGGAGGAAAATTAACTCTGTCCTAACTGAAACCAGGACAGGGCTGTGAGCACCTTCCTCTATATAGTGCTGTTTTGGCTTTTTGGTCCCAGGATTATATTTGATATGGCATCTGTACTGCCTTGAGTTAGAGAGCTGTGTGATGCTGGCAATACTCTGATAGCTGTCCATACATCGTTTCAGCATAAGGATTCTCAATTTGCAGTTGTACTGGGGTTGTTTGCATAGGAATTAATTAGTTTATGGCATTTTTTTTTTTTTTTTTTTTTTTTTCCTCCAGTTCTACAAGATAAATTTACTTATAAAGTAAGTCTGTTTCATCCCCTGATATTTGAGGTCAAAGCATACAGTGTCTTGTCTGATCCTCTTTCAGTCACTGAATCAGGGTGTGTGATGAGTACAATGCTGTTCTTTTTTTCTTAAATACTTCGAAGAAAATTGGCTAGTAAAGGAAAGCATGCTAGAATATGGATGTGCTTCCAATTATCCTAATGGACTATAGTGCTCCAGAAAATCATTAAGGTAATCATGCATTCTAATGACTGTGCCCTTGATGCAGACAGCAAAACATGCACCTGATTGTGAATAAATTGGCAAAACCAGGAGAGAGTTAGCACTCAATTTATACCCTGTCCTTTGTGAAGGAAGTTGTATATAGATCCATAATTACAGCTGAAGCACGCTGTTGCACAGGGGGTTAAAGGCACCTGCAGATTAAACCATTTTGCCAGCACCTTATTCAGGGATACCTTCTCATGTAAGGCATTAACAAATTCAGAACCAGTGTCTTTTTGATTAATGATCAGACAAAATTTGGATTCAGTGTTACCTTATGTTTACCTGTTTAGGTGCAAACCTTGTCTTTGCTGTTGGGTGATATGTATGGCTTCAGGCTGAATTCTGACTGCATGCATCCTACCTGAAATGTGGCAAGGTATAACCTGTAACAGTGCTGCAGGATCCTAGGGATGAAATCCTGACAGTCACAGGATAGTTTTGCTGCTCTGGGCCTGTATTGGAAATGAAAGAGATCTGAATGCTGAAGCAGCTTTTCTCACATTGAGGCTGAAGTATTGCGCTGAGTAGCAATCAATAGCTGGGAAACTTTAGATGGTGAAGTAGCATGCATGTTTCAGTTAGTGGGGCTCAGCTGGGGAAGTAAAAGATGGAGCTAAGTGGACAGGATGGTAAGCAGAGATTTCAGGTTTAGTAGCTAAAAGCTCTCCTTTAGCTGCTCATAAATTAAACTGTTTAGTCACACTCAAATATGAAAGCTGGACTATTCTCAGTCAGACCATTTCTGATTAATGAAGTGCTACTGCAACAATACCTGAATCTAAAGAAATAGTCACCATTTGTGTGAAGTAGGACAAAAATTCCCTTCTGGCTTTATTTCCAATGAGTGTAATCTTATATGTTAGAGAGAATCTACTCAGGGGTAAGTCTTTATTGTCATCTGTGCATCATAGCCCTCTTTTCCACATCATTTCTAACTGTGATCAATCACTACCATTTTCTCAAACTTCAGTTTCTCTTTAGCATACATGCAGCTTCAAAGGAGAGAAGAAATCTTACTGTTTTTTCCCCTATAAATTAATGACACTGTTTTACATATTATCAGTACTGGGCGCATACTAACAAAATTGTTAGTGCCATGTGATGTTACTGGATAGAAGCACAGTATAGAAAGGTGCAAAAAGATATTTTTTCTTTTTTACTGACTCTTGTCTTGAGGAAAAAAACAGGTGAAGTGAAGAGATGAGAGTTCTTTAAATAAGAGAATGTCTGAATCGAACTTTCGAAACCCAGAAGAATGAAGAGTTTCATGTTATGATTTCATAAAAGCAGTTTGTATAGATGAGACCTGCTTGACAAAACCAAATCCACAGTATGTGGCTGAAGTTAAAAATAAGAGCAATTTGAGAAACAAAAATAAAAGTTAATCAGAATTTCATTAAAAAAGGAAGATAAAGTCATCATCACCATGTTAAAAATTTGTTGTGAAATGCTCTTTGTTTCAATAAGGAAATGAGGCAGTTCTGATTTTCCTTCAGGTTCCAGGGCTGTCTCTAAGGCAATCATATTCACAGACAAACAACACACATCTAGGGGGAATACTTTTTTTTTTTTAATCACCATCTAGGTTCTTAGTATAAAATAACATATGCCAGTGCTCAGGAGACAGGTTCATGTATTTCTGTCTAAAGTTAAGTTTAAAAAACAAAACAAAAAGATATTTGCAGTGCTGTACAAAGCCTACTTTCTTCATGCAAATAAAGTATTCATATATTGTTTGCAAACATCTGCTCTTGTGAATGAATGTAAAGACTGTCAGCACTGAGTACTGCATTTTGATATAACAATAATTAAAAAGGGGAGCAAAGTCCAAGCCATCTGAATTTAATAAGTCTCAGCGAAGTGACTCATTCTTTGTTCTATGAGGAATCAAATACTATGTGTAGCTTCTAGCAGAAACTGGCATTATTCTGGACACCAAGGAGTAAAAGTTAAAAGTGTAGTATAGTTTATAATTTCATAAATATTTTGTATAAAAAATACAAACTTAAGATTTGAGAAAGACTGAAAATACAAAAAGAAAAAAAAAATCAGTTGAGAAAGGCCAGTGAATCTGTATTTAACTGCTTGTGGAAAGAGAGGAGATGGAAAACTTAAAATGAGGAAAAAGAATGAGCACAAAGAACCAAAATTTAAGAAATGCATTCATGTAGGTGAGGAATTATCTTTACAGATTTTTAGACTACAGTATGGTGTATCTGATTGTCAGTATGACAAATACTAGTGGCCTACCACAGGTGCTCAGTGAAGAATGGGTACTCAAAACAAAAGTGTCCCAAGAATGCAGGCAGAGCTGTAACCTAGAGTAAGATCCAGGATATGTTTCACAGAAAGGAAGTGTACTGTGGAAAGTCTTGTTTCACTCTTTCACTCTTAATCCAATTTTAATAACAAATATGTTAACAAGCTATTTGTAAACACATGCCTTTTTATACTCATTTGTAGTGCTGGAAGAAGGAAAAAAAGTGAAAAATTCAAACAGTGATTTTCAGAAGAAGAGGTATCATTCACAAAATATGGTCTGACCAGTTTCTTCTCTCTTTGGCAGTGTGTATTGCATGGTAATTTGGGTCTTCGTATAACAACAGTTCAAAGAGTTTGCATTTCACTAAATGCACATATTGTTATGCAAGTGTTATAAAATTATAAAGCACATGGCCACAAATCTTATGAATGCATAATCAGTAACAGCAAGGACAGATAGAATAAATATATTTCTTTGCTTGGAATCAAAAACGTAATATTTGTGTGTTTGTACTGTAATTTCTGGACTGTTACTTCTTGAGTTAGTCTGTGGATCTTCTTGAGTAAAGATGAGCTTGAACAACCAAAAGTATCCATGGATATGTGTTCTCATGGATATGTGTTCAAGTGTTCTCATCAGAATTATTGAAATTTACTTATATTACATAATACTTTGTTTAGTTAAACCTAGCCAGAGCTGAAAATAGTAGTGTAGCTAGCTTTCAGAAAGTGAGTAGGTATCCAAAGTGCAGCTAATATATATAGTTGATGTCCTTATTATCTGTATATCTCCATAAATCAAATGCAATTGAAAAGCTGTCTGCAGAATTTCACTACTGCAATTCTAATAATGCAATTCTAGTACATCTCTTTCTGTTGAAGAGTATTTAAAATAAATAATAATGAGGTTCATTTATTTTGTGAGAGGCTGTTCCGTAGTTTTTCACTTAATGAAGAGCACCAAATAAAATATATAAATAAATAAAGACAGCTGAAAGTGATGACTATAGTTCTATGTACGTTCACTTTATTTAACTTCCAGCTCATGTCCTGAAACATAGAAAAAATGCAGATTTTTCTCCAAGATTAGATTTCAAGCAGGAAATTCATGACTTGCTAAAAAGGGTTTGGTTAGGTCACCATTTCTTTTAATTTGTGTCAACATTTGATCTATCAAATTTATTTGCACAAGGGATGATGAAAGTAAACTCTGAACTTGCAAAACCATGTTATTAGGAAGTGATTATATTAATTAGACCATCACATGTCATGTTTTTCTGTCAGGCTTCTGCTTCATTAATAATGGATAAATGAGATCAGCTTTGAGGATAACAGGAGCCTGCATAATGTGCAAGACTTTTGCTTTCACTCTTTGCTGAAACTGACAGGTGCATATCATGTAAATCAAGGCATTTTAGAGAAAGAAAGGACAGTCATGTTATTCAAGGGGCTGTGTGCTATCCAGGAGAATCAGATTTATTCCTACTTCTTCTGAAGCTAATGGTTCTGTTTGGGTCAGATTACTTATATGAATAAGATGCAGCCATAAGTGGCTGAAACTGAAGCCTAAAACTGTAATCAAGTCCACAGCCAGTGAGCATGAGATGAACTAAAAGTAAAGAAACAAAACACCAAGGCTTCATTGTTCATCCTGGTAACCAGTCATGAGAGAAGCCCATTCTGCAAACCGTAGCTTAAAATATCTTCACTTTGTTCCCTGGGTGTGAAATGATTATGAATTCTACTTGTCTGTACTCTGAAGGATAACAATAAATAGACAAATAAAGCTCCCTTAACCCATGCATGCATTCCAGGTATGATGAGAGGAAAAAACAAACAACAACAACAAAAGCATAAAAACAAAACAAACATGAAAAACACCCTCTTTCTTCAGGATAAAATTTAGTACATATGAGGACAACACTGCAAAACAGCAGAACACTCCACCTAATTATTTCTCAATGTGGTGGTAAATTTACTACTAGGGTACAAATTAAAAAAATAAAATCCGATGCTAAACCATTTAGTTAGGAGACTTAACCTCACTAATTATAAACCCCACAAAGTATTTTAATATTGTGATTCAAAATTTTTTAATGATAATCCTTGCAAACTTGCAAATTTGTAGCAATCAAGTGATGTCTTAAAACTGTTTAATCATGAACATATAATAAATATTCAAGATTATTACCAATACCTTGCAGCTGGTAATAAACCTTTAATAAAGCTGTACATGTTTGTGTTAGGTTGTGTTAGTTGTAATTACTTTAGTTGGTTCTGCTTTTTTCAACCCTCGAGCCCCACGTTGGGCGCCAAAAAGGACTGTGGTGGTTTTATTCAGATGGGCAGCCGAGCTCCACCACAACCGCTCTCTCACTCCCCGCCTCCTCAAAGAGGAGGGGGAGAGAAAAAAAAGTCAACACAAAGTTGAGGAGGGGAAGAAGTAAAGGAAAGAACAACTCACAGGTTGAGATAAGGATAATTTAATTAAAGGGAAAATATATATATATATATATTAAGGAAATATTATTAATTAACAATTCAACTACAGGGAAAAAGGGAAAGGGGAGAGGGAGGGAGAAAGGGAACAGCAAAACTAAACAAGTAAAGGCTATGTGGAAGTGCAGAGGAAAGAAATTATTCTCTACTTCCCACAAATGAGCGATGCCTGACCACGTCCTTGAAGCAGGGCCTCAACGCACGTAGCCGGTGTTCACGAGTAGGACAGACGTTTTTGCAACGAAAGCCCACCCCTCCCCTCTTCCTCCTTTTTCCACCTTTTATTGCTGAGTGTGACATCAGATGGTATGGAATATCTCTTTGGTTGGTTTAGGTCAGCTGCCCTGGTGATGTTTCTTTCTCACTTTTTTGCCCACTCCCCAGGAGGGTTAGAGAAAGTCCTGATACTGTGCCAGCACTTCTCAGCAGCAGACACAACAGTGGTGTGATAACACTGCTGTTCTAGCTACAAGTGCAGAGCGTGGCACTGTATGGGCTGCTGCAGCCAGACCCAGTACAGGGAGAACGTACTGAAGCCCACTGGCAAGGGGCAGGACTGGTTTTCAAATATACTCCAAACAATAGTGAATGTTATGCTTACTTTGAGACACAGAGGAATACCTTAATTTTCAGTTAAAATTAATGTTAACTCAATTTCAGTGGTTAAAGGATGGGTCATCCATACCTGTTTTGACTGTTGTTGATAGGTTCTTTCATTCTGTTTATTTTCTAAACAATTTGTGAGGGTTGTGTGGTCCTCCTTTGGTCAAGTTTGTAGATTTCCTGTCTTTTCCTTTCAAGTATTTATTTCAACAAGCTCATTTTGGCTGGAAAATGCTAGCAACATTACAGTAGAAACTGATGAAATGATGCATGACTTCAAGTCCTGTTATAGAGTACCAAGATACAACGCTCTTCTACTTTTAATAGCTGATGTTCAACATCCTGGTGAACTAATGAAGAGGAGTTAGTTACTCTTCTTTCAAAAAAAGCTCTCACCATTATGGAGAAGGACAGATTATCAAATCCAGCACAGGAAGGAAACCACAAAAATCTTGGTAAATGAGTAGATTACAAAAACTATTTATCTTCCTTCTAACATTGCTAAGCCCTGTTCCTTTTCTTTTGATTTTAATTTTTTACTGGAAATTCTGTAAGGTACAAGTTATAAAAAGACTGACAGTCATTGATACAAACAGAAAAATCATTACCTACAAATATATGCTAGAATTTCTTCTTCGTCTTATTGTTACTTATTCTTTCCCTGCATTTAAATAGTATTTGTTTACACACGGTCTTCAGAATGTTTGTTTGTGAAGAGGAAGTCTTTGGTGAATGGAGAAAGCAGAAACTCCAAGCTTCCTCACCCCCTCCCCATGTAATTCTTCAATTTTCTCCCATATTTTAGTTAAACTTTGGAGTTCTCCCATTTTGACTTACTGCATGGTATTCTTTCAATTATTTACCCACTTCAGTGAAATTTAATCTTTTTTAGCAAAATGTTAGCTTTGACCTTTATTCCCTGGATGATATTTTTATCACATATTTTTACTCAATTTCCATTATTTCAGTCACAAACACTGTTCTATCTAGCAGTCTGTAATGTGTGGGGATTCCTCCATTCACCCGTTACAGAAGTGTTTATTCAACTACACAGTTGAATAGAAGTTCTTCTTATATTGAGTAGGAATAGATTTCTGAATCCCTTTTCTGAAGTGCAATCTTGCTGTTCTATGCTCACCACTTAAACTTTTACAGCAGTATATGTGCATTTTTCTGTTTATAGCAATTTAGTCTTCTCTATTCAGATACAGTCATCAACAATTTTTTTCTTTTTCGTTTGTGTTTTGTTTGTTATTAAAACATGCTATTCCCTTGGATATAAGGTAATTACATTTGTGCTTTGTACACATGCCTACTTCTCTGCTTGTAGACCTTTTCTTCAATGTATCTCTTACTTTGAAAACTGTTCAGTATTTTCACTAGAAAAAAAAAAAAGATAATAGGAATCATAGGAAAAAAAAAAAAAAAAGTTGTATGGCATCTCAGCAGATCATCTTTAGCAACCTCCAGCTGTATCCAGGGCTAGTTTCAAAGTTAGATCAATTATGCCAAGTTCCATTTTGTTATCTCTGAAAATCTTCCCGGGTAGAGGATTCAGAGCCTCTCTTAGCATCTCCTTTATGTCTTCCTTTGTCTAATCTCTGTCACTGTGAAGATATATTCCACTGGAATCTCTCTCTGTAAAATTTATTTTCTATTTGCCTGGAGTTTCATCAATCACTTTATCAACATTATCTTCTGCACATCCAGGAACTTCTCATGTGGAAGTTTCGTGACTGGGTTGTCTGGGAATGATACGAATGTTGAGGAAATCCTTTAAATGTGTGCATCACTTGCAGCTGCACATTGTCCTGCAAAAAGTTCCAAAGATTTGCTGGGGACGGTAACTGAAATGCATATTGTTTTAATTGGAGTTGTCTTTGGAAAGACCTTTCTGACTTTGATAGGCTTATACTCAAAATTGCATGAAGTGATTTTATTCTTATCGTAAACAACACCTGCAACACTTTTTGCTATGAATCTGCTGCTGCAACACAGACATTGTCCTGTACCACAGCTTTAAGTGATGTGAGTGCCCTTTGGAGATGCTGTGTTATATGCAGGGGATGTTGTTCCTTGTTTATGCAGAATGAGCTTGGATCCCATCCATTTGATTCTTTTCATTGAGCAGCAGCCAGAGAGAGAAAGGAGGTAGTTTTTCTGTTCCTGCTTTTTGTGTATATTCCAGACAAGAAAATATCTGCCAAGACTCTGATAGTGGGCTTTTCCAGCAAAAGAATAATTTTTATGTAACTGCATTTAACATCTGTCAAATTTCTGGTATGACACACATGAAGCCCATGCTATTAGGTCATTTTTCTTGAATGTTAATGTAGAGGTACTACCATCAGTGGGCAGATGAAGATGTGATATGACTGAGCATCTTCTGAATGATGGAGGGCTGCTATTTGGACATGAATCCAGATAGACCAAAAAGTCAGTAAGTTTTTCTTAATTAAGGAGAAAGTGATCACAGAAAAAAGCGCTGCATATAACTACTCACTCTTGTGCTAAAGAGTTTCCCAACAGAGCTGGGAGTTAGAAAATATGAAAATGTCAATGTAAAATTGTATGAATGAGTTAATGAGGCAGATAACTTGCTAAGAAAGGTATGGAGGAAATTCCCCTGTCCGTATTGCCTGCCAACCTGCTAGTCAAACCTGAATTCATGCAATTTTGACCTCTAGTTTCTACTGGAAGTGAAAGGTACCAAATTCAACATTAGTAATTCTTAATAACACTTATTTTCTCAATTATGTTTTATTTTTAACATGTATTCTTTTGGATTTGCTTGTTTGAATAATATCTCTTTAAAAAACAACTCAGATAAAATGCTATCCAAATGAGAGTTATGATTGTTGCTGCAGTCACCATGTTTTTGACTGCGACTAAAGTGACAATTTTACTTTTTGCTGTGGGACGAAGTAGTCGTTGCTATTTTTGCTGTCTTCATGACAAATAAATGAATCTATGCTGTAATAGGTCATCACTCATCTTGTCGCTAGGACAGTTACTGCACTTATTTTTCTTTGCAGAAAAGGATTGTTGCTGAGCAGATGTTACCTCAGGCTACTGCGTAATGCCAATGTCAGTTGAGCTCTGAGTCACAGAATTTTCTTTACTGTTTTTATAAGCCCTTTAATGGAGATGGCACAGTAAGTTTTCAGCTAACAGAGCTTTTATTGCTAGCACTGTTTGGGTGCATTTCTTCCTTAGTAAATTGCTGCCTCTCTGCCACTCACTGCTGGATTCTGTTCTTTGAGGAAATTCACCTGCATAAATCCAGACAAATTTGCAGATCAGCATTCAGATTTTGGGTTGCAGTATTGAAACAAGCTCTACAAATGAAACTGAATGCATCATTTCTTCAGAAATCTGCAGTCCTGAGAATATCAGTAAAGATGAATTATGTCCAGTGAAAGTAATCTTATAACTAATATTTTGTTCAGTTCTATAAGTAGCTGGGATTTACTTATATATAATGTTACAGGAGAATTTGCCATTTACTTGTACTGAAGAAACAAACAGTATTTTCTTATAGCTTTTGTGTTAATGAGATTTTTAAAATCCTCCCACCCCAATAAAGTATGAAGTTTGGTGGGTTTTAGATATTAATGTGTATGTCTTTTCTTTGTATGTCAAGACACCTAAGTTAAAGAAATTGATAACAAACCTCAAAATTTTTTAAAAAGTTTTTAAAGATAACAGTTTTAGATAAAAACTATCTAGATAAAAAAGATAAAAGTTTTAAAGATAACAATATCTAAGATACTGTTATCTTAGAATCTCAGCATTTGATTGATATCAAATTTTCAAAACTTTATTGAGAAGTGTATGTTACATTTCTAAATTTTTATCCTAGAATTTAAGGAAAACTAAAAAAACACTCAAAAATGAATGTAATTTTGAAGAAGATTGTTAAAACACATAATGTCTGAATAGTACCTTTTTAATTAAAATTACCTCAATGTGCTTTACATTTATGATTTGGGTTAATCCAAAATAAGGCCACTAGAGAGGAAAGTACAGTGCAGATTGGCTAATACTCTACAATAGTACTTATAGTTATTTTTAAGACTTATAATAGAGACAACAACCTTATTCTGAAAGTCTTGTGCTTATGAAATAGTGTTTTTCAGTGGTGGTTCATTAGCTTGTTTTTTGATTTGTGGGAGCCAAAAAATATACTTGCACACAAAACTGATGAGTATAAAGATTCTTAATCCAAACTGCCCATGTATGAATTTAAAGTAGATTAGCTAAACAATTAATTCGCGTTATGCTCTTTGGTCCACAATGATTTCAAATGTAAATAAGCCTTAAGGCCATTTTGTGTCTTAGCATAAGTTCATGCAAGATTTTAATGTACTTTAAAGATCATTTTATATATATATATATTCTCTTAGTAGAAGTGTTAGTTTTTTTTTGTTTGTTTGTTTTGTTTTGTTTTTAATTATATATACTTTTAATTATATATATATATATTATTTCATGTATTTGCTTAAAAGCTTACCTGGGCTCAAAAATTATAAGTCTAAAAAAGAAACAGCCTCAGAATGGCAGGTTTTACACAACAATTTGCAGCGTAGAGTGTGTTATGAATCAGGTAGAGTATCATACACCTGGTTTTACAGTCATCATATCTGTATGATGCTGTAGTAGTACATCTTGAACAAAAGGAGTTGAGCTTTTTCAAAGTGAATTGCCTGTAAATATAATAACAAGTTCACGTATTAGTCTGAGCCAAGAGCCCAAGTTTTTTCTCTTCTGTTTGAATTCTGTCATAGAAAAATTATGCCATATTACATCTTTATATACACTTAGAAAGGGACCACCAAAAACAGTTTGCAAAGCATCAGAATGAAACTGACTTCATTAATTATTTCATAAAACTGGTGTAAAGGAGACTGTAAGAGCTCCCTGTGGCATGGATCTGATGCTGATAATATCAGCAAGAGTTTCTGGAGCCTTATACATGCCAACTGACTTAATAACACTAGCCTCATCATCAGTTGTCAGAGTGGTGACAGGTCCCAGTAGACCTCTGGGCTGTAATGAGCTCTTGGCTAAAAATTAATTTTATGAACTGGGAATCTATCTGTGAACCTTGCTGTTCCTATACTTAGAAACTTTTAAATTTCTTCTCTAAATGATTTCCGCCTCTACAACCATTTGTACACAAGCCAACAAAATCCTCTGGCTCACTATCTCCTTCTCCTGTTTTGTTTTTAATCCACATCACTTTCAGCATTTGTGTTGCCATTCAGAGTTCTGCTTTTGACCATATCTCTACCATTACATGTACGATTACAGAGAAATGACTTCTCAGCTAGTGCCGAGCAGTAGACTGTGGCACATTGCAGCCCTGGCAAGAGGTTCCAGGTACCAAATAACAGAAATGCATCTTTATGCTGACATTATTATATTGCTTCTGGTTTGGGGTTTTAAACTTTTGACTTTTCCACACTGCATTCATCTTATCCTCTGATTAGCTTACCCTTCCTTCCTTCCTTCCTTCCTTCCTTCCTTCCTTCCTTCCTTCCTTCATCTGTCTTTTTCTTTCTGTAGTTGACAATCTTATCTTAGTTCATTTTGCACAGAAGACAAGAAGGGTATCATAGTATGCTCTACTAGCCAAAGTTCAGTTTTGCATTGAATGTTTTTTTCAAACTATTTTTCCTACCTTAGTTATGCCTTCAGTGCAGACAAACATTCTAGAATAAACATAAAATTAACGTTAGGAAATTATTAGCTTTTCAGATACTCTCTGGAACTTCTAAATCATGGATAAGTCAGTTATATTTTCATGAATTTGGATCACTGATTTATGAAGGTGACAAATGCTGAAGTAATAAAATTCTGTTAAATTCTTAATAGTATATGAGAAGGAAATTAGGTACCTTAATGTCTCACTCATTGAAAGGAGAAACATTTCCCCCCCACTCTATAATGTCTCTCTTTTCACTCAGACAGAAAATAAATGTGTTACTGTTTTATTATTTTTCAAAACATAATCATTCCTTACACCTGTTGGACCTACATGTTAATATTAAACATAGCAACTCATAATTTAAGAGGATTATTACAGTTTTCTATATAAGAAGGTTAATTAATTCCCTAAGGGAACTAATGATACTGTGCTTTTGGTATAATCGTGTTAATTTTCTGACTGTTTATTGAAGGTACAAGCAATTGGACAAATGCAATAATAGATCCTCTTAGAAATCAGTAAGATTCTGTAAAGCGCTAAATGTGTTAACCATTTGCTTGATTTCATGCTGGCACCCCCTGTTCAGAAAGCAACAAAATTGGTTTACATGTGCCAATTAGATTTCTTTTTTATCAGTACTGAACTCCTATTCAAAACAATCTGTAGGCACTCCTTAGTGAAGAAGGAATTAATGTGTTTATGTTGAAACTTTGGATCAATCCATTTGTTTCCCTGGACTATCTGGCTTTTTCTGGTGGAGTAATCAAATCCATAGCAGAAAATCATTAGTTCACGCTGACAGGACCAAGAAAATATATCCTGATTGTTTTTACTGTAGTTTAAGAGTCATTTTACAAAGGTAATTGAGATTTAGTAGTATTATACCAAGGTTCTCTAACAAGTAAGTCTAAAGACTTAGCATCTGTGATAATCAATCAAATTATTTCTTTCCACCAGAATGAAATTTTGAGAACACCAGGCCAAGGCTAGGGAATGCATCTAGTATCTTTTTTTTTTGGACAGACTATGAGTACTTGATAAAGAACTGAATTACTGAATTAAAGCAGTCCTTATTATTTTAAGGTTTTTTTTTTTTTTTTTTTTTTTTTTTTTTTTTTTGAGACTCACCACATTTTCAGTTCTACTAATTTTGAGTAAGATCATAGTTTTCATTTATTCACATAAAGCAATATAAAGAAATAAAATATCTTACCTTAAAAACAATGCTACAACACACCATATTTCTCAAAGAGTCAGCTTGTACTAAATAACACACAATAAACACTAAAAAAAATATATTCTGGCCAAAACTCATCCTGTGTCCTGTAGTGAACAGATACTTAAAAATTAATTTTGCTAATAAGGTCATCCTCAAAAGCAAGGAGGATATTTTAGGGTTTTAAATGAAGAGATAAATGTTGCCTAGGTTATGTTTTGTTAGCCCTGTAGGCTGAGCTTCTTTCTTCTGATGGCATTTTTAAAACTACAACCATCGGTTTTAGTACTATTGTGGTTGCTGCTTCAATTTACATAGAAACAGATGGAAACATATTAAGTACTCCAGTTTATAGAAATACCAGGATATTTTAATCTGAACAAAGTCTTTTGAAATACAGTTATTTTAATCTGAACATCTGTAATCCTACATAAACCAAAGATAAATTAGTAAAAAAACAAAACAAAAAAAATACCGCAGGTCTGATTAAAACAACATATCAAGTCTTGTGAAGAAAATTTTGTAAGTTTTTTTCTCCCCTACAGGTTAAGAATAATGAAGAAGTTTGCTTTCAGGTCCCCTCTGACTCATCTCCTCTCAAAACACATCACAATATTGTAAGATTTTCTAGTAGTGAGTAAGCATTTATAAGCGTTCTGCTGATAGTAAAAACACCCTCATATTCTCATTATATAAGGTACCTTGGTTACAGAATTAAACACATTTCTTAGGCTTACTATAATTTCCCTATTTTCTCAGGGTGTAATTACACAAGACAAGATTTCTTTTTTTTCTTTTTTTTTTTTTTTTTTTTAAAAGTAGAAGACCCATTTGTTTCTAAC
>CM021766.1:81606842-81620635 GCA_011076525.1 Nettapus auritus
TTTTTTTTTTTTTTTTTTTTTTTTTTTTTTTAAGTAGAAGACCCATTTGTTTCTAACTGGATTTGTTTGAAAAGCAAGTTGTTATACAATCTGAATTATAAATAGAAATTTCAAGGAAGATAGCATGAGCATGTTCCATGAAAAAAAAATAGTATGCAACTGTTTTAGAGAGATTGCGAATGAGAGATTTGCATTCCTAAGCAAACCTCAGGAGACAGAACCATTCAAAAAGTATCTGTCCATATTTGGAGAAAAAACCAACCAACCAAAAATAATAATAATAATAATAATAAAAAGAATCTAATACACTTGGGAAAAAATAAGAAAAAAACCAGCAACATGTTTTCCAAGACAATTGCTTCATACATTCTAGAAGGAAGGACTCTGAAAGAGCTGACTCTGGCTTCCCACTGCAGGTGGAAATACAGCTTTGCTGGTCTGACTGCAGTCCAGTGGGCGTACTTAGGTGTCTTAAAACCTAAAAGAGCTTAGGCCCATCAATGGGAATAACAAACTGCCCTGTGATGCTGGGGACTTCAAAATCCCATTGACTACATTTTTTGCATTTTTCTGAGACATGAAAATCTCCTTCAGTATGGAATTCCCTTATAAGCGTATTTTGTTAACTTTGATACTTTTGTGTCTCTAAATATAAAAGGATGTTCCTTTTCTTAATCTGAAGGATGAGAGTGTACTCTTATAAGTGTGCTCATATGTTTACATTCTAATTTATACCCACATAAACTTAAGCATGTGTTATTTTGTATTCTGAAATCTAATTTACATGTATGAATCTCTTAATTGTAGTATTATTCTTCTGAGCTAAATTCAATAGTCTGATGTTTATACTGAAGTATTGCAATGTCCTTCTGCTTTCTCATTCTGCTGCACGACTGTCAACAACACCAAGATCTTCCATAGCAAGCCATTTTCATTTGAATATTCATTCTTTTATAATCCTTAAATTTCTGGCAAATATATGTTGTTCCTGAATAAGTATTTTCTATTTTAATTCTTCATATTTTGTATATATTATAGGAATTAATTTGTCTAGTGTATTTGTCTGAATTTCAGATATAATGCAATTTTACTATTGTTTGCTCCAAATGTCAATACATTGACATGTGCCATGACTGAATACTGTTATACTCACCTTCTGTTCATTTGCAATGACTTGGACAATTTTCATATTGATTAAGATAATAGTAGTTTTACATTATAATCAGACTTATGAAAGTTCTTATTTCTGGAATTTGATAGCAATACATTCTTTCAAAGGAGTTGATTAGACCAATTATTTGTTGTACTTCAAACAGAGCTCAGTAACAGCATTGACTTCCTGTAAATGCAAGCTGCAACAACAGATGACCATTTTTCTTTTTTCTTTGTCTACCTGGTACTTTATATATAAAATATTGGATAGGAACCAGCAGGATCCCATTACAGTCTGGTTATGGCAATGAAAACTCTGACACCATACCCTCTTTTTTTTTTTTTTTTTTTTTTTTTTTTTTTTTTTTTTAATTTACATTTTTGTTTTCTGTCTTTAGTTGCAGTTTCTTTTCTATTAATATTTTCTTTCAGGTGCAAAGTGCACTGCTCAATAATCAGCATTCATTAAAAACTTTAGCTTCATTTCAGTCTTTTATACCTTGCTAGAAACATATTTACTACATAGTATAAAAGAAATAGAATCTCCAGGATTTCTCTTACTCCAAGTTTTAAATGTAGCAATAAAGCCAGTTTCTTATAGTGTAGCTAGACGTTTGTATGTCTGTTACATAAAATTCTATTACACTCTGAAGAAGTGATGTACACATATTTTCCTCTTAACAGTTATCTACTTTTCTGTTACTGTCATCCTTGGGGCAGTCACTCATCTGTTGCACTTTTCCCGTGTATCACCAACACCAGACCTAAGAAAGCATGTAATTTAAAAATCATAAGCAACATATTAATTTGCCATCGTTGTCTTATATTCAGTAATTCCATGTCAAATCAGCTCTTCAACAGTAATATTCTAAGCATATGATTACTGTCTGATTAAAACTTTTAACATGTAGGACAGCAACCTAAAATCAGTTCTCTGCTATGCTCAGATTTTAAGGTTGTTAAGAGGAGTGGATAAAAACTCAAGAGATGTAATATCACATTAAAGGACTAATAATCACCATAAAAGCAAGATGCTCAAGTTACCCAACATAAAAAGATATGCACTGTGTCTTGTTTATTCCAAATTCTCTAGTTATACCTGTGTCTGGGAGGCTAGTAAAGATTCTTTATTTATTTATTTATTTATTTATTTTTTATTTTTTATTTTTTTTCCCAGCTATATTCTCATTAATAACTCGGACTTGTCATTGGCATTTGTTTATAGAAATTACTATTATCTCTTGAGAAGAATAATTCCCATGGCTGGAGTTTTGTGCACATGCTTATAGTATGGATGCTTTTTCTCTTCCTCACATATAGCTTAAAACATAAATCAAGTTACAAGATTAAAATGGATCATGTTTTTATCTATAAAAATTAAAAACAAAACAAACAAAAACAACAACAACAACAAAAAACACCCATGGGGATGTCTAAATTATCATGTTTATCCCATGTAGTATCTTTGCTTATATAAACCTCAGATTGTAATACATAAGCATATAAAAAAGTACTTATATTTAAGGGAAAAAAAAGAAGCATTTTTTCAATAATAATTTGCTTTAAGCTTGCTCACTCTTTCAAAAATCAGTTCCAAATATATTGTTCTTAAGTCATGCCTGCCTAGTATGCTGCTTTAATCTGTTGTTTCCCATATTAAAAATACTTCTGATCATCTGTTATAAATATGTTCTTATTTTCTGTGTGGTACCTACACTCTGTTTCCTCCCTGCTTTTTTCACACATAGTGACTTCTAACATTGGTAAGGAACAAACATTTTACAATGGTTACAATCACAATATTGTAGTTTGAGAGACACTCATGAAGCTCATGAAGCAGGCTGTGGAGATAAATCTGCAAGAGAAAAGCAACCTCACCTTGAAACCTACACACACAATTCTGTTCTGAAATCTCAATATTTGCAGTTCTGAGAAAGTTATCAGTAAGTTCATTTCCTACAGCAAATACATCACTATTCTATATAAGGATGTTCATACAGCCCATATCTGCAATCTGTCATTATCCTATGATCAAGAATACAACTTGCATTTCTGTGAGTATTACAAAATAAAAAGTCAAGATAATTATATTTTTAATATTGGTCCTGCCTTGAAACTACATGTTTCTGACCATGTTCTACATTTCAGTGCCTGAAAGTTCACTTTCAGTTTGTTTTTTTTTTAATCTGAAAAAAAAAAATATATATATATATAAAATTTGCTGATGTCTGTCTGCGTTTCCATGTCTGATGCAGAAGAAAATGCACACGGTGTGTGACTAAAGATTTTCTCTTAATGCAGTGAAGGTTCTAACACTTTTCAATTCACCATGTGATGATAACTTGGGGAAAAATATTTATTCTCTACCCTCTGACTTGACTGAATTCAGAAGGCAACTAAGCACTAGATTCTTTCAGCATATATGAAGTGAAAAAGCCATAGTTAATATCATTTGATTTTCAATGCTCAATATATCTACCTAACTATTTATCTCTATTGTAATTCTTATAGATTTTGGACAAAAAGGTAGTTGATATAGGGAAAGAGAGTAGTGGGCTAACATAAAATCATTGGTTACATAGTAACAAATGCCATTATGACTGATGGACATTGATTGTAGAAGACAGACAGAAGTGTAGCATAGTGGCATGTCAGTGTAGTAGTATAGTCGCTATGGTATAGCATACATTCTGTACCTTTGGAACTGGAATAGTATTGTACCAGTGTTGTATTGCTTTCCTACTAGAGAAAAACAAGTGTTTGTAAGGTGTATCTTTAAGAATTCCATTAAAACCTTCCATTCATGAAGAATTTGTTTTTGTGTATCCACTATGAGAAATTAAAAAAAATGCAATTTATTGGTTTTGGAAACAGGAGACAATGAGTGGAATTTTACAATAGTAGACAACACATAGCTGTTATATGATATCTGAAAAAATCTTGGACAAAAATATGACCAAGATGGTTATCCTGCTCTCTGTAGAAAGAATTACTATACATAGTACAAGTAAGACATAATCTTCAGAAATATAAAAAGACATTGTATATGTATCTGTAGGTTTTGCTGTGATTTTCATTAAGTTTCAAACTCTATAAGCATATATGAGGACTAATTGATTGATCCATACTTCAAATATCATCCATTGCAATAGTTAAGGAGAATTAAGCATGTGGACATATAAACTAAATTGGTTTTGCAGTCTTAAACCCAGAGGAAAAGCTCTGTAACAATATTAGTCTGTTTCATTTCTTGTGAATGCAATCACACAGTAATAACAAGTTTCCACACCACACTTCATACCTCAGCCATTTTCCCACATTTAAAATAAATTAATACTCAAATACTAGTGACAAAGGGAAAAAAAATATTCTTTTTACCTTCACAAGCTTCAGTTAGTCCCATTGATTGAAATAATGTTAGATCTTTCTAACAAGTGAGCCAAAAGTAAAAACATTTAATTTTCTTATAATATTCCTTTTATTTTTTTTTTATTTTTTATATTTATTACACAATCGCACTCAATACAAAGTTCTTCTTAAATATATCTTTATAAGCTATCTGCAGTAGATTATCATATCATGACCCCAAAATGAATTTAAGTATGCAGATTTGGAAAAGAAATCTTGTAAAGTTGGTGTTTATTTGAAATTGTTCTACTAAGGGTAAACTAGAATTTATTTTACTAGATATTTGCAAAATATCATTGTTTTAAGAACTGATATTTAAACAGTTATTTTTTGTACTTTCCTAAGTAATTGTGAAAAAATTAGTTATAGATTATAGCATGTGAAAAATTACTTTTCCTTAGCAAAACTACTCTAAAATAAAAATCCAGGCCTTTTAATTTTTCTTTTTCAAGTTTTCTGACTCAGAATATTAGAAACAAAACAAAATAAATGTTTCAATTGAACATTAATAATTTAAATGATTTTAAAAAATATTTGTTTATTTACACTTTCATTACAAAGACGAATAAGTGTATTCAGAAAGGTTCAAAATCAAGTGCATTAATTCTATAAAGACATTTTTTCTCATATAGCATGAGACTGTGCTTTCTGAGATAGGAGTTCCATTATAGACCTTTATTTCCAACAAACCTTTGAAAGTACTGAGTGTTCAGTCATTTCATTTTGACAGTTTTGTAGGTGATTTCCATAAGGTTAAAATGTTGACCTTTAAGTAATGTCAACACTTCCAATTATTGGAAGAGGGTCACAAATTGTTCAGTGCCAGTATTTTTAATTTGGCTTATAGAGCTTAAGCTAGGAAATTGCATGGTTTGCCAATTAGAGGTGTTAATATGACAAGAAATGAACAGAAAAAAGACACTGTACATGTGATTATAGATGGTGGATGACACTGCCTGCTAATAAGGCTGTGTAACCTTCCAAGTGAAGCCAAAATGGCTTGAGTTTCAAGACTAAGTGTGGAAAAAAATGTATTTGTCCTCCTATTGTGAAAAATGCCATCTTTTCCTATCTATAAAGGTGCAGTCCAAGGAGTAACCTGAAATTCTGTCAGGACCTGGCCCTTATCTCTTTTGCTAACCTCATTAAAGTCCATTAATCATCAATCAAATCTTCAGTTATAAGCAGAGTGCAGATGGCAGTCCTGAATGACTTCCTGCATCTTCATAGGTCAAATCTCAGATGACTGTTTCCATACTGGCCACATGACAGTTTTTCTCAGTTTACAGTGCTAAGGTCCAAACAGCCTGATGTTCTCCACTGTTCTACAAGACTGCATCAGGAAAATAACATTTACATCCAGTCTCTGCTCTGGACAGGAAAACTAACAGGTGCTGGACCTCAGACCAATGTTCACAGATACCAGATACATCAGGGAAAAGTGACTGTTTCCTAAGCAGTGGCATGTGACAGTCACTAAAAGAGCAGAATTTATTACCTAAAATGACTAAAACATATAAGCACAAGGGGTGTGGGTTGCAGGAAATGCCACACATTGACACAAATGAAAGCATCTACCACTGGTGGTGTGTTCAAGAAGCAAAACTGCAATCCCAAGGGTGGGAAAAAACACTGAGGGAAAGGCAGCTTGCCATCACTATATGGGTGACTGAGATTAGAATTTTTTAAAATAATCATAGAAGAGTTTTTAGAAATTTTTAGGTCTTCATTAAAATTTTCAAAGTCTCTAGGACTGTGGTTTATCTGTTACAACATTGATCCTGAATGTACAGGTAAATGATAGTAGGCTAATTACATATCATTAATAAATCAATAAAACATTTCACTCCCAATTAGTTTTAAACTGCATGAAATGAACAGTTCTCCCATGACCAGGATTTCCTATGTGCCTTCAGCATTGGTATAAGTCAAGTAACAACTTAGTTTGCACTCTAATAAGGGTCAATATTCCTGGAAAATCATATGGCTTTGATATGAAATATTTTGATGCCAGTTCATGGAATTTCTTATTAGCTTTCTCCAAAACATGGGAAAAAAACACACCAATAAGTGTCTTGAAAAGAACGTTCATCAATTTTGCAAAGCCAAACACTCAAAATTTAACATATGAAAAACCAGCATGAGATAATGCATTTTAAATGCTAAAATGTTAACAAATAAGGACCTAAATAAATGCAGGTAATTGTTTTCAGCACTTTCTAGCATATGGAGGATGACTTTACCACTCACCAGTGTTCATCTTATGGTAAGAATTCCATCTACTTATGGGTATTAATTGGCATTTTAAACGCTTCTCTTATAATATGGAATAAAAATTCTGTCTGAAAAATAGTGTTGTTCATCCAGAAAACATTTAATACAAGTCTAGTCAGCTCAGTTACAAGCATGTGATCTGGTTTTTCAGGTAAAAGAATTAAGGCAATGTCAGCTAGAGACATTTCCAAAATCACGGAGGACAGAAATGAATATAAAAGAGAACAATCAAGCTTCTCATTTTTAAAAATAATTTTCCCATTATATTTTCAAAATACTAAGAACATATACACTGCTCTGTTTTCAAAAAAAAAAAAAAAATTCATGTATGTAGTAGTGAAAAAATGTATACTCTTTGTGGGCCTGCAGATCTTCTAAAGAATTTGTAGAGACTGGATAGAACAGTCAAATATATTTTTCACATATTGAACAAACTTCACTTATCTCAGTTTCTGGATAAATTATTTCAAGAACAAAGGAATTTTGCATTCCTCTTTCTGATCCATTTATAGAATTCTCAGACTCTGATTCTGTTGTTTCTTATTTTATTATTTATTTTATTTTATTTTATTTTATTTTATTTTATTTTATTTTATTTATTCTAATGTCTTTTTTCCTATGTTCATGTTGGACAAGGGGAAAGGGAATAGGAAAAAGTACTTCTTTTCACTGGCACGACAAAGTATTTCTTTTCACTGGCACAACTAAACCTACCTCTTTAAACCTAAGCTGTCATGTCCAAAAGCTGTCATGTCCAAAAGCACTAACTTCAAAGATCCTGTGGTCTGCTTTTTTAGCATGCTTAGAACATCACTCATGTCTCTACCTACTTTGCTTGGGGTACCTCAGAGAACTATTCCTATTAAAGACTCAGGGTCTGGACCTTATTTCCAAATAAAAATCATTTGGTTTCATGTAGAAACAGAGATAAACAGAGATATTCACTGTGAATGCTGACTACAGATTTTTTTTTTTTTTTTTTTTTTTTTTTTTTAAACATCTTTGGCTTATGTAACAGTACCCAAAACTTCTTGTGATTGTAAATGATGTGACTTTTACATCATCTTTGTTTACTGAACAGCCTTCTTGTGATACACTTTTGAACAAGACCAACATGATTGTGTGATCCACAGGAGGGCTGATGAAGATATTCTCAATAAATTACTAAGCCTAAGAATCAGCATCTCAATAATGTAAAACTACAGGCTATGGAAATGTAGGCTAGTTTACATAATAAAATAAATCAGAAGCTCAAGAACCTATAAAGTTTGTTCTAATTTCTTGAGAGTAATAAAATGAAAAAAAAGAACTAATAAACTAAACATATGATGATTAAGCAACTTTGGACTGAAAAAGTTCTCTTTGTAATAACTTATGATATTCACATTTTACTTTGTAGCATATTTATTTGATTATTTTATGACACTGCATAATCACACAGTAGAAATTGAATCACCCCATCCACTCACATGGAATCTGAGCTCCAGTACAAATTACATACTAACCATGTTGTAATTATATGGTCATTATCTCAAGAACAAAATGTTATAAAACTTTAATAACCTTGATATTATTTCTCTTCATTCAAAAACACTGAAGTAAGATTATGTGAGATACTCATAGAGAAGTCACTTATCCCACAGAAATATTTTTCTCAGAATTTGGCAGTAAGTACAGAAAATGTATGGAAGTCTTGCCATAATTCAGATTAAAAACATTCATTTTACTTGCTGCCAGGTAGCTCAGGTAAAAATACAAAAATACAAAAAAAAAAAAAAAAAAAAAAAAGATGTTGATATTACTAGCATTAATATCAATTTCTCTCCGCTCTATCTCTTTCTGTTGTATCTCTTCACCCTGTATTGTGATACTTCTGTTTTCCTTCCCAGAAAAATGATGAAGAGGCTAATTGCAATTTTACTACTGAAATAGCTAAATTTAAAGTTTAAAGATTTAAATTAGGAGCATGAATGTTTTGGTCCTTCTTTTCTAAGAGACAAAAAATGTATCTATTATATATATATAAAATTACCAAAAACATAGGTTCAGTGTTAATCCAGAGGAGGTTTTTAAAGTTGGTCATTGTGTCTCTTGTCTCTTTCCCTATTATGAAAATATGAAATACATAGAATAATTATTGACATAGAACATCATCAAAGGTATGCTGTGAGGTATAGATATGTGCACGAACCTGATCATTAATAACCTGTCACAAATCACTGAAAATCGAGCTGAAAAAATGACTGCAATATAAATATATTGCAAAACATTACTTAAAATTCAAACAGCAATCCTATGTTTTCATGTAGATTTGTTTGACTGTATTTAACTGTGAGTTCTGGTTAGTTGTATTAAAGTGTTCATGTTTAAGCTACATAAAAATCTTTCCCTCCATTCTGTACTATGCATCTGGAAACATGGCTTAGCAGAGGTACTTCTTAAACACATTATTTTTCCTCAAGAGCTTTGAGTCTTGAAAATAACTTGAGTCCTAAGAGATATCTGCACTTGTCTGCATGAGCTCTTTTGTGACTCTATAGAGGCAAAAAACTAGTTTATGAAAAGAAGTGAAGCAGCAACAGTTCTAAAGCAGGCTTCATGGGGAATATAACTCAGATTGCTGCAAGTCTAAGTCAGTGTAAGCACAGAGTCATATTTCAGCATGTATTCATCTGCCACTAAATATTTCCCAAAATGAAGCATCATTTACCTTCCCCATTATTACGAGTAGTTACATTCTGAGGGGCAATCCTAGAAAGCTCCTTTTCATGTCTTTGAACAGTGCTTTCTTTTCACCGTTCTTTCATCACTGTGTTTCACCTACCATATATTATTTTTATATGAATATCACCCTCATGGTTACCAGACAAGAAAACTTTAAAAAATATTTTTTAAATAAAAGAAAAACAGCATTTCATAATCCTAATTGAACATTTGTATAATTTTAACTTGCAAAGACATGAAAATCTGCTGTCTTCAGTGGATTCATGAACTTATAGAATACCTTCAGAAGAGTGGATTTTCTCTTCCTATAGGGATTTACATAATCATTTGGTATAATTATCTGCTCTTGTTTTGTGATGTTCTATAAAGGAAAACAAAAAAGCAACACAATGATCTTTATCTTTGAAAGCAAAGAACAAGTAGACAAAGTATTAGTTCACTCCTTTTAAACTCCAGAGGTGAAGATAAGAAGCTATTAGACAAAATTTTAATCAATTGTCACATCCCATAATACAAAAATAAAGATGTAGAGCAGGGAAGCAAGATTTTGTTCCAAATTACTGTGTTCTTGATCGCTTTCTTCTTTTGCAACATCAATTTTCAATCATGAATTATCAGTATTATTTAAATTTGTGTCTTGCTACTAAAATAAATGGCAATGAATTAACATTTGTTTTAGACAATAACAGCTGAAATGCTAAACATTGGTTCACATAGCAGCAGAAACAGTGTATATAACAAGCAAAATGGCACAATGGAAAAACATTTTTTGCCATCACAACTTCTAACAATTTTGAAAAGAACAATAAAACTAGAAACCTCAGATCCACTTCTGAGGTATGTTTTTTAAGTACATGTACGCAAATCAGAACCAATGATAAATCTGCATGTAGCAAATACTGGAATAAAGAAACAAATAGGGAGTAAGGCTGTTCAGAACAGGCCAGTAGTGCCAGTGAATGAAAGACTGTTAAGCACTTCATGGTGTGAAACGTGCTATTAAAAACTGCTACACAATGCAGTCATTTTTATTCTCTTCTCAACTGTAATAAGCTTTGGCCTTACAGCTAGGCCAAACATTTCACATCTAAATGAAGTCAGATCTATTAAGTAAAAGAATTTGACCTTGTAAAGATGTGATAGAAGATCCTTATGGCAGAAGACAGCTGACAATGCACAGGAGAATACTCTGTATCGTAAAGGAAGTCAAGTCGTGCACCATCACGAGCAAAATAACCACTAAATTTAAAATGAAAAATGTTTCATTGGACAATTCTTAAACAAAAATCAGTGCAAACTAGTGTTCTATTCTCATGCTTGGAAACTAGCTAAAGGACATAATTCTATGCCAGCAATGTGCACTCGCAGCCCAGAAAGCCAACTGGGCTGCATCAAAAGAAGAGTAGCCAGCAGCTCAAAGGAGGCAATTCTCTCCCTCTTCTCTACACTTGTGAACACCTGGAGTACTGTGTTCAGCTCTGAGGTCTCCAGCATAAGAAAGCCGTGGTCCTTGTAAAGGGCCTTACCTTAGCAGCTGTGGAGGGAGAACGAGAGAGGCAGCAGTACTCACCTTTCCCCCACATAGGGTCCCACCTCCTCAGCAGTATATGAGCTCCAGCAGAAAGTGTTTTTCATGGTTGTTATGTATAGGAAGCTTCAGCGCTTGTGAGGAAGAAAGAAGTGACAGATTCTGCCCTTACTCTCACTGTCAGTAGGTATTTTCTTTAAATATCTTATTCCCCCCAAAAGTTTACTGATAAGTGGTTCACCAACACAATTGTTTTGTAGTTATAAAGTTGACAGTCCTTGTAAATGAATTTTTACTAAATTTCTTTCTTTCTTTCTTTCTTTCTTTCTTTCTTTCTTTTTTTCTTTTTCTTTTTCTTTCTTTCTTTCTTTCTTTCTTTCTTTCTTTCTTTCTTTCTTTCTTTCTTTCTTTCTTTCTTTCTTTCCTTTCTTTCTCTCTTTCTTGCTCACTTTCTTGCTTTCTCACTTTGTCTCTCTTTCTCTCTCTCTTTTTCTCTTTCTCTCTTTCTTTCTTTCACTCTTTCTCTCTTTCTTTCTCTCTTGCTTTCTTTTTTTGCTTTCTTTCTCGCTTTCTTGCTTTCTCTCTTTCTCTTTCTCTCTCGCTTTCTCACTTTCTCTTTCACTTTCATTCTTTCTCTCTTTCTTTCTTTCTTTCTTTCTTTCTTTCTTTCTTTCTTTCTTTCTCTTTATCTTTTTTTCCCCTGTCTTAAAGCAAAATTTTAGGGCAGCTTTGTGAAAGGGACTTTGGAAAGCACTCATTTGAATGGTCTACTGGGAAAAATGTGGAAAGACCATTCAAGCTTGATATTATTCTGTTATTTAGGGCAACAGTATAACCATAAATGAAAAATGTTTGTGAGTCTGTTTTCTTTAAAATGCTTAAACGTTTTTTTCAAGATCAGTATATATTTACAGTTACACATATATCCAAAGATGTCAGCAGTCCTGTTGTCTCATTTCTGACAAGTCACAAGAAATATGGTCAAGTGTGTTTTCTATCTATGTCATTGACACAAATGATTCAGTATTTTAGTAAGTAAAAAAGTTGCTATATGGTGTTTGTCCAAGAGGACAAGAAATGCACTTTTAATGATAAATTCATAGGAGAGACTATTTTTAAATCAAGCCATATGCTAGAATGAAACCTTCTGCAAACTTAGAAAGAATATTTCAATAGTGGATATACTCTTACCTCATCATGTAAGACAAAAACACGTCTTCCTTTCTGTGGAGATGGGAAGAGTGAGATGACTATGGAAATTTCTCCTCACCTTCAAATGTCGTGGCTTTGTAGAGCTGCTCTTCTTGCTGTTAAAAGGTGATGACTGGCATAAAGCAAACGTCCTCAAGCACAGCTCTTGTTGCCTCCCTTCCTTTGGCAACTGTAACCAAAGTGGTAACACCCATGTCCTGCTGACATCCCTGGGAAGGACCTCTGGAGTGGGGCTGGTGACACCAATGGGGGAGGCAAAAGAAGGAAGAACCTGAGGCTACAGAGTGTAGGTCAGGATGACAGATGCATGTGTTCAGCTACAGCAGAACTGTGGGCTTACGCACCCTGACCGCCCTAACATTTCTGGTTTCAAATGGCATTACTCAGTGCTGTGTTGAGAACCAGTACGCTGATTTGCCAGAAGAGTTGCTTGTATTTCCCCCCAGCAACAAATCCTTATGTGACAAATCCTTAGCCCTCTACTGGGCCTTTCTTTGTGTCATCTCTGAGAGGGATTAAACACACATGTATACAATAAGGGCCATTCCTGGGAACATCAGCCTTTGTTTTTATACCCTGCTGGACTGAGCACAGGCAATGTGTGCGAGAGCATAGCCTGCTGGGAGGCTGCTTCAGGCAAAGGAGCAAATCGTGGTGCAGCTCCTGCTGATATTGCCTGGGGGCTTCTGGTCCCAGTAGTCAACTCTGTGTCTGCATCTGAACTTCTCTGCTTCAGGAATTCACTGGCTGTTTTGCCTTAGACAGTGAAATAACCTGTATGCACTGGAGACTGCATAGGTATTGGAGCAGAACAGCAGAGAAAAGAAGAGTTCACTCAAAAGAAGAATGTAAATAGACCTTGCTATTTCAAAATATAAGTCCAGATTCAAGAAAGCATCTTCACAAAAGCATTTAAGCAAAGCTATAAAACCTATAGATCCTCCTCCTATTCCACACTGCTTCTAAGTAGGTGATATTTCTTCTTTAAAGAGTAAGAAAGAAGGCAAATCATTTACTTACATTTTTAAGTATATAACATCTATCACAGTAATGATGAAAAGTGACGTGGAATTCATGCCTAACAGAAAATTAGGGGCACAGATGGCAATTTTAATCCTCTCTACATACAGATCACCAGCATTTAAAATTATATCTTGTGTCAGATACTTATATACATATATATATATATTTGACAAAAGCAATTACCTTTTTGAGGATGACATGTAAGCAGTGCTGCATTTTAAAGAAACAATTCACTTTGACATGAGGAGGTGGAAATTGCATATTAGCATTTTTTATTTCACATAAAAATATTCCCCTTCCTCTAATTTTAATTAAAATCTTGTTTTTCCTATATATATAGGAAACCTATATGCTTTAATTAAAGAGCAGCAGAGACAGCATATTTATCATAAGTCGCTGAATGAGTATCAGATAATTGGAATGGAATGGAAACAGAACAGAACAGAGTAGAACAGAACAGAGTAGAACAGAA
>CM021766.1:81630767-81650138 GCA_011076525.1 Nettapus auritus
TTTTATTTTATTTTATTTTATTTTATTTTATTTTATTTTATTTTATTATTTTTTCCCTGTAGTGTAAATACTCCATGATTCATGGGTCCCTACAGATGCCTCCAAACCACCCTCAGGAGACTGGATAATGTCCAAACTTTTATTATTGGCTGCCCCTAAAATAAATGAACATTGACTAAGAGCTTCTCTCATTTCTAGTATACATCTATTACTCCTTCTATAGTGTGGCTCAGACCATCACAGAATCACAGAATCACTGAATTTCTAGGTTGGAAGAGACCTCAAGATCATCGAGTCCAACCTCTGACCTAACACTAACAGTCCCCACTCAACCATATCCCTAAGCTCTACATCTAAACGTCTTTTAAAGACCTCCAGGGATGGTGACTCCACCACTTCCCTGGGCAGCGCGTTCCAATGTCTAACAACCCTTTCGGTAAAGAAGTTAAATATGACCTTTGTTCTGATATTAAAGCTTGGCAAAACATGAAACATAATGTTTAAGAAAAAACTCAGAAAAGAAGACACAAAAATAATAACCTTCAGTTTTGCCATGTAATCTGATTTGTGTACATCTAACATCAAGTGTAATAATGATTGTTAGCAAGCATCTGTTCTTATTTGTCTATGCTCCATAAAAAAGTTGGGAGGCATTAAAGAAAAGCCTTAATGCATATTTAATTCATGCTTGCATATTATTATTAATATGCATGAATATCATCATGCATATTGTTATGCGTATTCTTACATTTTAGCTTCTTCTTTTCAAAGCAGCAGCCTAAGTTGCCAAGATTGAGTTTAAAATGTATTTTTGTTCTTGCAGTTCAAGGAGTAACTAGCTGCAAGAGCAGTTAGTTCTTTAATTTCTCAAGGTGCGTATCACATAGATGAAATCAAAGTAAATATATTTTCACCTGCAGCTTGTCTTAAGAAATCAAATATGCATAGTGAAATTTTATATTTACAAATATCTGTCTCTAAATTCAGTGTTGTAAATGTTAGGTCTAGTTTGTCTTTGTAGCAGTTACATATTTTTACTTGCTTTTAAACATGTTTTCTCATGTCCTGTACAAACACATCTTAATGAGATATGTAGGTAGACAATCAAATACTCTAGAGTACAATGTATACACTCTTTGTATGCACATCATAATCTTGTCTACTACCCTGTCCATGATCCTCTCTCTTGGATGGACTTTGTACTCACATAGCTTTCTCTCCAGTCATGTCTCTGGCCCCATCTAATTTTTATTTCTGACTGAACTCCCTGGATTGACCCTGGTCGTTGTTCACTACTTGTCTTGCTGAGGACAGTTTTGGACCTTGTTACCAGCCTCTGTCTCTGCCCACAATGTTCAGACCCTGTGATATGGTGCCATGCTGGTGAGGGCACAAACACTTGGCTCTTACATGCCTTAGGAAACTGTTGGCAATTGCAACTCACTAATGGGTGGGCCTACATCTGAATGAGGCAAGGGACTCTTTGACAAAGGCCATGGGAAAGGATGAGAAAGGGAAAGGGGAAAATGCCTTTTTTGCTTAGTCTTTGCTGGAAAGACTTTGCTGGAAAGACTGTCTCCTGAGCCTAGTGGCAGCATCTGTGTGAGTGAAGTGTTATCCACTGTAGACGAACGTCAGGTTACAGGCTACTTAGGGAGAATGGAAGTGCAGAAGTCCATGGGACAAGACAGGTCACCTTGTAGAGTGCTGGTAGAGTTGGACTACATCAATGTCAGCCCACGTGATTATCTGTGAAAGACTGTGGTTATTTGTGGAGATTCCAGAGAACAGAGAAAAAGGAAATACCAGTGTAACAAAATAATCTGTTAAGCAACAGATCAATCAGGCTGAACTTAATTCCCAGAAATCTCATTAAGCAAATCTGTCTGGAAGCAACATCCAGGCACACGAAGGTGGCAGGGAAGAGGCAGCACAAATTTACAAAAGACAAATTTGGCATGGTCAACCTGGAATGAATTCTAGAAGGATACAACATGCCCAGGGATAAGGGAAGAAAAGTAGATGTTTATTTTGATTTTAGTGTGGCTTTTGATGTGGTATTCTACAAGCGCCTTAAAAGCAATCTAGAGAGATATGGTTCAAATTCTATCACCAGCAGAGGGTAGCTAGGACTGCTTACTCCAAGGTCATCAATGGGGCCAGTATGGTTTAAAGTCTTTATTAGTGGGCTGAATGATAAGATAGACTGTCTCTTCAGCAAATTCATGGATAACATCAAATTTTGGGAAGCAGCAGATACCGAGAGGAGTGGGACTGCCAGAAGGATCTTGATAAGCTGATGAAATGGTATTACAGGAACAACCTGAATTCAGCAAATGCAAACTCTTGTGTCTCAGACCCCTTGCAGTAAGGGGTTACAGCCCCAAGACTGTAACAGTACAGTCTTGGGGCTGACTGGGAAGTTAACATATCTGTCAAAAAATACCTCAGGAATCTCATGCGCAAGTTGAACAGCAGTGCACCCTTGCAGTGATGAGGTATATCCACATATTCAGTTGTACTAACAGAAGTGTAGGTTGGATGTCAAAACAATGATCCTTTCCCACTATTTTGCACTAATGAGATGTTGTCAACCTGGAGTATTTACTCCACAGTGTAGGGTCAACAAAGTGACCTGGGACTAGAGCACTAGATGTTTGAGGAGAGGTTGTGTGAACTAGTTTTGTTTAGCCTGGAGAAGAAAAGGCTAATGGGGCCTCGATACCGTACTTGCTCTAATGGAACAAAGGATTTGTGCATTTGCTGTCTTAAGCTAGTCAGTAGCTAAAAATAAGGCAAGGCAGGTTTCATAAAGATGTGCAGTGAAAGGATAATTTACAACACATACAAGTTGCAGGAAAGAAAATCCAAATTATTTGAAATTGTGCATATTACATATTCCAAGTACACATATTTAAGGAAAAAAATCACAAGGGTAGTAAACCACTGAAAAAAATTTGCCCAAGTAGGCTGTGGATTCAGGACCTTGGAGATACTCAACTTGACTGAACAAGACCCTAGGCAACCTGATCTAACTTCGAAGTCAACACTGCTTTGAGTGGAGGATTGTACCAGATTTCCCCCTAGAGGTCTCTTCCACCCTAAATTATTCCATAAGTGTAAGGAACAAAATGGCTGAAATAAAATCTCACGGATTAAATTCCAGTGGACTTTTAAGGAATACTTATATTTTCCAAGTTCAAACTATTTATAACATGGGACTGTTTTTTTTTTTTTTTTTTTTTTTTTTTTGTGTGTGTGTGTGTGTGTGTGTTTGTGAGTTTTTGTTTTTGTTTCTATTTATTTATTTATTTATTTATTTATGGTGCAGACTTCTCACTTTTCCACACAGAACAGTTCCCTGCTAAAAAGCTCGCATTAAACCTCTAAAGTTGCAGTACATGATGTTGCAGATAAAGTAGCAACTATGAGTAAGTTAGTCAGTTATAGGAGAGGTCACTTCAGAAATAACTACAGTATATCTGCTCAATATTGGAACTGTCCTGACCTGTTTCTACTCTGCTCCCAGGAACAGAGGTTGTTGGACATCTCTGACTGAGAAAAGAAGATGGACAGAGGTACTGTGTTATATATATTTGTGATGTCTCTTCACTTTTCTATTTCCTCAAAATAGAGGAAGGGAGATAAGACAGAAAACATAGGCAACAAATCAGAGAATGAGCTGGGTTCTTACATTTCTTGCTCTGTCACTCTGAAGAGCTGTGTCTTTCAGACAGCAGTGAGGAGCACAGCATTTTATTTCAGCATTTGAGAAGTTACAACTGAGTGAAACAAGGGAATTATATGTTTCCCGTGGATTCCTGCCTTCTCGGTACTGATACTGCCCTACAAAGAATGGTGACATTATTTTAATACAAAGGATTTTTATATTCAAAATTGCTAGACTGTGTAAATCTAAGAGTCACTATCATCTGCCCAGTATGTTCTAAGCCAAGATGTTCTTTGTATAAATTAAATTAGTTTAAATGTTGGATTAATGATGCCTGTAAAAAATGTGTGAGTTAATTTGACTCCAAATGAATTCCAACTAAAACTCGTGTAGGTAGTCAGGGTCTGGCGGCCGGAAGATATCGCGCTGTATGGGAAGGTGGAGCCCCTCCCTTGATAGACAGTGGCATGTGGTTTGTGGTGTGGGCGGGCAGAAGTGACGCTGCAGGCCTAAGCTATATAACACCATGTGACCCACCAATAAATGCCATTTGCCGTCCACCATATTGGTGTCTGTGAGCTGATGGCCCGAGCGGCCTGGGGTTGGTCGCCGTGCCGTTCCTGAACCAGGTCGCCACTGCTGTGGAAGGCAACACTCATGTAGGCTCATGTTTAATAGAACTCCCCTAGCTTCTCAAATATTAGAAATTGTCCCTAACTATAGCTTGTTGGTTGTGTAATAAATTAATTTATTTTTTTATTAATAAATTAATAAATTGTTTTGTTTTAGGGTCAAAGATTCTATATGAAAGTGTATTTTTTTGTTCCATTAAGAAGAATAGGTGGAAAAAAAGTGGCTTTAAAAAATTTCTACAATGCTTTTTAGTACTTCTGGGGAAATGTATAAAATAAAGAGTAAAATTTAGAAGAAAATTTGAGGACCTATACTCTGATTCTTTGATTGTTAACAATTCTCTGGATGAATATAAGGCAACAAATGACAGGCTGCTGTGGTACTGATAGCTCCTCAGTTGGTCTTGCATTACGAAGGATGGAACTGAGAGGTTTCAGGTGCACAGACTGGGTCCTAATGGTATTGTATTTAAAAATACTGCCTAACTATCATATTTTTTCTCATCAGTAGGTCCCAAAACACTTTTCAAAGATTCTCAGTATCATTATTCCCACTTCAAAGATAGAAGAACAGACAATTGAAAGAAGGTTAACTGGCAGGCTAGTTGCAAAACTGGAAGTAGAACAAAATCATCTGTAGTCTACAAAAAATGTGATACTGAATGGAAAATACTGACAATTTACCAAGTCTTGAAGTTATTAGATATCTCTACATTCACTGTAACCATTTTCAGTAAAAGAATCAAAGTGTAACAAAGAAAAAAGCCCCAGCATGCTTTCTTTTTTACATCTCTATTTCTCAATATATAGGAAGAGTGCTGAATGAAAATTTTGAAGACGGGAGAAAAGCAATTTAATATAAAAATCAAACTTTGGTGACAAACCATGAGTCCATTTAATTAATCTAACTTTCAAATCACCTTCTCTGCAGTATGTCTAAATCCAATCCACAATAATCAATTCCAGGGTGAACACTTCATATTTCACACCATTAAAATGCAGTACAATAGCATGTTTCTTATCTTTTGAAGAAATTGAGCTTTTATATTCATCAATATGCATCTCCAAGGGCAAAGAGTTTTCATGTTGGTTTACGCAGCAGGTCTTTTACAGAATAAATTAGATGAAGGTGGAGAAGAATGAAGATATTGTAGGTTATGCTGCTATGGTGTAAATATCTATACGCAATTAGTTATTTATATTTGCATTGTCTGACTTTAAATTCACTTTTAAACATGAGAAATTTTAAACTTCAATAAAAAAAAATAAAAATCAGCATTTTTAACTAGAATCTTGATTAACAACTATGCTAACACCTTACTCCAGCTCCCAGTGGGTGAGATTGAATCACATATTCACTAACACAAATGTGTTTGAGGAATATTTCTCAATCTCCTTCTTCTTAATTTCTCTCTATATTATAAAAATAATTTCATGATATTAAGAATCTTTTTCAGCCAGTCTGAGTTCATCTATCACATGCTGTCTGTGAAACACTAAGCATCTCTTTTTTGCTAACTGGATACCCAGAACTAGACATAGTGAGGTGTTTGATTTCTGGCTATGGCTTCTTCCCTCCCCTGAGAGCAACCTTGTCAAACCAGAACAACTTTCTGCAGTTGCTTCAAGGCCATGCTTACAGGTAGTATACTACAGACAACAAGCAAATTCAGAAGTATTTCAGAGGTACTGCCTTTTTGGACACAGTCAGAAGGGAGGTCATTAACTAACCAAACAGTGTCTTTAGTGTATATGAACTAAATCACTCTGAAGACAAACTGGAGGAGTATATCAGTGACTGCACAGTACTCCAACAAACTAAAAGTCCCTTTGAGACTGGAAGGTATTTCTGGATGTCATCTGGTCCAGTTGCTCTCTTCTGCACTTTTGATGGGTTATAGGAATGCAGTATGAAAAAAAAGGAGAAATTAATATTGTTTGGAAGACAGAAAATGCACTATACAGGCTTGACTCTTATTCTTGCAAAACTGAAGGCATACTACAAGGTTTGGAGACCCCCCCCCAGTTCTTCAGGCTCAGTGTTTTCTATTAAAAGACAAAAGACAGCTCAGAGAATCTGAACTAGTAGGAGCAGGAAAGATCTCCTTCTAAGGAAGAAAAAAATATAAAGGAACTTTCATTGAAGACAGGCCCACCTGGACTTATTTATTTATTTATTTATTTCATTTTTGGCTGCCTTGTTGTCCTGATGATGAGGAAAAGAGAGTTGGGAATGATGGATTTTGAGAACATTATGAGAACATTTGGAGGAGTTTGTATATCCTTTTGTCTCCAAAATGTTCATGGTCCGTTCCCAGCAGAGTTCAAGCCATCTCACATTCTTGCTTATAAAGGATCAGTCCTTATTTGTCTTGGTTTCATTCTGTCCTGGTTTCAGTTAGGACAGGGTTAATTTTCCTCCTAGTAGCTGGTAGAGTGCTGTATTTTTGATTAGGATGAGAAGAGTGCTGGTAACATGCTGATGTTTTGGTTGTTGCAGAGCAGTGCTTGTACCAAGCCAAGGACTTTTCAGCTCCTCACTCTGTCCTGTCAGCGGGCAGGCTGGAGGTGCAGCAAGAGCTGGGGGGGGACAGACCCAGGACAGCTGACCCAAACTGGCTAAAGGAGTATTCCATACCATCTGACGTCATGCTAAACAACACATAGGGGTGGCTAGCTGGGATGGGGCCCCGGGCGCGGCTGCTTGGGATAGACTGGGTATTGGTCAGCGGGTGGTGAGCAATTGCACTGTGCATCACTTGTTTCATACACACTATTATTATTATTATTATTATTATTATTGTTTCATATCTTAAAAAACTGTCTTTATCTCAACTCTCAGGCTTCACTTTTCCCCTCTGAGGGAGGGGGGAGTGTGAGCACACGGCTATGTGCTGTTTAGCTGCCAGCCACGTTAAACCACAACAGTACTTTTGGTGCCCAACGTGGGGCTCCAAGTGTTGAGATAACGATAGATCTGATCAGAGTGTGTTAAAAAAGGAAGACGATATGGTGGGTACACACCCCGTGCCACCCTGTGGTTTTACCTATGTGACCACGGAGAGGACATGAAGAAATGGGATGGAAAATCTACCATGACCCTAGAGGCATGGTAGTTGCAAAAGAAAACAATTGGGAAAAAGGGGTTCTCTGAAAAGTTTGTTGCTCCAACTTCCAGTAGGCAGTCCTTTAAACACAGAAATGAAGATTCTGACCAGGACTAGAGGGGCCCTGCCTCCAGCCAGGGGGAGGAAAGGGATAATCGAGTTTATTGGACTGTGTGGATTCGATGCCTGGCATGTCAGATGCACAGAAGTATAAAGCTTTAGTAGACACCAGTGCACAATGTACTTTAATGCCATCAATCTGTAAAGGGACAGAAGCTATCTGTATCTCTGGAGTGACAGGAGGATCCCAACAGCTCACTGTATTGGAAGCTGAAGTGAGTCTAACTGGGAATGAGTGGCAAAAGCATCCCACTGTGACTGGCCCAGAGGCTCCATGCATCCTTGGCATAGACTACCTCAAGAGAGGGTACTTCAAGGATCCAAAAGGGTACCGGTGGGCTTTTGGCATAGCTGCCTTAGAGACAGAGGGCACTAAACAGCTGTCCACCTTGCCTGATCTTTCAGAGGACCCTTCTGTTGTGAGGTTGAAGAACAGCAAGTGCCAGTTACTACCACAACTGTGCACTGGTGACAATATTGCACCAGTCGAGACTCCCTGATTCCCATTCATAAGCTAATTCATCAACTGGAGAGCCAAGGACTGATCAGCAAGACTCATTCACCTTTTAATAGTCCCATATGGCCAGTGCGAAAGTCTAATGGTGAGTGGAGACTGACAGTGGACTATCGTGGCCTGAATGAAGTGACGCCACCACTGAGTGCTGCAGTGCTAGGCATGCTAGAACTCCAGTGTGAACTGGAATCAAAGGCAGCCAAGTGGTATGCCACAATTAATATTGCTAATGCATTTTTCTCCATCCCTGTAGCAGCAGAGTGCAGGCCACAGTTTGCTTTCACTTGGAGGGGTGTCCAATACACTTGGAATCGGCTGCCCCAGGGGTGGAAACACAGACCTACCATTTGCCATGGACTGATCCAGTCTGCGCTGGAGCAGGGGGAAGTTCCTGAACACCTTCAGTACATCAATGACAGCATTGCGTGGGGTGACACAGCAGAGGAAGTTTTTGAGAAAGGGAAGAAAATAGTCCAAATCCTTCTGAAGGCCGGTTTTGCCATAAAACAAAATAAAGGACCTGTACGAGAGATCCAGTTTTCAGGAATAAAATGGCAAGATGGACGTCGTCAAATGGATGTGATCAACAAAATAACAGCTATGTCTCCACCAACCAGCAAAAAAGAAACACAAACTTTCCTAGGTGTTGTGGGGTTTTGGAGAATGCACATTCCAAATTACTGTCTAATTGTAAACCTGCTCTACCAAGTAACCCGTAAGAAGAATGATTTTGAATGGGGGCCCTGAGCAACGACAAGCCTTTGAACAAATTAAGCAGGAAATAGTTCATGCAGTAGCCCTTGGGCCAGTCCGAACAGGACCAGATGGAATGAAGGAATGAATGTGCTCTACACCGCAGCCGGGGAGAATGGCCCCACCTGGAGCCTCTGGCAGAAGGAACCTGGGGAAACTTGAGGTCGACCCCTAGGGTTTTGGAGTCGGGGATACAGAGGATCTGAGGCCCGCTACACTCCAACCGAAAAGGAAATATTGGCAGCATATGAAGGAGTTCGATCTGCTTCAGAAGTGGTTGGTACTGAAGCGCAGCTCCTCCTGGCACCCTGACTGCCAGTACTGGGCTGGATGTTCAAAGGAAGGGTCCCCTCTACACATCATGCAACTGATGCTACATGGAGCAAGTGAGTTGCACTGATTACTCAGCAGGCTCGAATAGGAAACCCCAGTCACCCAGGAATCTTGGAAGTTATTATGGACTGGCCAGAAGGCAAATACTTTGGGACATCACCAGAGGAGGAAGTGGTCCGTGCTGAAGAAGCCCCACTGTACAACAAGCTACCAGAAGATGAGAAGAGATATGCTTTGTTCACTGATGGGTCCTGTCGTATAGTGGGAAAGCATCGGAGATGGAAGGCTGCTGTATGGAGTCCTACATGATGAGTTGCAGAAGCTACTGAGGGAGAAGGTGAATCAAGTCAGTTTGCAGAAGTGAAAGCCATCCAACTGGCTTTGGATATTGCTGAACGAGAAAATGGCCAGTTCTCTATCTCTATACTGATTAATGGATGGTAGCAAATGCCCTGTGGGGGTTGTTACAACAATGGAAGCAGAACAACTGGCAGCACAGAGGCAAACCTATCTGGGCTGCGGCGCTGTGGCAAGATATTGCTGCCCGGGTAGAGAACCTTGTTGTAAAGGTACGCCATGTAGATGCTCATGTGCCTTTTTTTTTTTTTTTTTTTTTTTTTTTATTTTTTATTTTTTTATTTTTTTAACTTGTCTCCTATGCCTGCGAGTGCCCAGAAAAACTGTTCACAGTTTTGCTATTCATCCCCTCCTGTAAAAATGCTTCCCATAAAACCACTGGGGCTTCATCAGACAGTTTGTCTTTAATGGGTGATAAGATAACATGTATTTTTCAAGGTGCCTATGAGAGTATCAGTACTTTTGTTACGGGATATCAGAAGAAAAAAAAAATATATATATATATATTTTTTAATGAAGATTTAGGTATTTTGCCACAGCATTCTCAGAAACCATTGCCTAGATATGGAGATTTGGTGCAGTGGGAAATAGGAAATGTTTCAGTTCAGGTAGTAAGTCTGAAAGAATTTTAGTAATTACATCTCTAAGAGAAGCCAAACACTTGTTTTCCTTTTGTTCTCTCAGGTGGTGGTTCTCTCAGGGAAAACTCCTAAGCCCTAGTTCTGGTATATTTTCACTCGTCTGACATCTGCTAGAAGGATAACGTGATGTAAGAACTGAAGAGGACTGAGGATGTCTCCATGATACTTATCAGTATCATGTAGGACATTATCAGTATCATGTAGTAGATTACATGTACTGGCGGATAGCAAACGTGATGCCCATCTACAGGAAGGGCCGGACGGTAGACCTGGGAACTACAAGCCTGTTAGTTTGACCTCAGTGCCAGGGAAGCTCATGGAGCAGATTATCCTGGGCGTCATCATGCGGCACTTGCAGGGCAAGCAGGAGATCAGGCCTAGTCAGCATGGGTTTATGAAGGGTAGGTCCTGCTTGACTAACCTGATCTCCTTCTATGACAAGGTGACACGCTTAGTGGATGAGGGAAAGGCTGTGGATGTGGTCTACCTTGACTTTTGTAAGTAAGGCATTTGACACCATTCCCCACAGCATTCTCCTCAGGAAACTGGCTTCAGTAAGGCATTTGACACCATTCCCTACAGCATTCTCCTCAGGAAACTGGCTGCCCATGGCTTGGACTGGCATACGCTTCATTGGGTTAAGAACTGGCTGGATGGCCGGGCCCAGAGAGTTGTGGTGAATAGAGTCAAATCCAGTTGGAGGCTGGTCACTAATGGAGTCCCCCAGGGCTCGGTACTGGGGCCAGTCCTCTTTAACATCTTCATTGATGATCTGGATGAGGGGATCGAGTGCACCCTCAGTAAGTTTGCAGACGACACCAAGTTAGGTGCATGTGTTGACCTGCTCAAGGGTAGGAAGGCTCTGCAGGAAGATCTGGATAGGCTGGACCAATGGGCCGGGGCCAACTGTATGAAGTTCAACAAGGTCAAGTGCCGGGTTCTGCACCTGGGGCACAACAACCCCAAGCAGCATTACAGGCTGGGAGATGTGTGGTTAGAAAGCTTCCTGTCAGAGAAGGACCTGGGAGTTTTGGTTGACAGTTGGCTGAATATGAGCCAGCAGTGTGCTCAGGCGGCCAAGAAGGCCAACAGCATCCTGGCTTGCATAAGAAACAGCGTGGCCAGCAGGTCCAGGGAAGTGATTGTCCCCCTGTACTTGGCTCTGGTGAGGCCGTACCTCGAGTACTGTGTTCAGTTTTGGGCCCCTCACTACAAGAAGGACATGGAGGTGCTTGAGCAAGTCCAGAGAAGGGCTACGAAGCTGGTGAAGGGTCTGGAGAACAAGTCTTACGAGGAGCAGCTGAGGGAGCTGGGACTATTTAGGCTGGAGAAGAGGAGGCTCAGGGGCAACCTTATTGCACTCTACAGGTACCTGAAAGGAGGCTGTAGTGAGGTGGGGGTTGGTCTTTTCTCCCACGTGCCTGGTGACAGGACGAGGGGGAATGGGCTAAAGTTGCACCAGGGGAGGTTTAGGTTGGATATTAGGAAAAACTTCCTTACAGAAAGGGTTGTTATTGAATAGGCTGCCCAGGGAAGTGGTTGAGTCACCATTCCTGGAGGTCTTTAAAAGACATTTAGATGTAGAGCTTAGGGATATGGTTTAGGGGATGATTTGTTAGTGTTAGTTCAGAGGTTGGACTTGGTGATCTTGTAGGTCTCTTCCAACCTAGACTTTTCTGTGATTTTGTGATTCTGTAAAGTAGAAAGAAATCATTGGAGATATAATAGTCAATTGCAGCCTCAGTGGTAGGGGCCACAAAACTGAGATAAATATCCTGAGTGGAGTGAGGAAGGTGAGCAGCTCACAACATCCTATAGTGAGGCCACTCTCTCTGTCTGAGGCAGAGGCATGATGCCACTGAGGCATCTTCTGGAAGTGTCATCCCAGATTTTGACCACTTCTTTTTCCACTCTGAGGTCTCTCTTCACTGTCTAGAAAGACATTTTCTATGTTATATGTCAACAGTGAATAAAACTATAGCTGTTTATTACATAAAAGTTTACTATACTCTTAACCATAATGCTTCAGGTAACTACTCCTATAAAAACTTAACAAAGCAGCAATTTGCTGATACTTAAATCTTTACATGGATATGCTAATACAGAATTTCTAGAGAGTAAATGTAAATTTGTTTTAAGTGTAGCTGCAGTGACATTTGAAACCAACAGTGAGAGCAATATTTATGTATTAATGCTTTCTGATGAATATAAATGAACATTTCCTTTCTGCACCCTCTGGCAAGAATATGAAATCAAAAGCAGTGTTCCTCAAACAGAAACCAGTGTATGCAAAATGCCAGGGTTTTCTAGTAAGAATTGTGTTAGCGACTCTTTTAAATAAAAAATAAAAATAAAAAAATAAAGAGGATTAAAAAGATAAAAGACTTCACTTTTGATGTATTTTTGTGCACAGTCCAGAATGCATATTTGACTTTTACTCATGCATTAAGACATTGTCATTTTTCTTTAAAGCAACTAATTAGTAACAAATTTGACACAACTAAATCCTTTGGTTGATTTTAAATATATTGTAAATTTACCAGTCATTCAATTCAACAATAGATATTTCTTTGCTTACTGTCAAAATCAGTTAGAGATATAGCTGTGCAAAACCTAGTGTTACATATCTATCTGTCTTTTCATATATTAAATACGGTCTGCAGACTTTGTATGAAGCTAAAATGCATTATTTGTTACTCTTAAAAAAAAACAAAAACAACAAGTAAATAACAGTGAATACAAAGAACACATAGTTACAGAAAATACAGCATGTGTTTTTAGAAGTAGAATTAATTCCTGTGAAGAGGATCATAAAAGATTATTGAGAAATCATAAATTATGGTTATTAATATTAATATTTTGTAGGACAATCCTCTCAGTATATTTATAGGAAACTTTTATCAGTGTATTTTAAATGTAGTTTTAACATACTGATGAGTAATTCAAATTTGAATCACAGGTAATCAGCTCTTCAATTGAAAGTACACTGGACCAGGGAACTCCTAAGATTACTTTTGATTTCAGTGAAGACAAATCTTCTCACAGAGGCTGAATTTAATTTCTAAAAATTTTTGCATAAACCTGAGACATTTGAAGCAAAGATAAATGGCTGAGAGTTTTTCCTGGTCACTTGCATTAAGTTAGGGTTGTAAGTGAAAGAATTATGTTAAACAGAGACTATATATCTATAGGGTAATGTTACATAAAAAAATTGATTGACACTAGGGAAAAACCAATACCTTGTGTGCTATCTTCATTTACTTATGATAGTTTTAAAAATACTAAAGATTGTTGTCTATCAAAATTTCAGGGAAAATTCCACTTATGATATTTTATTTGTTGGCATTAGTTTCTTAAATTCTTATTATTTACTTTTTTAAAGCAACATTTTAATTTCTAGTGTACTAAATGCTGACTGTCTCTATAACAGGCAGAAAATCATATCCAGAATTTTTATTTACGTTAGAATACTTGACAGAATAACATGATTCCATTTTTTTTTTCTATATTAAGTATATTAAGTAAGTACCAGAGGAATATTTGGTACCCAATTAAAATGTTCAGATTCTGATAAATCATTTGCTAGTTTGTGAAATGCTACTCTTTCTTTTTTTTTTTTTTTTTTTTTTTTTTCCCCTGCAGTTTTTGTTTAGCATCATCGGTCACAAACAAATGAAGTTCGATTAGAAAAAAAGTACACATATAATGGAGGGAAAAACAAAACAAAACCAAAAAAAAAAAAAAACAACAACAACTACATACTCCACACTATTAGGCTGTTAAAAACACATTATCACTGCTGTCATTTATGTAAGGTAATCAATAATGAAAACAGTTTGAAAATAACATAAATACTTATCATATGGGAATGATTTAAAGAATCTTTAATCTTATTTTGTAGACAAATAAATTTGGGGCAGTAGTGATAAAGTGGCTTCTAAAAAAAAAGTCTATAAAAAGTAAGTGGTAAGGCTAGCTATATAACCAGAAATTCTGAAGTTATTTTTCTGTTCATTGCCTTCTGCTCCTCAGTAATTCATGTCCTGCTACCTAGCCTGGTAATAGAGCTGAAGTTCTCATTCTGACATAGAGCACAGACTCAAAGCAATGCCTCACAAGGAGGGACAGAGCTGACCCAAGTGATGAGGTAGCAGCTATGTAGTTCCTGCTTCAGCATACATTGTGTGATGAGGGCATTCTACTCTGCTTATAACAATGGGATGTTTATTGCTCCTCCAACCTCCAACACCCCCTTTAGGGAACTGGAGATACATCATGTAGAAAAATAATTTAGAATGCGAAAAACAAAACAAAACAAAACAAAAATAGCTTGTTGGAGACTTTTTTCAGTGTGCTAAAGCAGTATCCAGAAGCATGTTGGCAAAGGGAAAATTAATCAGGAAACAGCAATAAGTATGGTAGACATTTTGGTATTTCTCATTCTCCAGAACAGCAGCAAATAAAAGGGGCACTGATCCTTTCAGTGACCACCAATCAAATGAGGATAAAGTGTTAAAATCTATAAGAGGGCTAAATAATGATTTTCTCATATTTGCCTAATTTTCTATTTCTTGTCAATATGGATTCTTCATATATGTTTCACAATATAATCTAAGTTTCAGTCTATATTATCAGATCCAATTTTTGGAAGATATCAGACCCTACTACTCCAATTTAAAGATCATATTTCCTTCTACTTCGGAAGGATCATCATCCAGAACTCCCAAATTTGTTAAGAAATTAAAAAGAAAAATACTTCCTTCATGCCACCAAGCAAGGATGATTTCCAGGTCCTGATTTCCAGGTTTAAATCTCGTGTCAGAAATTTGTCTACTCAACCTTTATCTTTCCTTCATTTATGTTAAGAACAAGTGCCTAGTTATTGAACACTAGCTGTTTATTGCCATTGTAGCAGAAGGAAAAAAAAAAAAAAAAAAAGACTATATATCTTCAATATTTCAAATTATATTATTGAGTCTAAACTGACAGTTCTGAAAAAAAAAGAGAGAATGAGACAGAATTACCAAGGTGGTTAGGTCTACTAAATAGATGTTATGGGTATATCTTTCTTCCTTCTCCTTTTTGTAGGAAAATGATATATATTTGGGATTTTTTGTAATTCAAATTCATAATCAATATCCGTACATCCAAAGATAGTAACTGAAGGTCAATATGCAATCTACTTAATACCTGATAACTTGATGATTTCCAAAACAGCAAGATCATTGACTGGCCAAGAAAATTTATACAATGATTTTATGAAATTAAAGCTGGAAAAGTATATTAAAAAGGACTTATTGGAAGAATGAAGAAAGGGGAAAGTACGAAGGAGGAAAGGGATGGAAGACAGAGAGGAAGAACGGATATCAGAAGAGAGAGAGGGAGAGAGGAAATGAAGAAGGGACTAAAGGAGGAAGGGAGAAAAGAGGAAGGAGGGAGAAAGGGATAGTGTGTGTGAGAGAGAGAGGAAGGGAGGGAAAATGACAAAGGTATATATGGTTTTTATATAATGAAAAATAAAGTATAGATACTTCTACCTAAAATGGAGCCTATACATCTCTCTTCAAGTCCCAGTCTGAGCCTTTAAAATAGATGCAGAACAAGGAAGCACTGTTAACCTTTATCTTGATCTTTCTAGTTGGCTGTCCAGAACACACGTAAGATTGTCTGCAATTATTATATTTTCAGTGATTAATTTTAGTTTTACAATGAATGCCTTCTGTAAGAAAGCTATTGGTCTTCTTTCCTATTAGACAAGTAAATGTTAATGGAATTTGAAAAACTTGACATTTTCAGAAGTTGCAAAAGCTCCTTCTAACTTAAATGATGTTTGTCACCTCAGGAAAATTCCTCCAAAAGCCAGCATGACTACCTTCATTGTATGTAAGTACAAACAAGCATTTGTCCTAATAATATCTAGTTAAAATTATATCTTGAGTGATTTAAAGTGATTTAAAGTGATATACTTATTTTTGTGTAGCAGAGTAATGCCCATACAACCTCTCTGAAATTTCTCTCAATATAAAATATTTCCCAAAAAGGGAAGGGAAGGGAAGGGAAGGGAAGGGAAGGGAAGGGAAGGGAAGTCACATTATTTTAGTTAGAACTGAGAGGTAGCTTTAGGATACTTTTATCTTTCAGTGATGGAGTGGGGATCAGCAAGAAAATGGTAAAGTTAACTCCATCAAATTCTCAGCATCATAAACTGTTCTCAGCTTCGGTGACAAAAATTCACAGTATAGCAAAGACTGAAATCATGGCTGACTATGTCATGAGGAAATGGAGAAATGGAACAGCTTAGAAACAGGATCAAATCCAACACTATTTAACAGGAGAGAAAAACAGCACTTGTGAAAAAGCAAAGACATTAGAAAATGGGTGGGCAAAAATCAATGTGAAATAATGTTCAATATAGATTGGAAGTAAACTGTATACATTATAAAAATGTATTTGTGCATGAAAAATGTTATATTGAACTATGCATAAATTTCAAAAAGCAAAAGGTGTTGACAAAAACAGAAAATAACAGTGATATACATAGAAAATAGAGAGAGGAAACTGTGGTATATTTAGAAAGAAGGGATAAAATATGTATGTCTATCTCTTACCCAGGAAAAGAAAATGCAGAAATACAATGAATAATGATTTCTTGGAAAATGCCACGTATTCACAGCTATGTGTAGTAGAAAGCAGTGGGAAAAAATATTTTTGATTTTCATTATTATTATATATGTAATTCTCATTACATATGTTCATTGCATTTTTCAGCATTCAGCACCTGGTACCCAAAACTATGTATTCAAGAAACAGGAGCCTCGGTATGTGTTCTCTTTTCAAATTTCTCAGTTCCAGCATCTCTTCCCTTAATGTTTCTGAACAAAAATTTGGTCATTCTTTGGGAAACTGGAGGAAATATGAACTCCCTTAAAGCTCCACTTGTCCACTTTCATTAAGTCTCACAGGTTTGGAGGGGGCAAGATGAAAACCGTAGACTGTCAACATCTGTTTCTACATCTATTGTGACAGTAAAGACATTTATTATGAGGTTTAGTGTTTTTAGTAATGGATTTAGTGCTACAACAAATCATGAGGCATTTTGTGTACCCAGCATCTGCTATATGTGTCATCTGCTCAACCACATTTCTCTTCCTGCCAGTCAACACCCTGATTACCTTAGCTGTAAGGTTTAATTGAGAAGATTTACTGGATCCTTAAAAGCTTCTAATAGTACAATGCTTCTATCTTCTCTTACTCAAAGGTTGTAGCACTGGACTGCAATTTGGTAGTCCCAGGTAAATAAAAACAAACAAACAAACAAGCAAAACAGCCAACACCAACCAAACAACCAAATGAAGCAAATATAACCCTCACCTGCTTTTAAAGACCTAAAATCATCTATTTTATAACTAAAGACTAAAATAAAACCATTATTTTTATTTCTTTCTAGCTTGACATGTAATTACTCAAAATGGGAGAGCTTGTGTAAAAGTAACAATGAATTTAATTTTTGAATGCATTTATAGGTAGGGTACTACCCTGAATTAGTGACACTGATGATTCACTATGCTTTGGGCACAGGAGATAGATACTAGCACCACTCTTTCCATACACCAGTGAGTACGTTTAACCTGTCCTTTATTGGAGAAAGAAGAGATAACATCAACCTCTCCCTTTATGCCCAGTGTAGACACCAGTTCCAAAGGAGAAGAACAAATTATACCTGGGAACTCAGAGGGATAGGATACTTATATCTTAATGGAGGGTAAAACTGAAACGTCTCTATTTAAGAGAGGCAGTTTTACAAAATTTTCTTAGACATGTAAAGGAGACCAGTAGGTGGCAAGATGCCTAGAAGTCAAACACATGGTGTTTTCACACATTACTGTGACTAATTCCTTTATGCATTTAAGATGTCATGACTGAATTGAATTATGCTCTGCCATATAGTAGTTGTTCTTTTTAACTTTCTAAAAATAACAGATCAAAGCCTTTCCTCACTGTAGTAGTTCTTTTTGTGCAACACCTGTTCTAGAGTACTCTACAGTCAAGACGAAACATTTTTTAGCACCTTAGATATGATGAATCCAACATACCCCCTGGCAAAATTATCAGTGACAACTGAAGGCAGTGTAAGCACTTTTTCTCCTTGCTGCTGCACCAGTGTTCACAGCCCCCAGACATCAACAGCAAGGTACACATGTTCCAGCCCCAGGCAGTGCAGTCCTCTGGTACAGCTGGCACTGGTGATAGCTGTACCAAGATGAAAGACTGGGAGCTGCAGAAGCCACGGCTCAAGCACAGGTCTTGGTAACTGACAGCGTGGCAAGGAAAGCAGCCAATGGTTGTAATGTCTTAACCCATTGCACCTAGACTTTCCATAGCAGACCAGTAAATTAGCTGTCACAGAGACAGAATTCATTCCTTTATAAAAGTAGATGGTAATTAGGGGATTGCTAAGTCAGCTTGGTAGGTTTTTCAAGACTGATAGTAGTAATTCAGCTTCATAAAGTGAAGTCTAAAAAAAATGTGACAACAGAAGGGAAAACTATATACATATATATAAAACAAAACAAAACAAAACAAAAAAACAGCTGTTGCTTACATATTCCTAACTAATAATATATTTTTGCAGTCAGTTTAATCTGATGCCACTGTCAAAGGTACTCATCACTTCTCTTTCCTCTTTCTTTAACTTCCACCCTCCACTGTGTCCAGGCAGAAGCACTCAAGCAGGCTACATAGTACCAATGCATAGACCATGTGTGTTATTAGTTTTAGTTTCTGAGTTAGCTATTTTTTCCAGGTGAAGCTTCTTTCATGTGGAAGAAAATAAACATTTCCCGATATTTTACATGAGAATTGTCAATTCCCAGGAAATACTAGTTTCTTTTTTTCTTTTCTTTTATTCCCACCCCCCCGTTTTTTTTTCCCGGGTTGGGTTGTGTGGGTGTTCTTTTTTTTTTTCTTTTTCTTTTTCTTTCTTTTTTTTTCTTTTTCTTTTTCTTTCTTTTTCTTTTTCTTGTTCTTGTTCTTGTTCTTTTCCTTGTTCTTTTCCTTTTCTTTTCCCTTTTTCTTTTCCCTTTCCTTTTTCTTTCTTTTTCTTTTCCCTTTCCTTTTTCTTTCTTTTTCTTTTTCTTTTTCTTTTTCTTTTTCTTTTTCTTTTTCTTTTTCTTTTTCTTTTTCTTTTTTCTTTTTCTTTTTCTTTTTCTTTTCCTTTTTCTTTTTTGCCAGATTTTCAAAAGAT
>CM021766.1:81650238-81691769 GCA_011076525.1 Nettapus auritus
GGCCTTAGAAGCGAGTTTCTTCTTATCAGGCTAAGGCTTTGCAAGAAGTTTCTCTGTGTAGTAGGAATGTTTAGAAACAGAGTATTACAGCTGAACTATAGACAGAATTATGCATGTGCTGTGAACTCAGTTATATTGCTAAAAAAATGCAAATCCACTTCAATGAGTAATGATAGTGTGTTTCAGTAGTAATGCGTTTTCAGTAATCCATCTATCTTATGCATTACACCCTAGTGTACACCCTAGTGGTGTATTGTTGTGTTAGTGCTCAAATATAACAACATAATATTTATTTTATTTTATCTTGTAGATCCTGTGGTGTCAAAAGGAGTTAAATAGTTCTTTTGATCATGTTTCTAAACAGGATATATGTATATCCAAGTTCAGGGGAAGCAAACCCCTAAGAGTATGTTGAAACCATCCATGGCAAGCAAGCTTGAACCTTTAAGAAATATAAGATAAATGGCAGAATACAATTACCAGGTTGTAGTAAAATTGTAAAGAAATGTTACTTACCGATAAATACTGTTAGAATATACATATAGATTACACATTTCTACAGTAGGTGTAGCTGTGTCCTGCTATTTGAAAGCAGAAACATTTTCCTGTGCAACTTTTGTATATCATATAGTCAAGTGTATTCCACTGCTATGTGCATGTGTGCATGGTTTACATGGGTAGCAATTTCTACCTCTCTCAAAAGCAAAAATCTTACATGTAAAGAAGTACAGAAGAGATGAAGGACTGGGGATGGATTATGTATTTTGTATGCAAAGACTTCTTTGCATCCCTGTTTGCTGTAATTCTGGGCAGCTATGTTACCAGAAAGCATCCAGGCAAGGATCTTAAATTCCTGTTGCATGGATGATCATTTCAGCAGTACTTGTCTGGATGGTTTGCAAGTGGAACTGAGCCTACTGAAGGTGTGGATGGACCATCAGATAATCAGTCACCCAAGCATTTTCAAAATTAAAATATTGGGCATTGCAAATGCAAAAGATCCAGCAGAATGTTCTCTGACCTTCCACCAAAATGACGTGGAGCTTTTGCAGTTTCAGAAACAATCTGAATATAGCTCAGTATCTTCTTGGCAATTACTAAATGCAGTGAACAGACTTGACACTTCCTTCATTGAGAAACATGACCGAAGGGATTTTTTAAAATGCCTGCACCTGTGCAGATAAAACAAAATAGTCTTTTTGATGTTGAGGGAGAAGTGCTGCATCAAACCTAAAAGCATAAGGCACACAGAAGTAAATGGGAAGGTTAATTAACCTCTTAATCAAGAAGCAGGCCAAGATGAAAGTCTGACACTGCTTTAGGGATGAATACAGAGTGACTTCTGAAGCACAGTCTGTTGAGGGAGAACCATAAAGACCTAGCTCTCCCCCGTTCTTCCAAGGGATGGTAGTGACTAGCAAAAATGCCATCTTCAAAGACTAGACAAAGCATGGACAAGAGGTGTCCAGGGAATGTTTGTCAAATACCAAAAACCCTTATTGCTTGATAGGTGACCTGTGAAATTTGAGAGGCAAAAGAATACACTCTGTTTTGCAGTATATGTCCTCTTAGCTGGTACAGCTGTCATCATCAGAGAAAGCAGCACCAGAGGGAAGTCACAGGCAAACAATTTGCAGTGTAACTGAGCATGTTGATCCACCCCATGATCCCATGCTTCCTACATGAAATGCATGTGGAAATGACATTACTGCAAATGACTTGGCTCCAGAAATTTTTAACTGGTAGGAAGAGTCCTGGATAGGACCAGCTCTTTTTTTTTTTTTTTTTTTTTTTCCTACAGAAGAAGCGGAAAGTCAGACCAGGGAGTCAGGAGTCATCCTGAAACAGTTTTGTAATACCTTCATGCAACTCCATTAATCTCCTTTTTCTACTCCAGGAAGAGAATGGATCATCCACAGGAAAGCCGTCCTTACAGGATTTTAGAATGAACCAAAAAACTCAATCTAAGAGATTTTCATTGGTTTCTGATAGCGCATAATGTGGACAAATGTCCTTTAACTCAGCTCCAGGATTTCTGAGCCCTGTACCTAACAGGACTAAAGGGAGAAAGGGGGGGAATGGTCTGATGCACCAAATGACTTTTAAGGAAAGGCCTCTGTGTGATAGTTGCTGCATGGTTACATATGATCATAAACAGTTAAAATAAAAGGAACTCAGTATAGTAAAGGATCATTTCTGCTCTGATAGCAACAAAGAAATGCAGCTATGAGGTGGCAGATCTCTGGGAGCAGAGAACACTCCAGTTTTGGTCTTTGTGCTGCGAGAACAGGTGAAGATATCAGTGAATGTGAAGTTGGATGTCAGGTATAAAAACAATAGATGTGTGGTAACCTGAGGACTTCCGTATTACACTGATGCTGATTTAGTTGACATAGACACATGGAAAATCTGTGTATAGGAATGTGGGGAATTGCACTGCTTTACCTTTGCTTTAACCAGATGGACTGGTGGTAAAATCAAACTTATTTTAGTGTTGCAGAGCTTGCTTTACTTGCTGAACAAGAATCTGTAGCAGCTGTCACAGAAAAGGAAATCCCGGACTTAGCATTATGATACAGGAAAGGAACTGGGGTTGCTGGTGACAGAAGCAGCTATTCCTGGAGGATGCCACAGCCAGCAGCATTAGTTACTCCAGCTTCCATATAGCTGTGAGCCCTGCTGATACTAGCTAATGATGACACTGGCATATTGTTAACTGATGCAGGTAACTGAAGTAGGAGAAAAAGGAGTATTTAAAATCTCTGACAAAGTGTTCTTCAATTCTAACTGCTGTCTGTTTACCATCCTTTTAAAGAGCTCCTTTAAAATGTCACATAACTGGGACTGAAAATGATAATAACAAATCTCCCTTTAATTTTCTTTACTTTTTGTTTTCTATTTACATTTTCTTTCTTTGTGGGTATGTATATTCCTTGTTGCACAGAGGAAATAAAAAAATAATTGTTTGAAATACCTCAGAATTCTAAAAGAGGGTCTGAAAAATGAGCTGACCTAATATATTCATTCGATACAGCAAACATTCTTAATCATTTTTAGCTTCTAATATCCAGTATTTGTAATAATTGTAAATTGAAATAAAATATTTGACTTTACTAGTGACTTACATTCATCTATGTGAAGTTATAAAACTACCTGCCACAATTGTAGACTATGAATTATTATGGAGTGATCTTAAACAACAGAAATGTCTGGAACTTATATTAATTTATATCTGTTGTACACATAACGTCTTAAAATAGCCTTAAAAAAGGATCATGACCCCAACACAGAAGTCACTATAAAATCAATTTATGAAACAATGCTTAAATTCCAGTTCATCAAAATATTCACAGAGTTGGCTGCCTTACTCTCAGTGTCTTTGATGACATCTCTGGATGCAAAGAGAATAAGCCGTATCAGGATAGCATATAAATTATTTATTTTGTTTTATATATTAAAATAAATGGGAATAGAAATCAACTGAACACTTACTACAGATGAAGAATACAATAAGGTAAATTGACAAACTAGTTAAAAATGTGAAGTACTAATTGAAACATTGGCTGCTATAAAATATTTGCAGTAATTCACTTTGACTATGCGTCAGTGAGGAAAGGGCACAGTTTTCAAAGAAATCCATACATTTTAGAGACAAATTATAACTAAATAATAACTAAATGACTAAATGAGAAATACTAATAATTGTTTTTAGAATAAAACTGATTTTAATTTTGTGTTAAATTTTTCCTGATGAAGTACATGTTCTTTTAAGGTTCATTCCATACATAATCCCTGCATTGCTTTCAGGACTAGCATTACTTCTCATTAGCTGACAAAAGTAAACTACACTAGAAATTTTCTAATAACATTCTTAATTTCTTAGATAATACCCCGCCATGTCTCATGCACCCCCCAGGATTATCATGGAACAGAAAAATAATTATACAGATTGCTTAATCTGCATCTCCAGGTAGATACCTTTTGCAAAGGAACAAAATTGATTCCATCCTGGCAGTGTTCTGTGGGTGTAGAAGGTACTTCCTCCTTACATTTCAGTGTACAGGTATATACAGTAAATACATAATACACTTACAAAGAAATGCTTCTAAAATTGGAAAAAAAAAAAAAAAAAAAAAAAAAAAAAAAAAAAAGGTGAAGCCTTTCCGAAATGCTGACACTCAATGTCAGAAAAAACAAACAAACAAACAAACAAAAAAAAACCCCTGAGATCCAGCAAACACATTGCTGCATCACTGAGACATCTTAATGAAAATAAAAGACAGGCTATATCTGTTTTACTGAAAATAGAAAATTCAAGAACTTCTTCCAAAGAACTTCAGTCATGTGTAATGATGTCCATCTATTTTTGTCAGATGACAAGCAATAGAATTTGAGGAAATGGTCTCAAATTGCACCAGAGCATGCTTAGATTTGATATTAGGAAGACTTTCTTTACAGAGATTGTAGTGAAAAATTGGAATGGGATGCCTGGAGAAGTGGTGGAGTCCCCATCCCTGCTGGTATTTAAAAGATGTGTGGACATGGTACTAAAAGGCATGGTTTAGCGATGGGACTCGGTCAGGGGGGACTTGACAGTTGACGATCTTGAAGATCTTTTCAAACCTAAATAATTCTGGCAGTCTGATATGGCAGTCAGACATATGCAAGTTCAGTCAGAAAATTAAGCTGGTAGAGCAACAGAGGGAAAAAAGGCAATGTTGAATAATCCATCAGAATTTATTTTTACCAGTGCTTCGCCCACATCATCTGTTCTGCATCTTTTCTCAGTCTCTTCTGGTAACGATACTAATGGTACCATACAAGCAAACCATCACAGTAGCAAGCACTAGTCTGTGTGTTAAAGAGCTGAAAGACACGTCAATGAACTTTGACTGTACCACTTCTAGAACACAATGACTGACATAAATGGCTTTCATCAATGGGAATCTTGAACACTGCTGTCAATTCTGTCTGCTGAATAAATTTGGCAGGACGTCATTAGAACAGTGAAAGTGGAAATGCAGCAGTGTGTTTTTCTCAGTCTACCAACTACAAACCTGCAAGCCCTACTTTTTTTTTTTTTTTTTTTTTTTTTTTTTTTTTCTCTCTATTGCTTTGCTGTGGGCAAATACACTGTAGTATTACCAAATAAAAAGAATCACCATGAGAAGGTAGACCAAATGTCCATCTAGTTTAATTTGCTGTTTGTATTAGCCTGAGATAGCAGATGCTGAGGGAAAAGTTCAACAGCATCTGTACGGAAATTATATTTCTTACACAGAATCATAGAATCATTAAGGTTGAAAAAGACCTCTAAGATGATCTGGTCCAACCATCCCCCTACTACCAAAGTCACCCACTAAAGCATGTCCCTAAGCACCAGGTCCAACCTTTCCTTAAACACGCCCAGGGACAGTGACTCCATCACCTCCGTGGACAACCTATTCCAACACCTGACTACTCTTTCTGAGAAGAAATGTCTCCTAATTTCAAACCTAAACCTCCCCTGGTGCAACTTGAGGCCATTCCCTCTAGTTATCCGTAAAAAGAGGCCGACCCCCAGCTCCTCACACCTTCCTTTCAGGTCGTTGTAGAAAGCAATAAGGTCTCCCCTGAGCCTCTTCTTCTCAGACTAAACAACCCCGGTTCCCTCAGCCACTCCTCATAAGACTTGTTTTCCAGACCCTTCACCAGCTTCATAGCCCTTCTCTGGACACTTTCCAGGGCCTCAATGTCCTTCTTGTACTGGGGAACCCAAAGCTGAACAGAGTAATCAAGGTGTGGCCTCACCAGAGCAGAGTATAGGGGAACGATCACCTCCCTGGTCCTGCTGGCTACACTATTCCTTATACAAGCCAGGATGCCGTTGGCCTTCTTGGCCACCTGGGCACATTGCTGGCTTATGTTCAGGAGAGCATCAATCAGAACCCCCAGATCCTTTTCCTCTGCACAGCTTTCCAGCCACTCTGGCCCAAGCCTGTAATGTTGCATAGGGTTGCTGTGGCAAAAGTGCAGGGCCTGACACAGCCATGTTGAACCTCATCCCATTGGCCTCTGCCCATCGATCCAACATGTCCAGGTACCTCTGCAGGACCTTCCTACTCTTTGGCAGATCAACCCTTCCCCCTAACTTGGTGTCGTCTGCAAATTACTGAAGGTGCACTCAATTCCCTCATCTGAATCATTAATAAAGATGTTAAAGAGGGTGGACCCCAACCTCGACCCCTGAGGAACACCACTGGTGTTCCACCAGTCACAAGCTGGATTTCACTCTATTCACCACCACTCACTGGGCCGTCCAGCCAGTTTTAACCCAGCAAAAAGTATGCCTGTCCAAGCCATGGGCTGCCAGCTTCTCCAGGAGAATGTGGTGGGAGAACATGTCAAAGGTCTTGCTGAAGTCTAGGTAGACTACATCCACAGCCTTTCCCTCATCCATTAGGCAGGTCACTAGGTCATAGAAGGAGAAGAGGCTGGTCCGGCAGTACTTGCCTTTCATGAACCCATGCTGACTGGGCCTGATCCCCCAGTTGTCCTGCATACACCATGTGATTGTATTCAAGAAGACCTGTTCTATCACCTTTCCTGGCACCGAGATGAGGCTGAAAGGCTTGTCATTCAACCCTTCTTATAAATGGGTATCACATTAGCAAGACTATGTTCTTACAGTTTTTGGCAATCATCAGTTAGCTCAGTATTGAGTGAAGAAATGACAGCAACTCCTCACTAGGCTTAGACACCTAGACAGATAAGTGAGTACCCAAAGAACAGGAATAAATGGTAATTAAAAAGTCTAGAGGTGTGCATTCAACAATAAGACAGATATTATATCAGATCATCTGGCCTGTCAAAAAGCATGAACAATTGCAAAAAAGAAGCAGAGAAGAAGAATTATATGATAGCAATGAAATGCTTTAATTTATGCCACACTGAAAAAGTACAAAGAATTCAAACTTCAACTGCAGCTGTTTCCTTGCCTTACCATTTTTTATTTTCTCATTTGTTATCTACTACATATAGTATGACCTGAAGTGAAAGTGACAGTTTTTACCTAGTTTTTACTGTAAAGAATCATAGCAGCCTCTAACATTTCCTCTGCATACAGGTTGCCTTTAATAGCCTTTCTTCTTGAAATCTCATCCAGCTCACATAATTGAATAGATTACTACTTACAGGAAAAAAAATGATTTATGATATTGTGCCAAACTGTTGAAGAGTAAGAGTTTCAAGAGTCCCTGCTCTTGCAGTTATTAGCTCTCAGATCATGCTTGATATATATATATATATATATATATGAAGTAACCGTATACAATTACAATGATCATCTGAAGCAGAGTTGTTGCTGTATGCTGTTAACAGTTATAGCAATGATTAAAGATTAGTTATGGGTCACTTGTCTTCATGTTAAAATCCATTAAATTTCTTTTTCACAAAAAAAAAAAAAAAAGAAATTACAGAAAGAAAAAGAAAGCTCTCTGAGGTACTACTTAGATATTTCAGTACCACTTTAATACCATTTCTCTGTAATTAATTAACATCAGAAAATTTATGGATAGTCATAGAAACATAGAATCATCAAAGAGCCCGGGTTGAAAAGGACTTTAAAGACCATCTAGTTTCAACCCCCCTGCTCTGGGCAGGGCTGCCAACAACTAGAGCAGGCTGCCCAGAGCTGCATCCAGCCTGGCCTTGAAGGTCTCCCAGGGTGGGGCATCCACAACCTCTCGGGGCAACCTGTTCCAGTGCCTCACCAGCCTCTGAGTAAAAAACTTCCTCCTAATATCTATCTTAGTTTAAAATCATTCTCCCTTGCCCTATCACTGTCAATACATATCTACAGACATACCCCGTCCCTTCAAGTAATGGAAGGCCGCAATGAGGTCTCCCCAGAGCCTTCTCTTCTCCAAGCTAAACAAGCCCAGTTCCCTCAACCTTTTTTTCATAGGAGAGGTGTTCCAGCCCTCTGATCATCTTAGTGGCCCTCCTCTGGACCCATTCCAAAGATCTCAACATCCTTCTTGTGCTGGGGGCCCCAGGGCTGCATGCAGTATTCCAGGTGGGGTCTCACAAGAGCAGAGCAGAGGGGGACAATCACCTCCCACTCCCTGATGGCCACACCTTCTTTAATACAGCCCAGGACATAGCTGGCCTTTCAGGCTGTAAGTGTGCAGTGCTGGCTCATGTCCAGCTTCTCATCCATCAGGACCCCCAAGTCCTTCTGCTCAGGGCTGCTCTTGAGTTTTTCTTCTCCCAGTCCATATACATACCTGGGATTGTCTCAGCCCAAGTGCAACACCTTGCACTTGGCCTTGTTGAATCTCATTAGGTTCTCATGGGCCCACTTCTCCAGCCTGTCCAGGTCCCTCTGGATGGCATCCTTTCCCTCTATTGTATCGACTGCACTGCTCAGCTCTTTGGTAATAGGCACAATCTAAATAAATAAATAAATAAATAAATAAATAAATAAATAAATAAATAAATGATATTGCACTACGTTATCCACATTAAATTGTCCTGAACTAACACTGCAGCTGCAATTATACAACTAAGTAACATGCTTATCTACAATTGTAATGATTTCCTAAATTAATTAAAGCATCACACTAAAAAAATAATCATTTTTGCCTTCTCACATATATTTCAAACAATGTTGATAAACAAAACATATATATAAAATAGAACTGATGGGAAATTTTCCAGATAAAACTAGTATGGGGTGAGGGGGTGGGGGAAGAGGGTGGCAAGGGAACAAGAGCAGGTCTCTCCCTTCATTCTTTCTGGGGATAGGAGGTCTTGGACCTGCCCCAGTACTGTGTAGATCAGTAGCATGTCATGTCTGTGAAAATCATTCAATTCCTCCACATGTCAACATGAATAGAGCTGCATGCTAAAATGAAAACCTTTCTTCCATACCAACATCCCTTCCATATTTATCATCTGTAAGACTGAAACAGAGCTGGAGCAGGTGAGCAACTTTCTATATTTGAGTATCCAACCACATCAGAAATTTTTGAAGCCTTTTTTCAAAATTCTCCAGGTTTGAAGAGTTTTTGCTATACATAGTTCTTCCAGTTTGAAAACAGACAGTTACTAGAATTTCAGTGTCCATGCTTCTGAGATACAAATGCTAAGTACGTTAGCCAGTGGCTGAGATGTCTGCAACTTCAGGGGCCTTTGATCCTCACAAGGACATCTCCCTGTTTCCAGGCCTCTTGTTTCAATCTCTCAATTGTATTCCTCCCTTCTACATGAAGCAATGTATTAGGTAATGTTGTAGTAGTGAGTATCTGGTGGTTTTGGATGTAAAATGGGATGTTAAGGCACAAAACTCACTAGTTTTTCAGTGTGTTTTCTTTCACACTAATTTATGTCTCAGTTACAATATGATGCAAATCATGGCCAAATCGCATTTCTACCCATCAGCAATCCTTGTGTCAATCTATGTGATTACTACCAATTGCATGGAATAACAAAATGGGAGACAGACTGAAGTAAGGCACTGCATCTGTAGGAGAATCTTGTCATAGAACTGATAAGGATGGAAATAATTTATTCAACTCTCATGCCAAACTAGTTGCTAAAAATACTGAAATAAAATTATCTTCCCAGGTCTATAACTCTTGACGGTCATCCTGGAAGGTTACTCTAGAGCCCTAACTTTATATCTGTTCAGGGAAGGTCACATTTACTACTGTTGTTAGCTTTCAGATTACTAAAATTTGCTTTACATATTTATTTATTAAGAGTAGTTGAACTATACTTTCTGGTGTACAGGAAATTTTGAAAAAAATCTGCTTTTGATTTGCTTCAAACTGAAGTCAAGATAAGGATAAAGTTCCCAACTTTCTTGTGAAATACAAACAAGAATTTGTTTTTGGCCACTTCTAGTAGCTGGACACCTCAGCTGCAGTGCTGAGAGAAGTGTGAGGCAGCTGGTTATAGTCATGAATTCCAGACAGTAGTAAGCCTTCAAAGTTGAAATGAACGTGATGCATTGGATGTTTTGTTCTATGTAAATTCAGTGAATTCTGAGCACAAGTGAAGCATAAAAAGTTTAGTGAAGGCCATAATTTCATATCAGGATTTCACTGTCATTTCACATGCTTTATGCAGAGTCCTTCAGAATAACTTTAGGCATTGGAAGAACAGTTTTCAGAACACAGAGTCAAACTATATAGAAAACAAACATTTTCTGAAAATATTTAAAAGAAATCTGTGATCCATAAACTGATTTAAAAAAAGTTTTTGTTCACTTATGAATTATTCATGTCAGTAAAGAGAAACAACGTCTGCATGCCTTTAACATAGCCAAGCTTATTATTAGTAGGTTTTTTGATGTTCACACATGCAGTCCTTGAAACAGTAAATTATTCATTGTAAATTATATTTGAACTTGTTAAAAATTAACTGTCTTGAGAGTATAGTATTAAGACTCTTCATAGTTTTCTTGTTAGTGAAAGAAAAATCGTTTTTTTTTTTGTTATATACTGCTAAGTTAATTCTTCAGCTACTTCAGTGGATGTCATTAAAATACCACAGGCTTCATCTGAGTTTTGTTGAAAATCTGATATGGTTGTTACTTTTTTTGTTGTTGTTGTTTGTTTTGCATTTCACTATCAGCTTGAGGAATATATTAGATTATTGTGTATTTCCATATAACTCAAATTATCTGACTTTTTCTTTTAGGAATTCTTCCAGGCAAGAAGCAGCAATAACAGAATGTTTGCCCAATATATTTCATCATTTCACCTCTGTCAGGCAGGTTTTCTGTAGCATGAGTTATAGCATGAGTTAGTTAGATAAAAATAAAATATAGGTAGTAGTGTATCTGCCTATAATTATCCACAAGTATAGGTTCTGATCCAAGCATTCACTTTGTTTCTGCATTATTGAAAGGAACATTTTCGTACTGACATTAAAACACCCAGATTACCTTGTTCTAGTCAAGAGACCCAATGGGCACATTAAAAATAAACACTCAGATCTCCTACAAAATTGATACCAAAAGTAATCTGGCAAATTTCCTAAAGTTTTTGCGCAAAGGAGCACTAAGATTTATGGTGGATTATTCTATATTAGGAAAATGTGTGCTTGACATTACACTTTAAACTCACCTGGAAAGTTCTTCAATGCAATTTAGGAGTCAAGAATGTTGCAGAACATCTTTCTTTTTCCAACTCTTTCAAAGGACCCCAGTCTTCTCTGTATTTCACATATTGCTGTTACGTTTCGACAGTTTTCTTGGGAGAAGAAAGATCCTTACAGGGGAATGAGGTTGCATGGGTGGAATAGAATAATATTTCTCCATTTGAGAGCTGGAAAGTAGTTCTGCTGTTCCACTGAACTTAGCCTTTCTCTTACTTGTTTTGTTCTTAGTGCTAAAGTTAGGTTAGCTGTTTGATTTGAATGGAAACTGTGTTTAAATGTATACAATAATTTACACATTTTTAAAAATTATATTTCAAAGGAAAAAATAATACCTGTGTAACTGTTCTTAGCCATAAATCTATACCAGGTAAAAAATGGTAACTTGAAGTGAATCCCAGGGGTCGGTGCTGGGTCCGGTCTTGTTCAACATCTTCATCGACGACCTCTGTGAGGGAACAGTGTCCAACCTCAGCAAGTACGCCCATGATACAAAGCTGGGAGGAGTGGCCAACATGCCAGAAGGCTGTGCTGCCGTTCAGCAAGCCCTGGACAGGCTGGAAAGCTGAGCAGGAAGAAACCATATGAAGTTTAACAAGAAAAAGTGTAGTCCTGCACCTGGGAAGGAACAGCTGCATGTATCAGTACAGGCTGGGGGATGACCTGCTGGAGAGGAGCTCTGTGGAGAAGGACCTGGGGGTCCTGGTGGATGACAGGTTGGCCATGAACCAGCAGTGTGCCCTGGTGGTCAAGAAGGCCAATGGGCTCCTGGCGTGCATTAAGAGGGCATGGCCAGCAGGTCAAGAGGTGATCCTCCCCCTCTACTCTGCCCTGGTCAGGCCTCACCTAGAGTACTGTGTCCAGTTATGGGCTCCCCAGTACAAAAAAGACAGGGATCTCCTGGAAAGAGTCCAGCAGAGGGCCACAAAGATGATACAGGGCCTGGAGCATCTCTCCTCTGAGGAAAGGCTGAGAGACCTGTGTGTGTTCATCCTTGAGAAGAGAAGACTGAGAGGGGGTCTTATCAATGTTTACAAATATCTTAAGTGTAGGAGACAGAGGGATTTGGTCAAACTCTTTTCAGTGGTTTGTAGGGACAGGGCAAGGGGCAATGACCACAAAATGGATAACAGGAAATTCCGCACCAACATGTTAAAGAACTTCTTCACTGTGAGGGTGATGGAACACTGGAACAAGCTGCACAGGGAGACTGTGGAATCTCCTTCTCTGGAGATATTCATGGCGTGTATGGATGCCCACCTGGGCAACCTGCTCTAGGTAACTTGCTTTGGCAGGGGGGTTGAACCCGATGACCTCTTGAGGTCCCTTCCAACCCCTGCAATTCAGTGAATTCTGTGATTCTGTGATTCTTTATGAATTACTTTTTTTTGAAACCCTAAGTAATAATATAAGTTCAGGATGCCTTTACCCTCAAACTGATCAGTGTTTTTTAGACTCAGATTAGTTCTTATCCGAGTTCCTCTGATCAATAAAAATCCTGTATTTTATTCTCTCTTTTTCTTTCTTTCCTGTCATTATGTTTTTATTTCACACATTAATTAATGAGAAACAACGGAGGGATTCCAACAGAAGTGCAGCACATTATATTATTAGCATTATATTGCTGCATTACTACATGAATGTCAAATGCTTCCATGATGCTTAGTATAAAAATGCTAAATATCAAATGAGTTAGAGACTTAAAAAAAAAAGTATTTTTTCTCCCTTCCACCCTCCTTTTGTATGTATTAATGTATTTATTTATTTATTTATTTATTTATTCCATAGTTTGTTCATTGGAATAGATCACACATGGTGGTGATAAATTAACATTTTTTAGACCAATGCACTAAACAGATAATGGTTCACTAGCATATAATGTTAATAAAATATTCATTTAGCTTGTCATAAGTAGAAAATCATTATATATTTCTTTTGGTAGACATTACTACAGCATTAATCAAGCTATTTTGTTAGTCATATCAATATAATTACTTCAGAAAAAAATATTTTCTAGACTGAAGTCTTTAATCAGCAAAATGCTCTAATTCAGCTGAAATGTTATAGGGAGCTTTCACTGAGTCATAAACAGAAAAAGAGTGTAAGTAACGTATCTCTGCGTTCCTATCTATAGTGCAGAACATTTTCAATTTTAATAAAACAAATCAACAACAACAACAAAAAATTCTACCTCTCCTATGTATTACTTTGCTGGATATAATCTTTAACTAGAACTGTTAGCTCTTTTTAAAGAATAAATAGTGTCTTTATAAACACCTGTTATGCTTGTTGGAGATAGGAAACAGCAAACTTTCTATGGAAGAAAATTGTTTTGCATAGTTTAGCAAGAATGATGCATGCCAAAGAAGAAACTTCAAATCCTGGAAAGTGCAGCCATGGACTGAAGATGAAACGAAGGGTCTGACCTCTGCTTTCTAAGCACTGCTTACAGTGCTGGGTAAATATAAAAATATTTAGTTTACAGCACATGTACCTGGAGTATTTCTCTCAGATTCAGTTCTCTTAAGTGTTCAAATACATCTGAGATGAACAGCAATCTGAATGGAAAAGACCAGCAATTAGGTAGTGTTATAGACATAAAACATTTTAGTGAAAGCAGTGATTTGTCCCTAAAAAAGTAGAGTTACTAGAGGCATTTTGACCTTCAGGACATTTTGACTTAACAGACTTGAATAATGAACTATGGCTTATGGACTAAGAGATAAGATGGATAGTAGCTATGAGGAGAAATGCTTTTTCATAATTATTATTCTTGCTATGTATATAGTCCATACCTATGAAGATTAATGTTGCTATTAATAAGGTGGGAATATAAATCTTATATTAAACAGCTTTCCAGGAGCAATGCCTGTGTTTCTCTCCACTGACATAACATGGACTTCAACTATGATTATCAAATATAATCCAGAGCAAAACTATCTGACTGATCAAATTCCATACTGGGACAGCACAGATCTCTTCTGGCTTAAACACCATTGAGTATTTTTAATTACAGGCACAGATGCCAGACAAGGCAGCATGCCCACCACTGTCTATTTCTGTGAGACCACATTTGCCTCTGCACATTGAGAGGGCTGGGAGTTGCACTCAAGCACCAGGCTTCTGTTGCCTTCATTGTATGGTGTTACTCTCCTTGGCTGTGAGCATCAGAGATGATATGTGGGAACAGTGCCACAGCTGAGCCTCCTTAGGCCTGACTGTAACAGGCAGAATGGACAACACTCCTCTAGTGCTGTCCCCATCAGGCTTCACAATATAAAACACACTTGAGTCACAAATGTGGGGGCATATGGATATCTCTTCAACTCACTCTGTGAAAACGAGACTTGGACAGACTACAAATAACCATCAGGAACTTTGAATAGAAAAAGAAAAAAGCACACAAAATAACTATAGTTTTAGGGCCACAAGGACCTGGGGAAAATTGTAATGTATATGTAGACACTGAGGCCATGCTTTTTACCTTGACCTTGTTTTATTCACCATTATAGATGTAGGCAGTGCCTGTCACTGGAAAAACTGAGGACACTGAATATAATAAAGGTCATCTTGAGTTGGACTAAATGCCTACTTCAATTGTTTCTAAAATAAAACAGGTCATAAATTGAAATCTAGGGAAGAATAAAAAATTGACAAGTGTATACATTCCTTAATATTCTCTCTAATGATTTTCTGTTCAGGACCTTTCTGTGGTGGTCATGTTGTAAATGTACTTAGTAGATGTCTTTGGACTCCGCTTCCATGAGTTTGTGCAGCCTCTTTTTCAGTCCATGTTCTTTTCTGTTTTTAACATCATTTGGAGCAGTTTTACCAGCCTACACTTGCTTTGTGAAGAACTGATTTCTTTAGACTGTTTTGAACCCAAATCTTACCAACTTGATTAATCCCTCTTTTTATTTGTATATAATTTTATATTTACAACGGACAATGACTCCTTATCCCACTCACTGACACTTTTTAAGAGCTCTATCTTAACTTTTTTTTTTTTTTTTTTTTTTTTTTTTTTTTTTTTTCTCCAAGCCTTACAGCCTTAGATCATTTCAGTCTTTCATGCAAAGAAGCAGTTACATAGCTCTGATAATGCTTGCTCTTCTCTGAACCTCTTACAGTTTTCATAAATTGTTTCAAATGGAGGAGAGAGGGGTGACACTACATAATTATACAATTAGATATGATGTTCTCAGTTTTATTCTTTATTCCTTTTCTAGTATTTCTTTGCTTTGATTTGTCTTTTTAACCACTATTGAGCTGACATTTTCATATAGCCATTTATTATAACTCATGATTTTCTTCCTGAGTGATAATGGTCAGTTCAGGGCCCATCATGATATATGTGAATGTAGGACTGCTTATTCCCACACACATGGCTTGACATTTATCTACATTTAATTTTATCTGCCATTTTATTGGCTACTCACTCAGCTTGCTAAGGTCCTTCTGCAGTTTTTCATAGTCTGCCTTCATTTTTACTGCTTGGAACAACTTGTTATCAGCAGTAAACATTGTCACTTCACTAATCACTTGCTGCTCCAGGATGTCAATGAATTCTACAAGGCCCAGCAGACACATGTGCAGAACTCCCCAGTGATTACACAAAAAAAAAATGTATTTATTCCTATTTAATCATTTCACAAATTACCTGTTGATTACAAATGAAGAACTTTATCCCTTATCCTATAACTGCTTCGTTTCCTTAAAATTTTCTGGTGACAAATTGTGATAGGAACTTTGTGGGAGTCCAGGTAGGCTGTATCAGTCAGAATACCCTTACCCATGTGCTGAAATTTCAAGTACTCCAGCATGTTTATGAGGCAGTGCAACCCTGCAGGCAGCTAAGCACTGCACAGCTGTTCCTCTCCCTCCTCCCTATGGGATGGGGAAAGATTTGGAAAAAAAAAAAAAAAAAGGTAAAAAATTGTGAGTTGAGATAAAGACAGTTTAATAGGATAGAAAAGGAAGGAACATTATTATTAATAATAATAACTATAAAAGAATAAACTAAGCAAGTTGTGCACAGTGCAATTGCTCATCACCCGCCAACCAATGTCCAGCTGGTCCCTAAGCAGTGCCCCCCACCCTCAACCAAACACCCACTTGTACTCTTCAGCACGATCCCATATGGTATCGGACATCTCTTCAGGCATTTTGGGTCATTTGTCATGGTTCTGTTGCCTCCCAGCTTCTGGTGCACCCACAGACTCCTTGGTGGCAGGGCAACATGAGAAGCTGAAAAGTCCTTGGCTCTGTGTAAGCACTGCTCTGCAACAACTAAACCATTGGTGTGTCATCACTATTATTGTCATCATAAATTCAAAACACAGCACTATAGCAACTACTAGGAAGAAAATTAACACTATCCCAGCTGAAACCAGGAGATGCAGGATTTCCCTTCATGAATCCATGTTGACTCTTTCCCATTATATCATTAGGTTGACCCATGTGCTCATTAACATATACTTTATTATAGGCTCTATTAATTTGCTGTATTGAGATATCAGACTTATGGACCCTACATATCTTGTTATCTCAGCTGGGTCCAATTTAAAAGGTACCTTCCTATCTACCAAGTACTTCAAGTACAGGGAGAATTTTAAATAGGAGGGTAAGAACTCTTGATGCATATCATTTGAACTTGGCAAAGTGTTGTTCACTTTATTGTTGTATTTTACTACATTGTATGATCCCTAGCTGAGCTGATAGTCCTTCTTCCGCCAAACTTTTAGCATGTCTTCTAGTCTGGTATTTTCATTTAAACTAGACTTTTATCTTCATCTGACACCTTAGACTTTCTATTTTCTGTGTACAGTTTTTTTTGTTTATTTGTTTGTTTCTTTCCACTGTTAGACTAACAACATTCTGTGCTCAACACTTCAGTGAGACTGACAGAATTTCCGTAACTTCATCCATAATAGTTGTGTCATCTTCTCCTAGTCCTTCACTGAAAATCTCAGTCTGGATTTCCTTGACATTAATCCCAGCAGTTTAGTCCATTTATGATTTAGATGAAATACATCTCTCCCATACAACCTTCCATCCTAGAAGTGTCTCCAGTTTTTGATGTTTCTGAATCCTTCCTCTTACTAATATCTTATCAACCAGGCATCATATGTTTGCTTCTTCCTCCTCTGGTAACCAACCAGTTAGTTACCTAAAAAATCTCTTGAAGAATTTCCCCAGAATCTGACATCATTTAGTTCAGCCACTCTGACATCAGAAGTATTTTTCTCTTAGGGGTACAAGTTGACTACACTATACATACATCTGTTACATACACATTCACATGATACTGGAGACAGTAAAATGGACCCTTCCCCACCTTCTTGCTGGAGATCACCACCTCTATTTCTTCTCTCTGAAAGGATGAGAGGTTGATTCTTTATGTGAGCTTACATGTCTGATTTTAAAAATAGCTTAAAAAAAAAAAAAACACTATCCTTTAAGCTTCCCCTGAATTCACATAAAGTTTTAATAGTTTCATCCTAGCTATAACTATTTATCAGTAACAAACTCTTCATACAATAGACTAAAACACGAATAAGTTATTCAGCTCTGCATCAGTATACATATTGCAGAGAACATCCAAGTATTTTTCCATAACAGTTCATCACTTTAATATGTCATGAACATTTTAGCTTTTATTAATAGAATCATAGAATCATCTAGTTTGGAAAAGACCTTCCAGAACATCAAGTCCAACTGTCAGTTTGACCTACTGAGGCCCATCACTAAACCACGACCCTTATTGTCATGTTCACACCTCTTAAATAACTTCAGGGATGAGAACTTCACCAATTCCCTGGGCAGCCTATTGCAATGCTTGACCAGCCACTCTGATAAAAATATTCCTAATATCCATCTCCCCTGGCAAAACCTGAGGCTGTTTCCTCATGTCCTATCATTTGTCACCTGAGAAAAGATTGACACACTCTTTGTTGCAACCTCCTTTCAGATAGTTGTAGGAAGCTACGAGGTCTCCCTTCAGCCTCCTTTTCTCTAGACTACACAACCCCAGTTCATTCATAAATCTTGTTTTCTAGTCCCTTCTCTAGCTTTGTTGCTCTTCACTGCACAAACTTGGGCATCTCAACAGCATTCTTATATTGAGGAACCCAGAACTGAACACAATATTTGAGGTGTAGTCTCACCAGAGCCAAGTACATGGGAACAATCACTTCCCTAGTCCTGCTGGCCATGCCACTTCTGAAGCATACAAAGATACCACTAGTTTTCTTAGCCTTGTGAGCACACTGCTGGCTCATGTTCGGGGGCTGTTGACGAACACCCCAACGTCCTTTTCTGCCAGGAAACTCTCCAACCACTCTTCCACTAGTCTATACCACTGAATCAGGTTATTGTGACCAAGTGCAGCATCTGGCATTTAGTCTTGAACGTCATGAGACTAGACACAGCTCTCATGGGACTCACAGCTCTCATGAGACTGGACACAATCTAGCCTATCCAGATTCTTCTTCATAGCTTTCCTACCTTCAAGAAGATCAACAATCCTGCCTAATTTGGTATTGTCTGTGAATTCACTGAGGGGACATTTGATCCCCAGATCCAGATTACTGATAAAAATGTTAAACAAAACTGGCCCCAATGCTGTGCCCTGGGGAATGCCATTAGTGACAAGCCACAAAACAGATCAAACTCCATGTTCCTAGACAAAGTCAAATCTGAAGCCTTCAGTACAATGGAAGATAGAGAACCTAAATTTCAGATTGAATGTAGGTAGGATAGTAAGTTTACAGTGTTTTGTTAAATACTCAATATTCAAACTGCATCATCATCTTTTTGGAAGCAGGATTCTGTACTTCTGTTCAATTTTAAGATACTGAGGTTTAGAACAAAAGAGTGTTCATATATTGCCAAAAATGAAGGCGTGGCTATGTGAAATCAGATAATATAGTTCTTAAGAAGACAAAAAAGACAGTGATCTTCAAACAATGCCAAATTTTGCTTCACGTGTTTTCATATTTTATTATCACTATTATTTTGTTTTCAGTAATGCTTATGATTACTTTTATCTCAGTTGGTGTACTCTTTGATTTGTTGCTTCCTTCACTGATTAAAGAAAATAATGATTTGAAACAGCATTCCTCTGCTGGCATCATGGATATAGTGCTTGCTTCCAGCAAATATTCACTGTGCTGACTTTTGGAACATTTTTACAACCAAAATAGCAACATGTCATTTTGAGAATGCCTTTATTTGAAATATATTACTCTTCCTGTATGATTTACTTGTGAAGAATTCTGGGAAACTCATATAAATGTTACTATATAAATATGGATTGCATATATTTAAGTGACCAAATAATACAAGGAAGCTATACATCCTGATACTTTGATTATTATAGATGCTTTTGTTTTTTCTTTGTAAAACACAAATGGTTTCACTGAATAATAATTAAATAGAAGGTCCATATTCTTCACTGTAATCAGTTACATAAAATAACCATAACAACAAAAAATGCATATCATTATGATTAAAATGTAAAGTTAAAATACTTTTTACACGGCTGAAGATTTCCATGGAGAAGGCTTCAATGAAAGTCTCAGATCATTTCACATAACATTCATGAATTCATAAACCCCAATAAAACATTAACATATTATGTTAAAGCAAAGGTCTGCTTTATTATGATTGAAACATCCCAAAGTTTCAAGATGCATTTTGAGTAAATAGTGCTCTTGGTCATTTTTAATCAAAGTATGGCACAGTAATAAGTGGCAAAAGTTGTAACAAATCCTCCCCCCCTCCTCCCCCTCCTCCTTTTTTTTTTTTTTTTCTTTCAGAAAGAAACAAAAAAAAACACATAGTGATTAGAATTATAAAGAGATTTAACAGTTGCTATCCAATCAAATAATGCAACACAATGATTTATAATTTATTTCCAGAATTATTTAATTCAATTCTCTAACAACATATCTCTCCATTGGCGTTATTTGAAAGTAAACCACACTATAGTCTCATTCTCATAGAGATTTTAATGATATTCACCTTAAATGCGCCTTTTAAAAACCTAGTCTTATTAGTCATAATTATAGCTGTGTATATCACTCACCTAAACAACTGTTTCCTATCTTCATGTTGACTTTTTTTTTTTTTTTTTTTTTTTAAAATTCTGTTATATCTCCAGACTACATGCATTTATATCTCTTCTTTGGCATCAAAATTTACCTATGTAAGATAATTATATACTACCTTTTTATTTGAGCATTTGACATAAAACTCCTTCATTGTAATATAGTACTATTCCCATTTTACAGCTTAGGAAATGAGGCATTAAGAGAAAAAATATATTTTAGATTAATAATAGGGAGGTGATTTAAAGGTAAATTGAAGAATAGTGCTATAATCACAGATGCTCTCCCATGAATAGAATATTCACTTCTGTAGTAAAAATACGAAGACCATGTCCATTTCCTGTCAAATTAAAGCAGTACTCCATTACATATGAAGTACTGAATTTCTGTTTCTTTATCTTACTTTACTCTCACATGGAAATGTGAGGTAATATATAGATTTTCCATAATTGTTCGTGAAACTATTTTTTAAGTCCCTTTCCAATGGAACCCCAAGGACCAGCACTTATTATGAGAAAAAATTATAAAAACTAGAATAGGAAATATGCCCTTTTCATTGCTGCTCTTGTTTGGTAAAACAATTACATTCTGGCAATGGAATGAAATGGAAAATCGCCAGTTTTTGGAAAAGAAAGAGATACCATAATTATCACCCAGAAAGGAAAAAAAAAGAAAAAAAAAAAGCTATAGTCAGAAACAGTGATAAGCTTTTATGTCTATGCAGTCACAGTTCTCATCTAGTAATACACAGTGTATTCCTTTGTATGAACTCTGAACATTGCAACAGCATGCCTTTGTCACCAGTTAGCTGTAAGCAAATTCTACTTTTTCCATTTGTTAACACGAGATCTCAGTTTCTTTTTACTTTACTCAGGTGTTCTTCTTCATCCTGTAATCTTGCCTGTGTTTGTCTAAATGATGACCTTTTATAGTACAAGCCACATTTTACCTGTTTGCAAGACACGGCTTAGCTGTCTGACCTTTTTTTCTTTTCTTTTTTTTTTTTTTTTTTTTCTTCATAAGCTTCATTTTATTCAAAAGGAACAGATGGTTCTCATGTTGTCCCTAGGTTCACGCCCAGTGCACTGCACCAATAAGCACACAGAGTCAGAATCCACATGAAAGTCTTTTAGTTAAATAATTATTATATAACTCTGCAAAGTCAGGTGCTTGGCAATCTTTTATAAAGCAAGCACAATTCTGACTTGAATCACCATTGTTTATACACAGCAAATGTGAAAACTACCTCTTTAGCTACTTGAGATGTTCCTGGGCAACCTGACCTAATTAGATTTGTTGGAGCAGATGGATGACCCCCCCCAAGGTCCTTTCCAATGTAAGTTATTAAGTGATCCATGTGCTTTATCCCCTGACACCCCCTACCAACCTTTTTCAGTGACAAACATCACTTGATGAAATACATGACCTATTACACTCCATAGTAGGTAAGGGTATAATAGTATAAGGTATGTGAACAGACACGAAAGTTTAAATCACAATGCAGTGCTAAACAGACAGTTAAAAACATACAATTAAAATTATATCCTAAGATATGCCTTCATAGACCTAAGCATTGTGCTTTCATAGCAATATAATACGTCCTTGCACAAAAGAGATCAGATAGCTCAGTATAGCTTTATAGTGTACCACAGGGAGAAGTCTGATGAAACTTTGCTTTGACATCACACTTGTTCTCAGGACTCTGGCCCTGAGGTCCTCACTAGTCTCTTGAAGTTTGGGTCTAGGCTTCCACAGAATCACAGAATAGTCTAGGTTGGAAGAGACCTACAAGATCACCGAGTCCAACCTCTGACCTAACGCTAACAAATCATCCCCTAAACCATATCCCTAAGCTCTACATCTAAACGTCATTTAAATGGATGGTGACTCAACCACTTCCCTGGGCAGCCTATTCCAGTGCCTAACAACCCTTTCTGTAAATAAGTTCTTCCTAATATCCAACCTAAACCTCGCCTGGTGCAACTTTAGCCCATTCCCCCTCGTCCTGTCACCAGGCATGTGAGAAAACAGACCAACCCCCACCTCGCTAAAGCCTCCTTTCAGGTTCCTGTAGAGTGCAATAAGGACGCCCCTGAGCCTCCTCTTCTCCAGCCTAAATAGTCCCAGCTCCCTCAGCTGCTCCTCGTAAGACTTGTTCTCCAGACCCTTCACCAGCTTCGTAGCCCTTCTCTGGACTTGCTCAAGCACCTCCATGTCCTTCTTGTAGTGAGGGGCCCAAAACTGAACACAGTACTCAAGGTGCGGCCTCACCAGAGCCAAGTACAGGGGGACAATCACTTCCCTGGACCTGCTGACCACAATGTTTCTTACGCAAGCCAGGATGCTGTTGGCCTTCTTGGCTGCCTCAGCACACTGCTGGCTCATAGTCGGCCGACTGTCAACCAATACTCCCAGATCCTTCTCTGACAGGCAGCTTTCTAACTACACATCTCCCAGCCTGTAATGCTGCTTGGGGTTGTTGTGCCCCAGCTGCAGAACCTGGCATTTGACCTTGTTGAACTTCATACCGTTGGCCTCGGCCCATCGGTCCAGCCTATCCAGATCATCCTGCAGAGCCTTCCTACCCTTGAGCAGGTCGACACACGCCCCTATCTTGGTGTCGTCTGCAAACTTACTGAGGGTGCACTCGATCCCCTCATCCAGATCATCAATGAAGATGTTAAAGAGGACTGGTTCCAGTACCGAGCCCTGGGGGACTCCACTAGTGACTGGCCTCCAATTGGATTTGACTCCATTCACCACAACTCTCTGGGCCTGGCCATCCAGCCAGCTCTTAACCCAACGAAGTGTGCGCCAGTCCAAGCCATGGGCAGCCAGTTTCCTGAGGAGAATGCTGTAGGGAACGGCATTCTCTACCTTACTGAAGTCAAGGTAGACCACATCCACAGCCCGTCCCTCATCCACTAAGCGTGTCACCTTGTCATAGAAGGAGATCAAGTTAGTCAAGCAGGACCTACCCTTCATAAACCCATGCTGACTAGGCCTGATCTTCTGCTTGCCCTGCAAGTGCCACATGATGACGCCCAGGATAATCTGCTCCATGAGCTTCCCTGGCACTGAGGTCAAACTAACAGGCCTATAGTTCCCTGGGTCTCCCCTCCGGCCCTTCTTGTAGATGGGCATCATGTTTACTATCCGCCAGTCAAGTGGGACCTCCCCCGATAGCCAGGACTGCCGATAAATGATGGAAAGCGGTTTGGACAGCTCTTCCACCAGTTCTCTCAGTACCCTCAGGTGGATCCCATCCAGCCCCATCGACTTGCATACATCCAAATGCTGTAGCAGGTTGCCAACCATTTCCTTGCAGATTGTGGGGGCCACATTCTGCTCCTCATCCCCTTCCACCAGCTCAGGGTACTGGGTGTCCAGAAAACAACTGGTTTTGCTGCTAAAGACTGGCAAAGAAGGCATTAAGCACCTCAGCTTTTTCCTCATCTCTGGTAACTAAGTTTCCCCCCGCATCCAGTAAAGGGTGGAGATTCTCCTTAGTCCTCCTTTTGGTATTGATGTATTTATAAAAAGATTTTTCTTGTCTTTAACAGCAGTAGCCAGATTGAACTCCAGATGAGTTTTGGCCTTTCTGATTTTGTCCCTGCACCGCCTCACAACATCCTTGTAGTTCCCTAGAGTGGCCCGCCCTCTTTTCCAAAGATTATAAACCCTCTTTTTTCTCCTAAGCTCGAGCCACAACTCTGTTCAGCCAGGCCAGTCTTCTTCCGTGCCGGCTCGTCTTTGGGCACGTGGGAACAGACTGCTCCTGAGCCATTAGGATTTCTTTCTTGAAGAGCGTCCAGCCTTCCTGGGCTCCTCTGTTCTTCAGAACCACCTCCCAAAGGACTCTGCCAACCAGTGTCCTGAACAGCTCAAAGTCAGCCCTCTGGAAGTCCTAGACAGCGGTTTTACTGGTCCCCTTCCTGACTTCGCCAAGTATCGAGAACTACCATTTCATGGTCACTCTGCCCAAGACAGCCCCTGACCACCACATCTCCCACCAGTCCTTCTCTGTTAGTGAACAGAAGGTCTAGCGGGGCACCTCCCCTGGTAGACTCGCCAACCAGCTGTGTCAGGAAGCCATCTTCCACATTCTCCAGAAACCTCCTGGACTGCTTTCTCTGGGCTGTGTTGTGCTTCCAGGATATGTCAGGGAAGTTAAAGTCCCCCACAAGAACAAGCGCTGATGATTTTGCAACTTCTGCCAGCTGTCTGTAGAACTCCTCATCCGTCCCCTCATCCTGGTTCGGCGGTCTATAACAGACCCCCATCAGGATGCTTGCCTTGTTGGCCTCTCCGCTGATCCTAACCCATAGCGACTCCACCTTGTCATTGCCAGCCTCAAGTTCAACGACATCAAAACACTCTCTAATATAGAGAGCCACTCCACCACCCCTTCCGTGCTGCCTGTCCCTTCTGAAGAGCCTATAGCCAGACATGGCAGTACTCCAGTCATGAGAGTGGTCCCACCACGTTTCCATGATGGCAACCAAGTCATAGCCTGCGTGCTGCACAATGGCTTCCAGCTCCTCCTGCTTGCTGCCCATGCTGTGTGCATTAGTGTAGATGCACTTCAGCTGATCCTTTGCCTTCTCCCCCAGCCTTGCCATTGTTCCCCCTGGCACACCTCCAACAAGCTTTGTTTCATCCCTGTCCCCCTTCTTACTCTCAAGGAGCCCTGCCAGCTCCTGGGCCAGGATCTGTTTTCCCCTTGGGGACAGCTGGGACCCGTCTGCGGCCATCAGGCCGGGTGCCGAGTAAAGCGCCCTGTGGTCGAAGAACCCAAAACCTCTGTGTTGGCACCAGCCTCTAAGCCATGTGTTTATCATGTGGGCTTTGCGTGTCACTGAATCACAGAATCACAGAATTTCTAGGTTGGAAGAGACCTCAAGATCATCGAGTCCAACCTCTGACCTAACACTAACAGTCCCCACTCAACCATATCCCTAAGCTCTACATCTAAACATCTTTTAAAGACCTCCAGGGATGGTGACTCCACCACTTCCCTGGGCAGCGCGTTCCAATCCACTTCCCTTGGCAGCGCGTTCCAATCCTCTCTGAACCCCTCCCTGACACTGTAGGAATGGACAAAAACACCACCTGTACTCCCGCTCTGTCCACTAACCGTCCCAGCCCCCTGAAATCCCGTTTGACAGCCTTCAGGCTTCTCTCATCAATGTTATCACTGCCAGCCTGGACTATCAGTAGTGGGTAGTAATCGGAGGGGTGAACCAGGTTGGGAAGCTTTCTGGCAATGTAAACTGGGTAAACTTACTACCACATCCTCATCCACCGCCCTCTCAAGCTCTAGGGCCTCAAACCTGTTGCATAAGGGCACCTGGGTAGGAGGGGCAGGTACAGGGGGGCGTTTCCTGCATCATCGAGCAGGGACCTGTCTCCTTTCCTCCTCAACTCCTAGGTCCCCTCCCTCTGCCCAAGAGTGACCAGGCAGGGGGTCCACCCCCATCTGGGGAGTCTCGCTCTGGTGCCTCTCCTTCAGGTCTTGCAGGGAGTTGCTCCACCAGTCTATCTCCCTCTCACACTCCCCGATGGCCCTCAACCTCTCCACCTCCTCCTTGAGCTCTGCCACCAGGCGGACCAGGTCATCCACCTGCTTGCACCTCACGCACACAGCGTCTCTGCCTCCCTCAGATGGCAGCAGCAGGCTCTGACACTCCCTGCATCCAGAGACCTGAACTGCCACATTCTTGAGCAGGCAGTCTGTCTGGGTGCCTACAGACTTTCTAGCGCGAGCTCTCTGCCTAGCGAGGAACATCGCGGCCTAGCTGGTGGTAGAAAGCCGTCAGATGAGGTGTTCTTGTGGGCGGGCGGGATCGCTCTGCCCTCCCTGCTCGCCCTGCCTGCGCGAACTGCCGCGCCCCGCCTTTCTGCCGCGCCCCGCGCTGTTTGCCCGTCCTGGTCGCTCGCGCTCCCCAGGGGCTGCTTTTGAGCGGCCGGGAGGGGGCGCTGCTGGCTCCGCCTCCGCCTCGTCACGTCCCTCACGAGGGCTGCCGGGCCGTGGCGGCTCCCTCGGCTGCCTCGAGTGGCCTCGGTGCCGGGAAAAGAGCCCTGCCTGTCCCGATCCCCTGCTCCCCTGCAGAGCACGTCTGCCCCGGAGCCGATCGCCTCGGCAAGACCTGGCCTGAGTTACATCATAGGTGTGCCTGCCTCCAGTCCTGTTTCTGGCTCTGCCTTCTTCATGAACGTTGGACCCACATTGTAGCCTTTCCTCCAGTAGAGTCTCCTGCTGCTCCTAACTAAAATCCCTGGAGGGACTCTGGATCACTTCCCTTATCGGGGACTGTTGATGGAGCCTGTTGATGCTCACCTAGCTCACCTAGCTGGTCAGTGATTACACTGTACTGTGGTCACTGTCAGCTCTGGATTCTTTCCTTGTAGAGCAGCCTTGAGCTTGCTGCATGCTAACGTTTATCCACTATGTGTTAGTTGGTGTTTTGTTTTAGTATATCTGGATTTGAGGAAGAGATAGGCAATTATGATCAGGTCAAATAACTGCCTTTCAGGAATACCTTTTGCATAGAACTGTGAATCACATGCTATTAAACTGAATCTCTTTCAAAAGAAAAACAACCTCTTAATAATTATTGATAACGCTCTTCTCTCTTTCAACTAAAAAAAGAATTCTCAGTACTTTGTCAATTAGATACTAGCATCTAACTTCCATTTATGTCTTTGCCATAACGGGAAGGGCCCTAGCTAAACATTCTTTCTGATTTCTGTCTCAAGCACTTGTTTACAGGTGAATGCACTTCAGTCATATCAGTAACAATTTTTTTTTTTTTTTTCACATTATTTTTGACAGATTGCAATGAAATGATTGACAGCAAAGGAGGCCATCAGTCAATAAAGGTGGAAGACAACATAAATGATGCATCACACTACTTTCCAACCTATGAGCAAAGTCAGACAGGGCACTGGAAAATGGAAACAGCACTGAATGAAAAATAGGATATTGTGCATATGTGGAGAGCAATTTCTGCTCATGAATTTTTAAACATGTCAAATTGTTATCTAAATAGGAGAATAACTCTGGTGTTCTCTAATTAACTCTTTAAGAGCCACAAACCAAAGTCACTCAGACTCCAAACTAGATCTAAATTAGCCCCCAGTGGCAATTGCAGCTCTTTGATAGGAAGAAGTCCCATGGTAGGTCATTAACTATATTACATATTGAAAACAAAAACAACAACAACAACAACAACAACAACAACAAAAAACAAAAACAAACAAAAACAATAAAACAAACAAAAACAAACAAACAAACAAACAAAAACAACATCCAAGTATTATTTTTTCTCACAAACAGATGCGTGGAGAGAAAATATTCCTTCACAGAGACCCTTGTAATAGCATCAACAGGTGAGTATGACTGCTAGTAAGCTGCACACCTATGCAAAGTTCACAGAACAGATTTTGATTTTTTTTCAGGAATTAAAGGTATTTCAGTCATGAATATTTCTGTTCTAATATTTCTCAGCATCCCTCAATCTGATGTACAGATATGTGGAACAAGACAAATTCTTTGTTTACTGATCATCTTCTTATGATTACTTATACTCAGGAAGAGATACTTAGGAGACACAAAAAGAGATATTGATTTTTTTCAGTAAGTCTCAATATTTTTTTCTACTTTGGGCACTGTGTAGGCCCAAAGTAGAAATGTAGTCACCATATTTGTTGTGTAATAACAGTGGCATTTGCTAGTTCTAGAACGGAGTAAATCAGATTTATTATCAGAGAATGAATGATCTAAAACACATAATTAAATATTTTCCTAATCTACCTGCACCTAGAAAATGTTTCCTTTGAGGTCATGTGGAATTCCTTGCCAGATGAGATCAGACTTTAAAACTGTGATCAGATGAATCTAAGTACAATAATATTGAACAGCATTTTGTACAATATTTTGGTAAATATATCAACAAATGCAAATTATCCTGAATGGAATCCACTAAAGTGCTCAACAGTTTTTGTTTGTTTGTTTGTTTGTTTGTTTGTTTTTTTAAAAAACACACTTTTTTCCCAAATATAAGAACAGAGAAAAAATGTATATTTACAAAATAATATATATCTGCTCTTTATTATAAATTTGGAATAGAAATGGCTATTTTATCTTAAGAATGTCAGAAAACAGGTTGGTTTTATGGATTTTTTTTTTTTTTTTTGGAAAACAAGAAGTTATCTGAGAGACTTGAAAATACCTATGTTTTCAAATATGAGCTGCAAGTTAGTATACTAGCTTGAAGAGCAGTTCCATGTATTGTTCCATATTGCTAAATACCTAACTTTACTAAGCAAAAACAAGATCTGTACATGTTTTTGGTATTTAATAAAATGTTTTGCTATTTATAGGAACAGTTTCTAAGCTATACATTACTGTTTTAGGTATCTTAAATATACCCAAGTATTCAGAAAAGATAAATTCCATATCAAGGTTCCATGCAAAAGATGTAGGTAATTTCCTGACTATATTTTGTTTTAAACATAAATATAAAAATAATATACAATAATAATATATATAATATATAATAATAAATATAATAGTGCTGATTTGCTCCCAATATTATTTTGAATGATAAAAGAGACTTTTAGCACATTTTTTTCCTTTTTACAGATAGATGCAAGCTCTGACGTTCCAGTTTCCCTCCAATTCCAACAGACATTTATTTTTTATAATTTAACTTTACCTAGTCTGAAACCATTTTAAAAATAGAGACCATCTTACCACTGGAATTATTTATTTCAATAAAAGGTTGACATTTTGTCTTGAAACAAATATTTTCTTAATTAACTCTTTAGTTACTCATATTTTCTCAGGCTTTTCTTTTCCTTCAGAAGCCTAGAGGCAGACACATTTCATTTCCACTCCAAAGCCATTAAAATAATAATTGCACACTATCCAGGTTTGTATGCTGTGTCTCACCTAAGTAGAAGGTATATACGTGATATACAGAGATTTTCAATTGATGAAACAACAAAAAATTTGGCATAATATAGCACGAGTACTCTAGCAACCTAATGCTTTATAGGTTCATAACCCCAGTGTGTTTATGAAGAACACAAGAAGTGTGTGTGAAGAAGTGTGTATGAAGAAGTGTTTTTTTTTTTTTTTTTTTTTTTTTCTTTTTTTTTTTTCTTTTCTTTTTTTTTTTTTTCTTCTGAAAGATAGAACAGCTTCAACCAAGGGGGGAAAAAGAAAAAGAAAAAAAAAAGTACAATGAGGCACTTCTTTTGAGACTATAGCCAGGAGTCTGGCCAGTATATGTTCAAAACTGCTTAGGCAGAAAAATAAAAGAAGTCTGGGTTTCCCACAGCTTTTCAGCAGTGGTTGTGGTGGTTTTACCGTGCTAGGCAGCTGAACACCACAACCGCTCTCTCACTCCCCCTCCTCAGATGAGGAGGGGAAGAAGTAAAGGAAAGAACAACTCACGGGTTGAGATAAGGATAATTTAATTAAAGGGAAAAATACATATATATTAAGGAAATATTATTAATTAACAATTCAACTAAAGGGAAAAAAGGAAAAAGGGAAAAAGGGAAAGGGGAAAGGGAGGGGGAAAGGGAACAGCAAAACAAAACAAGTAAAGGCTATGTGGAAGTGCAGAGGAAAGAAATTATTCTCTACTTCCCACAAATGAGCGATGCCTGACCACATCCTTGAAGCAGGGCCTCAACGCACGTAGCCGGTGATCGCGAGGAGGACAGACGTTTTCGCAACGAAAGCCCACCCCTCCCCTCTTCCTCCTTTTTCCACCTTTTATTGCTGAGTGTGACATCAGATGGTATGGAATATCCCTTTGGTTAGTTTAGGTCAGCTGCCCTGGTGATGTTTCTTTCTCACTTTTTTGCCCACCCCCCAGGAGGGTTAGAGAAAGTCCTGATACTGTGCCAGCACTTCTCAGCAGCAGACACAACACTGGTGTGATAACGCTGCTGTTCTAGCTACAAGTGCAGAGCGCGGCACTGTATGGGCTGCTGCAGGGAAAGTTAACATTCCAGCCAGACCCTGTACAGTGGTTTTAGCGGTTTAACATGACACTTACTTTTTTTTTTTTTTCTTTTTTTTTCTTTTTTTTTTTAAATTTAAAAAACAAACAAACAAACAAACAAAAAAACAGAAAACAGTGAAATCAACCATCCATCCTTCCTTGTTTTCAGTGTTTTATGGATTGTGTTTACTCTTGTCTTTTACCTACTAGTACCTCAAATGGGAAGTGATGTTTTATTTCAGGATGTTATTGTTATTGTTATTCTTATTTAGTTTACTAAGCATCTACCTCTGTGTTTACCAGGCTATATTGTTTGTATCTTGCCTTTTTTCATTTTTATTTATTTTCTTTTCCTTTTTTTTTTTTTAATATTTCTTGAATATTTTAAATGTATTTTTCAACTCCTGTTTTTCTTTTTCTCTCGTCATTATTAATGCTATGTTTGCATCAGATGTGCTTAGTTTTATTTATTTTCATTTAAGACTTCAGTTGATTAAGCTTTTCAAATGGAGCTTACTATCTGTTGTTTCACTAATGGCAGACCATTTACTGAGTTAAGATTTTTTTTTTTTTTTTTTCCATATTCTCTGCTGAAAGTAGTGTAATTTTAATTTTATGATGAAATTTATTTAAATTTCTGAAATGGTGTCAAAGTTCAAACCCTCTTAACATGTTATTGCTCTTATGAATATTTTCTGGATATATGAAACAGATACATTTTTTTTGCACAACTGCTAAGCTAGCTGCATATATAATTTAAAGTAGTTGCATACTGCCCCTGAATATAACCAGAATATGTCAATAACTAACTATAGAGTCCATGATTCCAATATTTTTCTTAATGTAAGGCTTTTTCATTGTTTCTTGCTTGAGTACAGATTTCCAGAAGCTGAGTTCTCACTTTTGCTTTTGAGAAAAATAGTCAGAATAATCAGTAGTGTTCTCTGACTCAGCAGGCTGCTTGGGCAGTAATGAAATGGAAACAGTTCTTCTGATTCTTGAGGATAAGCACGGAGCAGGAATAGGTAGGAACTATAAGCATAAAGGGAAAAGCGTCCTGTCTCATACAGTAGGATACAAGCATATAGGCTGTTAGGCTATACACATGGATTCACTTAAAAAAAAATGTATTAGTACATCTAACTAAAAATTTTGTCTTGCAAGCTTCTGAAACTAGAGAGGACTGGTGTTATGTCAAAATATATGCTATCAAAGATTTTCACTGCATATCTGCAAAATTATATGTAAAGCTATGGCACTTTGGTAACTGGAAGCAAAATATCAGCTATATTCAATTCTTACTCAGATAAATTTAAATCCATGTTAATCTGTGGTCTATATTACCCATGAAAGTAAGAGTTCTTCTTTCATCTAACTACCTAAACACTGTTTTTGAGCTTTCTGAACTTTCCTAGTAATATACACAGAAAGTGCACTCTACTTGTGAAAGAACTAATCTGTATAATACCATTTTATATTTATGTGGGAAATCTGACGCCTTGACTATAGGTATTCAACATCTGCACTGTGATTAGTGATTAATCACAGTGATTAATATCTATCATCCCCAAAGTTCAGACTTGCTCAAATGGAGCAGCAGAACATATCAGGGATGGCAAACATGCAGTGGTTCCAATTGTTTACGCAAGGAGGTTAGAAAAGCAAGATTCATTCTCATGTATACTGATAACAACTTGAAAATAGCTACATTCACTTTAAGCACTCTACAGATGTTTAAAGAATGCTTTAAATTAAACTGTTGATGTTTCCAGTGTACATAAAAGAAAGAAAGAAAGAAAGAAAGAAACAAATAAATAAAAATCCACTCTTCATCCTGCACACTAGTTAGGAACTAAACCTGATATTTTTCTGTTGAAGGGCAAAGTCTTTCATAAAACCTAGGCATTATTATTATTGTTTAATGGGAAATTTTGATTCAAGGCTTTTGCTAAAATGTGTGTGTTGAAATAAGTTAAAAAGAGCAAGATTAATTATGTTGTTTCATATGTAGCTGTGAATAACTTGGACTGTAATGCCTTGAGCATATTGCCATTTCAAAGGTGTTAAATTTAGACTTAGACATACATAAATTATTGTATTATAGTTAAAGTATTTCAACCACTTGCATTAGCTTTGAGTATGGAAATGAGCTAATATTAATTCATTTACAATTGTTGTTGTTAGATACTTAAGTCATTCTTACCAACAACATGGAGAATCACCTATTCACACAAAGTAGATAAATCTGACAGCTTTTTTTTCCCCCTTCTTTTTGCTGTAGGGGGACATTTTGTATTTTCCTCTTTGTTTTAAGCATTTCCCTACAACTTTTAAGAAATCCCTAGAGGAGCAGCACTGACTAAGTACTGACTATGTTTTTTATAAATTTGTCTAGAGCTAGAATATTCCTGTTTTCTAGTCTTATCATGGTTTGAGATGAGATATATTTTGTTTTGCTTAAAAAAAAAAAAAAAAAAAAAGGCAAACAAAAAACCAACAACTAAAAAAAAAATACAAACACTTAAAGACCATCATTACAGTGAGTCAGACTAAGGGGGGAATATCATGATATCCTACCACACTCAAGCAAGTCTAAATTCATCTGGAAATCCAATTTTCTATTTGAAATTCTGTCTTCCTCCAATTATTGTTGCTACTTTTTCTTTTTGGTCTAAAAGCTTGTGCACATTTCTTGTGATCTGAATTCCTGCCAGATGGAATTATCATAGTTCTCTTAAAGAGGACATAATTATTCATCGTCAAATGTACTTAAAAACATAACTATTTCATTTCTTATAATCCATATCCAGAAGTTATATTTTTAATGAGATAAATTACATAATAATCAAAAAAGATTTTGTCACAGGAAACAGCGACAATAGTTATATGAAAGCAGAATATTACTTTAATGTAGTAAAGCAATTCATCTACCAGACTTGGGCAAACTGAAGGTTTCCACTACAGCAGTTCAATAATAATCAAGGAAATCACTTATTTCAGATAATACAGATATAATGGAAAAGGATTTAAGAGACATGCATGTCTCCTTATAGTTTTTAACAGTAATTCTGCAATATTTTTTAACAGTCTGCAGGTGACTAATCTGACAAATGTCCCATATTCTCATTTCAATGTCAATAAAGTAAAAAGGCTGTGTTTTGGGGAAACTAATATTTTGTACTTGCACATTCTTTCTGCAAGAAAAATGGAATTGGCAATCACAAAAAAACTAAAAAGAAGGTTGAAAATTCTTACTTCCTAGTGTGTCTGTACTTCCTAGATAGCCATGCTTCCCACCTAAGAATTTCTTCTTCAGTGCTTGGTAAAACTATGGAGAAGATTATACTGAGAGTTATTGAGAAACACTTGGAAAACGATGCAGTCATTGGTCACAGCCATGTCACAGTTCATGGGGGGAAAGTCCTTTATAATGACTTAATTTCCTTTTATGACAAGGTCACTCACCTAGTTAAGCTGATATAATCTTTTTGGATTTCAGTAAATCTTTTGATACTGTTCCTTACAGTATTCTTCTGGACGAAATGTCCAGCATACAGCTAGTCAGATACATAATAAAATGGGTGAGCAATTGGCTGAGGTGTTGGGCTCAAAAGGTTATAGAAAATGGAGTTACATCAGGCTGGCGGCCAGTCACTACTGTGGTTCCTCAGGGCTCTGTTTTAGGGCCAGTTCTCATTGTTTTCATAAATGACTTGGATGCAGGACTTGTGGGACTAAGTAAGTTTGTGGATGACACTAAATTGGGAAGATCTTCTGACTCCTTTGAGGGTAGAGAGGCCTTACAGAGAGATCTTGACAAATTACAGGGCTAGGCAATCATCAATAATGTGAAGTTTAGCAAGAGCTGGATTCTGCATTGGGGAAGGGCCAACCTATATATGTATAGACTGGGAGATGAGAAGCTGGAGAACAGTCCTGCAAAAAGGGATCTGGGGGTTTTGGTCAGTAAATTGAACATGAGTCAGCAGCTTGCCCTGGCAGCCAAAAGGGCCAGCCATATCCTGGGGTGCAGCAAGCACAGCATTGTTAGCTAGTTGAGGGAAGTAATTGTCCCCACTCTGCCCTGCTGCAGCCTCACCTCGAACACTGTGTGCAGTTTAAGGCTGTACAATACTTACTGTACTACAATAAAAGAAGGACATAAAATTATTAGAGAGCATCTAAAGGAGGGCAATAAAGATGGTGAAGGGTCTAGAGTGGAAGATGTCTGAGGAGTGGCTGAAGTCCCTTGGTTTGTTAAGCCCGAAGCAGAGGAGGCTGACAGGAGGCCTCATGATAGCCTGCAGCTTCCCCACAAGGGGAGCGGAGGAGAAGGCACTGAGCTCTGTTCTCTGGGGACAATTACAGGATCAGAGGGAACAGCTTGAAGCTGCAACAGGGGAGGGTCAGACTGCATGTTATGAAAAGGTTCTTTACTGATAGGGTGGCTGGACACTAGATCAGGCTCCCCATGGAATTGGTCACCACAGCAAGCTTGTCAGAATTCCAGAAGCATTTGGACAATGCTCTCAGACACATGGTTTGATGTTTGAGTGGTCCTGTGTAGAGCCAGGAGTTGTACTTGATGATCCTTGTGGGTTCCTTCCAACTCAAGTTATTCTATGATTCTATGATATCTGACCATTGTATCATATCATCTATCATAACAGCACACAAAGCATAGTATTCTTACATGCCTACTTGCACTCTAGCAGAATGATAAGCTCAATGTCAAAATTCTTAGTAAGAATTAAACACTGAAAGGTTGAACCATAAGTTAACTTTTATTCTTCAGTAACGTCAGGCCGCCAAAAATAAAATCTGATCAAAAAATCAATTTATTTGTGAAACAGTCATCTGATTTAAACATCTTTGACATTTGCTGATTTATGTTTTTTGATTTTTAGACCTCCTTTTTATAATAAGTGATACCAGAGATTTTGCCTCAACGCAAAATAATAAGATGTCTGTTACTGCCCACTGATGCAGTTTTTTCCTAATAATAAGAACTGCTTGAACAATACCTATAATTAACTGTTAACAGTCTATTGCCATTAACTAGTGCTATGCAGTGTGTATGAAGGTCAAGTTTTTGCCAAGTACACTTCTTGATTTGTGAAAGTTTGACAAAAACGATTTTTTTTTTTTTTTTTCTTCATCTGGATCTTCCTCTACTATGACCAAAAAAAGAGAAGTAAATAGATAGAGGAACATATAGATTAGAATGAGACCCCACCTAGGACACTGCATGCAGGCCTGGGGCCCCCAGCACAAGAAGGATGTTGAGATCTTGGAATGGGTCCAGAGTAGGGGCACTAAGATAATCAGAGGGCTGGAACACCTCACCTACGAAGAAAGGTTGAGGGAACTGGGCTTGTTTGGATTGCAGAAGAGAAGGTTCCAGGGAGACCTCATTGAGGCCTTCCAGTACTTGAAGGAAGCGCCTTCAGGCTCCAGGAGGGGGAACGCCTGTTACATGTGTTGATAGTGGTAGAACAAGGGGGAATGGTTTTAAACTAAGACAGGGGAGGTTTAGGTTAGATATTAGGAGGAAGTTTTTCACTCAGAGGCTGGTGAGGCACTGGAACAGGTTGCCCATCCCTGGAGGCATTCAAGGCCAGGCTGGCTGTGGCTCTGGGCAGCCTGCTCTAGTGGTTGGCAACCCTGCTCAGAGCAGGGGGGTTGAAACTAGCTGATCTTTAAGGTCCTTTTCAACCCAGGCTATTCTTTGATTCTATGATAAGGCAATGGCCCAGCTGAAGTGCATCTACACCAATGCACGCAGCATGGGTAACAAACAGGAGGAGCTGGAAGCCATCGTGCAGCAGGCAGGCTATGACTTGGTTGCCATCACGGAAACGTGGTGGGACCACTCTCATGACTGGAGTGCTGCAATGACTGGCTATAAACTCTTCAGAAGGGACAGGCAGCACAGAAGGGGTGGTGGTGTGGCTCTCTATATTAGAGAGTCTTTCGATGTTGTAGAACTCGAGGCTGGGAATGACAAGGTCGAGTCCCTCTGGGTTAGGATCGGCAGGGCCAACAAGGCTAGCGTCCTGGTCGGGGTCTGTTATAGACCACCGAACCAGGATGAGGAGACGGATGAGGAGTTCTATAGGCAGCTGACAGAAGTTGCGAAATCGTCAGCCCTTGTTCTCGTGGGGGACTTCAACTTCCCTGACATATCCTGGAAGTACAACACAGCCAAAAGAAAGCAGTCTAGGAGGTTTCTGGAGAGTGTGGAAGATAGCTTCCTGACGCAGCTGGTTAGTGAGCCCACCAGGGGTGGCGCCCCGCTAGACCTTCTGTTCACAAACAGAGAAGGACTGGTGGAGGATGTGATTGTCGGGGGCTGTCTTGGGCAGAGTGACCACGAAATGGTGGAGTTCTCTATTCTTGGCAAGGCCAGGAAGGGGACCAGTAAAACCGCTGTATTGGACTTCCGGAGGGCTGACTTTGTGCTGCTGAGGACACTGGTTGGTAGAGTCCCTTGGGAGGCGGTACTGAAGGGCAGAGGAGTCCAGGAAGGCTGGGCGCTCTTCAAGAGGGAAATCTTAATGGCGCAGGAACGGTCTGTCCCCACGTGCCCAAAGACGAGCTGGCGGGGCAGAAGACCAGCCTGGCTGAACAGAGAATTGTGGCTTGAGCTTAGGAGAAAAAGCAGGGTTTATAATCTCTGGAAAAGTGGGCAGGCCACTAAGGAGGACTATAAGGATGTTGCGAAGCTGTGCAGGGACAAAATTAGAAAAGCCAAAGCTCAACTGGAGCTCAATCTGGCTACTGCCGTTAAAGATAACAGAAAATGTTTTTATAAATACATCAATACAAAAAGGAGGACTAAGGAGAATCTCCACCCTTTACTGGATGCGGGGGGAAACTTAGTTACCAGAGATGAGGAAAAGGTGGAGGTGCTTAATGCCTTCTTCGCCTCAGTCTTTAGCGGCAATACCGGTTGTTCTCTGGATACCCAATTCCCTGAACTGGTAGAAGGGGATGGGGAGCAGGATGTGGCCCTCACTATACATGAAGAAATGGTTGGTGACCTGGTACGGCACTTGGAAGTGCACAAGTCGATGGGGCCGGACGGGATCCACCCGAGGGTACTGAGAGAACTGGCAGAGGAGCTGGCCAAGCCGCTTACCATCATTTATCAACAGTCCTGACTATCGGGGGAGATCCCAGTTGACTGGCGGCTAGCAAACGTGACGCCCATCTACAAGAAGGGCCGGAGGACTGACCCGGGAAACTACAGGCCTGTCAGTTTGACCTCAGTGCCAGGGAAGCTCATGGAGCAGATTATCTTGAGAGTCATCACGCAGCACTTGCGGGGCAAGCAGGCGATCAGGCCCAGTCAGCATGGGTTTATGAAGGGCAGGTCCTGCTTGACAAACCTGATCTCCTTCTATGACAAAGTGACGCGCTGGGTGGATGAGGGAAAGGCTGTGGATGTGGTCTACCTTGACTTCAGCAAGGCTTTTGACACCGTTTCCCACAGCATTCTCCTCAGGAAACTGGCTGCTCTTGGCTTGGACTGGCGCACGCTTCGTTGGGTTAGAAACTGGCTGGATGGCCGGGCCCAAAGAGTCGTGGTAAATGGAGTCAAATCCAGTTGGAGGCCAGTTGCTAGTGGCGTTCCCCAGGGCTCGGTACTGGGACCGGTCCTCTTTAATATCTTCATCGATGATCTGGATGAGGGGATTGAGTGCACCCTCAGTAAGTTTGCAGATGACACCAAGTTAGGTGCGTGTGTCGATCTGCTCGAGGGTAGGAAGACTCTGCAGGAGGATCTGGATAGGCTGCACCGATGGGCTGAGGTCAACTGCATGAAGTTCAACAAGGCCAAGTGCCGGGTCCTCCACCTGGGACGCAATAACTCCAAGCAGAACTACAGGCTGGGAGATGAGTGGTTGGAGAGCTGCCTGTCAGAGAAGGACCTGGGAGTGATGGTTGATAGTCGGCTGAATATGAGCCAGCAGTGTGCTCAGGTGGCCATGAAGGCCAACAGCATCCTGGCCTGTATAAGAAGCAGTGTGACCAGCAGGGCTAGGGAGGTGATCGTCCCTATGTACTCGGCTCTGGTGAGGCCGCACCTCGAATACTGTGTTCAGTTTTGGGCCCCTCGCTACAAGAAGGACATCGAGGTGCTTGAGCGAGTCCAGAGAAGAGCGACGAAGCTGGTGAGGGGTCTGGAGAACAAGTCCTATGAGGAGCGGCTGAGGGAGCTGGGATTGTTCAGCCTGGAGAAAAGGAGGCTCAGGGGTGACCTTATCGCTCTCTACAGGTACCTCAAAGGAGGCTGTAGTGAGGTGGGGGTTGGTCTGTTCTCCCACGTGCCTGGTGACAGGACGAGGGGGAATGGGCTAAAGTTGCGCCAGGGGAGGTTTAGGTTGGATCTTAGGAAGAACTTCTTTACCGAAAGGGTTATTAGACATTGGAAAGGGCTGCCCAGGGAAGTGGTGGAGTCACCATCCCTGGAGGTCTTTAAAAGACGTTTAGATGTAGAGCTTAGGGATATGGTTGAGTGGGGACTGTTAGTGTTAGGTCGGAGGTTGGACTCGATGATCTTGAGGTCTCTTCCAACCTAGAAATTCTGTGATTCTGTGATTCTGTGTGTGATTCTGTGATTCTGATTAGTCTGTTTTACAGTGAAGATGTACAATATTCATGATATTGCAGATGAAATCTTCCCTTGAGAAATAATTGAAACTGTCTTTATTTACTTCTGTAGTAAATGTTCTGTTAAATTGATGAGTAAAAACTCTTATACGTAAAAACAGAGGAATTATTAAATACTATGTCATAGTTCTAATTTCATTTTTTTTAAAATGTATCTTAAGTAAATACATCTTAAGAGTAATCTAGAATAACACACAATTAAGTTATCCCAAGGAAAATATACGATTTTAAATATAGAGCAAGCTACTGTAATTTGTAATGAAATCTTAATCCAGTGCACTGTGAGAGTGCTTTCCTCTGTATCATCAGAAGAATTATCTCGCTGCGTCTCTGAAAAAGATATCCTTTACAGATTGTACAAACCTAAGATAGGAGTCATGACTCCCTTTCCAAAGTGGTCAGATAGGTAGCATCAAAGATGTTGAAGTACTTAAAAAAAAGGTGGTGGAAAAGAGAGGCAAGATAGAATCTTTTATACAGGCTTTTCATCTGTTGTAAATGACAAAAACAATGACAATAAAAACAAAATCTGATGTGCTTTTACAACAGCGTATACATATTCATGCCTGAAGCAGTGCCTCAGAGGTCTGGTTTCTACCTTAGATAAAATATTTTCAAAAGAAAAATTCTGTTAGCTCCCCAGTATCCTTTTCCCTAGTGTTTTCCTTCTCATCACAACTCTTAGGCATCCAGTCCCAAACTTCCTTGCTTTCTTTCCCTGGTAAGTGAGGGATAACAGAGCTGACATTTCAGAAGACTCCAGGCTCCTCCCGTCTCTACATGCTTTTTAGAAGAACAAACTTAATCTGCATCCAGTATTATCAGTTTGTTAATCATCCAAGAAAGAAGGCAATTTACATGTTCTATTTTTCAGGATGTTAAGAAACCAGACAGTCTCAGTAGGGCATGACTGAAGAAAACTTATTTTCCTTCATGGCGGAAGTTTTATTTCCCCAGACCATTGAATAACCTACTTTCTTTGTTCCCAAGAAAGGATCACATTACAGGCTAATCAGTTTGGATACTGTGGCATTACTGAAAAAGCAAAGCATAGGGCAGTTAACCAGCACTATAGGTCCTACCTACATATTTATTAACAAATAGTATTTACAAGGCAAAGAGATGCTTTCTGGCAAAAGCTGCAGAGTTATTTTCAAGTGTCAAACATATCACGGATAAAATCTATGCAGTTTGTGACTTGTCTGGAGAATATTTTTCTTCCAAATAAGTGCTGCCACTGGATTTATAGCCAAACAAATCAACAAAATACTATGGGCTCTTTCACACCCAAGGGATTAACCTTCACAGCATATATAGAAAATGCATTATGCTTTGCCAGACATTGTGTGGGCAGTGCTATGTTTATATTTCACTTACTACCATAAGTAAAAAAGAGTTTAACATTGGTTTTACTATGAATTATATGTTTTCAGGACATTAAAAAAAATAAAAAATAGTAAATGTTGGATCTGATTTCTCATCAGCTATTACAGCCTAATAAAAATGTATTCCAGTGCTGTTTATATTTGTCTTATCATATATACCTTCCATTGTGTAATTTGATTACTTGCTTATTCCAAACTATATTTTGGTTTTATTTGTGTCCCTGATGAAAGCCATAACAGTGACCATGTTTAAAAATAATTTGTTTCGTTTAGTAGGTTTCTTGACGTATATTTAGTTTGTGTGCATTTTCCTCAATAGTAGTCGCTGAGGTAGTTTTTGATAGTTCTGTGGGTTTTAACAGACCTTTGTATTGGTGGCACTAAAAAGGCACTAACAAATAAAATAAAATAAAATAAATCTCTTAGTGTCATTTCAATATCCAAATGAATCAGTGGCTAAGGTTACTCTCTTCTTTCAAAGGGCCTGCTAAGACATAACCACTGGAGAAATCTCTAAAGAAAATGTGATATATAAAATTATTTTGAGAGCAAAGTAATATAAGTACAGAAAAAAGGACAGGAATCTCTGTGTATGGCACAAAGAGAAAAATCTGCCTGTTCCGTGGATTTATGTACATACGTGAGTGAATCAAACACCCAGTAGAAGTGGGTGAAGTGGGTGAGCTAAGCTTCAGATGAGTTTAGGATTGTCAGCCGCCCCTGTATAGATCTGTAAGCAGAGTTTATACATGGCTTTTTGTTATACTGCTAAGTCACCCAGAAGAAAATACATTTGGAGTTAGTAAAACTGTGTTTGCCCAAAGGAAAAGTTCTCACTTAAGTACAGAAATTTCATGATAACCTACAGGCAGGCTCCTCCAGTTAACAACATCACCCAACTTTCCTTCACTCCCAACCATTAGCACAGGATACCATTTTTTGCTCTTTGCCTCACTGTGCATGCACTTTGCCTCCAACAGCACCATTAACAATGAGACAAGGTCTTTCACATTTATTGCTGTGATACATCTCCCACCACAACTGGTGATGTCACAGCTGATGACAGTCACTGTCAAAATAAGCTTGTGATACTTCTTTCATCATCCTGACGAATAGATAATTTATCATACAAATCAATTACAGGAAACAGCTTTTTTTTTTTCTTTCTTTCTTTTTCTTTTTTTTTTTTTTTT
>CM021766.1:81693608-81734868 GCA_011076525.1 Nettapus auritus
TTTTTTTTTTTTTTTTTTTTTTTTTTTTTTTTTTTTTTTTAAGCTACCTCTTCATTACTAACTCTGAACTCCCAAACATGTAATTAATAATATTTCTTTTATGTGTTCTCCTTCCTCATCTTGTCTCTGCCTTATTTATTCTGAGGTGAATCTTCTCATGGCTGAATCCAAATACTTTACTTTTACATTTTTATGTGCAGCAGAATAGGTCTCATCATTTATTAGTCTTAATTAGAATGAAAAATATAATTGATACTTACTTAGGATTTAGTGAGGTAATTTTTAAATTACATTTCCAGTAGACATTAAAGTGAAAATAAAAGTTGTCAGCCAATAATTTCACACATTTTCTTGCATATAAGATGTTTTATGTAAGAAGGTTCTCAGATACATTTTTTATTTCAGTGGTCTATTATCGTTTGATATATTTGTTCTTATGTTTTTGCAAGAATGCCCCTTGAAAGAATGGACTGTAACTCCAAAGATGACTATGTGATGGAAAATTTAAGCAATAGTTCAATGATTTTATAAACTATACAGTCATGCAAGACATATTGTTCCCTCAAGTTGTCAGATGTTTCTACATTGAATTATTCCAGAAATATTACTTTCAGATGTTAAAACAGAGATTGTCATTAAACCCAAACTTCAAGAAAGCTCTATTTCTTGCATTAGAAAAAAGCCTTATACATATGAATTTTCTGCTTCTTTCACAAACTTTGTTCAGATTCTATATTAATAATACTAAGAAAGCAAACAATATCAACATTTCATGCATTCTGTGTGGTTCCCTGATTTCCACTGTGTTTGGCTTCTTTTTATACATACTGGCAGAAGTTAAGAGTAGAGGACTTTTGTGCTCTTACAAACAACATTTACAACCCTACTTATCAACACCATACCTGCAAATGCTTGAAAAGACAGTCATGAAAATTATAATAATTTGGAAAGTGTTCACAACCAGGGTTTTGGTAATATGTTAATTTTCCTTCTCCATTGCAATAGAATTATTATCTATTAACATCTATTCATATTATCTATTAACAGCCTTAATTTTATTAATCAACCCAATCCATCTTTTTGTAAGCTAAACTGTAAGTTTTCTAGCATCCTATTAGTCCCTCCGTATCCTATTTATATTATTATTATTATTTATATTATTTTTCATTAAATATCTGTAATAAGAGCTATGCCAAAGATTAGATGATGTTATAGTGCATGTGATTATGTGCATGACTAATACTCATGCTACATAAAGACTGAGGTTTCAAAAAATTGATCTTGTATTATAGCAACCCAAATTGGAAGATGTAAGTGAATAATCATTCAAAAGTATGTTATTTACAATGGCAACATATTTTTCAAATATGTTTGAGGCATATAAAAACATTCTTCAAAATTCTTACTTCCTACAGGCAAGTATAGAGTCAAAGATTTAATTTTTGAATCATCAATATTAAGAAAATTGGAGTCCTTATTCCCAACTGAGTCTCCTTTTCCACCAAACCCTGCAGATTACTTCTTTAACTTCTGAAGTACTATGCTTGTAAATGAGTGCATACAATTTACTTTGAAACTTTAGAGAACTCTTTCTGCCCAAAATAAATATTCTCAGGATATAATAAATATTATAATGCATTAAACTGTTTCTCATGATCTAGCTCACAATGAAAAAGAATTTGATGTTTCAGTCACCTGATTTCCAATAAATATTTTATCAGGCTTCTGGTTTCCAGGACTATATCTAAAATGACATTACATTTCCACAACTGAAGAATGAGTGACATTTAAAATCTAACAGCTTTATGGAATAGGAAGAGTAGAAAAAATATCACTAGAATAAGTAAATTAATTCTTCCTTTCAAATAATCAACTCAGTTACATTTTTCTTATACTAACTTCTTTGTAGCAAAAAGCATACATTTCCAGCCATCAAGTCTATCTTTCTGTCTCTCAACAATTCCTAATGACTTCTCTGTTAGTTTTCTATTAATATATATACAAGAGTATCAGGCAAAATATACTGATTTCTCTATATGGTACTTTCTCAAACTCAATGGTGATAAAGAATACTCCTACAATAATCAAAAAATACTCTTAAAATAGAGTATTTATGAGCTTTTTTTTTTTTTTTTTTTTTTTTTCATTGCCTACATTATACAGTAATTTCCTAAAACACTGAATGAAGGCAGGGCTTTATTTCACAGTCACTGATCTGTTTTGATTTCTCATTCAGATGAACTTTTTTTCCTAAACTAGTGATATTACCTAAAGTGAAATTCATTTATGAATAGCAAAAATCAGTTTTGATAAGTTTTTCTTTCTAAAGCATTCTTGCCTTTGAAGGATTCTTAACCCCTCCATCACAGGCATTTCACTAATTGTCCTTAACTCTTGTACAGAAGACACAGCATGGGAAATAAATGACAACATGAGCAAAGGTCCCTCTCCACAGGGAAGGCTATGATCCAAATGATTCCTCTGTTCCTGTCCTCAAGGAAGTATCTATGACTCTAATTAGCCTTTTCTAATACTTAATCTAGGCTGCAGAAACCATACAGCATGAGTATGACAGATTGCATTTCCTTGATAACACCTGTCACAAGGATAACAGTAATTGATGGTGACAGCACAGATGCTATACTGACTTCAGCTTTGCTGACTTGGTGTTGAGTACAGGTACAATGTTGAGGTTGGCAATAGTTTATTAAAGAATGGAGGGAATTTTTATTTGTTTTGCTTTGAAACATTAGGTCTTATATTTCATTTTAGAAGAATAGCCTGAGACATCATTTACTTTTTATATGGTCTTTTTTTCCAAGACTGTGAATCATTACATGAATAGGAGCAAAAGGAGGAGTTGGTTAAAACTGGCAGCTCCACATGCACACTTATTTTCTTGAAGAGTTAAAGGATTTGACAGAAAGAGCAGTCCTACATGTGTGAGTTGCAAATGCTTTAGCTTATTTGTGCTTGGTGAAATGAAACAAAATTGTCTAGTTACAATACTAGATTCTCTCATATAAATTTTCTATTGTAAATCTTAAACTGTAGTACTTGGTTATTTTCTTTGAAAATAGTACAAGCATTGTTGAGAAATCAAGTTCATCTGATATGATGTATTAACAAAAGTCAAATTATTTCTCTCTACCTTGGTAAATTATCCATATGCATAGACATAATGACATCCAACTTCATGAACTGTGAATCAAACTTTTACCTATATCTAAACATAGCTAACTATCAAAATCATTGCAAAGAGATCAAAATATAATATGACAAGAGAAAACAATGCTTTCTGAAATCATGTATTTTAAAATATCATTACCTTGTAGAATACAATTTAATGTAAATATTTTATCCTAAATATAAATTAGGATCTTTGAGATAAAACAAATAATAATCTTATTCTGCATAGCTGAGATTACAGTCCAGAATAGAATCTGAGTTACTGGCCAAAATCGATTCCTGCTGATCTTACATGTATATTTTAATGACAAATTCTTTCAAATTCTGATAACCTATGGACATTAATAAAAACAGATATCTTCATTTTTGCTGAAGATAGAATGTATTCAGCCACTGCATCTTGTTCAAATAATAATACATTGGAAGTCTAATTCATGTCAGCTTAATTATGCTTTACACCAGTCTTATTATCATACCTCTAATAGCAACTAAGCAATTGAACCATAAAATACATATATTTTAAAATATATCAATATTTAAACATAAATTATTTATTTCATTATTATTATTTTATTTTTTTAATTACAATTTGTTTTAATTAAAATTTTATTGTTATTTTTTCCATTTCATTATTAAAATTATATAAATATATATATTTAACTCCTGTATATGATGAACAGTTTGTGTAGACTAACAAATTACATTTAACTGCTTATTTTCTGATTTTCTTATCAGGTCCCTAAAGTACTATGTGAACACCTGTTATGTATCAGATAATTTGTCCACTGATTAATACTCAAAAAAGCATGCACAGCTATGCTCATTTAGGGGTGAAACATATAGACTAATTAAAAAAGATTCCTTATATAAACTCCTAGGACTGGAGTTCAGAAGAAAACTTCTTGAAATGCAATCCAACATATAAAGTCACATTGCCACAGACATATTTGCTTTAATTTGAAGGTCAAAAACTTCTGATATTGCCACAAGCTATTTTTAATGAAAAGAGGTAAGGTATAATAAGTTCCAGAAATATCTCAGATATTACATCTGTGAACTTATGCATGTACCAAATATTTTCCGTAAGTATTTTCTGCATATGTTGAATGGTTATTTTAAGTGATACTTTGGTAGCATGGCATTTTAAAATAATTTACAACCAGCATTTAATTTGAGTGAAGTTTTGTGCTGTCATTCTGTCACAACATTCACCCATGAATTGATTAACTAAGGTTTGGAGGACTGAAAATAAAAAAAAATAAAAGTTTAATCTGGGATAAATGCATTTTGTTGACCATTAAATCTCTTTGGAAGCTGAGGCCTACAAAGTAAGTCTAGCAGCAGTGAACAGTGACAATCCTGTAAAATAATGCTAGAAGAAGAATGGAAACTTTTTTATATTGGAATTTCTACAAATATATATATATATAAGTCTATCAAAAGATTCCAAGAACTTTGGTTTTGTTGGTGAAGAATAACTAAGAAGGAAATATTTTTCCCAGATAGGGAATGCTGGGAAAAAATATCCTCTAGACAAAAAAATAGGTCATTATCTCAATTAAACCTTAGTTTCTCATCAATGAGGGAATTTATTTTTAGATGGCCTGATAAACTATTTTGAAATACACTAATTATTAAGTTGGAGGGCTTCCAAAAAATGCCTCTCCAGCAAAAACTCTCGTTCATGTGAAAAAAAAAAAAAAGACTTTTAAAGTGCAACTTCTGTGAACATAATGGTGCAAAAAATGGCAAAAAGGGCAGAGAAGAGGTGAATGCAAAATACTTAGAGATCTAGGATATAAACCTAACTAAATAGATATCATAATCACTGTCAAGATGCAGACAAGAAATTCACAATGTACTGGTATTACACAATGAAAAGGAAGACTATTTAAAAGTATCTTCAAAATAGATAGCAATATAATGTGTTTTTCCATTGGATATAATGAATATAAAGCCTTTCCAATACCACCCATTCTTTTGAACCTTGGTGAGATTAACAACAAAATACAAATAGTTAAGGCACCCGTCAGTGGATGAAGTCTTACTTTAGACCACTCTGGTCCATTCCAGAAAATAAATTCTAGTCAATAGTCCATGAAAACAAAGAAACATCAACAACAAAACAGAAGAAAATATGTCCAACTGTAGCAATCTCTTTCTTGAAGGAAGCAGTACAAATCACTGAGATCCAAGCACTAAATGGTGGTAAAGCCAGTAGAAAAAAGAAGAGATAAAGTAGTTGTAATATCCAAAGATTTTTACCAGTAAGGCCAAGAAATAACTTACACCACTTAAGGTAAGAAACTCAAGGAAGGTTCTACATTCTCCTTTCACCTGGAGCTCAAAATCAGTTACCAAGGAAGCCAAGGTATTGCCTTACCTGCCTATCTGCCTATCTACAATTTTTATTATTATTTTTTCCTTCATATTATTATTATTAGTAGTAGTAGTAGTATTATTATTTCCCAGAGATACATAAGCAAAGGACTCTTATGATGTCCAGCCAGGAAATCCTCACCTATGAACTTGATGGGTTTCATAAAACAGTCCTTTATACCTCGATATCCAAAAGATGAACATAGCAAGCTTTCTCTGGAGACTACAGGATAAAATGTTGCCACACAGCAGTCCCTTGCTGGCTGACCTAGAAGACACGAGCTTGCATGCTAACATGAAACACAGTGATGACGCACATCCTGTTTTGAGTAATTTAAAAAAAATTATCAGTGTTCAGAGTACATTTAATGATGTTGCCAACACTGTGCATTCCATTTCCACTCACAACTGATTTCTTAAACTGGCACTTCCCTCAGACTACAGGAGTGTTTATGGGAAAATCTATGGATGCTAAAATGGTTCAATGATATAGCAATATTTTACAACCACCCTAACGAGGAATTTCTTAGCAGCTGTACTACCAAGCTCATGCTATACTTCATAAGTGTAGATGACTTCATTATTTTGATTGAAAGCATGGATTTCTTTTCAAGTGGTGCCATGAATTAGGCAATCATGACCTCTTCAGATTGTCTTTGGAATGTTCTTACATCAGCATAAATTTGCTAGTCACCATTGCCAATATCAAAAATAATCTTATAAACAAACTCACGTAATATTGATAAATTAATGTGTATATTTTATATAAAAAGTCTACTATCCAAAACATGCCCCAAAAGCTATAATATGACCATACCATTCATTTTAATTTCATTTGCTCTAAGGTTTAAATAATACTTAGGATGCTGTCTTCAATCATCTCAAGAGGACTATTACTCAAAAAAAGCAGTCCTCTAAAGAAACAGGTCATAGTTTTGAACCAGCCACTTGAACACCACATAAACTGTTACCTCTACATGAAAAGACAATCTTTGCTAATAATTCTTTTTCACATAATTTTGTGTCTTGATGCTGATGCTGTAACTGAAAGCACCTGCATCCTGGACCGGGGATCTTAATAAAAAAAAAAAAAAAAAAAAAAAAAAAAAGTTTTTCTGAAACCACTCTTCTCAGCCTTTGAAAAGTATCACTCTACCCCCATTGAAACCTCTAAACCCATCATCATAAGTAAATTCTCCATGGTACAAATTACACTAATTGTTGCACTGACACATGCCTAACCACAAAATGTAAATCATGCAAATCTTTTACCATTATCTCCATGCAGCTGCAATAAATACTTTTACAGCAGAACTCTCAATGTTCCTGAATTTACACTTGCACTTTTCAGGAACATAATATGCTTCACACTGTGTGCATAATTTCTGCATGATTATCCATGTAGGTAAAACTAAGAAAAAAAAAAAAAAAAAAAAAAAAAAAGACTGTTCACAAGAATGAACTTACACTGACAGTCAATAAAGGACAAAAGTTGCCATCTTCCAGAGAGAGCAGCCATGTCTAGCAGAACAGATCATGACATAGCTGATCACTCCATCCAGATTCTCAAAGGAGGGCAGCACAAATTTCTCCAATACCTTATTCTTCTGGCTGATCACGTCTATTTCCTCTATACTAGCTGCCTAAGAACCATTATTTCTGTCTTCTTTTCCTTCTTATCAACCCTTTTCTCAATATTAACAGGCTCTCTGCTTCAGAGGTACTAACTACTTAATTTCCTAGATGGTCTAACTGGTATGTTTCTATCTAAACTTTGACCAGCTAGTTCTTAGCTTGTATTTAATTTTGAAAACTGCTGATTTTATCTCAAGTATGAATAAAGGCTGTTTGTCCATTTTTCTACAGACAGCAGTTCTTAAACAATCTACAAAATCTTAAACATTAGCTTTTGCTTTCAGAGTTATTTTAAGCATAGAGCTCCTCAATTTAGCCACAGTTATAAAATACATGAACTGCATTTAGTAATGTCTAAAATATCAGCAGATGTTCTGCCTGGGGAGTGAAATCAGGATTAGGGGTAGTAACAGTAAGTAAGCCTTCATGGAAAAAGGATTCTTTGAACTTTATGCAATGCAGAACATAATAGATCATCATTGAATATTGGAAAAATTTTGACAAGAAACACAAGAAGGTTAGAATGACTTTCTTAGAAAGGTGAATTTGTTGAGAAGTGTTCAAACTGGCAAAGTTCTTTCCAAAAGTCCACAATGTCTCACAAAACTGTAAGGAACAACATTATATATAGTTTGGTATTGGATGCAAATTCTTTTTCCACTGTACTTTTGCCTTTAATCTGAATAGGCAAAGAACAAGAACCTTGATCTAATCACATTTATGTTTATGATATCTTGGTTATATCAAAGTCTTTCACTCACCAAAGCAACTAAACATATACTTGGGTGTGTTTTTCAATCAATTTGAAAGGTGGTTGTTTTTTTTTTAATTATTATTATTTTTGAAGAAATCAAATATATTTATTAGTTGACAATCAGCAACATTAAGAAATAAATATTTAATAATTTTTTCCAAATACAATTTTATGGTAGGTTTAGAGAGCCTTCTTCAACAGAAAGCCCCATTTTATGGGGGTTATATACTGCTGGTGTGTTGTGCAGGCCTTCCATATAACATGCAGATCACGTAAGGAAGGGTTAAGCATTCACTTCCTCCTGCTTCATCTATGTCAGTAGATAGATTTTTTGTTCAAATTAGAACAAAGCATTTTATACATAAAGAACCAAATAATGTTTTCTTTACTCAGGCAAATAATCCAATTTACTTCAATAGGCCTACTTTAACATAATGCAGTGTGTCATTTCTCATTCTATACTTAACTGCTGAGTTTCCTATCTGGAGTCTACCTCTTCTTTGTTATTTTCTCCACATTTGCATTTAATAATTACATTTGCTATAAGCTCTACCAATCAGTATTTCTATATCCAAGAAGACAATACTACAAATCATATATAGAAATATGTGGAAACTATTCACGCTGCACAAATGGTGGCAAAGTTACAGGAATAAATTATTGGAAGTGAAGAATCTGAACAGTACTATTGCAACTGTACAATTAAAGCAATAAAAGATGCAAAGACAACAGTTAGATCGAAGTATAAATGTAAAATGTTACATGTGTCTGAGGTTTTTGAAATAATATTTTAAAGGAAAGCTATATGCAGAATATGATTTGCTTGAAAAAACACACAGTAGAATAGACTATTTTTCTTACAGGTTGAGCCTGTATTTTCAGAAGAATCTTAAAGATTTGAATGTCCGTTTTATTTCAAGTTTATATATGGATTAAATAGCTTTATCTATAAATGGTATATAAACACTGCTGGTGGGTTTATAACTTTCAGGCTTTCATAATTAATGTACTAAGTAACTTTGCAGATATGGAATACTTAAATTACAGCAAAGTATTACAGTTAATGGTAAAACATTAAAAAAGGCAAAAACCAATGCACTAGCAAATAATAATAAAAAACTCATTATCTTTTCAACTGATCTTAAACAGAAGATTCATATGTACCTGTGGAATCAAGACTTAATATTGTACACATTTTTTATAGACAATTATTCTCTTACTATGATAGTATCACAGTTTCTTTGGCTATTCCAAAGCCAAAATAATTAACAGAAGTTCTTCAGCACATTTTTCTCCCAGGACTGTACACTTTCACATTAAGTCTCTCTCCCTTTTTCTCTTAAACAATATTTTCAGTGAAAACATCTGCAGCATGATAATATTACTAGACAGCCACTCCTGAATCATTCAGTCTAAGAAAGAACTTTATGTGAGTGCATTCAGATAAAGCATTTTGCTTTTCCTGCAAGTCTATGTGATCACCAGATAATGAAATTCAAGAAGCAAGTTAGCCTAAGGAGTGAAGAAAATTGCCTGGATAAATCTGTTGTTATCATATGGTATAGTCATGCAAGGGATTCCCTCCAGTTGGCTGAAACCAGCAATGAAAAAATACCAGCTGATGCAGATGGGCCCCATTCCTCATCCTGAGGAACAAGAGAGAATGTGGTGAGTGAGATGATGTGTACTAGGAAAAAAATGCAGTATAAACTGCAGATTTTTTAATTTGAATGTTCTGTGTAAAATTACAGTAACTGAACAGGAAACTGGATTAAAGTATGAAGGTATGTCATAGACCTGTAACCTCCTTCTATCTTTATTATTTTTTCTCCTATCCCCCAAACGGAGAGTGGCTGAGCTGGCACACCCCTCTGGAAATGAGCAGAGATCTGAGTCTTCCTGTCAATCTGAGTTTATTCCAAGACAGACAGATTCAGAAGATATGGGTTATAGAAGGAAAAGAAAGTCAGAGAGGCAGCAGTGAGGTTGTGTAGAGCTCCATACAGCCTCGAAACCAGGCCTGGGGACAAGGAATCACACTGAAAGGCCTAAAGGTACAAAAACTAAGATGATTATAAGACCATTTTAATTTATTACAACACTTTGCCTAGCTTTTTCTTTATTTAAAAAGAAATTTATATTGGTATGAAGGTTTTTTTTTTTTTTTTTTTTTTTTTAATTATATGTATATATACATTCAAGTGAGCCACAGAGTGTGTTATACAGGCAGACACAAAAGTCTTTCAAACCTTTTCTGAGTGGATGGGAGTTAAGCTAGCTCCGATACATAAGCTGTGTCAGAAAATGTCCACCACAGCCACACAAGCTTGGAGTAAAACCTGGACTTTCTACAATATTCTAGGCAACTGAATTGTGCCTGTCCCCTTGCTAGTCTGCCCTTCACTTGGCTGGCACCTCTTCCTGATATGTTCCAGGTCATTTCCTCCTGTCTTTGTTGTGCTATATTTGGGACATCTGCTGCTGATTGTAATTTGTAGTGTTCATATTCTTTGCATTACTGCTCCACAGGTGAGAACTGCAGGGTCAGTGAGTCTTTACTCCATTACAAAATGTCAATATCTTTGTAGAGTGCAAAGACTCTGAACTTGTAACTAAAAGAGCCTTCTACAGAAGAGGACTGGCTAATTCCATCCATGAAATGCTGGATAATAACAAGCCATGCTTAAAGCCATAGTTAGGGTACCATAGATGGGCACCTCAAAGCTGCAGTTAGGGCACATGCAGATGTGGAACCACTCCTTTTAGCCTATTAGGACAGGGCCCATCCCACCACCCTGCAGCAGCAGGGCCTTCAAGGCAGCCCCACCCCGGGGCCAGGCCGAGGCCAGTCCAAGCCCTGGGCCTTTGGGTGGGCCCATATGGCAGGGGCCATATTCAGCCAGGGCTGAGGAAGCTGGTGTCCAGCCCTGCTGTGGTGTTGCTGGGGTAGGAGCTGATGGCTCCTGGGCTGCCTTTGGATCCTCAGACTGAGCAGCACTGGGGAGCCCCAGAGTTTTGCAGGGAGAGGCAGGGCTGGCCTTCAGGGCCCTGAGTGTTGCTCAGACACAGAAGTACATTGCTGAATCAGGACATAAGAATATGTTTATTGAAATAGAAAAAAAGAGACCATGCAGTGCCTTTCACTTTGCTGAACAGCTTAGTGAATGATTTAATTCCTGTTTATAGTTTCAGTTCCCTCTCTGTTAACTAATTCTGTTTATAGAATAATTAGACAACCACTTAATTGAAACAGACACAAAATTTAGTGTATTTCTAAATTTGTAAATTATAATTGGGATGCTTATTAAATTACATTTACACAAATTATACCTATTTATGTATAAAAGGAAACATATCTAAAGGATTGAGTATTTTAAAACAGCTGTGAGTGCATATGTCAGAGACAGCGTGTGCCATGATTATCATTCAGGAGAAAAAGAACAGGTTCAAACGAATTTTCTTTCAAAGGGATTAAAAATACGTAGATAATTCAGAGATTTCCATCTCTGAAAAAGTCTGAAAGATTTTCTCATGTCCCATGCTCCAAAGGCAGACACACTTTGCTTTCTAATAAAGTAAAGCACAAAGATGAGTTTTTGTGGTTGAGAATTCACTGCAGCATTATTATTCTTGTACCAGGCAGAACAGAATTGGAAAACAAACAAATGAAAACACACAACAACAACAAATAATAGATTGTTAGCAAGGATACTTTGCTGGTTGGATTTTGTGATTCACTATCAGTTATTTTAACTTTAACCATGAATTCAGGTGAATATCAAACAAAAGGATCCTGTTAGTGGTGTTCTGAAACATTAGATTTTGCATTCAGTTTTGACTGAAATAAATTTTCAGTGCACAAAGGATCAGATCTGTGTTTTGATTACACACATGAGGAGACCTGCATTCATTGTATTACTGAATGGATTTTGTCATTAAATATGTTCATAGTAATCTTACTTCCAAAAGATCACTTATGAATAAGTCATATAGAGGGTTATATAAGGTTACAGTTTTCCCCTTTTGGCAAATCTATAACCTGTTGCTATAGTATTAGCAACATTCAATAGCCATACAAAGATGATACTATGGTCAAAAAGAATTGAGATTTAAAAAATCCATAAAGCTAGAGGTTTCATGCAACATATTTGTCAGCTAGCACAGCAATTCATAATTAAAAACATAATATGTTTTAGAAATGTATCCAATCTTCATTTAGAGGAAATATAGTTCTGATGGTAAATTACCCTCACAACTGAAAAAACATGCTTTAGTTTAATTTTAATTTCCCTCAATTTATTGACAACCACTGGACACTTCTACATCCTTCTTGTTTAAAATGCTAACTCCAGTATTGGATGGCCTTTATCTATCCCTTAACAATGTTGGTAATTAAAGATCAGAATCAGGTCAAAATGTTACTGGAGAACAGGAAAGAACAAATAGTTCAGTTCTTGGCTTGCAGATCAGTGCATAGCTCATTACTTTAAAAGATGCTTTTTTCCACATTTGAGTCCTGTGCAGAGATCTCCAACTAAATTAGTTAACCCTTGTTAGAATACATTTAATTTATGCTTCTCTTTAGTCCTGTGCCAAAAAATATCATATTTGAAGGAGGCAGCCACCCTACAGGATAGTCTACAAGATCTGTACTTTTAAAAACTGTGTTATCGAAGACTGCATACAACATTTTTAAACTAATATTCTAAGAGATGTACGTCAATAAAAATGGTTTGGGAGGTGCACATAAGAATAATCTTATTTAAAATAGTAACATAACAAATTTCTATTATTAACTCTTATGACAAACAGTACACTTTTTTTTTTTTTTTGTAAGTCAGATGGTATATTAGACAAACCTTAAGATAAAATAGTTCACCTTTTACCTTTGTGTGATGTAAAACCAAACAAAATCCTACTATATGTCAGTAATGACTAAACACACATAACTCTCTGATTTTCACATAAAACTCTAAAAGGAAAGCAGTAAATCAGTTTTCAAATAAAACAAATCAGAATTATTAGGAATTCACAACCTCTTTGTACAAGAATGAAGAAGTGTCAAAGGAATAGGGCAATGGTGAAATGTTTAATTCTGTTTCCTTGTTGTTTAAACAAAAATGCCACAAGAACAAACTCTCTTGATTATTTTACAATGTCTAAATCGTCTTTCTTCATTAGCGTTTTGACATACCACCAACAGGTACAAAGGATTGTCATTTATGAAAAAAAAAAAAAAAAAAAAAAAAAAAAAAAAAAGGTTAACTTAAATATATGAAGCAACCTTAGCTGAAATGTTTTTTACCAATTTGAATTCTGAGTCATAAAATGAGATACAAATTCAGTCAGAGCTGCCCTAAGTAACCAGAAAATGAAAGTTTCATATATTTTTAAACAAACAAAACCAACACTCACCTAGGTAAAATAATTATTAAAATCTAAAGCTGAAAATGTGTGTTTTGCAGCAATTTATATGTTGCCTGTTATATTAGCCACAGGAAGCTTTCAAAGTAAAAAGTAGTAGATGAATTAGCTTTTTTCTTCCAGATTTTAAGGAAAAGCATTTCAGTTCAAGGCTAGTGTTATTTACGATTGTTATCTTTTACATATTAAAGAAAGGATTTTTCTGTCTTCATCTAAATTTAGTTCTAGAGGTTGTGATATTAGAGCAAATCTAGTTTAATCATACTGGTAGTTTTACGTGTAAATTAATGCATGTACTCATGCAGAATTACAGCATTAGAAAATCATTAACAAAACCAATGATGGGCACTCCCCCCAGAATATGGGATCCCTAATGAGCTACAGTTTAGATTTTAAATGAGAATAAATTACCATGCCAACAGTTCTTTGAACACAGGTTGTTTTTCCAATATATCTTCACTAAGCAGAATGTAACTGGAAGTGAATTAATCATTTAAGCGCAGAAAATCAAATGCATTGAAATAAAACTTGCATGACTGCTCCTTTAAATTTTAATTTATTAGGACAGTTCTCTCAGAAAGAAATAGTTAGAATGATGATTGGTTTTAAATCTCTCTTTACTTTTACATGAAGAAGCAGAAAAGTTATACTTGTCCACTGATAAATCACATATCCTATTTATTTGGGAACTTTAATATATCATTGAGATAGTTACGCTTGAAAACGTATGTCATGGACACGTAAAATTGGCATGAAACAGCCAAATGAGGTACCATGTACTATAAAAGTAAATGGTAAAAAAAAAAAGTGGTGCAAAACATGATCTTCAAATTTCAATATGATATAGCAAGAGATTCAAGGAAGCTGGCTTTTTGTGTGTGTGCGCGCACACTTTGTTCTTGTTGCCTTCTGTCATCACATTAAATGTAATATGAGAAAATTTCATTCGACTTTGGAATCTGAACAAATAAAGTGCCTGTACTAATTAAACATATGTGAAACACACAGAAAGTGTGTTTCAGGCAGGAGAACTACAAGCAGGGCCATGGTTCTCTTTAAGAACCGATTTAATAACTTCCCATGGCTAAAATTATAAAAGAACATCTTTTGATCAAGTGTTGAAGAAAATGTAATATTGCAGCAAGCAACAAAATAGCTATTGCAGAAATAATGAACCAGGAAGTGTAAGATTCAGCAGTAACCATCCATATTTTCTCAAATACGATTTCTTCTCATGAAGATAATAGTTTATTCAAAGCAAAAGATTCTCTGGTTTTAGCTGTCTGTGGCATTCATTAATTGATTTAGAAGGGACATGTGAAGACAGAAGATGGCTATTTTCCTGAAGTTCTGCACAAGATGTCTAGTTCCATGGATGGCTTTTAGAGGAACTGATTGGGATATTTTGTATTCTCAGAGTAGATATACTTTTTAATCCCCTACACAGTTCCAGTTTGTTTGGTGGGCTGAGAATTCTGAAATTGGTGGCTCAGAATTCATATTCTGAGGTTGAAACAGGGCATGTGTACATTAGTGCTGCAAATTCTCATTATTCATGCTTTTGAAGTGAAACTCCTGGATTTATACTAAAGTAGCTGCTAAGTATACAAACAGTATTTCTTCCAGATGCAAATAAATTAAAAAATAAGGAATCCACATAATGACCTTCTATCACTTAGTCCTGGGTGTGAGACCAGAACTATGCCAAAATGAACACCCTTTTCTCCCAACCCCACCCAAATGTGTACAGTGGAAACACTGAGTCCTCTGTCAGCTCTTGCACTGTGCAGGTCTGCTCCTAGCATGCTGTAATACAAGCTAATGTAGCTGTAGTCACACTAATCTAAATGCCTTAAGGAGCAGCTTTTATTAGGCCTTTTATTTCAGAAATAAATATATGATGCATCATGAATTTTAGAAATTTACAGCAACCACTGGGGAAAAAAAAAATATCTTGCTGTATAAACAGGCAACCACACTTAGCATAAGTAATGTTGTGCAAGTCACTGAAATGATTACATATATACAAGTATTTATATAAATGTGCTGTGTATAAAGGTATGTACATTAGGTGCATACATTCAAGAAAAATAAATAAAGAAACAACAATGCAGGTGATGATGACATTGGGAATTTAAAGGCATCAGCTAAAGCTTTCCTTACAAAATTTTCTTCTTCATATATAATTGTTGGAAGACATTTAGGCCATTGATACTCTTAACACTAACTTTGAAAAGATCTAAGTAAATCCTTAAAAAACTTTGGTCGGATATTTTCGGTTTGGCTTGGGAGAGGAGATAGGGCAGGATAACTTACATTAACAACCCAAATTAATAGCAGACTTGAAGAAAACTTGTGAAAACCATTAAACAAAGTACAATAATGCCTTGTATGATTTTTTTTTTTTTTTTCAATCCTACTGCTAGAATTCAACTTGTATCTGAAAATTTGGCTAGATCTGTGTTTACACTTCTACATCTTCATTTTTTTTGGGTTCATGACATAAACATTTGCTGCCTATCACACAGTGATATATAGTATAACATTTTATGTCTTGAGTGCACTGCCTCACAAATTGTATTTGTTTCTTTACTGGCCTGCACAGTCCCTTTGTCATGTCCTACCTGGTTGATAGCATCAGAAAACTTGGAAAGTAATAGTTTATGATTGTTAGTAGCATTCTTTCTGTTTGCTTTAGCATTCTTAAGTAATTTACAACCTAGTGAGAAACCAGTGCTGTCAGTATTGAAACTGGTAAATGATGGACGGTTTAAAGAATTATTCAGTGTTGTTCATGCAAATATAATAATTATACATTCAAATAATAATGAATGCATTACAAATAACATCTTCATTGACCAACATATTTTTTCCATTAGTAGAGAATAAATATTTTTATACTTCTCACCATACCTTTTTGAATACATTATGAAAGGGATCTATTCCTTATTTTTAATTACCTGTTGAATGCATTTTAAGGTTCTTTTAAGTTTGCAAAGGTAGCTGGCAATATGGTACTTAGTTACCTCAGAACTACACTAAATCTTGGTGTCCATACGCATAACTTTCATTTTGAAATCCAGTTACTCAGAGCATCTGAAGGAGTGGTTTCCTTAAGAAAAGCAACTTATATATAAGCTAATATATAAGCTAATAAAATGACTTCTGAATAGTCAATCCCTGACTTACAATGCCAAGAAAAAAGCGATAGGCCACCTAGCAGCATTAGTTATACTTTTGTCCATGTTAACACAAATATCTTATGTTAATATTTGTGGCAGAATCTACTCCATTGTAAGTCTAACATGTTCTTTACATTGGTGTTATATACAAATTAGTAAAGAACTATGCAGTAATAGGGCCTAGAAGAACTGACGTGCCTAAACTTCATTTTGCAACTGCACTAAGAGCAAAAAGAAGCCTGGCTGAAATGAAATGCAACGTTATCACAGGTTGGTAACAGTATACTGTCTGTGCCCTAAAGGGGTTGTCACCATAACTGTACTGATGGTCTGGAAAACGAGGCAGTGGAAAACATACAGCCCCACCAACCCTTAGTGTTGTACTAAGATCAAATAGCAGTCCTTATGTGCAGAAGAGGTTCAGACAATAAAGTATCACTGAACACTGAATCCACAGGAGGAAAAAGTATTTTATTGAAAGATATACATAAGTAAAAGTACATCTGTGAGGCATACTATAAAATTTTTACATCATTACAAGAGATGTTTCATTTTTGTTCCATTTCTGTATCTGAAATGGGGAATCTGAAAGAAAATTCACCTGACATAGTCCTTTTGGATGTGGGCTAGGAAGGAGAAATTTGGAGAGGGAAGTACAAAAAAAAAAAAAAAAAAAAAAAAAAAGACTCATTTTAAATATGTTGATTATAAAATAGATCTATAAGACTTCAATATGCAGATATTGGAAGGGCAAACAACAAAGCATTAACTACAAGATTTTATCCAAATTCTTGCTGATTTCCAAATGTGTTTAATTCCAAAACAAAAAAACAAACAAAAAAGCAAGTGAAAAAAGAAATATTGAATATTGACAGTAACATGTCAATGCTTCATTTATTACCAATTTTGCTGTGCATCATAGTACTTTTCTGAGATGTAATTTCCAGTTCTAAGAATCCTTTCTTTTTGACTTGCAGTCTGTCTTTTTCAGAATAATATCATGAGACATATAAGAGTTCCTCAAATCAAGGCTTCATCTTCCCTTTAAATGATCTCCAGCTACACCAAAATATTTAAACGTCTTCGTGAGGACCAACTTCTTTGTGAAGACTTTGTGAGGACTTTTTAAGCACTATTCTTCAGTTTCCTAATGTAGGACTTTAGTTGCAGATAATAACCTTCCAGATTCTTTTTTCCTTCTGGGTGTTGTGTAATTTTACCTATCAGAGATTTGCTCTGGGGCCACATAACATATTGTATTACTTAAAACTGTCATTTCATGCCTGTACTCTGTAGTGCCCTTGACTTCTTTTATTATCAAGAACAGAGACTATTGAAACATTTCCTTTTTAGAAACTTCAAGAACTTTATTTCTCTTTGAAGTAAACTCCTATGCAAAAGTATTGGAAACTGAAGAAAAAGTGTATTTTATTCAAAAGGAATGAACAGTTTGGTAGCACTATCACTGTAAAACTTCTGCTCTAAAGTAAGAATATTTCTCTGCAACAGTACTAACTACATCAGAAGTTTTAGCCAAACTAAAATTACTTTCATTTTGGCTTATCTCTGTTTTTATGTGTATAGTTTTTTCACTTCTCAGTATACATACTTGCTTTCAATGAAACATACCTATAGATAAGTATTAATCCATGTTCTTTTCCTGGCAATTCATTTTTAGTCCAATTAACTTCACAATGGTTTGTTTCTTACTTATTTTTACTCCATGTCCTCTAATTTGTGAATTATTTATTTTCACATATTTTATTGTCCCATTATACATTCTTCTGGCTTTATATTTTCTGCCCAAATAATGGGAATGTAAGCATGCAACTTTACAAAACTTCCTCTTGTTGGAAGAAAAACAAGAAAAGTGAAATTATGTCAATGAAACTGTTCTAGACTAACAAAGACATTAAAAAAAATTAAGAAAGTATTTGTTCCAGAATTGTTCAAATTGGTAATTATGCCTTCTTTAGACAGAAATGTCCATGATTAAAGAACCATAAAGAACCTTTTCAGGTTCATGGTTTGGTGACTATTCCCAACTCATTTCAATGCAGATAAAATATCCACACTAATACAAATACCATGGGATAAAAAAATACCTCTGTTCAGAATCTCACCAGAGACAATTTCTCAGCTGTGGCTATATTCTTCAAAGACATGTAGGCTTGAAAGATCACAGAGCAGCTGTTGTTGCTTCAGGGATGAAAAATAATTTCACTGCAATTATGCAAAAACACATTATAAGAAAAAGGAAGCATCATTATTGTCTTGAGAACTACTTACTGGAAAGAAGTTGAATATAATAAGGCATGAATTTTCCAGAATGGCCAAGAGCATCATGTGCAGGTCCAATACATAAGAAAGAACCTACGCAGTGCAGACAAGTATCTAAAGAAAGCTGAAAGTCATATATTCCATTTTGTAGTTATTATATATTACCCTATACCATAAACACAAAAACCATGTCCCCTGACCTCCCCATCCCTGACACATGCAGTTGGAGAACTGGATCATTGTATGCTCCCATGTAACACTAATTGCAATTGGCTTAGGCATAGGCATGCTTTTTTGATGTATGCCTTTTGTGAAGTTGATGCTCACGATGTCACATTCCCTACACTAGTGTTCTAAGGCAGGTATTCATGTCCATCAACTTGATGAATTATTTTCCTAAGCCACCCTGTGAATAATCAAATAGATATTATTATTATTATTATTATTAATTTCAAAAGCAAGCAGAACATGTACACATCACACACTTTCTAACAATTCAATAGATTATAACTAGATAGATTAGCCTAATATTTAAAAGGCAGAGTAAAATGAAAATTTTAAGATATTTTACATACATTATTGGAGATAAAAGCAATGCTTTTGGACCAAGGGGAAATTTTCCATCTGCTCTCACCTGATTGATCCAAAGACTTTAGCACAAATATCTCATGAGCTGTACATACCAATGTTTGAATGGGAACAGTCAGTCAATTCATAGTATCAGCTCTACAGGATTTGTTGAATCAAAAATTAGTGGCTAGAGCAAGTCCAATGAAGCCCTTCAAAATTACATTAAGTTAATTTAACAATAAATTCAAACTTAAACTATTCTGTTCTAGCGACAGTCATCTTTAAGACTACTTGCTGAGTAAAGGCTAGTTTTCACTAAATTGGCTAAAAAATTAATAGATATATTTATCTCACATCAGTTACTGATTGAGTTCTAAGAAAACCAATTCTGTTTCTCATTTGAAGTAATGTCAAATTATTTTTGTATGTATTTTACATTTTCTTCCAGACATAATTAAGTTGAAAAGGATTTCAGAATCACCAAGTCAGTCACCAAGTCAGTTAACATAAGGAATAGTGTTGCATAGTGTAAAATTTGTTATAAATGATGTCTCACCTTTGGTATTCTCCATTTTTTGCCTTTTCCCCTATCAAGGTATTACAGTAGCTTTGTCTATGGGTCTTTGTCTGTGAGAGTAAGATTTTGTTTATTTGTATTTCTAAGGTTGTGTCACATGGATTCCGTAAAGATGGTGAAGATATAAATACATATAAATACATCATACTAAAATATAGATACATCATACTAAATTGTCATAGATTACTATAATAGTGCAGAAACAGCCACTATTTCACCTGCTGCCTTTTGTAAACTGAGTAAATACCATCATAACCTGGAGACTATCTGCACTGAAGTTTCATTGTAGAATTTTCTGAAATCAGTCACAGAACTATAATCATATTTTGTGGAGCTCCAATCTTGTCAGATTCTGTCTGTTTTATTTGCTATACATATTTGTCATGTTTCTTTTTGTCTTGAAATTGTACAAGATCTTATTTCTTTTCTGAAGAAGAATTTACATTTCAAAGAAAGGCCTTAAAGCACTGAAGGTAAAGTGAATAAATTGAGCTGAGGCAGATGTTCTGACAGATGATTTTGTGAACTAGTAGTCTACAAATCCATATACAGCTTAAGGATGGCAGTTCACCATTCCTCTTTTTAACAGAACATGTTTGGGGTGCCTGTTTGCAGTTGTACTTATGAGTTTTGTGAGTTATACAAAATACAAAATCTTCCAACAATCTTCTGTGTCTAACAGATGTCTTCTATTTCTGAACATAAGTCTTTCTTAACTTGTGAGTTGATCTAATTGCATAGGAGAAGAGAAAGTTCTGCTCAGAAAAATGTTCCAGTATAAAAAAGATAAGCACCTTTAATGCTCCTTAAACTGGTGTCCTAAATGAGAATTATGTAATTCAGAACAATAAGTAAGGGAAGCAATATCAAGAACTAATTTTACAGCATGTTTTTTTCTTCCAGAAATTTGATATTGCATTCTCTTCTTGACTGTAGTTACAGTGCATTGTCCAGAGAATGGAAACAATGCTAAACAAGTAGTCAGAGAGCTGTAACAATGAATGTTGAATACACACAGCCAGAATACAAATAAGCAGCCAGAATACAAAGAAAAAATTAGAAAATGCATAATATTCCATAGGCCACTTAGCATATTTACTCAGAAGAGCTCACTGGATGCACTTGTACAAATCAAAATCAGCTCCTAAAAATCTCACATATTTGGTGGGAAGTTGTAAGAAAATGGTCTATCAGCTTATGGTTACCATTATACCACTAACAACAAAATAAAACAAAACATTATTGAGAATTACCACCAACTCACTGATTATCTAAAAGCTGTAAGAATATGTAGGATTGATCCTTGTAATGCCCATTGTTCACTGAATGTAACTAAAAAACCCTGTCATTATTGAACTGTGAATGCTAGAATACTTTACTATTTTTCAAGACATTATTTGATACACCAGTATATAAAATATTACAAAGATGATCTGTCAGAGAGAATTTGATAGGAATATTTCTTTGTGTGGCACATTTACATCACTACAACACTACATAAAAGTCAGTTGCATTACTAACATGAGTCACTGAGCTTGAATATAACAATCCTAACTATGAACATTTTAAATTGAAAGCTTTGAAAACAAAGCCTGGACATTTCAGTAACAAATTCTGACTACAGGAATCTGAAAATACCTGTAGAATTAAATATTCATGATTATCTAGTTATATATATGCAATAGTGGTAAAGACAGAAATGGTATAAAATCTTGTTTTTAAAAATTAAAAGTAAATAAAATGTAAGGTTCTTCATTATATCATTTTATGCATTATATCTATTACATTTTTCATTTAAAATGTATTCAGCTTTGGATACGTCTGTACTAACATTTAATTTGAATCAGGAACAAACTTTAAAAGTCTCTTCACCATGTCTATTTATCATACTTTGATTCATATCATATCACACAGAATTCAAATGAAGTTTTGTATTGCTTCAACTAAGGTAGGATATAAGCTCCAAAACCAGACCCGATGCATTTTGACTAATAATGATCATTCAGTCCATAGAACCAGGCTAGTACTAGTTAGTCCAAGGTAAAATTCCTAAAACATCTTACATGTATACAAGGATCTCAGCATCATTTCCCTCTACAGGTGCATCCTCATTATGATATGCTGCTTCATAATGGAAAATTACAGTTGTCTGGGTTTTATTAGTGGCAGAAATGGTGCAAAGGAAAAAGTAGTTTAAATATATTTTTTGTAAATCAAAACTTTTTTTTGTTGTTGTTGTTGTTGTTGTTGTTGCAAGTTATATATATCTGACCATTAGGAAGAAATTGCATTTATTTTTTAAGCTCAACATGCAAATGTCCTCTTCAACTATAAATTTAAAAGCAGCACATGTGGAATCAAACTATGTAATGCACTCTGTCCTTGGAACACGTGTCTAGTTTTTCTGCCTTTCCATAGTAGCCCCTTCCTCCTAAACACTAAGCTTGATGTAGCATTTAAAATTGCAGTCAAAACTTTTTCTTAATCAGAAGAAGAAAAGTGAGGTTTTAGCAGAGTTGCTATCTGTCTGCTAATTTTCCTAACAATAACTGTTTTGTTTCGAAGAGGAAGAAATAGAAAACGAGATCTAGAGACTTAAAGATGTTAATTTCTTTCTTTTTAAAGAAGTAGTGTAGGAATCCTGTCCTCAGATATATTTTTCCTTGAAATTCTGTGTCATTTAAATAATGCCCTCCCCCAACAAAAGTGTTTCTTACCTTCCTAATTCTTCAATTATTCTTCAGTTCTTCAATTGCCTTCCTAATTCTGCAATTAGAAAATTTTAAAGTGAATATATTTCATACTCAAATTCCAAAATAAATGTATTTAAAATGTGGCTACAGAAGTGGAAATAAGAGCAAGATAGGGGACACTGTTGTTCCCCTGTTTAGGTTTAGAAATTAGATAAAAGTTTCATTGCACAGGATTGACAGCTCTCACAGAAGATTCATCATTTGTTTATTCCTAAAGACCTATTCTATAATAAATACTAAAGATATAAATAATTCAATATTTTATATGCACTTAAGGGCATTAAAGGTAAAAGAAAGAGAATAAATTTTAATATTTTTGTTTATTGATTACAGGACTGTCATAAAAGTGCCACTAGAGACCTTGTTTTTACTTGCAAATTGATCTGCATGTTGCCGATCTGCCCCACCTTTTTTTTTTTTTTTTTTTTTTTTTTTCCCCACTAATTGCTAGTCATTCATATTCTATCATGCTATCATTCTGCGAGTGGGCACAGATTATCCAGAGAGGTTTGGGGAATCTGCCTCCTCTTCAAAAGCCATCTGGGCATTCTCCTGGGCAACTGACCCTAAGTATCTCTGCTTGAGCAGAAGGGTTGGACCAGATGACCTCCAGAGGTCCCTTCCAACCTCCAGCTTTCTGTGTGATTATGTGATTCTATATTATGAACTCTTTTTCATCTCCATCCTTCTGTCTTGTCATAGTTTAACTAAGCTGTGGATAATCCCCAACCATTCACAGCCTATAGTTAAAGTCAAATAATTTATTTCCCAAATTCTATGTTTTGAGAAAATCTCAAAGTCAAAATCCTTTCTCTCATTTTTTTCTTACTGATACAGAAGTCACCCACATAACATATCCTCCAAGTATTTTTTTTTTCTTTCCTTACTTCATAAATGCCCACGCCTTCAAAAGTATAAACTTCTTAATGATCTTGTATATCTGATGTCATCTTCTTGAATGGCAGAATGGCTAAAGTTTATCTGACAAAAGGATGGGTTACGTCATCTCTTTAGTTGCACTTCAGTTTTGTTCCTCCGTGATTAGCAATTCAGAACTCATTATTTGTTCTTCTTACCTAATCACATCATATTATATACTACATCTGCTATTTAAACTAAGACAAAAAGTAAGATCAGATAACAGAACTGAATGCTGAGCTCACAAATTCTTGCTTTTGCCAGCTGGTCCAACCATATTAATGTTTTCATGTACCATGCTTTTGTCTCTTAGTACAAATAAAACTGCAAAATACTGAGCTGAATTGCAAACTAGTCTGTGTGTAATTACTGTGGTGCAAAAGAATCAACAAAGTCTATGTTATATGAGATCAAGTTTTATTCCTCCCAATTAGTAGAGTTCTTTCAAATAAAAGAAAGCTACATTTATGCTGCTTGGAAAAGCAGTGAAATGTTAGGCTGTCTTCTGGATTAAGTGACATAAAACCTTATTAGCTTCTACGTGTCTGTGTTTTTTTAGTGCCCTCTTTGATTGCTGCAATACCATACTTAATTAAAACCTTCATGCTATGAAAAGTAATGAAACAAGTGAAGTATCAGCCATTTATTTCTTGAAAGAATAAAATAACTTCTAAAAATTGAGTCTTGTGGTAAACTCAGATTTTCATTTTAAAGTTATTTTACACAGGCAGCAAAATGCCAGCCTACTGATTTTACCTGGCATTGTCAAAGCCATCACACACATGAAATAAAAACATGGAAATGCCTTAGTCACCACACTTTGTGTTCTTGTTGTAGAGTAGCAACTGCTCAAAATAATTAGCCAATTTTCTATTTCAGTTGTTTCATTAGTCTCTTGTAGATAAGGAAAACACATTTGAGTCAGCATCTTGCTGTATCCACTTCTTCCTTTCATGCATTTGGGCTCTCTATTCTTTCCAGCCTTTTTGCTTCTACTCAAACATGCCTCTACATGGTACTGATCTCCCCGTTCAAACTTCTACTCATTTTTATTTACTGAGAGAAGTGTTCCTTTTCTCTGTTCATTTGCTAAGCACATCCTTGCTCTATGCAACAACTGTCTGCAAGTGTAATGTATTAAATTCAAAGAATCATTATATAGCTATCTTGCTATTATAAGAAGTTTCTTGGTTTGTTTTCATGAGTATTTTCCCTGTTAGACAAAGATAATTTGATTTTTAAAATATTTTAGTAAACTTTATAATATTGAACTTGTTCTAGAGAAAACTATAGAGTGACTGTAAATTATCTGTTGCCAGACACAGGTTATAAATATTTTGCTCCAGTGATTTTTATTTTGGTTCTTTTTTATTAGAAGAACTACCTGTTTACGAGGAACTAAATGAAGAATACCTAATACAGCCATTATGAGCAGAAAAACTAAATAAATGTTTCATTTTTGTATTCTGAACTAGATGTTTAGTAACTTATCTTATTGAGGTGTCTTAGGGGAGAAAAAAATAACAACAAAAACCAAACAAACAAAAACAGAGTTTTTGAAGATATGATGTCAATGTTCCTTAAGCAGATGTTCCTTAAAATAGTATAGTTGCTACAGGATTTAGCATTGCACAGATTGACTACAGTCTAATTAAGATAGTACTAATTAGGTTTCTTCTAAACTTTTATTCATTTATAATTAAACCTTCATTAAATGTTCTATCCTTACTAGAATTACTTTTTTCGCTGAAAATCAATGCTGATGCTTTTAGTTTTGATGTGAGGAGGTTTTTGAAATTTTTTTTTTTTTTTTTTTTTTTTTTACGTCTGAAAAATATAAAGGTACTACATACTTGGAGCTACAGGAAATAGATTTCATAATTACTACAGGAAAATCTTAAACAGAAAGATAAGAAAGCTAAGCAGAAGTAAATTGGGGAGAATTTCACACTTTTACCTCTCCATGAGAAAAGTGACAATAACGCATAATTTCAAATGGAAAGCATAATTTTTGGATCTGAAAACTTTTGACAATAAAGGAGAAAAGAATACCTGTGTCGTGATTACTTTAGAGAGAAAAACAAAAAAAAAAAAGGGCTTATACCAAATCAGATCTTCTATAATCCCGATTTTATTTCCTAAACAAACAGGGGAATAGCTAATGGTTTGGTAGCTTTTCTTTTTTTTTTTTTTTTCTTTTTTTTTTTTTTTTCCCCAGTTAAAATTAAAACAATGAGCAAACATTCATAGAAACAAATTGTCTCCCAACCCATCATCAAAGGCAGAGGAGTACAGAAAGTCAGATTGCTCCAAACAGAACTTTGAACCCTTTCTCTCATTGCATAGAAATAGCCTTATGCTATGCTTCCTTTTACTATACTAGTCTCCAAATAATTTGGGGTTGAATTAATGTGCAATTTTTGTTGTCGTTAAAATTAGAGGTATCTTTTTTTGTGGTTAGAAAAAATTAAAACAAGATATCTTGAATCAGAAAATAAATCTAGATATTAGTATAAAATTTTTCCATTTCTTCTTTTTATCAGTTCCTTTTTGTCCCTTGAGTTTTTTCTTTGTTTGTCTGGTGGTAGTGGTGTTTTTGTTTTTGTTGTTGTTGTTGTTGTTGTTTTGTTTTTTAGAACAGGTAGTGTCATAATAGATGAACAGGTTACAGTTATCACTGCTGTTCAAATATAGAGTAACATATTAGAAATACAGAATCTGTAGTTTTAGGCAAAAATGTTCCAGTTGATTTACTTCTAAACACTTCTCTCAAGAGGAGATATAATGCACAATTAATTACAGAACAACAACAGAACAGCTAAGCATTTAACAAGCTAAGTTTCTTGATGCTTTTGTACTCTTTTTCATTTAGGACCATGACTATTGATTGGCTTCTAAAGTCTCTCTGCAAGACACATTTTAATGTACATATACATCATTACATAGAGATGCCCTGAAAACATGAACAATGCATTTCTGGTTTCCACATGAAAGGAAATTGGGCTTCATCTTTTAATTAATGTACAATAATCCACATGCTCTAGTATTCCCTTTCATAAACTTCCCATGTTTATTCACTTGTATAGCCTTCATTTCATGTAGGGTCTGCTATACTGAACTGCATTCATATGTGTAACATATAAGTTGGTCTTCACATATGTTTTCCTTGGCTTAAGTCATCTTGGGATCCTAATGCTCCACAGTCCTTCACAGCACAAACTCTTTCTTCCACTTCAGGTACCTTACAGTTCGTTACTGTTTGCTGGCTAACCAGTAAGGAATCAGCTGAAATGATTCATAATACACACTATTACACATCCTTTTCACTTCCCCATTGTCACGGCACTCTCGGTAAAAGGAGCTTTTAAAATTTTATTTTAAAATTTACTCACCCACATCATTGGATCTTTTTCAGCAGTAGATCCTCTCTAAGTTAAAGGCTAATAACTTATTTTGTTGTTTATATGATAACTTTCTCTTATATTCAAGTGCTCTGAGGCAATCTGCAATTTTTAGGTACCCCAAGTCATAGATGTCCAAATTAAGATAAAGGAAATAGTTCAATTTTCATAAAGCAATGATCAAATACAGTTTGAATGCAAATCCTTTTAAAGAAAAATATATAATAGTGCAAACAGTAGCATAGGCTGAGTCACTAGTTATCTTCAAAAGTCTTCTCTAGCTACATTATTATATAGCATATATTGATTTAAGAAATGCATACATCAAGCCCATTTGCTTATAATTACCCTACAAACAAGCATTTAATTTATTAAAACAACACTGCACATGCAATATACTTCTCACTTCTTAATTTTACTTTTCAATCTTTTCTCATCATGGACAATGACAATCACCTATCCTATTAACTTAAAAATAAAGGAAGAAAAAAATTGTGTACATTTCCCCACAAATAAGTAATTTAAGGAAAAAAAAAAAAAAAAAGTTTTTATATGTCACAAGAATCAGTTTCATTAGAAACTTCATTCATTGATGTTCCTTAGACCAGAACATGGTATGTTCTGATCGTATTTTAGAAACTGGGATTTTAATTGGACAGATTTCTGCAAAACCTTTTTTCTTCCAGGCAATCTAGCAAAATCTGGACTTTACTAACACAACTTATTTTTAAAATGTCTGTCTGGAGATAACATAACATACAAAAACTGTACCAGAGAATAAAAAATACATTTCCAATTGTTTTCAAGGTGAGCTGTTCTACATATGAAGATCAATTAATGGCAAGGGTAATGTAAGTTTTGACCCCTTTCCTGATTTTAAGCTGTAATATTCAATATTTTTCTTTAGGAATTTTGAATACTGTTTCATTGTATATTCTCCTAACAATAATTACATTTCTAATATCAATTATGAGATTTTTATTTTTATTTTTTTTCATAGTTTTCTTAGGTATCCTTGTGGTTTGCAAATGAATTGACAATGGTTGTTCATACAAATTAGTTTTATGAAGTACTTTTCAAATCTTAATTTACATTCATTGTAAGCTCTATGCTTGATAGTCCAAACAATAGGGTCAATGTTATAAACTGAATGTATACCTCTCACAAACTCCACTCTTTGTCATGAGGGCCAAATTTTTATGGTTTACACTGTACTTATTACAATTCCACTCCTGTATATATACCATGAGGACTGGCTGCTTGTGATATGTCCATCCACGTGATTAACACAAGGCTTTGTTGCAGGGGAGAGCTGAGTGATTGAGAGATTCTGGTTCCACCTGTGACAGCATATTTAAGAAAGGAAAAAAAAGCCACTACTGCACAACAGCAGCTAGGAGAGAAAGGGGATTGAGAAAATGTGAGAGAAACAGCCTGCAGACACCAAGGTTGGTATAGAAGGAGGAGAGGAGGTACCAGAGCAGAAGTTCTCCTGTGGCTTGTGGAGAGGTCCATGGTGGAGCAGGCTGTCCCCCTACAGCCTATGGGGATCATGGTGGAGCAGGCTGTCCCCCTGCAGCCCATGGGTCCTATGGTGGAGCAGATCTTGATGCTGCAGCCCATGGAGGAGACCATGGTGGAGCAGTTAGATGGGGCCTAGAGGAGGCTGAAGCCCTTGGAGAGCCCCTGCCTGAGCAGGCCCCAGGCCAGAGCTGCAGCCTGTGGAGAGGAGCCCATGCAGGAGCAGGGGATTTGGTGGGAGCTGCTTCCTGTGGGGGACCTGTGCTGGAGCAGTTTGCTCCTGGTGGATGGACTCTATGGTACAGACCCATGTTGGAGCAGCTCTTGAAGAGCTGCTGCCTGTGGGAAGCCCCCCACAGGATCAGTTTGGGAAGGATGGCATTCTGTGGGAGGGTCCCTATGTGGAGCAGGGGCAGAAAATAACTGTGAGGGAGTGGTGGAGATGAAGCATTAGGGAACTGGCTGCAGCCACTATTCCCTGTTTCCTTGCACAGCCTGGGGGGGGAGTAGGTAGAAGAGGGTAGATGGGGGGAAGGTGTTTTTAGTCTGTTTTTAGTTTCTTACTGCTCTAGTCTGTTACTAATTAGCAAGAAATTACATTAATCTCCCCATGCTGACCCTTGATAGTAATGATATAATTGGTGAGATATTTCCCTGTCCTTATCTCAACCAATTAGCCTTTTTTTGGTCATATTTTGTCCCCCAGTTCTTTTGAGAATGAATGAGAGAGTGGCATGGTAGAGCTTCGCTGTCTATCAGTGTGAAACCATTGGATCATCTAACTTCAGGGTGTCAGCTGCTAGTTTGGCGGTTGAGCACTCATGCCACTTTTCTATTTACTCCTCTTGAATTCCTCATGAGCTACCTCAAGTGTCACCCTGATTAGGTAAACTTTTTGGTTATCTTTAGTTCTTTTTTCTGTCCTTGTTGCACTGATCCCTCCTTTGCCATTGCATTGTATAGTGACTGCCTATTTACAATCCACTGAGGCTTCACTCATGGCATATAACTTAAATGGCCTCTTCTACTATTGGTCCAGGGGTTGGGCACTTTAAAAACCACCTCCTGATTATGTGTGCTTTTCTCTAATTTTCTCCTGTTTATTATGCAACTGACTGACAGCCTGCACTGGGGTCAAAGCTGAGGCCATGTACCACTTCTCCTGTTCTTTTTCTCAGTAGGCACATGTACTCTGAAGCTGTGGTATTGGTTTTGGTCCTGCTGTTTTTGTGGCCTTTGTGGGTACTTTGCTCTTGCTCCCAACATCAGTGTATCCCACAAGTTTCCCTCATGACAAATTAGCTCCTCTATTAGCTTCTGAGCTTCTGTCAGTGTTCTTAACTGGTCCTCTTCACCCTTGGTTAGTCTCATCCCTATGGATCCACCATCCTAGTAGCGTACAAGTCACTTTTTTTTTTTTTTTTTTTTTTTTTTTTTTTTCCCCCCAACCCATTTTTTTTTTCTGATCACCACACAGTCACTTTTTTTTCTCTTTCACTGATTGTGCTCCCCTAGGTGGGTAGTAATACACTGCAGATGCTTGGGCTCTGCAGACACAGCCTGGTTGTTCTGTCCTGCTACCCCAGCTACAAAACTGGGATGGAGTTATGTGGAGTAGTCTAGCCCAATTTTCCTCTCGTCCTTCTCTAATAACTGTGATGGGGACTGGTTCCTTCTGCAGAGTGAAGAAACCCTCCTCATCCTTGGAGGAGAAAGGAAACTAGACATTCCCATCCCTGTGATCCAGGTCCCAGTCAGGAGAACTTGCTTGTGACCTCAGACACTGAGATTGCAGCCTTTTTCTCTCAGCAGTGCAGCTGTTGCACTTCTCAGCTGGCCAGCTGCACTGTTGTTCTCAGCTTTATTCTGCCCTTGAGCAAATATGAAAAAAAAAGATATGTCAAAGTCTCACAACTGGCCTAGTTGAAAGGAGAAATGAGATTTATTGTAGGTTTCGCCTCTTCCTAACAGTTGTAAAAGCATTTCTTTACCATAATGACACTCTTGGGATTCTTTCTATTTAATCAAAACATACAGTGTGTATAAATATGAAGTACTCAAGCATTGGTCCTTACTGTTGGGAACATACTAGCTAATGAAAGCGGTACTTTTAAACCTAGTGTCATAGTCCCACACAGTATAAACACATAAGGGATAAGAATTATAATAGTAAGTCTAGTGTTTTTTTTTTTTTTTTTTTTAAAAAAAAAGTAAAATAATTCTCTCAAAGACAGTCCTATATCACTCTTATCTGGGCTATACAGTAGGTATATTGTGTATTTTGGGATTTGTTTTTCAATGATAAAGCATGTCAGTACTGTCAAGGAAAATTTTGCATGAGGCTATCTTAAGGCAGATGCCTCTGGAGTGCTGCTTTGCCTTTTCTCAACTCGTAATTGCATAAACTGATTTGGAAGAAAATGCCTTGGAGTAGAAACATAATACATAATCAGCTCAAATAATTACAACAAAAATGCTAACTTGCTATTTTCACAACATGGATAATAGGCTTGCTTAAGGGCATGGAATACAAAATCAGTTTTTCATGTCTTCTTGTATTTCAGAATCATTAAAACGTGCTACGGCCTGAGTATAGAAATAAATGCCTCTGCTGCTGACTGGAGTGACAACTGGCACACTGGGAATTCAGCTGTTTCAAAGTGTGGCATAGCTATCAGCCAGAGAGTAATGTGGATAATTTTCATAGTTTCCATCTATGTTGAAATATTTCGTTTTCAAATGCAGAAGGCTGAGCATGACAGAACAATAGTGAATTTTAGAGATTCAGAGAAACCTAACAGGAAAGATAAATTTAACTGATCAGAGCATATATCTTGAGCTTTATCATATGAAATCGAGGGTTTCCCAATTTAAAGCATCAGAATAATAACATAGAACATATATATATATATGTATATAATTTCACTTGTATTTTACATACCAGAGGTGCTTCCATACATAGTTTCCAAACAAACTTCCCTTAAGGCTGGACTTCTGCACTCGTAATTAGTAATCTTCAAAAAGCACAAGTATATTCAAATTCTTACTGCTGTAGTCATTTTTGTGATACTAATATGGGATTACTATTTTTAAGATGCTGATATTATTATTAAGTAACATTATAGGATTCCCTGTTTAAACTTTAGGTCACCATACTAATAGCCTCTACCTCACATTTTTGTCAGAGAAGTACTTTGTTGACTTCAGCATGCATTCTTAAAGATTTGACCACTATCAAATGCATTTAGGTAGTTTACACATCATTATAACCTAGTTTACAGTCAGCAGCCTATGAATAAAAGATAGTTGCTATGCAAATCAAAGGCATTAGAGGAGCTAAGCTATGTTCAGGCTTCTACTCTTAGAAATGAACTTGTATATTTGTACATCATACAGGTCACATTTTTAAGAGGTCCTTCATTTTGCCAGATCATGGCTGTTTATCCATTCGCTGATAGATAAACTCATTATGTTGGTGTACAGGAAAGAGAACTCTATGCAGTATTCTAAATTTAAATATTTTAAATTCAGAATTAAATGTTTCATTACTGAAATATTTTTAGGTCTTTGCTTCACTACTGCTTATGCCAAAGCAGAATTACTAGAATAGACAAAAAACAAAAACTGTTACTTATTTTTAATGAAGAGCAGGATGATTTTTCCTGAAGGATCCCACTTTCCTAAAGGATTTTGACCATATCTTGTTGACTTTGGTCTGTTATTAAATCTGCTCGGATCTCCAAATATGAACTTACTGAAATCTTTGTCAGTTTCTGGTGCTCATAACCAATGCAATTTTTATTGGTTTTATTTATTTATTTATTTATTTTTAAATCACTGATATAATTCTTAACATAAATCAGAGTCTGGGACTAGGATTGGATTCAGCCACAGCTAGGACCCCGACCTCTTCAGTTCAAGGAGCTGAGAAAGCAAAGGGGTCCACTCAGAACCTTGTGACTAAATTGGCAGATCTGCTCAATGCATCTGACTTGCACCTGTCCTGTATGCAGTAAATGATCAGGTGTACCTTGCTATCTCGAATCTTGTTAAATTGCAGTCTTATTTATAGTTAAAGTTTGTTAGATCACTACATTATATCAATAAATATATTGTTGCTACACTCTGAGTGAAGTGTTGTGATGGTTTTACTCGGGTGGGCGGCCGAGTTCCACCACAACCGCTCTCTCACTCCCCCTCCTCAAAGAGGAGCGAGGAGAAAATACGATGAAAGGGGCTCAAGGGTTGAGATAAGGACAAGGAGATCGCGCAATAATTATTGTGACGGGCAAAACAGACTCAGCATAGAGAGAAAGTAAGATTTATTGCTCATTACTAACAAGCTAGAGAAGTGAGAAACAAAGGAAAGAAACCAAAAGCACCTCCCCCCCATCCACCCTCTTCCACCTCCTCCCCCCGAGCGGCATGGGGGAATGGGGGTTATGGTCAGTCTATAGCGCTTCTCTGCTGCTCCTTCTCGGTCACTCTTGTCCCCTGTGCTGTGGGGTCCCACCCACGGGATGCAGTCCTTGCCGAACTGATCCGGTGTGGGCTGTCCACAGGCAGCAGCTCTTCAAGAACTGCTCCAGATATGGGTCTGTACCATGGGGTCCATCCCTTGGGAGCAAACTGCTCCAACCTGGGTCCCCCACAGGGAGCAGCTCCTGCCGGGTCACCTGCTCCTGCGTGGTCTCCTCTCCACGGCCTACAGGTCCGGCCCGGAATCTGCTCCGGCAGGGGTCTTCCACAGGCTGCATTCTCTGTCGGGGCAGGTCCACCTGCTCCACTGTGGTCTCCTCCACCGGCTGCAGCATGGATCCCTGCTCCACCATGGTACTCCATGGGCAGCAGGGGGACATCCTGCTTCACCATGGTCCTCACCACAGGCTGCAGGGGACTTCTGCTCCGGTGCCTGGAGCACTTCTCCCCCTCCTTCTTCACTGACCTTGGCGCCTGCAAGGCTGTTTCTTACTCCTCTCACCCTCCCAGCTGCCGAGTGGCGCAGCGTTTTTTCCCTGTCTTAAATATGCTCTCACAGAGGCGCAAAACAACATCGCTTATTGGCTCAGCTCTGGTCAGCAGTGGGTCCCTTACCAAACACGGGGCAGCTTCTAGATCCTTCTCACAGAAGCCACCCCTATGGCCCCCCTGCTACCAAAACCTTGCCACGTAAACCCACTACAAGTGTATAATTTAATCTGTGACATATCCTTGAGGAAAAAACTTCTCCATAACTTTTCCAGGGTCTGAAACTAGAATAAGTGGTCTGTAGTTTCCTTGGTCTTCTCTCATGCCCTTTTTGTGGATGAGAATAGTGTTGATTATTTTCCAGTCAGTAGGAACCTCCCCAGACTCCTGTAACCTTTAATAAATTGTTCAGAGGGGACTGTAATGTCCGCTAATGCCTTTGTCACTCTAGGGTGATTCCCATCGGGCCACATGGACTTAAGAATGTTGATTGAGCTGATACAGATGTTCCCTTACAATTTCAGTGACCACAGATGGAAAGTCACTGTGTGCATGCACACACCAGTCATTGACCTCCAACATTAAGGTCTGGGCAGACCAAGATCTGTCATTACTCTTAAATATTAAGGCAGGGAAATAAATAAATAAATAAATAAAAGGCATTAAATGCCTTTGCCTTTTACTGATACTTACTTTTTAGGTGACCTTTCAATGTCTTCCTTTGACCTCCTCTTGCTGTTGACATACTTGAAAAAGCATGTTCATTTTTCTGACACCACAGTGGCCAGTATCAGTTTATGCTCGGATTTGGCTGTTTGTTTTTTTTTGTTTGTTTGTTTGTTTGTTTGTTTGTTTTCTCCTGTAGGTGTAAACTGCAGCTCTGTACTCTCCCTGTGAAGCTAGACCTTGCTTCCAGAGTTTATATATTTTCTTTTTCTGCCCTAGTTCCAGGGGGAGTTCCGTGTTCAGCCAGGCTGGTCTTCTGCCCAGCTTGCTTAACTTGCATCACAGAGGGATTGCCTGCTCTTGGGCTTTTAAAAGGGGATTCTTAAAAAGTGACCAGCTCTCATGGACCCCTAAACCATGTAGAGCAGATTCCCAGGGGACACTGCTGACTAGCTCCCTGAGAAGTTTAAAGTCTACTCTCTTAATGTCTGTGGTGGAAACTCTGCTGACCTTGATTCTCCTTACACCAAAAAATTTTATGTTAATTTTGGCCAAAACAGCAACCTACTGTCACTTCTCACACCAAGCTTTCCCTATTCTCAAAAAACACATCCAGAAGGATGTGATTCCTTTCCTAGTTGTTTCACTCTACACTTGTGACAGGAAGTTATTTTCAACATGATTTAGGAATTTCCCACACTTGTTGTGGCAGTATGATATTCCTAGTTTATGTCTGAGAAGTTGAAGTCTCCCATAAGGGTGAGGGTGACCAAGATTTCCCTCTATTGCTTATAGAATAGCTCATCCATGCCACAACCCTGGGTGGATGGTCAATAGTAGACACCCACAGCATCTGCCAGATCACTCAGAGGATTAAGAAAGATAAAATGAGCAAACAAACAACAAAAACAAGACAGAAAGTATTTTTATTCCTGTACAAATCCATGCTGAAGTAATATACTGTAACGTGCAGTTCTCTCCTCAGCTGAAAAAAAATAATATGACAGAGTAGAAAGAGACTTAAAAGGAAAAATAAGTAAAGAATGGCTTATATGGCCGTTATTATTTGGCTGCTCATGGCTTGGACTGGCGCACACTTCGTTGGGTTTAGAGCTGGCTGGATGGCCAGGCCCAGAGAGTTGTGGTGAATGGAGTCAAATCCAGTTGGAGGCCAGTCACTAGTGGAGTCCCCCAGGGCTTGGTATTGGGGCCAGTCCTCTTTAACATCTTCATCGATGATCTGGATGAGGGGATCGAGTGCACCCTCAGTAAGTTTGCAGACGACACCAAGATAGGGGCGTGTGTCGACCTGCTCAAGGGTAGGAAGGCTCTGCAGGATGATCTGGATAGGCTGGACCAATGGCCCGAGGCCAATGGTATGAAGCTCCCTTCAGGCTAGGGAAGTGATTGTCCCCCTGTACTTGGCTCTGGTGAGGCCTCACCTTGAGTACTGTGTTCAGTTTTGGGCCCCTCACTACAAGAAGGACATGGAGGTGCTTGAGTGAGTCCAGAGAAGGGCTACGAAGCTGGTGAAGGGTCTGGAGAACAAGTCTTACGAGGAGCAGCTGAGGGAGCTGGGACTATTTAGGCTGGAGAAGAGGAGGCTCAGGGGCGACCTTATTGCACTCTACAGGTACCTGAAAGGAGGCTGTAGTGAGGTGGGGGTTGGTCTTTTCTCCCACATGCCTGGTGACAGGACGAGAGGGAATGGCCTGAAGTTGCGCCAGGCGAGGTTTAGGTTGGATATTAGGAAAAACTTCTTTACTGAAAGGGCTGTTAGTCACTGGAATAGGCTGCCCAGGGAAGTGGTTGAGTCACCATCCCTGGAGGTCTTTAAAAGATGTTTAGATGTAGAGCTTAGGGATATGGTTTAGGGGAAGATTTGTTAGCGTTAGGTCAGAGGTTGGACTTGGTGATCTTGGAGGTCTCTTCCAACCTAGACTATTCTGTCATTCTGTGATTCTGTATGTGAAAGGCACAGTTAGATAAGCAAAGAGTATTCAGTTTAGAACAGTAAATGACAGAAAAAAAATAGAGAAAGCTTTATAAAGATCATGAGCAGTGAGAAGAACAATTGCTCTAATGCAAGAATTAGAGGACATGAAACTACCAGAAGACAAGTTAAAATAAGACAAAGGAAAGGTGGTTCTTCAATTAACGGCTCTCTGCCTAAAGCTTTCTGAAGATTCTAAAACTAATATTCTGGGAAATATTACTATTTGATAGGTTGGCAATCAGTAAGGTTTGTGATGGGAAGGTAATGGAAGAGATGGACTTTTAAACCCACTGTACGCGTTCATCTGTCACTGATGATCTCACACTCTTCGTACTCAGAAGAGAGGTTTCGTCAAAAGTATTGATATACTGATTTTATTTATAATGCTAGAATCTGTCTTTATACCATTTCGCTTCCCTATTTTAAGAGTTTTTTTTTTTTTTTCCCAAAAAATATCTTACCAACAAAACAAAACACAGCTAATGTAGATTTAATTATGCAGATTCTGCTTACTGTCATTTCACATACTGCTACTTTGAGAAACAGTGAAAGTGAAGACAGAAAAACAAATCTGCTCTCTGTATGTGTTTTGTATATGTAATCATCTGTAAATCTAATGCAGAAAGCAGTACTTACATTGAAACTAGCAACGCAGCAAAGACATAATTCAGAATAAAACTAGAAGTTTCTTAAATTGCAGGCAATACTGGACCAGCAAGACAAAGAATGCCATAATAAATGTCTTTCTGTCTTTCATTGTGTGCCAGAAAGTGAGTTGAGGATTCCCATATTATTTGACATACCAAAACTACTAATCTCTTACAGGGTGTTCTACCCTCAGAGCTTACTGACACAGACATGAATTTTACTTGGTTAATTAGCTGCCCTATCTATAAATTGATATTATTACTTAATATATATTACAGATATAGCTCATTTGTTTTCTAACTCTTGTGGTGGGATTTTTGTAAGCACATTTACTTGTCTCAAATATAGTCTATATAAGAGCGTAAATACAATATAAAGGATGTAGTTATCTAAATTCCAATTTCTAGCCCTTGGAAATTATCATGGTTCTGTTGGGTGTCTTTCCCATCTGTTTATTTAGGGAACTTACCATCCTCTTACCCTCTTTTTAAAGAATTGTTTTACAACTTTTGTGCCTTTTCAGTGTTATTTTCAAACATTTTTTGACTTCTATTATTCTTAAAAAACAAGTAGAATGAACAGAGACAATTTCACCATGATTTTAACAATGCCATTTGGAGAGATAAGACCTATCTATCATGTTACATGGGTAACTAAATAACTATTTACTCATTATATCTGATGGGAAAGCACCACTTACAAGTTCATCAGCCACTTTCATTGGGAAATCAAGGGTTTAAAATAAAGAAAAATTGGAAAGGGGCAGGAAGTGGGTAAAAACAGCCCTTTAAAAAAGATTACCAGATTTGACATAGTCCTTACCTTAAAGGCTTCTCAAGCCATATGATGTAAATAAAATTGTGCATTTCCACCTTTTTCCTCTTTAGCACTGCACTCAGTTTTTACCTAGCAGTGATAGAGCACAGACTTTCTGAAATTCTGTGATTCTGTGACTTTGAACATATCCATCCCTCTTTTTAAGAGATTTTCTGCTTCAGAGCTTCTAACATCTGTCACCTCTTAAATGATTCTTTAAAATTGAACAGGGAAGCTCCTAATGTTCAATTGCTTTGTATAACTGTCACAGTAACCAAAGCAATATGAATACTGTTGGCCATCACAAAGCTGCTTATATCTTGGAGCTGCTTTCAAATTCAGTATTAGCAATATGCACATCCCTAATACATAATTTGTCATTAGAGCAAAATATCTAGTGAGGAATATAGCCCAATCACCCTCCAGGCAAGGCATTCCAGACTGTTGCTTGATTAGGGTGACCGTTTCTCCTATTTTAACCCGATTTGAATTTTTATTTTTCCTCAGAAATGCAAATGAATGTTCACTTGTTCAATTAATTGCCTTTGTTCAACAAGTGGCAGCTAGTAACTTGTTTCCCTTTGAAAAATCCTACCACCCTATTATCTCTCCCTTGTATACCCAGATTGGGGTTTCTGTTTTCAAGGATAAACAGCAAGTGTTAAGAGAAATCCTGTTGTCTCAAAGGATTTTCAGCTATATACACTTAAAAAACAAACAAACAAACAAAAAACAAACAAACAAACAAAAAGGTTAAACCAAGGAGTGATGCCAGAGGATAGATCACATTAAGCATTTTCTCACTTTCTAAATATTGTAACTACAGAAGACTTTTGGAATATCCAATATTACAAGAATTACAAAAGGCATACAATAGTTAAGAGAGCTCCTGTCATACCATCATGTCCTGTTCAAGAGTTTAATAACAGAGTATAATGAGAGATGTGGCAGAGAAGATAATATACACAAAAACCTGAATATAATAAGCCAGATCTGAAAGGGCAACACAAGCAAAAACTGAGTGTGATTATCCTAGACCACCAACAAGTGGCAAGAGAATAATGCCTGAAAATTAAGGAAAGGTACTGTGATATCGTCATGGACTGATTTGATTGCCAGCCTTGTTGACATCTGTCTATAAAACCACCCAGAAACAGAAATGAACATTGGTACTTGGACATCCAACACCATGTTGGAAATTGTCCAAGGTGGAGAAACTACACATTGGTGTCAAGCCAAGGCTCAAGGCCTGTTACTGAGACTGTTTAGAGTAAATGATGGAGTTCTCCCAGATTCAACAATGGCAACTCACTAGAGAGATGTACAGAATAATTCTCAGTTACTCAGTGTGCGAGTATGCATGTATATTCACAAAGCTTTTTCCAGGTACAACCTGTCACTTGGCCCACTTAAAAATTCAGCTTGAAGAGTATCACACTGACCTTGTGCCCCCATTTCTCTTTAATTAGTTTTATTATCTTTGTTTAGAAAAAATTGTAATTTCTAAGCCCTTCTGTGTTCCCAACAGTCTTTGCCCAGTTCAAATTCTTTTCTTCAAATTCTGAAACAACCTTCTTGAAAGAGTTGATTATAGGTATACATTATTTTGCATTTACCAAAGGCAAGCCATGTGATCAGTATGCACTGTGGTGGTGATGTTAAGTAATCATCTCCTAGAGATGCAAGAAATGATGTCTTCACCTGGCCTATAGGATTAGAAAAGAAGAGCAATTCCATTGGCCCACTGGAAGACCACAAAAAATTGAAATGTCAGGTAGGTTAGATGGTGCAGTAGTATGGTTTGCCTCCAAGGAAAGATTTGTAGAATTAGTGTACTAAGGTTAAAATACTTAATCCTGTCTCCACAAGGTAGACCAACACAAAGAAGCTGCAAGATATGAATCCCCCTTACTAATCCAATGAGATTCCAATGAGATATCCTCACACTAATTTTTGTTTATAGCAAAGGATTGTTTTTTCTTTTGGGGTGGGGAATAAATTCTGTTTCAAATCAAACTTGGAACCACCAGAAACTAAACACCAAAACTTGTTGCCATCCAACTGTTCTCCACAATACTTACTTCAGATTAAAATCTTTAAAGGGAGTCTTGCAAGATGGTGCTTGTGTCTTCTAAGCTCTGATTTGGGAAAGATGCTACTAACATTTTTCCTGTTGTTTTACAGTCAGAGATTGAAATGTATTAACAATCAGTTTGCAAGTTTGCTGCTTCTAGTTTCATGACTTCTTTTCTAAGTTGGGCAACTTTCTCAGTATATTGATATTTTAGCTCACTCTTTTTCCCATTCTCTTAAGTGAGTCATAAATATTTATGATCTGTGGCTCCTGAGGAAGAGAGACCAGATCTCTAGAATCTAATTATGGATTTCAATGGAAGTTACACACTCATGATTCTTCCAATTTACTCTACTGGGAACTAGGTTGTTGTTAGGACAGGAAACATATATCAACAAGGAGGGCTAAATCATCTCTGTACATTTTATTTTTAACTAAGTGTACAATGAGAGAATAATTCAGATATTGACAAACATCAGAGGAAGGAAAGGTTCCCTTCTAGATATGCTGCAGGAAATTTTTCCAACATTAACAAATATTTTAATTTAAATTCTCTCTTCTCCAGACAGAAAAATCAGATGTTGTGGTTCTTCAGAACAAATCCCCCTGCATTCCCCCCAAAACACACACTACCCTGCCCCCCACCAACTGTAATAAATTAAACTAACATTTTCTTGATAAAATAAAACCTTAAGCTAGCATATAGCAAAAGATGCTTTTGTGTCATAAAATTTATTCTTGAAAAGTCCTGCCTTGAAAAATTGTGGAGAATTGTTTTTCAAGTTGTAGACGGTTTCATTTTCTTAAGAGTACTAAATGTGCATTCCTGGATATTAAAATTCCCTTGTCTCAAAAGGAATCTGTGTGGAAATGTGGAAAAAAGAAAAAGAACAAAAAATAAACGTATTGCTAGGTAGAAAAAAAAAAAAAAAAAAAAAAAAAAAAGCAGGAAGTTAGTTGTTTCTCTAGAAATAGAAAGCAATAGTTTTCTCACACAATATGAAAAATATACCAATAAATTAGCAACTGAATAGTGGAGAATAGTGTGTTTCTTTCTACATTGTGTTTCTTGGAAGGATAGCCCAGTTTTGCACTGACATTTTAACTCATAGCTGTTACTTACCTTTCATTTTATACTGTTGTTTGTAATTTTATAATTTCTCATATATTACAGGAAGAAAACCTGCTCAGTCATTTCTGAAATCATCTTTGTCCATTTATTTTCTTTCACTAGGCTTTGATTTCCAAGTGTGAAATGGTCTGTACAAATAATTGGAGACTTAAAATAACAAAAAATAAGTCCAGGTTTTATACCATTAAAACTGCTGTTATGTGCCCTAATTTGACAGTTTCCTGAATGGCAGAATCATATTCAAACCTAAGTAATGTAAAATGTAGCATTTCAAACAGTTTCCTAAAAACTCAGAATGTTTTCAGAACAGAAGAATCTGATTATTTCTTCTTTTATATATAATATATATATATAAATATATATATATATATATATAT
>CM021766.1:81734968-81767161 GCA_011076525.1 Nettapus auritus
TTTTTTTTTTTTTTTTTTTTTTTTTTTTTTTTCCGCCCCAGGCCTTAAATTCAAGATTACACACTTTTGCACAAACAACAAGAACAAACAAAACACCAACAACCAAAAAACAAAACCAAAAACTATTCAGTTAAAAAAGTAGAATATATTTTTAAGAAAATCAGACCAAGCTGACACCTTATAACAAAAGAAGAATAAAGGAAAAGGAAAAAGGAAAAGCACTTTTTTTTTTTTTTTTTTTTTTTCTGAAATGGAACACTAATTTTTATTAAACGTAGAAGAATAAGTCGAAGGGTAGGAAAAAAAACGCAAGAAATGTCATATTGCATTTTCATATCTGTATCCTAGTGCCAGTTCAGAGATATGAACTGGTTAATCTTACAGTAAACTATATTGAATCAGACATATCACACCTCTTCTGCATCCTACTGTTGTGAGGAGAAAGGCTTGTCTCCTTCATAGTGTGTACACCTATTGTCAGATCAAGAGTATTTCATATTCTCAATATCATTTATTTTTATATGTAGTATCCACTCTGCAGTGTGCAAGAAACACAACTACCTGTAGAGAAGCATATCAAACAACTTCCTCAAAGATGTCTTTTATACAGTATCAACCTCATGCTCTTATTTTCTTCTCACATTTTAACTGTTATATGGAAAATGCATATTAGAATATAGAATTGTGTTGGCTTTTAACAAACACTTTGCAGTGGTACCAAAATAAAATCAGCTCTTAATATTATTGTGTTTACTATTTTGATTTACATTTTCTTATAGCTTACTAAACCAAAGTAATTGTAGAAACAACCTTGATATTCTAAAAATATATAATTTTTCTTTCTAACAGATGTGACACTGTAGCTTCACTAGTTAAATAGGAAACTGTATGATTATGTTTAACATTACTTATTTACCTCACGAGTTTCTCAGATATTTTTGTTAATATAAAGGTCTAAAATAGTGTGAAAACCATCATCCAAACAACACATACTGGAAGCTGGACTGGATAAAGCACATATATAGAAAGACAGACCTGAGACAGTTCGGGATACACTGTTATAAGCATGGATCATGTGGGTTCATATCATACAATCTACATCTTGCCATTGCAGGAATTTAAAGTGCTGATGGCTTCTTTGTCCTACCACCTTAGTTTTTTTCCAATTGTTTTTTACTGAGTCACATGAAAACTCCTAAAATATGCTTGCTAGGTAGCTAGATGTGTTAAATTAATTGCTCAGTTCACAAGCTGATCTGCTGAATATCTAAGATAATTATATACATAGGATAGAATTGCTAATTTTCCTTTGGAAAAGATCCATCAAAGGACAATGATGAAAACTTTTACCAACAATAGGAGAAATGGCTAATGGTAATAGAAACTAAGGTTTTCAGCTACACCAAAACTGAATTGAAAGTAAAAGATATAAAATATTTGGCATTATCATAGAAGGGGAATTTGATGTAAACATTAAAAGGCTAAGCAGGTGTTTAACTGGCAAGTAATGTTTTATGAATGGATTTCACAGGGATGGATTTTATATTGATGGATTTAACAGAAAACCAAGGAGAATTAGTTGGATTTAAGCAAAGATTCAGAAAAAAAAAAAAAAAAAAAAAAAAAAAAACACAGCAGTTGTCTTCAGGCCCTCCTTCTTATAGCAAAATTAAAAGAATACATAATGCCTACAATGAAAGTAGGATAGGATTGAATTCCATTGGGCATTCAAGCAAAGTCTAAGAGAGTGATCTGTGGCAAAATACTTAGCAATGGATATCAGAATTCTAGAAAGTAGGGCCTGAGGGAAGGAATATCTATAGAATGATTTCAGTGGAAGTAATATCTACAGCACAGCGAGGATTTCTTGGATTGTTAAGTATGACATCACTCATCTAGAAAAGAAAAAAAAGTTTAGATTGACACCTCATATCTGAATATACCATTTTCTTGGGGACTAATATGGAAAGCCCCCAAACTGACACCTAGAAAACTCCTTAGAGATAGGGGTGGAATCAGGAGACTGACTCCTACTGTTTACAAAGGAGAAAAAAACATCTGACAAAATTAATGGGCATCTTTATGCCATGCTTTTATTGTAAGGTTGAAATAATATTTCCCAACAGTGACAGGACTCAAAGTCAGTAATACTTGTTAGATATTACACTCAAGGGAATCCTAAGATACAGATTAGTTGTTTAGAGACTAACAGTCTTCTACTTGGACATTCTACTTGGAGATTCTATTCCAACAGACTTACTCAAATACTTCCTAGGCACTAAGGTTAGATTGTTAACATAGTAATTCTTGACAATGACACAAGAGATGACCTCAAGGTGTCAGTACACCAATACCTTGTAAAAATCAGTTATACCTCAACTTGATTTTCATACATGCAAACCTGTAGGGATCTATAAAAGTAGAAGGGGGAAATGGTATTTTTTTTTTAAATCAAAATCAGTTGCATTTGCAATGCAGTGTAATACAAGTACCATGCCTGGCAGGGAGGGAAGAGAAGGAAAGGTTAAGGACCAGAGTAAAAAAGAGAGAGTGGGAATGGTCAAGGGTATGAAGAAAAAAGTGATATGAGATTAAGCAAATTATCCTTACAGAAAAGCTGACTAGCAACATTCAGTGTCATGAAAATGAATGGCTACAGCCTTCTGGCTTGTTTATATATACATATTTGACACACACACACAAATAGAATTTCAGTTGTGCAGTTGTACTCTTATCAGTGATGGAAAACATATAGTAACTTAATTATGATTAAAAACACTTTCTAGAATGAAAAAAATAATTCAGCTGAAAAAATCTATTTGAAAATAATCACAAATCAATCTAGTCTTAGTAAACTGTTTTTTACAGTGTCTATTTACTTCAGCCTGGAGGGGTTAGATAAGAGAGAACATACGTAGATGCATCTAAACTAGAACAGTTGAAATATTAGGGTGATGACCAGAGACTAAATAACAAGCTTCTTATCTGCAGATACTATTTCAAAAGATTGCTTTCATTATATTATTTTTTTAAAAATGTGCACTGACTTCTCCAAGAACATAAACACATATTACTGAGGCAGCTTTTAATTTGAAGGAAAAATATCGTAAATGGATTGTCATTTCCAGTTTATTATTATTTAAAAAAACAAACAAGCAAACAAACAAAAAAAACCTGTGGAAGTATTCCCTACCTCTACTCTAATATAAAAACTCTCTCTTTTCTTCAGTAGTTTCTTTAATAAGCTAAATTGCATAGGTTTGTGTTTGTATTTAGTTAGTGTGCATAATGTAGAGATTAATACTGTGTTGGGTATTGCACAATGAATCTGGTGAAAAGTTGTTCCCAGAAATACAAGCTTGTTATTTTCATTCTGAAGTAAGAGAATTCAGCTGACTCTCACTGAAATTTAGGTCTATATCATTTCTTCAAATGGAAATGGGAAAGAAGGATCTTAAAGATTTTCCACATCAGAATATAATAGACATTAGCAAGGTGCAAACTACGTCTGTTCTACAAGTTTTGTTTGCTGAAAGGTAGGCATTTGATATATTTTTTACCTGGTTTTATTTATTTATTTACCATATTCTTATCCAAAAGTTAACTACTAAAATCTGTGATAAGGTACTTGTTGTTTATAAGGAAATGTAAATAGAATTTACACTTTCAGGCAATGTTCCATAACACAGAAATCTACAAATTATATTTAACCTCAATGTCCTTTACATCAGACGTTCAGTTTTAAGGATGAGAGAAAAAAAAGTCTGTTACGTCTGCTTTTTACTAGTATTAAACCTAATTTCTGCTTACAATTCTCAGGGCACTTGATTTCACAGAAACTGAAGGTCCAGTAGTTATTTGGGATGTTCCATTATCTTAGCAGACTATGCCAAATTCTCTTTAATTATCGAAGAGGTTAAAATAACAAAATCTGACAGATTGTTATCTGAACTCAACCCAGACATATGGCACCGTTCCATTCAAGCCAGTTCTGGGGAAGTTCTGCTGCACCATATGCTAGAATCAGTTCAATAGCTAATTAGTGCTTATTATAAGATAATCATTCTTTCAAGGAAATTTCTAATGGATGGGTCACAATTACGGAGTGAGAAGAACGATGGAATAAAATCCAAACATACTCTCACTGACTTATTTTCTTCAGTCATAAATAAAGGTCGGCATGGTAAGCCATTTTGAATAACCTTTCAGCTCAATCCCAGTAGTGCTGACATTCCTGGGCTGTACTTGGAAAATAAAAATTGAATGCTGTAGCAAATTACAGCTTTTTTCCTCCCTTTTCTTAACAGTTGTGGTGTAAAGGATGGAGTAAACTATGCAATTAATTCATCTATTAAATTAAGCAAATTAAAAGAGAAGAAATTGAAACAGATTTACAAAAGTTTAGATTTATTAGCCAGAGTAGAAGGGTGATTATAGACATGAGCATAGCTTACTTTCCAATAGCCTATATATTAACATAAGTTTTTCAGGCAAAGCCAATAGGTGGAATGCCAATATTTTTATAGGGTTGTCTGCAAGAGAAAGATTCTATGATATTTTGATTTTATGGAATCTGCCACTTCCTGGGACTTAGTATGATTCTCAGAAATTAGGTTTTTTAAAGACTTATCTATTCTCATAGGTTCAGGGTACAGAATCTCTCTCTGAGACATGCCTTCCACATAAATAAACTACTATGCAAAATGCTTAAATAGTCTTGATGCTCAAAGAAATTGTTAGAATGAGAACTCTGTAATCACACAGGCTTCAGGAAAGAAGAATTTGATGTGCAGCAGATGTAGAAGAGATCTGCTAAGATAATGACAAAAATAAGGCCATTACAAGAATGAATTTGTCTGTGCATATGTACATACGCATTGCTTTCACATGCATATGTGATCAAGCTCTTCTTGCAGCCTAGTATGATTAGAAACCAATCAGCTATAATGATAAAACAGTTTATTGCCCCAGAGTATGTCTGTTCACCCCAAGAAAAGACAGAGAAATCCCTCCTGAGACTACAAATTTAAAAATGTATTCTGTAGGAACTTACATTATTATTATTATTCCAAAAATAAATAAATAAATAGCACAACAAAATAAAGCCTGAGGAAGTGGGAAGTGTAGTCCTTTTATTAGATAAAGCAAGGAAAAGTACATGACTTGGTAGCTGTGGTAGAACTGAAATCAAACAGAAAGTAATTATTCCTCCTTTTTTCTCTCTCTTTTTTTTTTTTTTTTTTTTTTTTTTCTTTTTTTCTTTTTTCCTCAGAAGATGTTTTCACCAAATACCATAATATAGTTTTCTGGAATAAGCTAGAGTTTATTTATTTATTTATTTATTTGCTTATTTATTTATTTTAGATACATTGGTAAGTACAGTCCTGAACAAAAGTACAGCCTGAACAAAATACTCTTAGAAGTATGAATTTTGCTGAATATGCATGCTATGATCTGTGCTTCTACATTATGTCCAGGACCTCCTTGCAATACTGTTCACACATGGGATACAAAAGTGTTCTTCAAAAAACCTACTTACTGATGAGAAAGCACTAGTCAAGAGCTACCACTGGAACAGATTGTAGAGCTAACTTCCATCTTTCCAAAGCACTTACTTATCCTACACTGAATGAAGTGCTTTGTTGACAGGCAATTTAATTCTGAGTGGTTACCATTCCTCCCGCCAGTTCTCCCCTTTGCGAATGACTTGAATTGTGTCAGTCATGTGGAAGCCAAGGGAAGATTTTGCTGCTACAAGAACAACTTACCTAGCTTACCTAGCTTATGTTACATTTAGGAAGGCACAGAGACCTGATTGATCAGATTGATCTATATATATGCTACTAGAAGCATATGCAATTAGATTTTGAATAAACCTGAATTTAACACCGTCGTGGGCTGACATCGGCTACGGGCTAGTTTCCACTCCACCGCTCTCTTACGACCTGTCCTCAACAGGACAAGAGGAGAAAATAGGATGAAGATAAATGTTCACATAAAGACAGGGAAATTGCTTACAAATTGTTATCTTGGGCAAAGCAGATTTGACTTGGGGAAAATTAATTTACTGCCAATTAAAAAAAAAAACAAAACAAAAAAAAACAGTAAATTCTAGTTATTGAACTATGATTTTGAAACTGTGACTTCTGCAAAGTCAGACAGAAGTAGGAGCATGAGTCAGAAGCATAAGTCTTCTGAGCATGACTGCCTAGACAGGATGGATTCTATTCACGGAGGTCAACATTTCTCCTCTATTCACAGCTATCCCTAGAATCATCAGCTGGTCTCTACATCAAAGAAGAATAATACAGCTCTGGTGAATATCATGTTTTGTTTTCATTTTTTGGAAGAAAGAGAAAGAGACAAGTTTGGAATAGATAGAAAGAATATTCCCTCAGAGAGCATGCTCTGTGAGACTGAATAGCTGTTGCAGCAAATAAAAAAGTAATTGCAGTAAAAAGTTTGCCTTTCACCAGATAAGCTCTTATGTCTATCTGAAAGACTGATTTGTCATTAGTCCTGAAATACTTTTGCATTCCAGCCAGTCATGTCACAATTTATATTGTCAGCAAATAGCAGGGTGTATCATCACAAAGAAGAGAGGTAGGTGCAGGTACAGTACAGTGTTTATGACAACTAGGTATGAATTTGCATGTATATACACTACATAGAGAAAAGGCATACTATACATTCAAAATTGATGCTGTACATTAATTTACAGTGATATTGGGATTAAAAATCCAAGACCTCACATGCAGTCTTTGGAAACAATATCTGTAACTGAAGCACATTTCATTAGGATCACATAACCATATGCTACTATAACATCAGTCTCAGGTCCCAGGAATGATTATATTTACACCTTCCTCCCTGGCAAAAACAAAACAAAACAAAACAACAACAAAAAAACACATCAGCACCACCAACAAAAATTGAAAAACACACACACATACAGTTCTTATCATATTAGTCATTCCAGAACCCAGATCACAGTTTTCCAGAAAAACAAAACAAAATAAAAACAAAACAAAACAAAAAAACCACATGGCTGACATATCAGCTAGATATGGGGAAGTTCCAGGCAGTCTTCAGGGAAACAGGACTGTTTATATATCTGTTTGGGCATATCTAAAAATATGAATTCTGAAGACAGAAACAGGTTGGCCTGCAAGGTCAAGGATCATTGTAAGCCATATTTCTATAAAAATGTTTTGTTCGCATGAAGTTCAATATTCATCAACATGAGGGGGTAAGTGTGCATTTCTACAGCAGCAGATAGTCCAGATCCTTGCATAACCAGTGGGAGAATGCTGTGATCTTATCTGAGAGTAACATAACATACATTATCTACAGAGCACACAATAATGATATTCTGCTGGATTTCCTTAAAGAGTATTCTCTTTTGTCCATGGGAACACCTTCAATATCAGGAAATTCTCCATTTGTTCCTGTTCAAAGCTGGCATGAAAGACCTCTCAGATAAATGACAGTAACACAACATCTCTCACAGAAATCATATTGCAGCTTCTCCACCCCCCACCAGTGTTTTCTTCACTTACTTCCCATTCATTTTCATGCCGACCAACACCTGCCCGTACTTTGAAGGTCATTCTATCCATGGTGTCCTCCTAGGACATGATCTAGAAAGGAATGAGTTGCCATCACACCTGTTCTGCAAGCTGTCGTCTTGGGATACTTATGAAATGACGTGCATGCACTGCACTGAATGTCTCCAGGCAATGAATAGTATAGGCATCCCCCGCCCTTTTTTTTTTTTTTTTTCTACACAAACATATCTAAAGGAGGCAGTCTGAGCTGCTACTGCCAGTTTCAGGACCCTGAGGTGTAAAGAAATCACAACATTAAAAAATAATAAGTCTAAGAGTCCTAGAGGGAAAGGAACTTAAATTCCAACACTCTGGTAGAATCTTTCCAGTTGGCAAATATAGGGACTTGTGTAGCAGTGACAGAAGGTTTACATTCTTCACTTTGCATCATACCTAGAAGGGCTTACACTAAAACTACAAGGTGCACAATAAATTTAGAATACTATTGCACAACCTTGGGTAGTAAAAGTGTATGAGATGGTTGTGGTTGCTAGCAAATCTGGCTTTTGAGTAGCTTTAGGGTCTCTGTTTTGGTGTAGTCGTAGTGCAGGGTTATTATCTTATTTCTAAATATATTTTATAAAAAAAAATATCAACCGTGATTCCAAAAAATGTTTTGAGAATGTAAGCAGTTGGACTAAAAATACAAGTAAATTATCAATGCTTACTCTTTCTTCAGAATAATTCTATTTATAATAAAAGATTAAGATGAACTACTGTCACACCAAATTGAACTATTTCTGAGCCTCCTGCCATCTGTAGTTCAAAAATCGTTATCTTATGCCTGCACCTTCATACTTTTTTTTTTTTTTTCCTTTTTCCCCTTCATCTCTGAGAACTATGGAAACTACATGAGACCTAAATGAACCAATCAAAGAAATGCCAATAACAAACAGAATTGCATAAACTCTGGATTATTCAAATGAGGAATAAAGTTTTCCCTTGTTTACTCTAAACAGACCTTAGGGTTTGTATACTTCTTTACTAACAAGCCTCACAAGGAAAGCAGATAGGGAAACCATGAGTCACACAAAGACATGCTACCTAATGACTCATCCAAACAAATTTGTGCCCATACATTTTTCATCAATTCTCATTTAGAGTAGACAGACTATTTGATGAAATTCACAGAAAAGCAGATTGACCCCTATAGTTGTTAGTCTAGTACATCATCATTTTTTTTTTTTTCCTTCATTTTCCAAACTGGCATCAATGATCCACATTAGCATTCTGATCAAGATCCTGAAATACTGTATGTTCACAAAATATTAAAATTTGCACTAAAAATATCATTACTTGAACTAATTTTCTTGTTATTTTGTGAAGCGTTATTCATTACATTGTTGCAGGAAAAGATTTGATTAATGGAAGCAAATTAGCATTTAGTTATTAAAGTTAAGGTAGCACAAAGTTCTGTGATATTGAGCCAGAAATGTGTCTTTGCGGCAAAGAAGGCCAATGGTATCCTGGGCTGCATTAGATAAAGTATTTCCAACAGGCTGAGAGGGAATTTCCTTTCCCTCTACTCAGCACTGATAAGGCCACACCTGGAGTGCTGGGTCCAGTTCAGGACTCCCAAGTACAAGACATACTGGGTGGATACCAGCAAAGGACTACAGTGATGGCTAGGGAGCAAAGGAGCATCTCTCCTATGAGGAAAGGCTGAGAGAGCTAGGACTCTTCAGCCTGGAGAACAGAAGGCTCAGGGGAGATCTCATCAACATATATAAATGCCTGAAGGGAGGTTTCAGGCAACCTGGAGATAGACTCTTTTCAGTGGTGCCCTGTGACAGAACAAGAGGCAATAGGTACAACCAGAAACACGGAAGGCTCCCTCTGAACATCAGGAAACACTTTACTATTCAGGTGAGTGAGCATTGGCACAAGCTGTCCGGAGAGTTGTGGAATCTGTCTGTGGAGATCTTCAAAATCCACCTGGACATGATCTTGGGAAACCTTCTTTAGTCCATTCCTGAGCAGGAACCTCCACCTGGATCTTCCAACCTCAGCTGTGATTCTGTCATTCTGTAAAAAAATAAAAGTTAAGAAAAATTAAAGGGAAATCAGTAAGATTATATGTAGGAAAAAATCCTCACTACCTCATTTTCTTACATAGCTTGGTAAAACAGGAGCTTTCTAGAGCTATTTTGTCCTAGAGAGTTGGTTAAGATTCAATTTATTTTCTCTGTGCTCCAATGCTATGTTCTTGGGAAGATGCTTAAAAGAAACACTGGGAGTAAAGTACTCATGCTGTCTCTTTATGTTCTGAGCTGGAGTTCTTCTTACATGCCTCTTCTGTATAAGGACTTATGAGTCTGTGAGAGTACATAACAATAGACAGTTAGGGTCTTTTCCTCCTCTCTTTTCTATGGCTTTTCTTGATTTATTTTATGTACCTTTTAACTGGTACATAAATAACATTCTGAATAAAGCTTCACATTCTAGTATTCTGAATATAGTTGTATTTTTTTTTTTTTTTTCCACATAGCATACCTTGAAAATTAAACATTTTATAATCACAGTCTTAGACTTATAACACTAACATTTCTCTGAGTTTCATTAAAGCAAGTGCACTGGAGAATTTTGAATGAAGTCCTATTCCCTTAGCTTATACGACTTTTTTTTTTTTTTTTTTTTTTTCTTTATAGACACATTCAGTTTAGACACAACCTTTTCAAGCTAACAAATTCTCTTGAAGTTTTACTTAAAATGCTTCTTGTGTCCCAGTGCTACCTTTTGACTCTTTTTCTTTTAGTTTATGTGTTGTTAATTTGTTCATTGTGGATTGTTTAATTTCTTTTAGGGTCTTCTGAAAAGCCATGAAATCACTATCTTCTACTCCCAACGTTTGCTTGACTATTTGCATTGATAACGAATTCAAACTGAAATCAGAAAAGGGGATGCAAGAGGAAATTGTATGTTTTTTTTTTTTTTTTTTTTTTTTTTTAATAAAGTATGGCTGTATATAATGAACAGTCATTATTTAAGTACAGAATAGTGAAAATATATAAACAAACACTGTGAAAATAGAGAATAAAGCTTTTCAAAATAAATTATTCAGTACATAGAACAAAATAGGAATTTCTAGCTAAATTACAAAGTTTGCACTGAAGTACAAACATATGAAACCATCTTCTTCCCAACAAAATTGTTGAGGTCCTCCTTTTTCACCTGAAGAATATAATGTGAGAAAAACTCTAGGCCACCATTCTTAGATAAAAATTCCATATATGCCATACTCAACACAGCATACTTGATTCAGCTACAGACTTTACCAATCGGGACAGAAAGAGGAATAATCATGTATTTAGTTGTACTGTCTGTTGCTATACAATGGATATTTATTCTTTCGTAGATCTGGTAGCCAAAAGTGACTTTCAGTGAGCCGCTGTTACCGCAGACAGAATAACTGGCTATGGAGGCTGCGAAAGAGAAATTTTACTCATCTCACAAGAAGTACTTGAGTTCAGATGCATCCTGATACCTAGAAAGTTATCTCTTCCAGCAAGTCTATATTCTATTTGATTGTTCTCTGAGATGACAGCACATCTGGCATATTTGGCTGTTTTTATTTATTTATTTATTTATTTATTTATTTATTTTATTTTTTATTTTTTCCCTATGAACCCAGTTATGACAATAGCTTTGCCAAAGCAACCTGCTTTGTTGAAATGTAAGGGAAGAAGCTTCACCACCAGAGTCTGACCCATCACTCCTCTATATGCTTCCTCCACAGTTTGTGCCATTAATGGGAAGAGGTATTAATACTGTAACTGTGACAGCAGCTCAGCAGACTGTCATGTTTAGGAGCAGATCTTGAAAGCACTTCATGCAAATGACATGCCAGCTTGTCGTCTTCAGTAGAAGAATACATTAAGAGTAAGAAAGTCTTCAGCAGTGACAATGACAAGTTAGAGTAAATATGAAAAGTTCTCTGTCTGTCAAGACAGATAGAATAGAGAAGAAAGGTGACAAAAAGCAGTAAAAAGTATTTTGATTCTCATGAATTAGGTACAGCTAACAGCAATGGTTAATAAGTTGTAACTTCTAAATTGCCTAGTGCAGCAGAGATGGAGAGGGCAGTAAATCTCAGAAATTAGTAGTGCTAATGAGACTAAAGAAACTGGAAGAAATATGATAGCGTATTAGAAAAAGAAGTGGAGAGACAAATGAAATAGGATGGTGGGGAAAAAATAGATTGTCTTATTAAAAATCTAAAGAGACTTCATTTAGCAGAGGAGCACTGAATACTAATTATGAATACCTATTCATATTTTTATGTTTATTTTGTAAGAAGCAAAATGTGGTTTATCTGATAAACTTGCTTAGGCCAATCATGCTTAGATACTGCATAGACCTAGCAGTCTGCTGTGTAGAACTAGCACACTACAATAAAACATCTCAGACCCTTTTCATGCCTTTTAAGGTGCAAAGAAAAAGCACTGAAATGTATCCCTTGCACTTTTATCCCGTGCAAAGAAAAAGCACTTGAAATGTATCCCAACTATAGTTGGAAGAAGAATAAGAACACATTCTGTACAGAGAAGTATAGTGGCTGGGCTGCTTCTCTCTATGAGAACTCTGGAATTAGTCTCTGCTGCTCAATTTCTCTCAGTCCAGAAATTAAACTTACGAGAAAGTATTGATAAAGATAATAAAAACTTATTGTTCCATTAAAAATATGTGAAGAAATGAAGATAGATAGCAAGACTATTTCATGCAATTCCTGTTTCCTCAGAAAACCTCTTCTTGCCTAGATTAAGAAAAAAAAGAAGGGGGAAAAAAAAAGAACAATGAGGAAGGCCCTCTTGACTTAAAACTATAAATCCTTATTATTATTATTATCATTCTTTCTTTGTTCTTTGCAATTACTTAGCAAAAAAACCTTCTGCTCTCAGACCGTACTGAACCTTTTACAAAGGGAGAAGAAGAAAGCAACATATTGTTGAGTTTTATCCTTTCTATTTAATGCAAGTGAATATCTCAACCCTTGTGAGTAGTCACAAGCCAGTTATTATTAAATGGTTTGGTAGAGAGAGTCCAAATGAATAATCACATTCACTCATGAAAATTTCCCCTTAGACAGATGTTCTGATGTTGCTTATTGAGGACAATCAAATTTCAGACAAAAGAATTTAATTACAAGTTAGACTAAGCAATTTTTTGTTGTTGTTGTTCAGTGTGCTATTACTCATGTACTGCCATAAGTGTGAATAGCACTGAAGGGATTGCTGGAAGGAATTTCTGTGACCAAAGCAGTTTGAAAATTATCAAACATTTTGTCTCTATTCCTATCAAAAAACAAAAACAAAACAAAACAAAACAAAAACAAAGCAAAACAAAACAACAACAACAAAAAACTTTCAGATCAAGAGATAGGATATATTTAAGTTAGAGAAAAAAAACTGAGGTGCAATCACTGAAACTGTCAATAGAAGAATCTTTTCTTAAATAAGAATACAGACAAAGAGACATACAGGCATGCTCAAAATTTGATAAGAAATATAAAATTCCCCTATCTATAGGAAATTTTCCAGGATGGTTTGTCTACTTAGAGTTATAAAGCACAGATATTGTGAATTCTCTGAGAATTCATTTTTTAAAAAAAAAGACTTTTAAAATTTTAGAGTATCCTCCCTTACCTCACACCCTGAAACAAAAGGAAGAGGAAGTAAAGGAGTTAGAAAAACAGATACAAACAACTTTCCATCCCTTATTTTCAAATAGATTTGTTCTTTACATACATTTATTTCCTCTTTTCAGTAACCTCTTATCATCATAAGAATCATACCCTTTTATTGTTAAAATCAGTGTCATTAGAATTCTATGCTAACAAGGGTGGCAAGAAATAATATAAATTATTTAACTTATCTAAATACATCTTATCTAGGAAAAGTAAATCAAGGAAAAGCATCCATGAGATAATTTTAACTTATCTTCCTGTTTCTTCCCTGTCCAGTAATATTTTCCTTTCTTTCTTTCTTTCTTTCTTTCTTTCTTTCTTTCTTTCTTTCCTTCCTTCCTTCCTTCCTTCCTTCCTTCCTTCCTTCCTTCCTTCCTATATAAAACACCTAGTAGGTGTTTTATAATGGTACAATACAAATATAATATTCGATCAAGTAAAACTCTTTACAAACGGATGTCCTTCAGCATTCAAATTATTACTCTTCCCTCCAATGAACTATGCTGCAAGTTTTAATATTCACCAAAAGAAAAAAAAATGAGGCCACGATAAGGGAAATAGATTTATTAATATAAGTGTGTTTGTGTAGGTATGCACATTAATTATGTGGAAAGTGTTTAAACATTAAAATCTCTAAGACAGCCTTCAGAAATGTGGCAACCAGGAATACATTCATATGAATTAAATTACATAAATTTAAGTTGAAGCCTTTGTAATTTAGGGGAGCTCAGTTTAAGAGCCCCCAAATTAATGGAAATTTAAGGATTTTTCCTCAGGAAATAGAGAACAATCTTTTTTTCCTTCCCACTGAGATAATTTTGTGCTTTATCATCTGAAAGATCTAAGTCTGTGAGCTAGATATTTAAAAACTTTCAACTGTACTGGAGAGCCTTCACTTTATAGAAGAATTTCTTATTCACTTGCTTGGTACATGTGGTTTGGTATCATCTCTATGATTATCCAACAGAATAATCTAGTCAATTCAATGCTGACTACTTTTAGGGTATTTTTTTTTCCTCCTTTACCAGAAGATTCTGAATTCTGATGTTTATTTATGGGAAAATGGTGCCATTGTATACCCTCTATATGGTGCATTACCTTAAATGCTCCGTTCATCATGATTTTCATGGTTTGGCTCATTCCTTTGAAGTGGTTTATCTTCATGCACTCTGAAGAAGCCTTTACTTTGCAACTGCTGTCCTTCACTTACAGAAATGTTTCAAGGATGTTGTACAGTTTAAAAATCCATTTAGATTTTTGAAAATACTGATCTCTCTGTCCAACTACACCATCACTGTTTCTTGTGTCAGCTGAGCAGTAAGAGATAAGTTTTCTGATCCTTTTGTTTCACACTCCATCAATAATATGTATAAGAGACACTTTCTCTATTTAGTAGCCTCACTCATACTTCTGTTTAAGATGCTCAGAAGAAGATAAAATAGAAAACTGTATACTTGACTTTCATTTTGACCTCTACATTCCTACATTCCTCTCATTCTTCACTGAGAGGATTGTCATGCACTGGAACAGCCCAGGGATGCAGTCATAGCACCAAGCCTGTTGGAGTTTAAGAAGCGTTTGGATTGTGCTCTTAGTCATATGAATAAGTAGTTTTGAGTAGGCCGGTGTGGTGCCAGGAGTTGGACTCAATGACCCTTATGACTCCCTTCCAACTCGGGATAATCCATGATTCCTACATTCTGAGTAGTACTGTAACAGATTTTGCAGTACCTCCTTTAAATGGAGCTTTCATTTTTATTTTTAATTTGGTTTGGACAAAATATCAGTATCAAAAATAAGGCCATTTTGAAGCTGTTAAAAATTTGGGATAAAATAAATATAAAATTATTTTTCCTCCTTCTTGGAGAGAAATTTTGAATATCATAAAAATTTCACAAATCAGAGAAAAAACACACAAACATGCACAAAACCAACCAAACAAACAACAACAACAACAAACACGTAAAATCCTCTTCTTAACACCTTCTATAAGAGCTTAGTTTCAGAACAGTAAGAGCTATAAGACAGGTGCTTGTTTTTGCCAAATGGCAGATGCTCTGACTCAGGCTGAAGGTAAAATGTAAATCTCACAGAGAACTTACACCACCCTTATGCTTGAGAAAAATTTCAAGATAAATTCTTCAGGGGAAATATAACCTTTAAAAAAAGCTTTGTATATATATAGATATCCAATAAATCTAAATGCATAATAAATTTATATGCCTAACAAAAATTCTTCCAAATTTAATAGGGTTTCTAGGCAAGCTTATATAAAAACATTTATCTCTGACTATACCTCAGTCTTAGTATTAGAGACATTGTCTCTGTCAGAGTAATTTGGCCAATTTTATCTAAAGGTTTCAAGACAATCCTTGGTTTCTTGGGTTTCATAGCATCTGCGGTTATTCAATGGCATATTAATACATTTCTGTTTAGCTATGTGCTGTTCCTGCCTGGAAAAGTAAATCACAAAATGATCGCTGACCAATCACAAATGTGACAAATTGATAGATCACAGCAAGGAAACATTAGAATGAAACATCAATACTTATATGGGCTGTTTGCACTAACTCCAAAAATTTCCTCATATTGTTCTTGTAAATTCCTCATATTAATTACTACCTAACATAATATAAATCCTAGATAACATATCAGGACTGTGACTAACGCATCAAATAAGGTGCACAAACATGATCATAAATTATCTTCTTGTTCATCTGCCTTGTAAAATTATCACATTTCTATGTTCAACTTTGTCAGTTAGGACAGAGTTAATTTTCCTCCTAGTAGTTCGTAGAGTGCTATGCTTTGGATTAGGATGAAAAGAGTGCTGATAACATGCTGATGTTTTAATTGTTGCACAGCAGTGCTTACACGAAGCCAAGGACTTTTCAGCTCCTTGCTCTGTCCTGCCAGCAGGCAGGCTGGGGGTGCAGCAAGAGCTGGGAGGGGACAGACCCAGGACAGCTGACCCAAACTGGCTAAAGGAGTATTCCATACCATCTGACATCTGACGTCATGCTAAACAATATATAGGGTTGGCTAGCTAGGGTGGGGGCGGTGGCTGCTCGGGGACAGGCTGGGCATTGGTCAGCGGGTGGTGAGCAATTGCATTGTGCATCACTTGTTTCATACACATTATTATTATTATTATTATGTTCCTGTCTTAATAAACTGTCTTTATCTCAACTCACAGGCTTCACTTTCCCGTTTCTCTCCCCCATCCCAGAGAGGGAAGGGGAAGGGTAGTAAATGGCTGTGTGGTGATTAACTGCTGGCCAGGTTAAACCACAATACACTTCCAGTGGAAAGCAGTCAAAAATGTACTGAATGTTAAGAATTTTGGAGTAACAAATATTTCTACTATCTACAATAAGCTAGTAAAAGGAAAAGGGCTCTTGCCAAGTAAAATATGACATAGAAAATGCAATAATTGATTATAAAACTGTCACAGGCAGGACGATAACCTGAAGAATATATGATTACTGATTGTTTTTTACAGTATGAGAAAAAGAGAACATCAGGACAACTAACAGGTTGAAAATAAAATATGTACTTCTTCATCCAACATGTAACTAGATAGTATACGATGATGAAAATGTACATAAATTCAGATAACAAGCAAAGTCATGATGAAAAAAAATCTATCTCAGGCTATTTAATACAAAGATATGACATCTTATTTATGGAGTACCTGATTCAAAGCTTGCCAGAAGCTGAGAGATGATATAAAGGGGGCTATCACTATGTTCATGTCTCATTTATTATCATCATTAGTCTGAATCAGTGTGGGCATGCTATTTGTTTTCCTGGTATGGAGCAAGTGCTGCCATGTTTCTTTTCAAAGATGTCAAAAAATCATAGGACATAGCACCTTATATCTTCCTCTGTACACAGTCCCCTAGAGTTAGGTGACTGCAATACACTGTGCCTGAGGCTGTTTTCAGAATTGTTTGATCATTTCAGGTGTAATTCTTTACTGTCCCCATTAGATAGAAATGCCAGTTTCACAAACACTTTCAGGACACTCTTGTTGACATCAAGATATATAAATATAAAAAGGTAAATTTGGTTATTGCTCATTTTACTCTGCATGTGTAAAACAATATTAGACCTAAAGGAAATACGCAAGATTTTTTAACTAAGGATTCAGAATTTGCAAAGAGTATGACTTTTGCAGTGAAGTAAAATCAATGGAGTATTAAAATCCCAATCATTAAGCAGTCAGACATATACAATCCCAAAGCAAAAAATAAAAATAAAATAAAAAAAAAAAATAATTGTCTTATATTCCAAGCACTTAAATAAACCTAATTCTCTAACACAAAAAGTTAATATCAGAACTCTTTATCACTAAAAAATAAAATTGCTTCAACCATGGTAGAACTGACTTGTTTGTAAGTTTATCAGACAAAGTCTCACAAATGAATACTGGATTTTTACCTTAGGGTTTTGCAAATCCTTTGACCTTTACAGTCATGAGCACTCACTCAGTCACTGGGTGAAGAAAAGGAAAATGTTAGTATTCTGAACAGTTTTGCTGTGCTTCATGGGGGATACCTGAAATGTACCTCAAAAGATTAATTTATTTTTCATTTTCTGTTTGTCATAAGCTTATGATCAGCATTTAACACAAGTAAAAAACTGAAGAATCAGGCAATGACAATAAGCTGCCATCTCTCACAAGACAGATACACGCCTTTATAGGTAGTACTGTTACTTTCATTTAAAAGCTATATCAAATATAATGAAATGCTTTAACAGAATGATGGCATTTTCAGTTTCCAATTTGACAAAGCTACAATCCAGGACATTCCAAGGTTTGAATATTGCTGAAAGAATTTCACAATTTAAGATGTTTTCAAAAGCTTTCTGCAAAGGCATTGGCTAGACATGAAGCAGTGAACTGTTAAAGAGGTGAAAAAAATATGTGCAGAGTAATTTGGAAAATAAATTTTCTTTTCTGAGTGTACCCATGGCTGTTTAAGAGCAGCAAAGGTATTAACAGCTGCCTACTCATTGCATCAGGAAATTCCACTGTTTCAAACTGTATTACTGTACAGGGGAAGATGTTTTCCTGTCAGAAAAGTGAGTTTGGAAAAGCAAATTAAAATGAAATATAATTAGTTTATGACACCCCAAATTGTGCTGTTCTCATTTACTATATGTGAATGACAATGAGGAGAGGCAAGTTTAAAGTAGGCAGGAATAAGTAAGGACTGATTACACAGCAATAAGAAACCTGTGAAACCTGTCACATTCTATTTTCAAATTAAGGCAATGTTCTCCTTATATATATATTTTTTAAATATATATTATTTTTTTTTTAGAGTAGTTTGCAACAAACTGACAAAAATTGTTGCTGAATTTCAGTTAGATGTATTTCTAACAAGCTACATGTTTGCAAATATGAAATAAAGATTAAATGAAAGACAGTTAATGCAAGTAAATTATCTTCTGACTGTCTTCATGATGCAATGGTTGAGGCAACAAAATCACTGTAAGATATCCCACCTTCTTGTTTTTACGTTAGTGAGGCAGATATCTTGAAGAATCTTCAGCACTTTTTGGCAGTAGTTCATACTTTAAAACAGAGCAATTTAAAAATGAACAGAATTAAAAGATATCACCATCTAATTCAATATCCACTATCACAGGGAAGCAACAGAACATTATTGCCATTTCTGTGTACAAAAAGGATAATGACCTGCTCAAATGATATTTGAAAAAATGATAGACAATCTGTAATGCTGAAGAATTGCAATGGGACAATGTTTTATTACAGAAGGACCTTTAATACAAGGTGATCATTTGTTTTCAGAATGGTAGACATTGCTTCTATGTATTTGTCTTGTACTTCAAGAGTAAGCAGCAAAAACATGAATGTGTCCCAAGCCCAGCAACAAAACACTCAATGCTCATTTGTGCATTTACTAGCTTTTTGAGTCAGTTTATAGAGCCATATGAATGAGAGATTTTTTGTGTTCCACAACAGAGGACTGTCAAAAGCTATTTCTTTTCACTTTAGAGCATCCTGCCTTTTTATTTGCTCACTCAGATGAGCAGCTGATGACCCAATACTGGTGTACCATAGTCTGTTAGACTGCTTCTGCTTTCTGTGCAAAATAGAAAACTCTACAGATAAACAGGATCTGTATCAAAGAATACCAAAGCAAAATGTTGCTGCTTTACAGCTAATTTTCACAAAACAGTACACAGTAGGCTTGTAAACTAATACCAATTTATCTGCTGTTCATGCCACATGACACTGGCCAGCAGTTTTATTAGGAATTCACTGCTGTAGGTTTATGCGTACAGTGAGAAATCTCTTGCTTGCACACTTAGCATATCTGAGTTGTGCTGCAGAAGAGGAATTGGCACATGGTACTGGTGACACTAACTGCACTAACTCATTTATTTTTTCTATTAGCTAACTCAAGCATGTAACAACAGTAGTTCACTAACACAACAAGAAGCATAGAGCAAGAATAAGTTAATCTGTAAATTCCTTAACTTGGCTATTACAACCAAAATATAACAAGTGTATTTGGAAAACAAAATTCATACTGAAAATACAAGTTACAGTATAGGAATATGAGTATATAGATGCATTAAGGCGTAGGAGAGAAAAATGAAATAAGTTGGTAGAGCACTTGATATCTGAGTAGGTTAAATCTAGATCTGCTCTTTCCAGCTTCTAAGAAGGCAGGTTCAGCCCTTGAGTCTGAAGATTGCCTTAGGATTCATCTAGATTCAATGGCAGCATGGAGCTTTAAGAGGTGGTCCCAAAAGCTCACATTCCAGTCTTGTAAATCTTGTTGAGCTCTTTTTATGAAAGAATGTGATTTTGAAACTGACAAAAATCCAGGGTCATGAAACATGTAAGACTTTCATAGTTGGTAACTCTCCTCTTTTTGATGTTTTAGGAAGCATCTATGAAGACCTGATGAAGGGTGTCACCTCAAGTCATTTAGGGGTCCATTTAAAGATTCAACTTATCAGTGCTGGACAGTACATCACTTTCTTCATTCCCTCTCTGTCAACAGATTTTTCATAAATTATTCTTGTCAGCAAAACCTCCCAAGTACTATTTGATAGCTAGAAACAAGAGGTACATACACACTTACTGATCTCTGTCAGATATGGGACATGGTAAACAGCTACTGTCTCTGTACTACAACAACAAAAAAACTTACCAAGGCCACATGAGGTGCCATGCTTTACAAGTCTGGTCTGCATCATCAACATTTCTTTTCCTTTACCTTTAAGCTGAAAAGATGTTTTATAATTGCCCTATTCCCTGTTAATCCTAGAAGGGAGCTAGAAAGCATTATTTCTGTGAATTTGGCAGTAAGAACATGAGTGTTCTCAGATCTGAATTCAGAAAATGGTTGTGATATTTTCTAATAAAATATGTAAGTTCTGTTCTGAATTCACAAGTATACTTTATTTACAAATCTGAGCTTAGAATAAGGGATCTGAGGTGAACCTGATACTTCTCTCTGCTATTACATTAAAAATAAAAATGGAATATATAACTTTGAATTAGGCATATCTGCATAAATAGATACAGATTTTCAGAGGAACACTTATGGTTCAAATCAAAGACTCAATTGCTAAATGTAAGCAAGCAAGCTACCTTAAGCTGCAAATGAAGAAGTTATTAGGAGAAGTACTCTGTTCAGAGCAATTTCCATTCCATTCATAATGTTACTAGATGTAATTTTAGGTAAATGCTTTATCTGACAGTCTTCTGTATTCTGTTAAATTTAATAAAATCAAAATTTGAAAAACCTAAGGTATTTGGCCAAGCATCACAACATTACTTTGACCACTGTCAAAATGAGGAGATTTGTTCATGATTTCTGGTTGATATTGCAAAATGTTGAAAATTTTTAATGCAAGTGACAACATTATGAAGATTTCTGTACAGAAGTCAACTTTCACAAACAATTCCAATTATGATATCAGAACTCAATGTTCAGACCATTCATGGCACAAATTTTATAACAAGGTTTGTTGTAGACATCACACACCTGACAAATCTAATCTTTCCCCTTTTTCTCTACTGTATGTTAACCAGTAACATAAGAAGATAATCTTTTTTCTCCCCCTCTGTATCTTAGGAAGGCTCTTGGGGAATGAAAATTTCCCAGATAGAACATTTAGACAAGAACATATAAACAGAGAAGTGATACGAACAGAAAGCTTGGAAAAAAAGATAAAAGACATTTTTAGCAATTCCTGGTGAAGGAACTTGCCTGGAGGAGATAAATTAAGTTGTATCTGCTTAAAAAGTCAGTCCCCAAAGACTGCCAGAAAAAAAGAACTAGCCTCCATCTCACATAGATCCCATCTTTTAATTACCTTGTAACTGTGCTATAAATACCTAAAAACATTAAAGAGCATCTTCAGAACTGCAAGTTCAGAAGCTCTGCAGAAACCCTAGCTTTATGCACTTGCTTACTTATGTCTTCCCTACACTTGAAGAGTCCAAGAAAATGCAGAGATGAAATCTTAAATATAATAAACTATGGATAGACTCTAAGTAAGAGATAAACATTGAATTAAAATTCTCAGCTTCACAAATGAGCATTAGAAAAAGTTTACCTATCCCTTAAAAGATCATATCCCACAGCTCAGTATATATTTTAGTAAAAGCAACAGAATTTCATCAGATCAAGAAGTACATCAATGAGATCAAACCAGAAGTTTGTCCAAGACTGCTATTTCTGTTGATTATTTTCCATTCTTTTCCATTTTCATAGAAATATTTGTAAAGACCTATTAGCTCCTCTTATTTTATGTTCATCATTGTTTTCCCAACTGGAGGTCAGTTAAAGCTAGCAGCACATCAGTATGAAAGTTGTTTTGAGATTTAAGGAGAAAAACTCCATGAGATGGTGAAACTGAGCTGAGTATAGTGAGCAAACAGCTCAAGCACAGAACTATTAAGTATTTATTTTGAAAATATTGGACTAGTTAGGCACTTAGAAAACAGCAAGTATGTCACTATGCTTGGGGGTGAGGACTGGGGAACTCCTTACTTTTCATGGACTGAAAGAAAGAAGAAAAACTTGTATTTAAAAAGTAATCTTCGGGTGCATTGTAGGAAAACCGCCATCTGAGGCACAACTAAAAAAAAAAAAAAAAAAAAATTAAAAAAGCACTGAAATAGATCTTCTATTTGTTGTGATGACACAGTGTACCACTATTCACTTTAGATGTGTTTCCCAGTACGAAAGTCAAATTTCATGTCAACGTAATTACATTATATCACATTCTTATATCAGGAAGAATTTTGTTTTTATCATTTTCCAGATCTTTTTTATGTAATCATAGGACAATTGTATGGTGAGAAAAAGTACTCCCAAGGAACACAGAATTTTTGGTCTAAATGCAAAGATGATTCTGGAGTAGCTATGACCAGGGAGCCAACTGCTTTGAATACACTTCTGTACTACTGACAAGTATTCTATTAAGTCTCTTTCATTTTAATAAACTATGTTATTCTGGTTGCTTTTCCTACAGTTAAGATGACTGTTAATCCTGCTGTTTGTTCCAAGTCTGATGAAAAATTTAGCTTTATATGTCTAATTTTATAGGTTGTGACATTTGGATTCCCCAATTTTTGAACATAGCAATCATGAAAGCTAGATTTCTAAGCAGAGCCAACATAGTTTTCCCAGGAAAGCAATGTTGTTTTAAGGTCAAAATGTTTTCATAATTAATCTTATTTCACTCACTTCTTTCTCCCCTATTTTTTAATGCCATATTAAAAACTAAACCTTACCCAAATGTTTACCCAAATACTTGTTTTCTGTCTAAAGGGAAAAAATTAGAACAGAGTCAAGACTCAAAAAATTAAAATTCATCATATAGGAAGTAATGTGTTCTAAAAATTATGGCAATTTGGAGACAAAAGCTAAGTATGAATTCTCTGTAAGTCCTTTAATAAAATCAGTGGAAATAAATGAATAAAATTTTAAACCAAATAGCTATATACAAGACCTGCAATCTCCTGAATTTAATATCCAGAGCATGGCCCAGTTAAATTAATACAATTATTTGAAATTATATTGGTCTCTTGAGCTGCAGTTGATTTTTTTTTTTTTTTCTAAAGTTTTCACATTACATTTGCATTTCTTCTACAATTCAGACTTTTAACTCACTGCAATCATTTTACCAGAAATTCCTGACCTTTCAGATAATATATGAAGTCAACAAAAAAGATCTGCTTCTGATCCTTAATTGATGTTATGATGCAATTCATATTAATCAACACATCCAACCCCCATTACAGACACACAGATTCTAAAAGTGCTCCAACTATATTTAATAAAAAGAGACTGAAGGTATAATGTCCCTTCTGAATTAGTATTAACATAATTGTTACTAGGACTTCCTAACATTGTTCAAGTAGTTTCCATAGTGACTAATTTTACAGTAGAATGTAAAACAACCTCTGCATCCATGTTGTTTTTGCTTTGGAGTTTAATATTAAGAGCACCAGGAAGAACATGAATGACATTGAAGTTGTATCACAGGTATATACTTAGTATTGCTGAGGATAATATTTAAAAAAATATATAAATCATTTTAGATATTCTCAATATTAAATCTTACCTGAATTGAATATCCTTAAAAAAGTGAACTTTAGAGTTCCCTATAATTTTGCACTCAAGTTCCATGGGGATGCTGTCTGCTACAGAGTGTAACTGCTTTGCCTGTAAGGTCATGGTCAAGCCTTAGTGTGCTGTATGCAATGTTTCTCCTAGCTCATTCTATAAACATTATTGAAAACTATTTCTGTATTGCCATATTACCTGCACAGAACAGATATACAGTTCTGTTCTTTGTTCTCCAGTTTTTGAGCAGGTGTCTTTTGAACAGATCTTCTAATCTCTGTACTTACACAGTCCTTCCGTCACCTCATCTTTACATAGCTGCCAAATTCAAAGCACTTCCTTTCAGATTGTGTCAAATGTCATTTCCCAGCATATACATCTCATGAAACTTTGCAACACATTATTTGCTTCCCTGTATCTACATTTTCATGTTAACTTCTTTAAGACATTTTTAATATGTCACTCATTGAATGATTCAATAAATATAAAACTAACAAATTTAAACAAAGATTACAGACCAGACTCTTTATGCTTCAAAATTAAGAATCTGTTGTTCTACATGAAAAGATCTTTACATGTGATAGCCTGATTGCAATTCTTTATCTCAGACAAAATAAAAATCACCTTGAATTGTTGCCTGATCATAAAATCTTGTTCCTATTCATAAAAAGCTTGGCTGATACTGGAACCTTGTGTCCCCAAAGCGTACTATTAGATTTTACTATCCAAAATATGTCACATAGGTCCCTATTTTCCCAAAGCTGCTATAGAAACAGAATGTTCTTGGACAGTTTAACAGGTCCCTAGTTAGACTGTTGGACATTTCCAATGTTAATATCCCCCACACATTGAAAAGATACTAATTAGAAGATGTACCAAGTAAGATAATTCAGATGCATAGTATAAAGAATGTTCCAAGACAAACATTAATCAAAATAAGGTTCCAGATTAGACTGCATACAAAATGCCTGGCATGAATGAATTTAAATTTATGTGAAAACAAAAGTAAAGGTATTGCTTTCTTTTATTTTCTTTATAATTCTGAATAATAAGTATGCCTTTGATTTAGAATAGAGGGAAAAGTAAAATAATAATAATAATAATAAAGTAGCTTTCTTTTCCTCTGATCTATACTCACCTTTTTAGACATTTTTCTTTTTAATGTTCTTCCTTCACTACTTTTTACAAGCTTTGTGTTATTAATCTATACCTTCATCTACTCCCTAAACTCTATCCTGTCCAGGATATATTCTATAAAAAGACTTAATTCTGCCTTTCTCTATCTTCTAAGGATATTATTTTTGCAATGTAACTTGTATTTAGAGTCCTACTTTAGGAAGTCTAAGTTTATGAATAAAACCAGATATTTTAGTTTCTTTTCTAGCTCTCTAAACAACATTTCCCTGCAGAGCACATCCCTTCTCCCTTCTTAGGTATTAGAATTATTGTCAAATACATACAGTTTATTTTATTATTATTATTATTTTTTTTTTCCCAAAAACTCATATCCACTAAACACTTTAAGTACTATGTTTAGTTATACAGAGAAACTAGTGGAGAACCAAGTCTGGAAAGACAGTCCTACTACTTCAGCTGATTCTAATATTGAGACTGATCTTCCCATAAAATGGAACTATGGTGTTAGAGGAAAGGGCTAGCCAGAAGAACAGTTTTTGCTATTCATGTAACAGAAGCCTTTTGTTTCTTCACTCTGGTAGTCATCTACAACCTTTTGAAGTATGCTCGAATAAGAAAGAACATCTACATCTATTTATTATTTTAATCATGAACATGTGAAGATGTAAAAGGGTAGTTAAGAACTCAATTCTCTAATTCCACACCTCTACACTGGGACTGGTGATTTCTTCTCTTTCGCAGCACCATCAATTTTACTCAATAAAATGAAGAAATATTGAAAAATGTGAAGGAGACAGGAAATAAAATGTAAGAATACCTTGTTGCCATGATGAAATGCCTAGACATTCTCAGTTTAAGCATTGCACTTAAAAACCTTCTGCTTGAAATTCCTAATGTATTCTGGCTCAGCCCAGGAAAGGTTGCCGGTTGCCTGCTCAGCTTGCTCATAATTCCACAAGTTGAACTAATGACTGTATAATACTGCAATTAAATCAGTATTCCTAAAAGGTGTTTGATGAGAGTGAAATTCCCCTCTAATTTCCTTCTACAATTAAGCAAAAGTTAATAGCCTCTACATTGTCTGTTACAATCCCTTCTAAGAAGTAAAAATAACACTTTTTCAGTATTAATTTGTGAAATACATTCAAGTTTTTGTTAACTATATAATATCCTTTAAAACAATGGGTTGTTCATAATCTCAAAGCATTGTGCTGTATTAGAATCTACAGTCACAAGGAGTAGTTAGGGCTGTCAGGGTTGTACACCGTTGTAGTTCAAATTTTAAGTAGATAAGCTTTCAAGTTAACTCATAATCTACCACTCTCCAACTCAGCATCTTCTGACTGTAACTGCTTCCTGGAGGGATTTCTGAGCCATTATGATGTGATTGACATTATTGCTGTCAGGTCAATGCCATTTCTTTCCTAGTCTATCACTTTCTATTTCTTTCCTTTTCTATCACTGAAATAATTTATTGTAGTATTACTGTTATGATTAAATTTCCTGACTAAAAGTTAGCAAAATACATGCTGTTCCAGCTAATGAAGATGCTGTTTAAAAAAGTGGTGTCAATAAAGCTTTATGTGTTGTTCACTGGGGAGACGGAGCAGCACTAATTTTGATCCACAAATTCATATATGAGAGGCTACTTTGGGGTCTGTGATTGTATGTCTTAATGCCAGCTACCATCTAGAGGGGCTTTGACAGGCTTGAGAGGTGGGCCTGTGCGAACCTCATGAAGTGCAACAAGGCCAAGTGAAAGTTCCTGCACCTGACTCAGAGAAATCCTGAGCACAAATACACGCTTGACAGAGAATGGATTGAAAGCAGCCCTGAGGAGAAGGGCATGTTGGTTGACGAGAAGCTCAACATGAGCAATGGGTGCTTGGAGCCCAGAAATCCAAATGTATTCTGGGCTGCATCAAAAGAAGCATGGTGAGCAGGGTGAGGTAGGTGATTCTCCCTCTCTGCTCTCTTGAGACCTCACATGGAGCATTGTGTCCAGCTCTGGGGTTCCAAGCACAAGAAGGACATGAGGACATGAGCCTGTTAGAGTGAGTCCATAGGGCCACAAGGATGATCACAGGGCTGGAGCACTGCTTCTATGAATACAGGCTGAGGGAGTTGGTGTTGTTCAGCCTGGAGAAGAGAAGGCTTCAGGAAGACTTTGTAGAAGCCTTCCAGTAGCTAAAGGGGTTGCCAGAAAAGCTGGGGAGACACTCATTGTCGGGGAGCATATAGGACAAGGAGTAATGACTTTAAACTAAAAGAGGGTAGGTTTAGATTAGATATAAGGAGGAAATTCTTTACTATGAGGGTGGTGAAGCAGTGGAACAGGTTGCCCAGAGAAGCTTGGATGCCCCATCTCTAGAAGTGTTCAAGGACAGGTCAGATGGGGCTTAGAGAAACCTGGTCTAGTATCAAATATTCTACTCTATGGGTTTTAATACTCATGCCATTGCTTAAATTGCCTTTAAGTAACTCAAGTTGAGAAACGGAGCCTGCCTGGTTCACCAAAGTGTTATGACTATCATTTATCTCTTTTGAGTGAAATATTCTTCTTAAAACTTGGAGACCAACAGCAATGATCCTTGTGAAACATAAAAATAAATGGATACTTTTAAAGAAATGTTATATCCTGCAAAATAAATAGCTGGGCAGTCTGCTTCATACATAGTACACAATTCAACGTTTATTGAAGTCAATAAAAGATTTTCTGCTGACCTCCATTGCTCCAGGATAGAATAAAAATGCTAAGTAAATACATAGAAGCAGATTTGACAGAGGACTGAGTTATCATTACATTCCTATAACTTCTCCGGCAGAATTCATGAAAGTGGTTTGCAGTATAACAGAAATAATCTATGAAAGCTTAAGTTCATGCATTGTTTTAAATGTGATGTAGCAAATATTCATAATTAAAATTTTAATTATCAGACAGGAATGGCAGAATAAAAAGGTCCAAACCCAAAAACTCTCATTCTTTTGCTATTAAGCAAATTCAAAACATATGGACAGTCAGTTCTGAAAACATGCAACATAGCTGTCTATGAAAATATCCTCTTTGCTACACCTCTCTTTACTTACCTCACAATTTTAATTTTAACACTTAGAAAAATCTGGTTGAAATTATTGAACTTCTGTGCTTTTTAAACTGACTCAGTAACAGATTACCTCTGAGAAGAGACATGTAGATCAAGTACTCATTTTGATAGTATATTTTAGAAATGGTGCTGAATAAAAAAGAGGGTCATGTAAGTTCTGTATCATAAAAGAAGGAGAATCACTTTGAAGATTTATAATCTTTAATACAAATAGAACCTTATGGAAGATTTTTAATGCAAGTTTGCAGTTTAATCTGACAGACTGTTGCTTCTTTAGTCATAATTTGTGTACGGCTTCTCAGCCTGTGGAGATCCACAAATAGAGGACAATTTTATCTAACAACTTTCTAATGTTTGAAATATTATCTGTTTTGGGGAATAGATATTCTATTTCAAATAAGAGCAAACTTCTTGTTTCCAAGTTTTCATCTCTGTATTCTGTGTTTTCCCCTTACCTTTTACTTTTTCTTTTGGTTTTCCTCCTGGCACACTTCTGCTTGTAATACCATTCTTTGTCATTTCTTGTTCTTGCTCATTGTATTTAACCTTCTTTTATGTATAAAGCATGTGACATGTAATTCATGTTTAATGAAGAATTCCTGACTATTTTTATTTTACTACACATAGAAGACAAACTCTATTGTAAAATAAGACTTCACAACAGCTAGCATGACAGGGTATAATTTAGGCATTAGAAAAGAAAAGGTGACAGAGCAGGATGAGTGAATAAGTAACTTTATTTTAGTATCTGTACCAAACAGTTTCTTAGATTGTAAATTATATAAATATCAGACAGAGAAGCCAGGACTGCATTGTAAATGACTCCTGAGAAATAATATTTATCTGCAGCTAACAATTAATTCCAAACCTAATCCGTACTGTACTCCAGTTTATGTCATGATCAAAATTACTTCCCCAGCATGTAAGCAAGTATTACGTGCAATAAAATAATAGCACTTTTTTTTTTTTTTTTTTTTTTTTTTTTTTTAATGTATTTATTTATTTATTTTCCCTTGGGTACTCCCTTCTCTTTTAGAGAAAAGATTTGATGTTGTTAGTGAATTAAGCATTTGTAATTTTAACCAGTTTATATATATATCCATTTTAAAGGGCATAACCTTGGGCAGACTTCTGTACCAGATTACTTCTACTGCTGACCTAGCACCGTGATGCATTCAGACTAACATCTGATCTCAATCTGGAGCAAAATCTTAGTGATTCATACACCTGAATAATAAGTGGCAAATAGAAGTCCATTTCTCACAAGCCTTTGGTGTCATACTGTATTTCCTTTATGTGGCAAGGTTTTGGTTGTGGGGGAGCTGCAGGTGTGGCTTTTATGAGAAGAGTCCAGAAGCTGCCCCATGTTAGATAACAAACGGTTCCTGCTGGCTCCAAGAGAGACCCACCACTAGCCAAAGTTGAGCCAGTAAGTGACACTGGTTATGCCTCAGTGACAGCATATGTAAGAAAAGGGAAAAAAAAAATGCTACATACCAGCAGCTGGGAGAAAGAAGTAATAAAATGTGAAAGAAACAACCCTACAGATCAAGGTTAGTGAAGAAGGAAGGGGAGGAGGTGCTCCAGTTACCAGAGCAGATGTTCCCCTGCAGCCTGTGGAGCAGGATGTCCCCCTGCAGCCCATGGTGTACCATGTTGGAGAAGATATTCACAGCCCATGGATGGCCCCATGCTGGAGAACGTGGATGTAATCTGAGGGAGGCTGCAACCTATGGAGAGCCCATGGCAGAGCCGGAGGTCTCACAGGAGCTGCGGCCCCTTGGGGACCCATGCTGTAGGAGTCTGTCCCTGAATGACTGCAACCCTGTGGTACAGACCCATATTTGAGTAGTTCTTGAAGAACTGCAGTCTGTGGAAGCACTGCATAGAATCGGTTCAGGAAGGCCTGCATTCTTCTTCTTTTGAGAAGTGAGAAAAAGCTGTGGCAGGACTTAGCTGCCCATTGGTTTTAAACCACCTCATGTATTTGTCTGACAAAATGGACTGATTTTGTGCCTTGGACCATGTCATTCTTGGCAATCCACAGTAAAGTAAAAAATATTTGTAAAAAATATTTGTCAAAACCAGCCCCTTTCTTTTATAGTGACACAAATTCTTATCTGTAGTGGATTTAACAGTGAACAAGAGACATCTTTGTACTATCTGGAGAAGAGCTAATCATGGTTTGCTAAAGGACATGTTCAACACATAGATTGCAGCGCTCACTGTTTAATACATCTGGAAATGATGCTGGATGACTAGAAAACTCCAGTGAAATTTTCATACTCTTCAGTAGCCTTATCCTTTATAAATTTTGGTTGGTTACTTGGCCAAGATTTTACTTGAGGAGCATTGCTTTTTACCCAGGGTATTTCTTTCCAAGGGTATTTGTGAGGGTCTGCACTTCGTATCAGTGACTGCTGTTACAGTTTTTTTTTTTTGTTTGTTTGTTTGTTTTGTTTTGTTTGTTTTTTACAAACTGATCATGCAGTGTCCACATAGGAGATAATTACTATTTCATAGATGTACACAGTATTATTTCTTGAATAAGAGACAATTATCCTTCAGTGTATCTATATTTCCCAGACTGATGGAAGCTATTCACTACTGCAGATAAAAACAAAACCAAAACCAAACAACAACAGAAAACAAACAAAGAAACAAAACAAAACAAACAAACAAACAAAACAGGTTGGAGAGAACTGCATCAGCCATCTGGTTGTTTAAAGAAATGCTCTATCAAAATACTGTAGTGATACAGACCTGTTCAATTCTCTAGATTAACAGGAAGTTAACAAACCTGAAACTGATTCAATTTCAGAAAAATAATTATAAAAAAAAGCATAATGAAAAAAGTATGAAATTTTCTGTGAATATTTGAATTTCTATTCACTAAAGAAAAGTCTGCCAGAAGTTCTCACTTTGAATTGCATAAAAAAAATCCAACAGAATAGAACATGCTGTTTGAGAAGTGTGACAGCCACATTGAGACAATGGCAATTAAACAAGAAAGACCTTTGAAGGAACACATCTCAGGGCAATGTAAAAGATAAAGGTAGGTATCAGGAATCACCTTCTCATAGCAACATTCTTCCTTGACAAAAATACAGAGAAATTCATGCCTTATCAACACTAAGGACATAGAAGAAATCATGGCACTTCAGTAAAACTTGAAAAAGCACCCTACAAGTATTAGTAGAACAAAAGATTAATGGAAAAAATAAGAGTTTATGGAGAAGTTGTTTTTCAAGTGGAAATTCATTTTTTCAGCTATTGCTTTTTTTGTAATTATTTTTTTCATTAACAATTTGGGCATAAAAGTAGGATGTCCTGATTATGTTTATTAAAAAAAAGCTAGGAGACATCACCACTGTGAAATGCATTGGATTATCCTACAGGTGCAGCTTCATAAGTAAAGCAAAGTAACTACAACTGGATACATACAATATATATACATCCAGTATCCAATATAATATATATACATCCATATATTAAGTAACTTGGGGCATGACATGGGAATTAAAAGAAAAGGGAGTAATTAATTTCATTTTATTTTATTTCACTTTCCATCACATAGAATCTGGAGAATAAGGTGATGTTGCCACGAAAAGTGTAATCTCCTCATTTATCAGGCCATTTATTTCTGTACAAATGTAAACTACACATAGAATAAAAAAGATGAAAATAAATACACAATACACACAAGCACAGAGAAGGGCAATTAAATTAGACAGGTTCTCTAACAGTCCAGAGAAGTTCAGAAGAGGCTGAGAAAAAGTATTGTCTCTCTATACGAATTAGTGGGTTGAAAAAAACAAATTAAGGAAAAGGGATACTTGAACTGAAATACACTGTTTACAACCAAACTAGTAAACTTGAGATGGCAAAGAATACATTCAGACTGAAAGCTGTGGTTTGAGCTGTCAGAAGAGAGAAATTTTCAAAAGAAATAGGAGGAACCCAATGCAGGCCTAACTAATGTAAAATAATAATAATAATAATAATAATAATAATAATAATAATAATAATAATAA
>CM021766.1:81769621-81809897 GCA_011076525.1 Nettapus auritus
TTTTATTTTATTTTATTTTATTTTATTTTATTTTATTTTATTTTATTATTTTTTTCCTCAGTGAACATATGTTATGCATAATTGTAAAAGCAGGATTTAGGTCCAAATTCTGATTGTTGATATGGGTGAGGAAAATATTCTGGAGTGAAAGGTAACATATCAATATTTCAAAACATAAAGCAATTTAAAACAAAAATGAAAACAAGAAAACTTTTCCTTTTCAGTCCCTTGAAGTGGTTTACAGATTGCACAGACATCACATTAAATAAAAAACTAAATGGTAACATTAAACACCACTGAATCATAAATTAATATTCAGATGAAATATATTCAGTTGATATAGACCTGTATCTATTTCTATGAAACTTACAAATACAGTAAACACAAACCTATAAGCAATATACAGATTAAATAAAAAAATTAAATAAAATTTAAGAAGTCCAAATTGATATGGAATTTCTCATTACTCTATCAGAATTCCCCATAAAGAAATGCATTCATCATTCTAATTCTTCTGCAAGGTCAGCGGAAATGTCCTCCATCACGTAGAAGGAGATTCCAAATGCCAAAATGGTAAATAGGTGTCCAGAGTAAAAATTATTCGGGCAGGATTTCCACAGTACTCATTTTGCTAATACTTTCTTCCTTTAAAACACAAGTACTGCACATATCATTTTGTCTGCAGCAACACAGAGGGTGCTAATGAAAGAACTGATCTCCGTGTAATTCCAGCTCATCCCCCACATGACAAGCCAGGGCATGATGAATTTAAGTAGGGTGAACAACAAATGTAATCATCAAAAGAGCATATTCCACTGAGAATAATTTTTGACAATATTTGACAACCAACCCAAAACCTGTATTACCAACAGGTAACCTCTGATAAACTTCAAACTTTTCCTCTGAATGTGAAGGTGTGTTTCTGAGTGTGAAGATCCTTGAAAAGAAATTTGTTACAATTCAAAGAATTTGGAAATACAGTTTTGTTTGTTTGTTTTTGTTTTTGCTCCACTTTCTTCTTCACATATATTTAGGTCTCAGAAACTAACTGTGTGATGGTTTAAGGGAGATAATTTTTAGTTCAAATGATAGCTTTTTGGGAAATAAATCTTTGCTAGGGACTAAAACATAGATATTTTAAAGACATTTTACATAAAATCTTAAGGAAGCACTCCCAGTTCTATTTTACATCTTATATTGCTAGTTACATTTATTGAGCTTTTGCACATCCAATCTTCTGATACCTATAACTATTCACTTCAGTCTGTCACAAATAATTTTGTGCAGACAGAAGTGTGACTCCTAGTTGTGAAGGACACAGTCAAATCTCTCTAATATCTTCTGGCAATAATCTGCTTGAGGCACAAGGGAGCATTTTGAGCTTGCTCAGTGCTTGTAAAAGCATTTCCATATGTCAGGAATTCATATCATGCAGGCTCCCATTTTTTCCATTGTAGTACCATGAGACATAATCAAATTGCATGTCCAAACAGAAATAGTATCATTAATTTTTACGTGAAATTCTTTAATTATAGCCACTTAAAGTCTGGGAATACTTGCTATCCTGGCTAAGGGAAGGAAAAATGGTCTCACCAACAGGAAGGAAAAGTTTCATGAAGAGTACCCAATTCATTGTTCTATTATCATGACAGTCAGTTTTGCTGCCCAGAAAAATATAGAACTATAAAATAAATAAATGAAAAGCTATAATTAAACAGTTATGTAAACCACTTTTATGACCTGCTGATTAGCTCTGTTCATCAGTCTAAGTCTAAGATAGCAGCCACAGAGACAGAACTGACCACTGAATTTAAGCTTGAGATGAATGGTGATTATGGAAGGCTATAGATTTCCAGGACAGAAAATTCTGAGAGCTCCTCTAAATCCGTTTGTTCTACTATCACAACATGTACCATACTAAGTCAGGGTTTTCTCTGCATAATTTTGCAGAAAATTCTAAACGTCTAAACGTTGTTGGACTAAAAAAAAAAAAAAAAAAAAAGCAAAAAAAAAAAAAAAAAAAGCACATCTACATCTTGCTATATTGCTATATTGCACAGGCACCTCTAGTTACTGCAACTGCTTATATTTAAGTAAAAAGTAAAAATAGAAATTTATAACAGATAAGATTAATTCAATACCTGGTGTCAATAAGTAACCATTCTGAGAAAAGTGGTGGAGCCTATTGTTACTCTCCAAGTAATATTAAGTTTAACATTAATTTATTGAAATGAGTGCATACTTGAGAGACTCTGCATATACTGAGGTTTTTAATCCCAGCCTCTATCCTCTACATGCAAAAGAACAAATGAAATAGATTTGTAGTCTTCTGGTTATGATGCTGTAGTGGGTTTACGTGGCAAGGTTTTGGTAGCAGGGGGGCCATAGGGGTGGCTTCTGTGAGAAGGATCTAGAAGCTGCCCCGTGTTTGGTAAGGGCCCCACTGCTGACCAGAGCTGAGCCAATAAGCGATGTTGTTTTGCGCCTCTGTGAGAGCATATTTAAGACAGGGAAAAAAACGCTGCGCCACTCAGCAGCTGGGAGGGTGAGAGGAGTAAGAAACAGCCTTGCAGGCGCCAAGGTCAGTGAAGAAGGAGGGGGAGAGGTGCTCCAGGCACCGGAGCAGAAGTCCCCTGCGGCCTGTGGTGAGGACCATGGTGAAGCAGGATGTCCCCCTGCAGCCCATGGAGTACCACGGTGGAGCAGGGTTCCCCGCTGCAGCCCGTGGAGGAGACCATGGTGGAGCAGGTGGACCTGCCCCGACAGAGAATGCAGCCTGTGGAAGACCCCTGCCGGAGCAGATTCCGGGCCGGACCTGTAGGCCATGGAGAGGAGACCACGCAGGAGCAGGTGACCCGGCAGGAGCTGCTCCCTGTGGGGGACCCAGGTTGGAGCAGTTTGCTCCCAAGGGATAGACCCCATAGTACAGACCCATATATGGAACAGTTCTTGAAGAGCTGCTGCCTGTGGACAGCCCACGCCAGCTCAGTTCGGCAAGGACTGCATTCCATGGGAGGGACCCCACAGCACAGGGGATGAGAGTGACCAAGAAGGAGCAGCAGAGAAGTGCTATAGACTGACCATAACCCCCATTCCCCCGTGCCGCTCGGGGGGAGGAGGTGGAAGAGGGTGGATGGGGGGGAGGTGCTTTTGGTTTCTTTCCTTTGTTTCTCACTTCTCTAGCTTGTTAGTAATGAGCAATAAATCTTACTTTCTCTCTATGCTGAGTCTGTTTTGCCCGTCACGATAATTATTGCGCGATCTCCTTGTCCTTATCTCAACCCTTGAGCCCCTTTCATCGTATTTTCTCCTTGCTCCTCTTTGAGGAGGGGGAGTGAGAGAGCGGTTGTGGTGGAACTCAGCCACCCACCCGATTAAAATCATCACAGATGCATTTTGTTGACATAATTGTCTTCTTGAAAATAACTGAAGCTGCTCTTCCCAATGGTTACACTTTTGAATCTTCAACTCACAAAGATATCTGATTGCATAAGGCCCATCGCTACATGAAAACATAGCTTTCCCAAGCCTCTTCACACTGCATTCCTCAAGAACTAGCTGCCAGTGGGGCTGCTATTAGAACTGTGCACAGTTTGTTAAAGGTTCAAAACTACTGGCAAGTAAGTAAGTGGTTGGGAGCTACATGGGTTTGCAATTTGTGGCCATCAAAGTATTCACATTTGTAACTAATTATAAGATGGAATAGATAAATTTTCAATTTTGTCTGTGATCATTAGCAGAGCCTAGCACATATGTTCTGGTATTGTTCAAATTAAATATCAAGCAACACAAGCAAAGATAAATGTGCAGTGATTCTTCTAATATGTTCTTGCTATAGGTATTACTGCTGACACTGGCTTGTAATGTTATGTAGAAAAGGAAGGACAATCTAGGACATGTTTTCCACTTGTATAATTAATAGAATGTGCAAACATAAAATTGAATATTTCAGCCAATTGATTTCCTGTTTTGTCACTTAAGTTAGAGGCAATTGACTGAACAGAATTGTTGTTTGCTTTCATTGCAAGTTTTTTTTTGTTGTTGTTTTTTTTTGTTTGTTTGTTTGTTTTTGCCTACCCTTCATCTGAAGATATGATTCAACACTGTTTACAACTAAGAAAGGCAACATTTAGAAGGTAAAATATGTAATCAATATCCTATTAACAAGATTTGTAGACACAGCAAATTTGTTTTGTGGATGTGCACAAGAGCAAGCTTATCAAAGACACATATAATGATCTAATCTATATATAAGCCATTCATATTAGATTTCTCTGTAAAATGATTGTGAGACAACTTTCCAAAAATATATTTCTTGTTTATTAGAAACTTTATTGAAGTAACAGTTGAAAGTACTTTAAGCTTAAATATATTTAAAGTACTTTTAAAGAAATAAGAAACAAGCACTATTTTCAAAAATGCAGATGTACACTATACTGGGTAACACATGCACTTCAGCGTATTTCCATACTCCTCTATGGTCAAGGAGAATTAGTTGTTTCTATGTTATTTAAAGAAGATATGTATAATACTTAGAAATCTGTATTTTTTTTTTCAAGATTACTTGTGTTGCATTGTTTTGTATTGTGTTGTTTGAAGAACTGCCTTCAGTGCAACTGGAAGAGCCTGTTTCTCAGAGCTTCAAACTGGTCCTTCTTAGGTCCTTCTATGCTCTAGGGTTTGGCAGCAACACAAGGATGCCTCTATATTCTTTGGAAAGGTAACTTGCATCTGTGCTTTCACTGCCCCTTTGAATGAATATCATTAGGAGATAAGTTGGTGGCTAAGATCCTTTAATGATTTGAAAACAATTAGAATTGTATGACCTTTACTTCCCAGTTGCAAGGACAGAATTTTTACATTATTTAAATGGTTGGAACACAGCTGCACATGATATCTCAGAAAAGCTGTATGCCTGGTGTGATATAGCCCTTTGCATTTGCAATTAAACTTCTCATTAGAATTACAGAATCATAGACTGTCCTCAGTTGGAAGGGACCCACAAGGACCATTGAATCCAACTCCTTACTCCACACAGGACCACCTCAAAATTAAACCATATGTCTGAGAGTGTTGTCCAAACACTTCTTGAATTCTGTAATGCTCAGTGCCGTGACCTGGGGAGCCAATTCCAGTGCCCGACCGCCCTGTTGGTGAAGAACCTTTGCTTCACATCCAGATTGAACTTCCCCTGACACAGATTCATGCCTTTCCTTTGGGTCCTTTAGATAAAGATGGCCACTGCTTACATTGAGAAGTAATGTTAGGAAAGTACTGTAAGTATGTATCTATGTTTATGTATTATTTTCTGATTCTTTGTGAAACTATTTATCCTCCTGTTCTCTCCCTCCCCCATCTACTCTGCATTCACCTTTATATTATAAAGCTCTTTGCCTCCTATGCCTCATCCTGTCTTCATCCTTGTTTAGCTTTAGTGGTTGTTGGGTGTGGTGGTTGTTTTACTAGTCAGTGCCCCTACTTCCTTTCTTCATTAGATGGCAATCTGTACTCTCTCCTTTTCCTGACTTTACAACTCCCTCGACACTTTTTTCAGCGCTACTTTAGAACTGAAATAAGAAGAGCACTGCAGCTACTGGCTATATTTTCCTGTTGATGTTAGCAAATGCTCCACAGATCATTAGGGATTCACAGACAACAGGTAAGCCATCACTACAGCCTGTCCTATTTATTGTCAAGGGAAAGTATGAAAATCAATTTAAAACATTCTTTAAAAAGACATATACCCAACTAATTGTGTACTATGTAAATGAAATGTAAAGCCTGCTACTTCAAACAAATAAGTAGAACTAGAAATTTTAGCTGATCACTGGCTCTATATTCTTCTAAGAAAAAGTTGCTTTTGCTTTCTGTATTCTGTGCCAAGTGCAGATGGCCCAGTGTTTGCACTGGGGTGCTGTGGTGCTACTGTGTGGGGAGATGCAGGGGCTGCCCCATGCTGGCTCCACCACACGACAAGGCTGGGCCCAGCAGCTAAGATGGTGGTGCCCCACCTCGGAGATGCCCAAAGCTGGAGTGGGAAGAGAGAGAGGCTGCAAGGGCCAGACCCAGCCTCAGGCCTCAGTCCCCTGCCCTGCTCAGGGGCAGGAGGGAGAGGAGTGGGGAATGGAGGGAAGAAGTTCGGCCTGAGAAAAGGGGTATGAGTGTGGGGATGTGTGTTTTAGTTTTAATCTTTATTTTTTTGATATTCAAACGTATTTTGGTTTGCAGTAAATTAAATTTCCCCACGTTGAATCTGTTTTGCATGTAATGGCAAATGGTAAGTGATCTCCCTGTGTTTATCCCAACCCATGGGCTTTTCCATCTTTTTTTCCTCACCATTTCACTGAGGAGGGGGAGTGAGAGAGCAGCTGGGTGGGGGCGTGGCAGCAGTTCTAGGTCAACCCACCACAACTTCACTACACAAATTTCTATTTGTAGTTGTATATAAGCTATTATTTGAAAGATACATTTTCTTCCAACTGTACTAACAGTAACTAATGTATAACTCAATTATTTTCTTGCATTGTCCAAAATTGGTAGGCATTTAATAACCTATTAAATAGGAACAACAGATCCTGTCAGTTTTTATCCTATACTTCTGCTGTTATACTTACATATTTTACCTCCTAGCACAATCATTACACAGAGGCAAACACTATGGTCTTAGCTTTGTCTAAGTGAGGTGATGGCATTCCTTCCCTATCCCACTTCACAAAAGACATAATTAATGTGTTGTAAAATTATTTAATGTAAAATTAAACATTTGGTACAAAACATAAATATATTACTACATAGCTGGTTTTAAGAGTAATATTTTACCATGTCTAATTCCCATTTTTTGTTTTAAATTCACCATTTATTACTGTCCATGATGATAAAGGGAATTAGTATTTCCATAGTACTGAGCAGTGAAGATGTGCACTTCAATGTGGGGTAAAACTGGATATTCATTAGTCACACTGTTGAAAGTTACAAGTGTATTATATCCCTTAAGATATTTTCCTTAGGGAAAGTTCTATCCTTTTAATTCATAATGACTGTAGCTAAAATTGTTAATATTCTCTGTAGTAAACACATTAGGTTTCTTTCTTTCTTTCTTTGCTTTGTAAAACATTGCTAAGAAGCAGCTGAGGTTATTTGGATGGTTGCACTAGATGATCTTGGAGGTCTTTTCCAAAATTTATGATCTTATGATTTTCTTTTAAAATTATAAACATGTTCTAAAAATCATTTTTAAATCTACATTCATGTATTAAATATAGAGGTTGATTTCTTAACCCATACAAAGTGTCAAGTGTAACCATTAAGCAGTAATATCTCAAATGTAAATAAAATATTGAAATAATATTTATGCACGCTCTACCATATAATCATACAAAATCATCCAAAACTCTCTACCATATAATCATACAATCATAGAATATCCTGAGTTGGAAAGGAGCCACAAGGATCATTGAGTCCAACTTCTGGCTTTGCACAGGACCACCAAAAAATCGGGCCATATGCCTAAGAGTGTTGTCCAAACACTTCTTGGACTCTGGCAGGCTCTGTGCTTTGACCACTTTCCAGTTCCCAGCCACCCACTTGTTGAAGAACCTTTTCCTGATATCCAGCCTGAACCTCCCCTGATTCAGGTTTATGCTCTTCCCTTGGGTCCTATCACTGGTTAGCACAGAGCAGAGATCAGTGCCTGTCCCTCTGCTCCCCTCATGAGGAAGCTTTAGGCTGCCGTGAGGCCCTCCCCTCAGTCTCCTATTCTCTAGGTTGAGCAAACCAAGTGAACTGCCATGTCTAGTTTAATAAGTTTAGTTTAATTCAGATATTCGAATCTATAATAATAAGGTGATTAAGGCAAATAAGGTGATTCTCATGTGTTCAGCTACCTTAAAAATCAGCAAAAAAACATTATTCGTAATTTCAGCTGGTTTGCAGTGAAAGCAAAATCATGTTCCTAAAAGAAGGCATCTTTATAGATGTATAATGAGCTGCTGTTGGGATTTAAAGAATTAAAACCACACTGTAAAATCATTTTAATGCAGTGTAAACCACATAAAGAATTAAACTAATGAAGGAACTTTTATGTTATGTGAGACCTAAAGAATAAAGATGACTCTGTATAGTTTATAAAATGTCTGATGGGAACATCTACGTATTCTCTACCCTCTCATGTCCATTCTTCATGATGCTTGACAAGAGGGGTGGCCTGGAATAAGAGAACCATTGCAAACTGCTTTCCAGAGTCTGAGTCAACTACCAGGAGTCAGAAGAAAGGCAAACACATGTAACACATTACTTCACTACAGCATAATTCAATGTGATAAGAAATTAACTAGTGGAAAGACAGTAATCTGACAATAAAAATTAAAACCCTGGAATCCAAGGGCCAAACAACTTCTCACATAAAGGTTTAACTGATAAACTAAAGGCATCTTCAGATGTATGGAATGCACACCACATTAATCAAAACATACTGACAAATATTATTTGGGATCACAATTTATGAAAGACATTTCCTCACACAAATAAAGGCAGGTTGATCTAGAATATCTAACCTTTTCCATCATGTTAATTTCATACTGCCTAAAGTCCTGCCAAGGAACATAAAGATGTTTGTATTAATGGATTTTGATCATTTAATTATGGTCCATAATGATATAATAAAAAAGGCAAAATGAAGATTTAACATGAACAAGCAAACATCTATATTCCTAAGATGACAACAGTACACATGAACTGATGTCTTTACATACATTACAGTAATAGAATAAATAGGATCATTGGCATAATATAAATCATTTTAAGTAAGAGCTACTACAGATTAGATTTGTGGAAAATCCTAATGAGGTCCAGGCCATATGAATAACTAATACAGGCGGCATAAAAAATGATTATGAAGCTCTTCCTCTCGGCAATCCCGATTGCGAAAGGAACTTACAGGAAACAGACATAAAAATACTAACTGGAATTAGACCTTCAGTGCAGGTGGGACCACTGTTTCGTTTTGACACACAGGATCTTAGATTTGTTTGTTTGCTTTAACATTTAATTAATAGCACTGGAAAACTAACAGAGGGAGCTTCCCAAGAAGCACATTCTAAGAAAATATTTTGTGGGAAAAGACATCTGAAGGATAACTAAATCTGAAAATATATAGATGTGAAAAGGAAATTTTTGTTTTCCATTTATAATGAAAAACTTCTGATAAAAACCCTGCATAATAATACCTATATCCATGTAGAATTTGTAATATTTTCTGATAGTGATGCATTGGTCCTGAAGAGACTGCTTTGAAAGAGAGACAGATTTCTACTGCCATTTGTAATTATTGATTCTGATATCCCAGTATTCCAGATGGAAAAAGACAATTAAAATTGTCAAATTCATCCAAAGACCAAACATTTGGTAGTCATTAAGATTGAACTGTGTTTACTAAATATTTAATGATTTTGTAATAATTTTTTAAAAATATATGGAAAAGGTAAACCTCTATTCAGCATTCATTAGAATTCAAAGCTGCAACAATTTCAAATTTGTTTCTCAATTAAAAAAAAATAAAAAAGAGAAAGAAAAATAAAATATAAGGACCAGTTTAGACTGAAACACTCTTCTGAAGCATCTGTTCATTAATGTACATTTTAAATGACAGAAAATGATAAAAATGACAACAATTTTATGTTGACAATCAACTATATTCTGTAGCACACTTTATTCTTAATAAAATTGAATATCACCACATTTATTTTCAAAATGTAAAATTTTATTAAAACTCGTACTGTGAAGTTAAAATTTTAAAATGTTTATTTCCTTCAGTCTTAAATTAAGGAGTTAATCAGCTAACCAACTGATGTTCTTATTAACTGCATTTTTAGGTTAGTATTAATAAACGTGCAAATAAGATATGCTGTTGAACTAAGTGATGTATTTAGTCCAAGAAAGCATACAGAGTAAATAAGTGGATCATGTTAGCTTATGAATTTTCTGTCACAACAAGCTCTTAGCTACAAACACTTTTCTACATCACAAGTAATGGAACAGTAAACATATAGAAAATAAAAGCCATGGCCAAGTAATATTGAACTCTACTGAGAGCAAGCATGTGCATTCAGCATGTGTGTTTGGACTAAGACATAGTACTGTTGTTAGTGACAAACAAATTCTAAGAGATTAACCTGCCCCATCCCTGCTTTGGTCTAAATGGCAAGGATAAAGCAGCTGGTAAGGCAAGAACTTTATTGCCAAGTGTGTGGGTGAGTGGACCATCCAAAACTGTCTAGGACAGCGTTTTCACCAGACTTAGTTACACTAAAGAGAAAATAAAACAAAACAAAAACAACAACAACAAATAGGCATCAGTTGGATTGTTTAATCCAGTATCCAGGAGAATATCAAAAGACTTATGAAAGAAATATAGACTCAATCTGAAAAATGTAAAAGGAGTGTAAAAAGTTTTAATGGTGGAGACAAAGGAGAGAGTAACAGTGCAGCAATGAAAATTGTTTTATATAGTGCTAGATGTCACCCTGGTAGTGTCTGTCTGTGTCTGATGAACTTGCCTCCAGCTGGAGGCATGAGCATGACAGAGTACAGCAAAGAGGGACCCACACCTAGGGTGTACATATGTCACCTTATGGGGTGCTCTGTATGTGTGCATTGGCAGCCTGCAGGAGGTGTGTGTGCTTTCCACACTTCCCCTAAGAAGAGGTGGGTGTGCATACAATTGTGTGTGTGTGTGTGTTCACAGAACTTTTAAGGGGTAGTTATAGAAGTTTCTTTAGGAATTTATAAGTGTATACTGGCATCTTATTAGTGTCTAGGGCAGTGGTTCCCCTGTTACTATGGTGTTATGGACTGCCAATGTATAACTCACTGACTGCCAATTAATGACGTCATTAATAAATCAATAAACCTTTTCAGTCCTGATTTGGTTTAAACCACGTGAACTGAACAGATTTCCCTTGTAAATTCACCTGCTCTAAGTTTTTCACTCCTCAACAATAATTCAGGTGAGGCCATATAAAGTGGTAGCATAATGAAATTATAACATGAAATCGGTTCACTTTCTGATATAGGACCAAATTAAAAGCTCTCAAGATCCCACATTTGAAAAAAAATGTAAAATATGAATGGGCGATCTTTCTTTCCTGTGGACAGAGACAGCCCTTTCTGTTTTTCAGGGTGATATTTATCCCAGAGACAGCACCAGCATTCTCAGCATAACAAGTGGGGATAAATATTCCTCCCAGTCCAGAAGGCTGTATCAAAATGAGTAGCTATTGCATTTACAGATTTAATGCAGTGAGCATTGTTGAGAATATTCTTCCTCTGCTTGAAGCATTTGTACTTTTCACAGCATTCACAGGATTTACCTTCTGGAAGGCACATGACCAAACTGCAGTCTTCCCTGTAGCAAACATACTTTAATAGTTAGGTTAACCAAAGGAAACCTAAGAAAATAAGCAATTTTTTGAACTTGTTTTCTGAATTCAGACAAGACAGTACCCATTTCCTGTATACAGACAAGTATGGGGATGGAAAAGCTCATGTCCTCACTTACTGGAAGCCACTATAGTACATGGCCTATCACATAGTAGGGAAGCAAAGACTATCATCTTCATGACTGCTTCCAAAGCAGTGCATACCACAACAAAATCAGTGGAATAAAACTGTCTTGTTTCTATGGAGTTCTGCATAATATCTTGAATAGTTCTAAGGTGATGGGATTACTATGACTAAGGATAGTATTATAAAACTGTGATCTTGTCCTTCTAAGCAGCTGCAGATGGAATATCAATTTTTACACTGTGTTGATTTTACCACATAAATATTCTGTTTTGAACTTAGTATTTCATTCAATTAGCTCTTGGGAATTAAAACTCTCTCACAGGATTTCACAATTACTTAAATGCAGTTTATTGCAACACAGATTTTTTGGAAAAACAACTTTTTGTCTAATGTGAGAAGTAAGCAATGAACCAGAAATCCTTACAAGTAGTAAAAAAAAAGTAAAAAAAAAAAAAAAAGTGAAAATGCCAGAAGAGTGACTGAACACTGAACAGTGATTTCTCTTTTTAGTTGGACACATTTTATGGTAGCAGACATTAATTTTAACTTGTAAATTCTCTACACAGTTATTTATCATTTTGGTAAGTTATTAGGTGGGCTTTTATTTACTCCATTCATACAGTCAATCAGAAAGACTCACTCTTCACTAGAACATTCTAGTTTACATGACAAATATTAATCATTAGAATTCTACTCTGGTGAAAGAGTATTTTAAGTTAAATTATGATGCATATTAATATGGAAGAGTCTCTGGGTGAATTTTCATATATCTCTAGCATAATTCAACTTTATTAACTATATATCAAATCACATAATGATAGAAAGCACTTGTTAAATAAGAAAAGGTCTACTTGGCATCATAATTACAATTTAAATACTTTTCAGTTTAGTCATTCTGTACTACAGATCAGTTTCTGAATAATGAAGTACTAGAATCATCATTTTATTTTGTTTTATTTTATTTTATTTTATTTTATTTTATTTTATTTTATTTTATTTTATTTTATTTTTTTCTGGTCTTTTTTGGCTAAAGATCTTGCCAAATATTAGATATTATTAAAATTTAAAGTAAGCAAATTAGCTTGCTTTGTTGAAATATGTTTTTTAAGTCTTTGCCATTTAATTCACAGCTGAAGAGGAAGTTATAAGCCTCTCAAGGCTTATCAGATACTGACAGCTTAGTGCTGCCGTTCTTTCTCACTGTCTATATCTTATTCTGACAATAACCATACCAATTCCAGCTAAAGTACTCGGAATACTTAAAAGTAGTCAACATGAGTACCAGAAGCAGAACCACCAGCTTCTGTTGGAGCGGCAGCTTTCATAACAAGAGAACTTCCTGGCATTCAGGAATTTTCACTTCTTTAAATATTTTATGAATGTGGAATATTTGTAAAACTGCTTCGCAAAATACTTTGTATTTTCCTAGGATAATTATGGATGGAAGACATCTCAGAAAGGCTTTAGTCCAACCTCTTATTCAAAGGAGGTCAAGTATGAGATCTGAGTGGATTTCAGAGGTCTTGAAAACCTTCAAGACAGCCTCAGTGTACAGCATGTATCTGGAGATTGCTTGATTGTCCTTGTGGTGAAGTTTCTCCTTATATCCTGTCAGACTCTCTCTCCCCTGTGTTGTCTCTCATCCTCCCATGATACACTGCTCTGAAGTTCCTGTCTTTGTCTTCTTGAAAGGCTTTTGTAGGTCCTTGCACACTGCTGCTACGTTCCCCTAAAGTCATCTCTTCCCCAGACCAAACAAGCCCCAGTCCCTCAGCTTCTCCTTATAGGACACACGTTCCCATGCCAGACTTCCCTAGTGGATTATGATAGTCGAGGACCAGATCAGGGGCATGTTGATGTCTTTCCTGTATTTGAGGGCTCACAATTGGATGCAGTATGCTAGATGTGCTGGGTATAGGGATATAATCCTTTCCCCTAATTTCTTTGCTGTGCCCCTGTGAATACAGCTCCCAGGATGCTGTTGGCCATCTCTGTAGCACACTGTTGGCTCACACTCTGGTTGTGACTGCCAAGGTTGCTTCAAGCAAAGCTGCTCCCAGACAGGCAGCCACCAGTCTGTATAGCTGCACAAGGTGTTTCCAGCCTGAAGGACAGACTGTCAGGAGGTGGCCTTTGTCCTTGTTGAAAATTAAGTTCCTTCTGGCCTGTTCCTCTAGACTGTACAGGTCCCTATGAAACATATAATCACAGAACATCCTAAGTTGGAAGGGAACCAAAAGGATTGAGTCCAACTCCTCGTTCCACACAGGACCACCCCCAAATTAAACCATGTCTGAGAACATTGTCCAAACCTTTCCTGAACTCTGGCAGGCTTGCTGCTGTGACCACTTCCCTGGGGAGCCTGTTCCAGTGCCTGACCACCCTCTCACAAGGTCACAGTGTCTGCTCACAAGCTGTGATGAGGCCTCCCCTCAGTCTTGTCTTCTTTGGGCTTAAAAAAACAAGTGACCTCAACTCCTCTTCATACATCTTGCCCTCTAGACCCATCACCATCTTTGTATCGCTCCTTTGGACACTATCTAATAGTTTTGTGTTCTTCTTATATTGTTGTGCCCAAAACTGCATACAGCACTCAAGATGAGGCTGCACCAGTGAAGAGCAGAGCGGGACAGTCATTACCCTTGACTAGCTGGCCAATGATGTGCCTGATGCATCACAGGAAAAGGCTGGCCCCTTTAGCTGCCAGGGAACACTGTTGAATCATGTTCAACTTACCGTCAATCAGAACTCTCAGATCCCTTTCTGTGGGGCTTCTCTCCAGCGTCTCTTCCCCCAGTCTGTATGTATATCCAGGGTTGTGCCATCCCAGGTGTGAAATCCAGCATTTACTTTTGTTAAACTTCATGTTATTGATGATAACCTTGCCCTCTAATCTGCCAAGATTTCTCTGCAAGGCCTCTCTACCCTAGAAGGAGTCAGCAGCAGCTCCTCCTAATTTAGAATTATCTGCAAACTTACTTAGTATGCATTTGAGTCCTGTGTCCAGATCATTTATAAAAAGATTGAAGACGACTGGCCCTAAAATGGAGGCCTGTGGAAATCCACTGACTGGCTACCAGCCTAATGTAACCCCATTTACTAAAACCCTTTAAGCCTGACCCTCCAGCCAATTGTTTACCCATCATTTCGTTTACTTGTCTAGCTGTATGTCGGACATTTTGTCCATAAGGATACTGTGAGAAACAGTACTGAAAGCTTTGCTAAAATCCAAAAAGATTACATCTACTGGACTCTCTAAGGCAACATAATTACATTCCTCTGCTAACTAAGGCATTTAGGCAATAAATTAAATAGCTGTCCAAAAAGCCATATCTTTCCAAATATCTGATAAGTAGAATTCTCTGTCATGAATCACAGAATCACAGAATCACAGAATCACCAAGATTGGAAGAGACCTCCAAGATCACCAAGTCCAACCTCTGACTTAATGCTAACAAGTCCTCCACTAAACCATATCCCTAAGCTCTATATCTAAATGTCTTTTAAAGACATCCAGGGATGGTGACTCAACCACTTCCCTGGGCAGCCTATTCCAGTGACTAACAACCCTTTCTGTAAAGAAGTTTTTCCTAATATCCAACCTAAACCTCCCCTGGCGCAACTTTAGCCCATTCCCCCTCGTCCTGTCACCAGGCATGTGGGAGAAAAGACCAACCCCCACCTCACTACAGCCTCCTTTCAGGGACCTGTAGAGAGCCATAAGGTCGCCGCTGAGCCTCTTCTTCTCCAGGCTAAATAGTCCCAACTCCCTCAGCTGCTCCTCATAAGACTTGTTCTCCAGACCCTTCACCAGCTTCGTAGCCCTTCTCTGGACTCACTCAAGCACCTCCATGTCCTTCTTGTAGTGAGGGGCCCAAAACTGAACACAATACTCAAGGTGCGGCCTCACCAGAGCCAAGTACAGGGGGACAATCACTTCCCTAGCCTGAAGGGAGCTTCATACCATTGGCCTCGGGCCATTGGTCCAGCCTATCCAGATCTTCCTGCAGAGCCTTCCTACCCTTGAGCAGATCGACACACGCACCTAACTTGGTGTCGTCTGCGAACTTACTGAGGGTGCACTCGAACCCTTCATCCAGATCATCGATGAAGATGTTAAAGACGACTGGTCCCAGTACCGAGCCCTGGGGCACTCCACTAGTGACTGGCCTCCAACTGGATTTGACTCCATTCACCACAACTCTCTGGGCCCAGCCATCCAGCCAGCTCTTAACCCAACGAAGCATGCACCAGTCCAAGCCATGGGCAGCCAGTTTCCTGAGGAGAATGCTGTGGGGAACGGTGTCAAATGCCTTACTGAAGTCAAGCACAATGAAAGAAAGCACAAGAAGACAGTAAATGTTATTAAGTCAATTGGGAGTGCAACTCACTATGGGCTAGCTGAAGCAGCAAGAGTTTTACTGTATCAACAAGTATTTTTTAGTGTCTGTAATGCATATTCTTGGGTTATGGTTATAATACAAAATAGCAGCAAGTGATCAACAACATCAGCCTTCTCATGGGTTTTATATTAGTCGTCAGGAATTCCAGGTGCTTACCATAGACATCATACCAGATGTTGTCTGTAGTATTTCCTAGTATATAGCACTTCCACATGGATTGTTAAATATGTCCAATGCACTCACTTTATGAATACTGGCCACTGCATCTAACAGAACAAAATATATATGTGGGTGTTATTTATTTATTTATTTATTTATTTATTTATTTATTTGTCATTATGGAGAAAACTGTGCATATGTTACCTCCTTGCTATGTTAGACAATGACTCATTACAGATCTTCCACACATTCTCTTCTTAACTTTTGGAAAATACTAGTCTGGTACAAGAAATTAGTAAAACAGGGATGGGAAAAAGATGGAATTAAAAGTGTTTTGTCCTATACAACAATAAACCATTCAAAAGCATTTTATTTCAGAGGTATTTTAGACACTAATTTGAAATACAACCTAAACATTAATCTACTCAGATGTAAACAAGAAACCATGTACCTGCCATCATTTTAAAGTGTTAGGAATACTATAACATTCAGCTTTGGTCTCTGAAATATATTTTTACAGAATACCAGTGACTGGTCTTCTTTACAAATATTTACCAGAGCTTTAAAAACCTCTAAAAGCCACAGAGATTCATCATCTTGTAACAATTTTGATTTCACCAAATGAGTTTAGGGATGTTCATATCTTCACAAAAAGATGCAAAAATTTTATTTTAAAGAAATATTTTTAAACACTCCAATCAAAATTTTGCACACAGAGAAACTACCAGCACAAATTGAAATAACATGAGTTTGATTTCTCTATCAGTACTGTCATAATAGCATTACAATAAACAGCTTCTCACTGTCGGCTAGCTTATTTAGCACTAGAAGTTTGACAGACGTTTGTGGTCCAAAATTAAGAAGAAAAAATAACAACAACAACCCCCCCCCCCCCCCCCAAACAAACAAACAAACAAAAACTGTTTTTTAAACACTGGATGCAAAAGAACATCTTGCTCACAGACTTCAGCAGCTTGTAGATTTTGGACAACCAGCTGGATGATGAGCAGGATTTCCTCATGGTCCTGCCTTGAGGTCTGTCTTAACAATTAAAACCATTTGCTTTCATTGTTTTTGACAAGCATAATGGTCTGGTGACAGGTGTGAGAATCTGCCTAGAAGGAAAGAACAAGAAAATGAGGATGCCACAAAAATCTGCCAGGCCGGACAGAGTCATTTTCCTCATCATTTTGCTCACATTTCTGTACACACCAAACATCAATCTAAAAAAAAGAAACAATATACTTTAAATAAAAATAACACTTGTTGCCCAGTTTCTGACAAAGTTATCTATGACCAAATGTTGTCTGGATTTATTACCATCTGCCAGGCAACAATGAAAGAGTTGTTGGGAATAATACCATGCTATGAAAAAAAAACAAAAACCTATGGAGCTTTATTTTCTTGACCTTTCTACTGCCAACACTACACACACCACCGGGTGTTATAACACTTTGCAACAGCACACATTAAAAAAAACAAAACAAAACAAAAAAAAACAACAAAGCCAATGACCAACTAGGAAAGGAGAAGGACATGGCCATATAAATCAGAAATTATATTTTCAAGGATAGCTCCAGATTACTCTTTTGAAATAACCTCTGAGTTTTCAGTTATTTGATAAAATACAACTTGAGCCTTCCAGTTCCAAAGTATGATCACTTTACAACAAGACCAAATAAGCAAATTGGCAATATTCATCCTTGGATACATCAGGTCTAATTATTATTATTATTATTTTTCCCTATCAGAAACTACATTTTTTCCTCAAATCCCTCATGGATACACACAAACATACTTAGTCCATTTTGTATCTTTTTTAATAGAAATATATATTTTTTTTAATTAGCTGCAATATAATTTATGTTTTTCTAATACAGTATGATTCTAATAATGCAGCTACAGTGAAGAAAATACAGTGTTATTCTAGGTAAACATTTTCATTTTATCAAAATTAAAGGGAATTCTAATTCTAGAAATTTAGTTGAGAAAGAGTAGGACCCTTCCAGGAAATTGTCAAACTAAGCTGAAACACACTGAATATAACATTGTTCTCAACATCACCATTATCTTCCTCATGTTATCGGATAGGATCAATAGCTTAATTCAAATTTTTACTATTGTCAGGTTATTGTTCAGATTATTGTCATTGCTATTAGTAGATGGACCTTTACTGAACATCATTCTGAATAATTCAGCCTTCAAAAGCCTGCTTGTCTGCAGTTCCTCTGACATTAACAGGCAGTGAAGAAAATACTATCAGATACAACTTCCAGAGAATTCAACTGATCCTTAGTGCACTTCCTGATGGTATTACTTGACTTTAAGAAATCTACTCTCACACATCTCTTTTCCTCCATTGTGAATGCTGATGTTCAGCAGCAACAACAGCTAAAATACTACACAGCTTTTGCTGATGAAGGCAAGACAAGAAACATCTGGCTCAGAGAGGTAATTCGAAGGGATCTGTCAGAATACATTTATTAGAACATGGAAAAGCCCTTGTGGTACACTTATTGCTCAATAGGAAAAGTGCATATATATGAAAAATGCCCATAGTCCGTTTGATTTTTAATGACCTCTTTGAACTTTCAAAGCAATAAATGAAACAGACTGTATTAGATTTTGGGAGATTTTCTAGTTCTTTAGTTGAATGTATAATACGACAAAGTAAATGCTGAAAACTCACATTAACCTTAAACCCTCAAGTCTAGATTTTATTTATTTATTTATTTAAGTAAACCTTCAATTTGATGTAAGCTGTAGACCTCATTTAATATATGTACACATTAAATTGCAGGCTGAAATCTACTTGAACCCCAGAGAGTCTCAAACCTATATGAATAATAATATTTTCGTTATACTAGAGGTGGAAAGAGGATGGAGCCAGGATCTTATCAATGTTGTCTACTGACAGGACAAAAAGCAATGGGCATAAAACAGAACACAGGAGGTTCTGTCTAAACATCAGGAAGTGCTTCTTTACTGTGCATATGACTGAGCAATGGCACAGATCTCCTAGAGAGGTTCTGGAGTTTCCTGTATTGGAGATCTTCATAAGCCATCAATACATAGTCCTAGGCAACTTGCTCTAGGTGTCCTTGCTTGAGCAGGAAGTTTGGACAAGATGACCTCCAGAGGTCCTCAGCAAACTCAACTATTCTGTGATTCTGTGAAATTAAGTTATATTGAATCCCATGTGAAAAGATGCACTTTCAAATGTAAGAACTATGAAGCAGGATTTTGCTTGGGGGACAAAAGTTTTCACATCATTAATTAAGAGTTTTTGCTTAAAGCTCTTTGATATTCAGGTCTGACCTATGTACAGACTCTGTGAAATGTTTTTATATGTTAACAGGAAAAGATACGTTACACTAGAAATGTTTTTATTATTATTATTATCATCATTATTATTTTTTCAATAGTATATTTTCTGCTTCAGTTCTTCTGTGAGATGTTTATTAAATCTGAAGTGAAATATTCCCAGATCTGTAGGTACACTGCATGTTGTTCATGTCTTGTTTATATGTTTTTGTTTGTTTGTTTGTTTGTTTGTTTGTTTTTGGTCTGAATTTAATGCAGCTTTGAAAATTATATATTTTGTCTTTAAAATCAATTACAGTAATTACTGGTATAATCATTGGTATCATTTGGTATACATATAGCAAGTTAAATATATATTTACATTGCTTCTGCAAATAGTTTCAAATTTAATGTCTAATCCAGTTATTTTAAATGAATTTAATTTCAAAACTGCCAAACAGTTACCTGAATGAGAGAAGGATTTCTCATGACACTGGTAAATCTTCACACTGTGAAAATTATTCATGAAATACAATTTATCTAGATTAATTTGTCTATCTCTACTTAGCTAGTACTTTCAAAGTCACTCTTCAAGAAATGTCATTAGCTTGAATAACCAAAGAAAAGAAAAAAAGAAAAAATGAGTGGAATAGGTAAGTTAGAACTCTTCTATTTTAAAAACAAATGTAATATTTTAATATACAGAATAAAGTCTTAGAAAAAGATAATAAGAAAAAAAAAAAAAAAAAAGAAATAAGAACCCTTCACCGAAAACTAAGCGTAAACTTCTGTCTTGCTTTTAGTACTGCAGCCTGTTCCCTTATGGTCCATTTTGGCAGTGATTCCCAGTAAAATATAACACCAGTTTAAAAATTGATTGAAAATTCAACCTTGATGCTGAAACAGATGCTGAAACAGAGCATGCAAAGATATGTAATTATATAGTAATGGCAACACAAGGTTTCTAGCTTTCCAGGCACTGTCAGATGCCTCAGGTGTTTTGCTAAATAATAGTTATAATATATAAGTATGCATGCACCTCTGTGTATAACGGCTATAAATAATTGTTTCGTATGAGTTGGCAAAGAAAGAAAAGAATTATGCTAACATCAGGCATCTTACTTGGGGAAAACAAACAAGGAAACAAACAAACAAAAACAACCAATCAATCAAACAAAAAAAGACACTATCAATAAAATAAATAAAATATAAGTGAAACAGTCAATCAATGAGTTGTGGTTTTTGTTTTTGTTTTGTTTTTCTTTGTCTTTTGTTGTTGTTGTTGTTTTTGAATAGATTTATTGAAAGTTACCCCATCAAATTTATGGGAACATATTATTTCTACAGTCATTTTGCCAATGCACATATTGAGCTAATTGGGGTTTTTCACAATAATGTTTTACTCTCTTAGTAAAAAAAAGCAGTGTCTTTGGTGAATTCCACCAGAATTTACCAGAATTTTTATATGTTCCAAAATATCAAGTAGCTACTAAAAATACTTAATTATGAACCTGATTGCTTTTTACTTTCTTATTTCATTTTAAGTTTAATGGGTCATTGTTCTGCACCAGGAGGTGATGGTTTGTTATAATTCCAGTAAGAAAGGAACCAAGTGCCATTTATTAGAGCTAACACTATAAAGAAAGTAAAAGTAATGTTATATTATTTAAGTTGCTAGAAACCCAATATTATGCAGCATTGAAAGAGCCTCTGATCACAGCCTATCATGAAGATCCCTAACAGGAATGGGTACCCTATTTTGGTCATTCAAATGAGCTTTTTTAAAATCATCTCTGTTAAGCATTTCTACTGCCAAAGGCACAGGTCTGAAGACCCAAGCTACACATGCAGCACAGCACAGCAGAGCACAGGCTTCTGCAGGTTGATAGTTACATGGATTACCAATTCCTCCATGTACAATGGTTTTCCAGCCAGGATCACTTCAGTCATGAACATCTTATTACTGCTTTAATCAATGGCAGCTTCAGGTTATATCTCAGAAGACAGCCAGATAAATTCTCTGAGCTACTTTTTCACAAAATTTTATGTTTCTCAGCTGCATTTGCAAAACAATGCAATATCTTCCTTCCATGTACAATTCAATATGTGCTTGCAATGAAGGATGAAATAATTACTGAAATATAGGTGTTAAAGCAAGATGAAACTCCTTTGTTGTATTCCATTACTGTTTTTGATACTGACAGTTTAATTCTAGGGAAATAATTTCATGATATTCCCCACAATCCTCATATACATATGGCAAAGAGTAATAAATAAATAAATAAAAGCTATAAATTATTTTATTTTATTTTATTTTATTTTATTTTATTTTATTTTATTTTATTTTATTTTATTATTTTTCTTATTAAAATTCTGTAAAATAAAATATTAACTCTTATTAAAATGATTTTATTTCATTTTATTTTGTAAGGGGATGGTTTTGTAACTTCGAACTTCTTCTCCATCTTTTTTCTTTTTTTTTTTTTCCTCTCTTATTCTTCACCTATAATCTAGGTTATAAATATCAAGTTATCTGAATAAGATTCAACCAAGTTACTGTAATAAAACAAATCTTTCGATTTACCTATAAGGACTGTAGCTGGCACAGTAGTCTGAGCTGTATGGGCACCTATTGTATAGGCGCTACTATACAATTCAGTAGCACTCAGATAGCTGAATGATTGTCTCACTTTAAGAGATAGGTGTTCAGAAAAAAAAATAAAAATAAAAATCAATGATCAATAGTAAGTTTGAAAAATTTTCAAGCAGCAGACTTGTATTTGTAAACAGCAAAGATTTTTCTCCTCAGAACAAAAATATTCTCTCAATTCATTGTGTATTGAACTTTGAATTTTTCAGATTATATTTAATGAAGACAGAATGGCTTTATGGCTGGAAATTCAAGACAGAAATAACATTAGAAAAAAAATCTTTTATCTGAATTTTAATTTTTGAGTTTAAACAATGTGTTCCAAAATACAGAACACATGATCTTCATTGTATGATTTTTGCTTCATTTAATTTCAATCACTTTGTTGGAGTAACTAATAACAATAATTAATTAAACAATCTTTTGCACACAAATGCATCTCACTTGATTCATGCAGATCTGTTAGACTAAACCTTTGCCTTATTCTCTGTGATGTTTCTCTTACGTCTTATCTAAAAGTAAATAGAACCAAGATAGCAAGCTATCTAAAGTACCTTCATTTCCTCCAGTGGTGGGAATCATGCACTAATATAGTGCATGTCCTTAAATACTGTCTTATTACTTGAATAACTTTATGTTATGAAGGTGAAAGGCAGTGCAGTTGGATGTAATCACACTGTAGAACTTGAACAGAGGAAAGTGAGGGAATTCTTGCAATTGTATTTACCTGAATTACATATATTTCACCTTCTTAGACCACTATTAACAAGCAAAGCTCAGCAAACATGTTGTAAGGGACCATTTTAATTTTCACAGACAGAAATTTACATATTTTGACTGGTTAATTTTCTACAAGATTATATGTTAACAATGACTGTGTTTCAGAGATATGCTATCCAGTGTAAATTCACAACCTCAAAAGCAGCACTAAAAATACCAGTCCACGTTCTTATCTAGTTAATATTTCCATATTTTATTTTATTTTTTTTAATTTTATTTTTGGTAAGGAGATGTTTTTGTAACTTCAAGAGATAAAAAGACTTAATTAGGTGAGAATGAAACCATTTCTTCTTCCAGTTTCTGTTGAGAAATAATAATAATAATAAGAAGAAGAAGTTGCTTTTTCACTAAGGTCACAATGGAAGAAGAAGAGATAACATGACTTTTCTTCTGACACACCACTCACTCCATCATCCCCAAAAGCAAACAATTCGATAACTCTCTCACTGTATTTTTTTATATATATATATGCTTAATCAAAACCAACTTTTCATTGGAGACAGAGAAGTAAATGTTGTGAAGCTGGGAGTCTAGTCAGTTGGAATTAAGATGACCCTTGGTTCTTATAGACTGTGACATACACTTAGCATTGGAGAGATTGGCTGGGGAGAGTTTTTTTGCCTGTTAGACCCTTCAAGAGGGAGAGACATCTGCTCAGCTCAGAGTACAATCTGTTTTTTACTTCCAGTGAAAAATGTCTTCATTGGAAGATGCTAATGATTACAAATTTATTATTATAGAAATCAGGATTTGGATTTTCATGGTGGGACATGTTGGGGAGTTTTATTGTACCCCTTGAGGCAAATTAAACTCATGGTTGTGCTTAAGCAATGTAAGAAGATTTAAGGAACAATGAATTGAACTGTCTTACCATACAGATGGTTCCACAAGGGGTCTGCAAAGATGCATTATGAGCTGATCCCTATACACTCTTGCTGCAGTAACAATCATATAGGTGTTGTCTTGTCACACCTTAACTCAGCGTTGGTTCATCCCAAGCACCAGCTGTGCTGCAGAAAGGTGGCCCTTGAGACATTCTATCACTGCTTCAAGAAAAAAATTGTGGCATTTCTTATCAGCAACGGAAACTTCACTCCCTTACATGAAGACCTTCTGTCTCTGAAATTAATCATAGTGATTATTTTGATTTCCACTTTTATTCTTTTTTGCAGCTGTTCTGTTCCAGTCTCTGTTAAACTAAGCCCATGTGATACTGCTCTAGTGAGTAACAGGTGAGATTTAGATTACAAATATACTAATGATAATAGAAAAATAGTAAAATATATTAAATTTTACAGATGCCTCATATCATATTCATATGTCTTTTTACAATATGTTTTAAGATACGTATCACTTTTTTACTATAGCTTGATAATAAACATTATTTACTATGACAAACTTCAATTACAGAAACAATATAATCTGGAAAGAAACAATCACTTAAAAACAAACCTGTTGAGAAAGTGAACAGAATTAATCCTATACAGGACACAGAGGAGCACCAGTGCAAGCTATTTAAAGATAATGATCCTTTATGTAAAGATTCCCAGACTTCAGCAGCTAGTCACAGAAACAGTTTGAATCACCATGTAATGCAGAGGAACATGTCATATTAAAAAGTTATGACAGGCACACAAACTAACTAACTATGTTCAGGAATAGCAAATCAGAAAGATTTTGTTATGGTGTTATCAACTGTACATCTCTTTTTGTATTTATTCTAAATATAAGAACCTTGCATTCCCAAGTACAATTTTAAGCATTCCAGAAAATCAATAGCATTAATTGAAGCAATTCCTGGCATGCTTCAGGTTTTTATTTTATTATATATATATATATATATATTTCTATTTGAATTAAGTTTGAAATAAATTCATTATCAAAAGAGAAAGGAACTATATGTTACACATTTAAACCTGAGAGGAATGGTACTAGAATCTCCAAATTCCGTTGGATTGAGATGCACATGGGATATATGCTGTTTAATTGTCTCTAATCCAAGACTGACTCACATGTATAAATGAAACAGGTTGCTTAGCGCTGTCATTGTTTTGTCAATAGTATTTCTCTCCGGAAGTCTCATAAAACCCTCATCTAAGAAACATGCCTCATCTGTATGCCTCATCTCAGAAACAAAATATTAAATGGCATTTACCTAGAAAGAAACTCGCCATATAATCCTTATGAAGAGACTCAGTTCACAGATTTACTACTCTTTTGGCATATAGAGGCATAATCTGTAGGTACATCCAGCCTTGATGGATTATGTAACCAGTTTATGGATCATTTATTGAGCAATTTCCAACCGAGATATTATACAGACTGCCAACCCTTTTATTCTGAGACTGAGAATCTGCCAGAACCCTAATGTTCTACTGAAAGGCAGCAGGAATAGATTCAGTGCCCTGCAGATTTTTCTGTGTTGCCTTTGTAGTACACAGAACCTGCCTTCAAAGCAACTGTCCAGAGTTCAGATCTCTGAAGATGTGGAGCCAGCGAACAAATTAAATGTAGTTCTTTTCTGCTCTACACCTCATGGCTTTATTGTGCAAACATTTACTTACCGTTTTGACCTCTTGAAAGTGCTCTAGATTTGAGTTCTAGCAGGGCTTATACTACAGTGACTTCTACCTTAATAAAGCTGTTTTTGTAGTCAAACTTGTCCGAGTGGGATATTTAAGGTAGGAACATTTATTAATCACTGATTAATTGGTAATAATGATGAAAGATGAAAGGATGGATGAAAGAAAAAAAAAATGTTCAAAACTGGGAAAGAAACACGTGAGCTAAGGAAAACTAACCTGATCTTCCCTATAACATTAACGCATATTGATAGGTCTTGTTATTGACCATAAAAACAAGATGATTTTTCCAGAACAGCAAAATGATAAGACACGGTAATTCTGTACCGTTTAGATGGTGATAAAAACTTAAGAATTTTTTTTTTTTTTTTTAGCCACTTTTTTCTGATAAATATCTCCCTAAAACATACAAATATACAAATTACTGATGCATACAAGTATTCATCTGATGTACTTTATGGCTTTATGGTTATCATAATCATATCATTTTACAACATCTAAAGACTATTCTTTTTTATACATATCAAATTACTTCGGCAAAAATAAGAAAAGTTTTAAGCACATTTTTCTATGAAGTATAAAAATCAGAAGTCTGATGAAAGTTGAAGACAATATGGGAGCGTAAAGAAAAAACAAGATTGTTTTAAAGTTAATGTATACATTTTTACCCAGTTTTATTTCTAGGTTATGAGATTACAAGAAATATTTTTATTTACAATTAGCTTATAATTGATGAGTGTGTTGTATTTTGTATTTTTTCAGTCCCTACTTTACCTGGATTCCACCCAGCCTTCTACAATAAAGTTACTCAGTGACTTTTGCTTTTGATTCAGTATCTTTTTTCTTAGTCACATTGAAAAATCTCAACTGTTGATCTGTATTGCAAAACTATAATGAAATGTCCTCCATTTCTCCACATGACACAACTGATTAATTTTGGCAATTTGCTCAAGTCAGAAAAGGGCAGATTTATTTATTTATTTTTCACAGTGAGTCAGAAAAAAATTGAATTAAAGAATAAGAATATAAAACAATTGCTTTTTACTGGTAGCTAAACATTGTAAATCACATCATCAATATGCATAATTTGTAACTCAATCACAGTTTAATAAATCAAATTCAGAGATATACTTACTGAATAAAAAGCAAAGAAACACAGGTACCATTCATAGTATCCCAAAAGATGTAAGGATTCATGTATCTACACTGTTAAAAGGAAATAAAATAAATTAAAAAAAAAAAAAAAAAAAAAAAAAAAAACAACAACAGAAAAACAAGAGAAGGTAAAAAGACTTTTAGCAAGGAAAACAAAAAGTACTAAAAAGAGAAAACAAGTTATAAGATAAATTGCTCAAGGATACATTATCAACTAGTTGTATCCGTTCCCATGGTAAAAACACTTCCTCTTTCATAAATGTGGTTTGTGAGATAGACCAAAAAATGAGGTTAAATAAAGAGTTCCTTTAATGAGTTTCAACTTTTTTAGACTGTAAAATTCGACAACAAATATGACAAATTAGTAATGAATGATTATGCTGCTTGATTTCATATTTACTGCTACTGGTTTTAAGAAACATTTATTTTCCCCTCAGTACATAGTTGAAATTCAGCCAATCTATGAGACTATTTTTCTTTCTTTTCTTACTGTTTTATTTGAATGTGAAAGAACAGCACATTTTTAATTCAAGAGAGAAGGAAGACTTACCATTTTCAAACTTTGTATATTTGTATAACTGTGATACTGCTTTAAAGCACTTACTTGCAATGAATGAAAAATATTTTAAGTAACTTTCATGCATAGGAGTAATATGCAGAAATATTAACTAAAATATCTTTGACCAGCATCTATATATAAACATATAAAATATAAAAATATTCAGGATTCTGGATCTCGAGTTTTCAAAAGATAGGTGTTACCTGCACAAAGAACATAGATGTCCATACATTTAGTAATGCAGGGATATTCTAATGCTCAGGGTTGATAACAACACAAAAATCTACAAGTTTGTTTTTCACACGTCATTTAGAAGGTGTTCATAATGAAAACTAGCTCATAGGAGTAAGCTGGTATATTTTGTGGAACTGAATTCAGGTACTCAGTTTTATTATTTTATTGTATTTATTTTATTTTATTTTATTTTATTTTATTTTATTTATTTTATTTTTTATTATTTTATTTTATTTTATTATTATTAAAATTTACAGAAAAATGGGGAAAAGTACATCAGTGATTAGAAATCCATAATTTTTCTCCTTCCTTCAGGCCCCCATTTATCCACATCTACTTTTGTTCTAAGTCCTCTGAAGTAATGTGTCAAAGTGTCACATTTTACTAACATGGCTCCTGCCTGTGAAATAGCAGTAATAATAACAGTAATGACAAAGTTTTTTGTTTTGTTTATCTTTTTCAAACAGAATTCAAGACATCAGCATTACAAGGCATTACATATACAACATAGGATGTGGAAAAAAAAACAAAATTTTATCTTGCCATATTTTCTCAGATATAGAAAATTGTTCACACATTTAGAAAATTTGTTCATACTTTAAGGGCAGTATGAAACCTGAATGAGTTGTAGATAGAAAATACCAATGTATTTTCAAGGAAGTTCAACCAGGTTGCATGTACCAAAACAATGGAAGGAACTAAGATCAGCTCAGATGTATGTGCACAAAAGTTCCAGTTAATGGAACAATACCTGCTTACACTAAACCACATTTTTTTTCCTAGCTCTCAGATTATTTAACTGTTGTAAAGCAGAAATGAGTAGCCTTCCAGATGTTTTTATTAACCATTAACTTTATCAAAAAATTCCCATTGCAGCTCCACAGTCCAGGGTGATCCTAGTTATTGAGTGTACAACTTACTTGCATGTCTCCACATCAAGGACAGTTCTTTGTTTTACATGCCACTTCACTTCTCAAACACTATGTGGAAAAGGAAAGGAAAAACTTCTACAGTATAATGTTATTGCATTTTTCCATTTCAGACTGCAATGACCAAAAGAGGCAAGAGAGAATCAGTTTCACAAAGACAAGGTTCTGAATGAACACTTGGTCAGCAGAGGTTTCTTGTGTTTTAATTATACACAAATTGAAGTTTCATCTCATGTGCTGAAGTGTGGTACATAAAGACAAACCTAAAGCCTAACACGTCAGTTATAACTTCACCAAGCATATCCAGGTCAAACAACAGTGCTCAAGCGTACCTATGAATTGTAATTACACATCAGAAATAGATAACCATCTTCTGCACAAATTCAGCTTTCCAGGCAGTCTAAAGGGGTTACTGAATGCTTTGAAAATGTTAATGTTTTCATGAGAAGGAACCTGATGCCAGTTTGTAAGGCTGACACAAAGGACATACATCTGTGGTTTGTGTTTTCACATGGGCATGACAGGTCTGTCCAATTTTGCTATAATCAACTTTGATCTAAAATCTTAGCTAATGTGCCCTGGCTCATCTTTGCTGTCAATTAATTTTTATTTCAAATTTTTGAGTTAGAAGTACAAAAGTATCTCTTCTATGCATTCTGATGTATATCCAGCATTAAACCATTTCATGGATATCTACCAACAATATCCAATTATTTTCAGAGAGATTTAGAAAAACATATGCATAGGGGTGTATTACCTTTCAGCTTAATAAAAGCTTTGTACTGAAAAGAATGTTGAGAGCAAACACAGATATATTTAAGAATAATCTACTTGGAACATTTCAAAGAAATTCGAGTTTTAAAACAGCTTTCTCAATCTGCAACTGCTAGCTTCAAAGTAGCATTAGAACTTGTTATTTTTCAAGCAATTTGTCGTTGCTTAGATTCTACCCATACTTAATAGCTGGACGTAATTAAAGTTGGTTGTTATGTGGGCACTTCTTTTCTTCTTCTTCTTTATCTACCTACTTGTATTATTGTTTATTTTTTAACTTTATTTTTTTTAGAAGAACTAGGCAGTGATAAAAGTCTTTAGTCTTTAAGAACAGCACTCTTGTTATTCTTCAATTGTAAACCTGGATTACATTCAAGTACTTAAAAGTTACTAAGCAAAGCTCTGTAATCTGTTTTATACACACACACACACACACACACACACAAACAAAGAAGGGGGGGGAAGGGGGAGGGCCCAAAATGACACCTTTCCACATTTTTTCCTGTTTACTTTTAGATAATATGAAAAGATCCCTTCATCCTGCCAAACAAAATTATTTTAAATTCTCCTCTTCTGCAGTGATAACAAGGTTTTAAAAAGTCTTTGCCTTGGTGAAAACACCTGAGGGATATTGAAGAGTGAATCAAAGAAACCCTCTCTAATATTAGAAAAGAAAGCTAAATAATTCCTTCTTTTAGTCTTACTAACCTGTCTTTCTGATGTTTTCTAAGACATAAACAAGAAGACAACTTAACTAAAGGTTTTTCTTGGTAAATATGTAAGGATGAGAATAAAACAATTTCAGAACCTTTTTCTTGACACATTTCACCCTGGGAATAGGACAAAGCTAGCTGATTAATAGGAAAGATGCAATTACTTGGGCATGAAGAAAAATACACTTCTCAGTAAAGTTGTCAGAGCAAAAAGTTAATATATGCAATTTTCTAAGGAAAGGCTACTACTTTATTATTATTATTATTATTATTATTATTATTATTTTTTATTTTTTTTTTTCCAGACTAGTTTGATAGGAAACACAAATCTGCCAACTTAAGGTAAGGCTCAGGTTACATCACTGAGCTCAGAAATGCATTCTCTTCACTCATGTGAATGAAAGATATTTAAAGAATGGCTGCTCTGAGAAGTGTTGTTATATATAGTGCTGTAGATTTTTATACTCATTTTTCAGTAATGGTCTTAAGCAGCGTGGCACAGCATCAGGCCACCAATCACATCTTACGTACTGCTATCCACACACTTATTGCTTCCAGTCAGATTCTGCTAATGATTTGAATTCTTTATTTCCATGTACGTACAGACAGGGATATATTCTGGAGCTTTTACAGAAGAAATTCAAATACAGAAATTGGTTCTCTGAATAGTTTGTCTTTTTATGGGAAAACCTTCTGAAACAATTTCTGAAAAGGAAGAATCCACATATGAGAGAAATAGCCTTGAGCCCACTTGGTGGGGACAAGTGCCACAAGAACCACTTACCTGGGATGTGTGATATTGAAGGGAAAAGAGCAGGAACTCTCTCTCATGTTTCATGTGCCAAACAAACTTACCATCCATGTAGTCAAAATAGTTACTAACTTAATTAATTGAGAGAAAACATTCTATGAAGACAGGTAGCATTTCTCCCACAGGACAGGATTACAAAAGGAAGAAAAATACTTTTTGTTTAGGAAAATAAAACAATGCATTTGCTTTCTTCTTCAGTGTGGTAGGTAGAATAATGGAGGGTAAATCTGGCTTTGCCAGCCACAGCACTCCCAGGAAGATCTTGCCGATTCTCCGATTCTCAGAGGTTATGTGAGTGCTTTTTTTTTTTTTTTTTTTTTTTTTTGGGTGGGGTGGGGGAGAGCCAGGGGAGGTTTAGGTCGGATATTAGGAAGAACTTCTTTACCGAAAGGGTTGTTAGGCATTGGAATGTGCTGTCCAGGGAATTGGTTGTCACCGTCCCTGGAGGTCTTGAAAAGACGTTTAGATGTAGAGCTTAGTGATATGTTTTAGTGGAGGACATGTTATTGTTAGGTCAGAGGTTGGACTAGGTGATCTTGGCGGTCTCTCCCAATCTAGGTAATTCTGTGATTCTGTGATTCTGTGAAAAATTAAGTGCGTACACATTCACATATACCCCAAGGTGATACCACATATTGTCTACTAAATAGGCACTGAATTTACCTTCTGTAAATGAATAAGGTTAGCTTAACCAAAGCCCACACATCTGTGAGGAGCATTTTGAACACATTTACATGTGACAATTTGGAAACAGTTTAACAGAAATTGTTAACACAGAAGGAGGGAGGGCGAGGAACAAACTAATAGCTGAAATGGTTCCATTGTCAAAAGTGGAGATGCAGGAACCTTCACAGATAATTTAACACTCATATAGTAAGGGATGTTCCATGCTAACTCAGTGCTTGTTTCAAACATGGTAAGACCAAATGGCAGGCACTTCTCAGAAGAGAACTTGGTTCTGCAGAGATACAAGATACGTCTTGATATTTAGTTTTACCAAAGGAAAAAAGAAATCACAATGAAGACAAATAGATGGCTGTAAGTTCTACTTCAAGTTTTATTATTATTATTAATAATAATAATAATAATATTGTATTTATATTGTGTTTTAACATTATTTGGTACTTGCAAGGCAGCTGATAGCCTATGGACATTCCAGTCTCCTTAGTGGGCATACCAGTCCAGTCAGGGCTCAGAAACCCCATACAAAGTCATGTGTCTTCCTAGCACTAACAGTAAATACTTTTTAAAACTTTTTCCTCTGTGCAATTAATCCTATGGGTAAAAAAGCTAGCATCCCATCATCCCTTTGAATTTGCTTCCAGAAATATTTGCTCATGATTAAAACTCTTCAAGGTCTGTCTTCCATACAACTATTTTCCAAAATTACACTGAAGGGTTCTCCCTTAAGCATCTCTACAGGGTATAGAATCACAGAATCATAGTGTGGTTTGGGTTGGAAGGGACCTTAAAGTTTACCTAGTGCCAGTTTACCTAATTCCAACACCCCGCTCCTTCCCCTCCCTCCTGCCATGGACAGGGACTCCTCCCACTAGATCAGGTTGCCCAAATCCCCACCCAACCTGTACTTGAACACTTCCAAGGAGGGGGCATCCACAGCTTATCTGGGCAACTTTTTCTAATGCCTCACCACTCCCATCATGATTTTCTTCCTAATATCTAATTATTTCCCCATCTTTCTTGTAGCCCCCCCTCAAGTACCAGATGGATGCTATAAGGTCTCCCCAGAGCCAGTATGTTTACTGCACCACTCAGCTTGGTGTCATCCCCAAACTTGCTAAAGATACATTCAATCCTACTGTCCACGTCACCAATAAACATATTAAATAATACCAATCTCAATACAGGCCCGTGAGGGACACTACTTGTCACCGGTCTCTTCCAGAACATTGAGCTTTTGACGACAACCCTTTGAGTATGACCATGCAGACAATTCTTTATCCACCAATTGGTCCATCCATAAAATCCATGTATTTTCATTTTATAGACAAGGATGACTTTCAGGATAGTGTCAAATGATTTGAACAAATCCAAATAGGTGGCATCAGTCTTCCCATATCCACCAACTCTATACAGAAGGACACCAAACTTGTCAGACATGATTTATTCTTAGAGAATAGACATTCTGGTTGTCACCTGTCACCTCTCTGTTCTCCGTGTACCTCAGCATGGTTCCTAAAAGGACCTGCTCCATGATCTTGATGGGCACAGAGGTGAGTGACTGGCCTGTTCTTCCTTTTTCCCCCTTTTAAAAATGAGGTTTATGTCTCCCCTTTTGTGGGATACATTTGAATGAACTGGATACATTTTTGATTACTCTAAATAGCTCAATCATATCTATAAAGGATTCAGAAAATGGAAAGGTAGGTGAGACCTGTATTTGTCAACCGTATGTCTTATATAATGGTGGCTAATGGCAAGCAGACCCTCTTTTTTCTCTGATAAAATCCAGACACTTCAGTTAAGTGACTATTAACTTCTGGATGGGAGATTTCAAAGTCCTGTCATAGAAAGAAATGCCTGTATCACAGCTTTGAATGTGCTGAGAACGACTTAATGCTTCCCCAAAATGTGAACAAATCTCTACAGGGCTAACATTACTCTGATAAAGGTTGCTTGAGTTATAGTAAAGACTCCAGTAAGCAGTTGCACCTTAGAGGTGCCATGGGGGTTTCAGAAAGACCCAGTTATCCTCTTGGATAGTCCACTGTATAGCAACATTTAAACACCTGAAATTCACAGCAAAGCATAGAAAAGCATAGTCAAAATGAGAAATCTATTCTCCTATGAGTGGATAAAAATAAATTTGGCCTTACAAGAACAAGGATTGAGGAGTAAAAAATAATGATTTCTTTCCTAATGAAGCTTCAACATTTTGTAGAGAAATAACTTGAGATGACCATGGAAGACAGTGTAGAAATGACTCATCAAAAGACTCTGGATACCCTGCTCCTACCTAGAAGAGAAAAACAAACAAGCAAACAAACAAAAAAAAACTCCATGAACTACAGAAGAAGAAAAAAGAGGACCAGAAATTCAGACTGGGAAAGTCATAACACAAGATTCAAATCTCATAAAAAACGGGGTGTCAAAGCATGGTGGGTGTGTGAGATGACCACTAAGGTCAACACTCACTGAGGATGGGGAAAAAAACAGAATTTTAATTTACAAAAAATGCCCTGTCATTTCATCCCTATTTGGGATGAAAACTGCTAAAGGAAGAAAAGGAGCAACTTCTAAAATATGCATAAAATCTGGTCTACTTAACACAGAAACCAAGCCTACTCAGACACCATTTACTATTTGCTAGAAATGCCTATTGGAAGGAAAAGCAGGAACAATGCACCACCTACTCTGAGTTTAATAATTTCATATTCAGGTTACTCATGAGGAAGATCAGCCTCTGACAGAACAAGCCTGACTGGAGGAACAGGAGTCTCTTACCTCTCATCATCCTAAGAAACTGTCAGACAAGAACTACTTTGGTCATGCCAGAACTATGGGAATTAAGTTCCCATGCTTGTTTCTTAGACCTATTTTTCATAGGCAGTGAAGCCAAAAAGGAAGGATATCAATGTCACTTTGACCAAATATCAATAGCTAATGAATGGAGTTTCCAGTGTCAATATATTCTCAGACAAAACCTATGATACACCTTGTTGGCTCAGAGAACTAACTGGTCTAGTCTTGGAAGGGAATTGCTAAAATGTTGGTCTGGATCTCTTTAATGGTTCTGATAAAGTTTTTGTTTGATTATTTGCTAGTGAATAAAAAGAGGTATGGACATGGGTGACTGAGAAAAATATTCTATGAAGTCTACCTTTTATCCTCAATGTTATCACTTCCTGACTAAAATATATGGAAGTATGACTTTTCCTGCCTGTTTATGCAGTGCATTGTAATACAATGGTTTGTTGTAATTTCCATGTCCATAGCCTGCAAAGACTAAATGAAGAATTGTTCACTTGTTCCAGACTATACAGAACTGCAGAATGCTAATGTGAAGTAACTTTTTGTCTGAACATGAGATCCACTCCAGACAATCACTACTTTGAGAGCTACCTCCACCCTGATTGTCTCTGTCTATGGCGGACAGTGGAGGACAGTCCTCTGATAGATGTCAATGCACTCTAAACATATAAATAAGGGTGTCTTTAAAGACTGTTGACAAACCTAGTTAATTAAGGAAAGATGTAAAGATGAACTAACATTGTGAAGTCACAGATGAGGAAGCAATAAAGACTGTGGCTAAAGGATTAGAGACTAAAATTTGCCAACACTGGTCAGAATACGAAGCTCAATAGATAAAAGCTGCACCTCTAAACTACAAAGAACACTTTCCATTGTTCCTTCTGTGCACTTGAAAAATTATACCATGACTTATCCTTTGTGAAGGATGGGGTGTCATCTGCTGTTATGTCACGTTAGTGTTTAATGACTTGTTAAAAGACTTGAAGTTGTTAAGAAAAATAGGGAAGCTAAACATATAAATACTAAAAACAAATATCTAAAAGCAAATCATTTTGCTCAATATAGTCAATAAGTAACCTGTGAGGAGCCAAAACAATAATGTGCTCACAAAATTTTAGCCATGGTGAGGGAAAGAAAGGAGATAAAAGACAAGCTGTTTGTAGCATCTTTAGGGAAACAGCTCTTTGTTTAGAACACAGTAATATAATGGCTAAGACTGGTGCAAATGGAGAATAAATGGCTATGCCTGTGTTGGTGCTAAAAAAATACTTGGTCAAATACTTGTGGGAGTACAATCCTAAAATTTCTGGTACTTACTCAAGTGCTTCTATAATTCTGTTGCTTACAAAAACTGAACACAAAACAAACTTTGATACCAAATTACTTTTTGTGTTAATGAAAATGGAGACATGGTTTTGTGATTGCAATTTTGAGTTAGAGTTACTCTCTTGGTCTTATGATGGGAGAAATTAGACTGTGCTGCAATATTCTCATCAATGGAATTCTGAATTGCTTTCAAATGAGAATTTAAAGCCTGATTTTAAATTGTTTCTTGTTTGTTTTTTTGTTTGTTTTAAAAGAGAACAGGAATTTGCAAATTTAAAATATTAAGATAAATATAAGAATAAATAATAAAATATTAAGATAATAAGTATCACTAACTGATAAGAAGAACTAAAAAGTCATAGCTATTCTTTAATATCTCAAGCTGAAAATTTGCGCATGGTACTGGAGAAGACTTATACATTGTTCTATCAGGCACTGAAATTCACTTTTCTTTTAGACAGAATTTTCTTTAGAGATTGAGCTGGTTTATTCTTCATAAAATAAAAGAAAAACAAATTAAAAACAAACAAACAAAAAAATACTTTCCTGTTCTTAACTGCTTCTCTTATAAGTAATTTAGGTTACTTATATTTGAAAAGCACTTTAGAAGGTCAATTTCAATTCCTTTCTGAATCTGTACATTACACTGCTGTCTAGTTTTGATCTCATTAATTGAGGTAATATTCTTGTCCTTAAAATCATGTTCTTATGAGCATGTTACATCCAGCATCTTTTACCACAAGCTCTTCTAGTCCTTGACATTGCAGTAAAAAATCATAATAGAACTGACATTTAAATACCCACTCATAAAAGTTAACAAAAGCCCAACACTAGTAGTAAATGATCCTTAAAATATATTTAGGTCATCATTAGGAAAATTCTACCATCATTTCCTTCTCTAATCTCAAAACTCCTGGTATTAACTCGCTGTTTCAATGTGTCTTATGTTCAACTCCAAACACTAGCTCAGTGACTTGTATAAACTGTTTAAACAAATGCATAACAGATGATTTTTACCATGTTTCTTAACAGCAAAACTTTGGTGTGAGAAAACTCCTTACGAAACTGGAGGAAAGGCAACAAGTTAACAATTGCATTAAAAATTATCAATGTAAACATTGTATATAGGAGAAGAATATAAAATATTAATGAGAAATGAGAAAGGATGGGAAAAGAAGATGTACACTTTGTTTCAGGCTTCTGTCACTGAAGAGATCTCAAGCCTGATCACCTTGACCTATGTAACTAAGACCTTCAAGGGCCATAGTCATCAGTGCTAAACTACACAGCACCAGCTTTAAGGTACTGTACATTTACAATCATTGTGGAGTGTATTTGTAAAGAAATTACAGTTGTTTGAAAATTTTGTTATAATCACTTATAATGGATAAGAAATAGTCATTAGATGTGTGTATTACTGGTGGAATAAATCACATAAAGTTGGAAACTGTTGAAAAAGTTTCATCCATTTTGATTGAGGGGGAAAGAGAATTTTCCACTGTGTGTGAGGTACTGTCAAAAATTGGATTTGCAATGTGACAATGTTATTTAGATTAGTTTTATACAGTTCCCAGTAATTTTGAACACATTTTTTCCTTTTTAATTGGTGCTGATTGTTATCCACATATGATAATACACCTTTCTATTAAAGCCCCAAGATCTCACTCTTGAGTGATAGTGATCAGCCCAGAGAAAATCATTTTACAGACGTGTTAAGAATGTCTTTCCCTCCATGTGCACCACTTGACATATAGCTACAGGGAATGTCATTTGCCATTCTATTGTCCAGTCACACAGTCTCATAAGGTTCTTTTGTAGTTCTTAGTCATTAACTCTTACCTTTACCACCTAAATTAGCATAATGTTAACAAAGTCACTTCATTTTTTCTTCCTTCCTTTTTTTTTTTCCTAAGAAATGTCTGAATATGTTGAACAACACAGCTCCAAAAGTTGTTATGCAATGTTCAGGGTGACTTTCTTTACCATAGGCACATTTATCCCTGCTTTCTGTTTTAAACTGCTTTTAAATCATGCTAAAATTTTTCCTCTATATGTATATGATAGCATATACTCATTTGACATACAAATATGGTTTTTCGGAAAGCCATGTAAATAGATGCCTGTATTCTTTATTATCTTTCTGTTCATTTCATTCTTCAGAGGGTTCTAATAGCCTTGCAAGATAGGACTTCTCCATATTCAAACAATGCTGATATTTCCCCAGGAGGTTATGTTTACTTATGCCTGCTAGTTTTAATCTTTACCATATTTTCTACCATTTCACCAATTTCCAGACTTATTAATGTCTGCCTTGATGGATATTCCATTTTACAAAATCAGAATCCTTGCAGCAAACTTTTTGGCCTTTAATTCCTTAAATACAATTCAGCCAGCCATCTTTAGATAAGTTTTTTGTAGGACAGCCAAAAATCCCTTATTTCATTGAACTGGTAAAACACTTCGTAATTGCTCACTTCTAATAGAGCAGTTACGTGGACTAATCTAGTTATCCAAGACTGAAGTGAAAAAAAAAGATCAAGAATATACTTACTGGGGTTGTAAGTATAAATAAATAAATAAATAAATAAATAAAAGCAGTATTGTCTCATATGTCAGCTATCTATCTTACAGAATTCAGTAACAAGTAAAATAATAGAACAGGAAAAAATGACATGGAGTGAAAAAAAAAGAAATTAAAAGATGAATTTTAGAGCCAATATTAAACTATCCAACCTTGAATTTTCATAGGATTTACAAGACCAGGGGTTGTCCTATCTCACATAATAGCCAGCTAGTATCAGATCTTACCAAAAGATTAAAACCATTTCCACTGTCACATCAGTTCCAAGAGCTGCTAAGGTTGGTGATAGGAATAGTTACAGGATTGGAGGAAAAGCATGTGCTTGCCTATAAGTCCCATGTAGTGACAGGTCAACTGTTGCCCCATCAGTTTTGTTAAAATAAGATTCTCTATGTGAGGAACTGTTTTGTAGCACAGATGAGACTATAATTCTTCTATAAGGACACTGGTAAGAAAACAGATTTGGAGACAGTGTTTTTTCAAAAACACTGAATAAGAATGACTTGTAAACAAACTCATGCACTGCTAAGTTTAACATTTTATTATTAAATGTATTCATCCAATATAATCTTATCCAATAGGTTATTCTTAAGGCAAAGGATTGTAGTGGTTTCATGCCGCTTGGCAGCTAAATTCCACCACAACTGCTTTCTCACTCCCCTTCATCAAAGGAAAAGGGGGAGAAAATATGATGGAAAAGTTCTCAAGTTTTGACATATGGACAGGGAGATTGCTCACCAATTATTGTAATAGGCAAAACAGACTCAGCATAGGTAGATTAGTATAATTTATTGCCTATCACTTGCAGACTAGAGCAGTAAGAAACTAAAAATAAATTTAAAATGCCTTTTCCCTCATACATCCTCTCCTTCTTCCTCCCCCGAGTGGTGCAGGGGAATGGGGAATGGGGGCTGCTGTCAATCCCTAAAGCTTCGTCACCTTCACAGTCACTCTTCTGCTCCAGTGTGGGGTCCCTCTCATGGGAGGTCCAATCTTTTCTCTGCTCTCTTCATAGACATTGGAAGAGTAAACATAAATCTTTTAATAGCATGCTCTGGGTAGGGTGTAGGAGGTCTGTGGGGAAGTGTTCCTTGTCCTTCGTGTTAACTTCCTTCATAATGTACTTTTTAGCAACTGCTGTTTTTCACCTTCTCGCCTACGTGAGTTAGCTTTTGTAGCCAGCTGTTTTCTTACCTTAGATCCCTCAAAGAACTATCACTAACTCGTAGGGAGAAACTAGTTACCAGCAGTGCTGAGCCATTTTTTTATCTTACAGAAAAAATAAAAAATTCTATAAAATAAATTTTGTAACACTACTCTAATCCACGGAATTCATTGCAACCATGTTTACATTTCCCCCCTTCTCTTTTACTAATATTTTTGCCTTCTTTTACTCTATTTTAAAACTTGATCTTAAAATGGTCCTCCAGAACCAAAGCCATATTTATGCAAGGCCTGAAAAGAGGATAACGGAACAGATGACCATGTTGAAACAAGCACAAAGATAATGAGAGTGATGAGCAGGGTTCTTCAAAAGGGTAAGGCAGACAAACATTGATGACCTTCATGCAAACTGTCTCCAAAGTCAGTGCAGTTACACCAGAATGTTTATTTTTAATTTTGTTCTCTAATAACGCAGCAGCATTTTCCATCCACAAAAAAGTCATCACTATTTACTCAGCTGTATTATTGCTATTAATCATTTAGAGCATCATAAATTTGCACAGTGTTTTACAACTGGAAATGTATCCTGTACCTCTAAAAGATCAGGTACAGAACACAAGTCGTATACTGATAAAGCAGCACCTCACTTAACTGAGAGAACCAGGTAATATTACAACAGAACAAAATATATTTCCAGTGATTGAGAGGCTTAAAGAAAAGCAAGATCTATTTTGTAGCTGACTGAAAAAGCTAGGTCATGTCAAGCCAAACTGGAGATGGTTCCAAGTCCAACCAAATTATTATTTTGAAATAATCTGAAGCAAAATATTTGGTTTCTCATTCAGACGTATTAAATGTTCCCTTTGCCAGAACTGATTCCAAAATTCTGCTGTATATTACTCTGACAAACTCAGTGACATAGTTTGAAAATAACTGCCTATGATTAAAGCTAAGCTTTTTCAATTTCATGATGAAAAAATGTCACAATCAAAATGCTTATCTGTTTAGTAATTTCTTGAAATTTTTTGTTTGTTTAATTTTCTTGGATTGTGTTAGTGTTGTTATAACTTTATACTTAGTTTTTTTTTTTTTTTTTTTT
>CM021766.1:81814897-81897967 GCA_011076525.1 Nettapus auritus
GCCTCATATCTCAACAAATCAAACAAAATTGTGTTGTGAACAGACTTGTAGCACCAGAATAGGAAGATATTAAAATTGTCTTTGAAATGTGTTTTTCCTACCTCTTCTCCATACTGAAATGCAGTCCCTTGAAATAAATATCCAGTTAAGCCAGAACTGCCATGTGTTTCTAAGGGATCAGAGGATCATGTAGCATATCATTGAAGCTAACCAAATTTCAGAGCTAATAGTTCTAATTTTAAAAATTTTCTGCTGGGACTGTGCACAGAAAGAACATAAATGTACTGATTTTTATATGTCCATACAAGAACATAATGGTTTCAACTAGGGAGCAGACCACATCTAAAAAAATAAAATTAAAAAATAAAAACTGATGCTTTTACTAATCATATTGCTTCTTAGGAAGAACCTTATTGTTAATATGTATTTTAAGTTTTTTTTTGTTTGTTTGTTTTTTGTTTGTTTTTTTAGTATGTTAACTATTAATTTGCATTCTAAATATTGCTGATATTTAATTTGTCAATTTTGTCATATTTATGTTTTCAAAGCAAAACAAAATTTTTTAAATTTTAAATTTTATTATTATTATTATTTTTTAACCATAAGGAGATACAGACTTTATACTAGTTGAAATAACACTGAAGATAATGCTCTTATGGCATCTTCTGCTCAGGACAATGCAGCCTAGTGCTATTTCCATTAAACACTTTCAGTATTTCTCACAAATCTGTTTTGAAGCTAGCTCAGCTATATCCACCTATCCTTTGGCTGGTGGAGACTTTCACAGATATGTTAAATCATTTCTATACCATTCCATTTTATATTCATCACGCTCCATTTTTATATCTGTACTGGCTGGGCTATTGTGATAGTAAGCAGTGGAAAGGTTCAGACAAGTCTTTTATTGCCCTCTCTCCCCATCTCACATCTCTACAGGCATCTCTGCAAACTAATTCAAATACTACTCTGCACAAAACATTCAAATGCACTGAAAACCTTCATCCAGTGTCACTTCTTCTGTATTCTTTATTAGCTATATTTGGTGGCATTAACTGCATGGAACTGACAGGGAATTTATCCAAGGGAAGAGCAGAATCAAAGCAGAAATACTTAAGTAACCATGTTGCTTATTGAGGGACTTCAGAAAACCACATTCTGCTCTTATAACTACTACATCCCTTATAGAAGCACCTTCAGATTCAACTGCAGAGTGTTTATGTGTTCTGCAAATATTACTACAAGGTCTAACTTTAGACCTTTCGGGTTCAGTTTTCTGTAAATGCTAAGATCAACAATGGAGAAAAGCTCTGTAGCAGAAGCAAAGATGAAAACATTTTTTTTTCAGGGTAATTTTATGTACCTTGCAAATAGGATTATGTCTTTATAAAATTTCCTGTTTCCTTTGCCTTACATCCTGTAAATTTTTCTACAAACAGTGCAAAGTTTGTGAAAAACAAAGTTCATTTTCTAAGGAGATCAATCCTTTTAAATAAGGGAACCACTGATCTTTTGTAAAATACAAAAATTGAGTATTACAGTAAGGTATATACATAAAATAGTTACTCTTTTTTTTTTTTTTTTTTGGGGGGGGGAACCCAATTGCTATACTACCTAAACGTTTAGTACTTGAATTTCCACACAGATGTTTTTAAAACAGCATTTTTTTTTTTTTAATGTAATTTTAGACTATCTTCACTGCAGCATACATAACTCATAAACGTGTTCCATTTTGCAATTAGGAGACAAAAGATGTCAGAGTATTCAGCATTAATGTAATTATGCTATCATGAGAGAAGACAGACAAATATACACTTTTCAGTCCCCTCTTACCAGCTTGTTGGTAAGAACTAAGAACCAAGACTTACGCTAACAACAGTCCGTCCTTTTTCTTTGATTCTGTTAAATAAAACTGTTTAAAAAGTAACATTATGTGCCTATTCATTGTCATTGCATAGTGAACAATGGGATGTTCTGTTAGTCAGGGCAGGCTATCACAAAACTTTCCAATTTTAGCTAGACCTCAAAGAGAAGGAAGCCAAATAGATTAGATGTTGTAAAAAATAACCCCAGGGGAATGAGAGACTGAGAAGGAAGCTGTCACTGAGAACATCACATGCATCCAGTTGAAGGACTTAGGAAAATGATGGTTTATTGTAAACCCCCCTCATGATTCTTAATGAAGACCGATGCTGTCAAACTTAGGACCCAGAGGAACACTGGAAATGTAAACATTACACCAGAGAAGAAGGGATGGATAATAAGAACTCTCTCTAAAACAATTGTATCATTAGTGAGGCTGTTCTGTAATAATACGGACTATGTTATCATTATTTTAACTAGAAAGGTAATGATGGCTGGTTGTATTGTGATAAGCCTGATAAAATTTTTAACTGAACTAAGAGTAAATTATTGGTTCCACTTATACGATGTGGGGTTTCTTTGCCCATAGCAGGATTTTGAGTGTAACAAAATGCAACTTCAGTTTGTAAGAATTAAAAGAATCCATTCAGTTCCCAATGAAGCATAAAAAATATTCTTTTATGTATCTTCTGATACATTTCATATAGTAATTGAGGTTTATATACCATTATATAGAAGATCATGGAGTACCACATATGTAAAACAGTGACTGTGCTTGCTGTAAACTAGTCAATATTCTGAGATAAGTCTGCAGGAGTATTGAAACTCTTTAGTAAAGATTTCTTAGGAGAAGAAAGCTTGTTATAGTATGGAAAAATATTAAAATAAAACCTATATATATTATAATTTTATGGTAATATGATAGATTGACACATAATAAAATTCTTTTGGCAGGTCTTACACAATGCAGCAACATAACTGTCATCTGGAAAACACATAGTGCATGGTTCAGCTGTCGGAAACCTACATGAAAGACCAAAATATATGAAGAAAATAATTGATTATAAACTTAATATGACATGTCAATAGTTAAAAAATAAAAATAAAAAAGATCAAAATCTTAAGGCCCTCTACAGAGCACTGCTACCATTTAGCATTTTCATCACTCTCACCATCAAAAACAAGACTTTGTATAGAGCATTTTCCAAGCTTACTTCAAGTCTAGTCATGAGAATTATGTGGATACAATTCCAACACCTTACACTTGGAGAAACAGTGAAGTCTGCATTGTTACTTTGACCTTTTCAACTTCTTCTGATTCAGATGACCATCTCTGTTCTTCTTTAGAATTGCATCAACGTGGGAGAAAGAGCATAAATATAAAAAGGTCAAGTCAGTATAGCAAAGTTCAGTTTGACAGAATAGGTTGGACTTTTGAATCTAGATAAAATCTGTACCATAAAAACATGAAAAGAAACTAACAACTACAAGTCACATCACAATATATCCACAGGAGTGTAGTGGTTGAAAACGAAGATCAAACACAAGTTAGTGATTCACATTTCCACAAAAAGCCTATAGTGCTGACCTAGGTAGTGGAATCACAGCTGTGGGTCATGATTGCCATTTTTAAACAGTCCCTTGCACCACCAAGGCTTCATGCAAAATAAATGGGGAGAATAAATTTATAAAAAACAAACAAACAAACAAAACCCACTAACATACTAACATATATTCTACAGAAATTAGCTTTTGAGACAGGTTTATACTATGCTAAGATCTAAGCATAGATTTGTAAGATATATGTATATATTTTTTTCCATAGACCAAAGAAATAATCCATTCTTAAATACTAATTTTTTTGGGGGTCGGCCTGAACTGTAAATGAAGGCATGCATATCAAGATCCTTATTCTTCAGTTTTCATCTGATTACAGTACAGTACAGTGCAAATATGCATTCAGTCCAGAAATAATATAGCTATTAATGCCAGTGAAATGTGAGGGTTGAGCAAATTATAAGAAATCCTCTTTCTTCAGTATTCATTCAAAATTTAACAATCAGTGCTAGAAGCTAGGGCTGTAAAAGCCTCATGGACACATTCCTCATTCTTACTTTAATATACCTACACAGATCTTATAGGATCCAAAGACAAATCAGCTGTTTTTGGATTTATATCTGTTAAATAACTGGAGGCAGGAGAAATACAAATGGCCTTAGAGTTGAAGAATGAGCCTTAACACTGCCTAAGGATGACTTTCCATGAAGGAGTCTTTCAAGTTGCCTAGAAAATGTTCTGGGGGACAAAATAAAGTTTGGTGAGAATGTGAAATCTTGACATGAGATATACATTTCTTCCTAGTTCCATCTTCAGGACAAATCTGAAGAAATTCTAGATGTTATCTAGATCAATTCCCATAAATTTTTGGACAAGATTTCATTGGAAAGGACTTGTATGAAAGAACTCTCTTCCACAGCTGAATGAGAAAAACACTATGATAACTTCTGTTTCTGTGGTATCAGTGAGGAAAAGCACCAGAAAGAAATATAATATATTCTTGTTGAATGTTATTCCAACATATACATAGAATGACAGAATGGATGATGTTGGAAGAGACCTCTGGAGGTGATCTGGCCTAATCCCCCTGCTCAAGTAGGACAATGTCCAGATGGCTTTCAAAGATCTTCAATGAGGGAGTCTCATTAAGTTCTTTGGGCAAAACATGTCAGAGCTCAGCACATCAGTATCGTAGAAATATAGAATAACCCGAGTTGGAAAGGACCAACAAGGATCATTAAGTCTAACTACTGTCTCCAATCAGGACTACTTAAAAATCAAACCATATATCTGAAGTCCAAACACTTCCTTAACTCTGGCAGGCTTGGTGCCATGACCATGTCTTGGGGGAGCCTGTTCGAGCGCCTGAAGTTTTGTAATGTAAAGCTAAAAAAAGTCTTTTCATCCAAGCTCAACAAGAGATACATTATCTGAAAAGAGTTTTTTATTAACTCTTCAAAACCAGTCATCTCCTTCTTCAGAAAATGCTTCCAGCATTTATAACTTTGCATACCTCTCAGAGGAATTTAGAGCATTATCACCTATGTTACTCTGGTACTGCAGACAAAAACATGTCTGTATATGTGACAAAGAAAAAAAAAATAGTAGTCTTTCATTTAAGAATTTGTATGCATTCTTTGCAGTAAATAGTTATATAAATTTTCATTTTATCTCTTGGGCAGATGATAGAAATATGAATTCAGTTTCCCCCCAAAAAACACCCTGTTAGACATCATGTTTTATTATAGAATCATAGAGCAGTTTGGGTTGGAAGGGCCATTAAAATTCCCTTTTCAAACAAATTCCTTGTTTGAAGCAAACAACAAAAACAAAAACAAACAAAAAAGATTTGCTCAGTAGCAAAGTGTTTTCTGATGCTTAAACAAAACCACTTATGTTCCAGTTTGTGCCCATTGGTTCTTGTCCTGCCTCTGGATGCCACTGAAAAGAGCCTGGCACCATCCTCTTTGCACCCCTTCCTTTGTCAATATGGAGTAAACTATTATAGTGATAGTTGGTGCAAAAGATTTAAGAGCAAAAAAGCATTCAGCTTCCCTTATGGTAGACTGTTGAAGTTTGGCAGTTACATAACTTGGGCAAGAAGAAAAATGCCTGTTTTGGCAGAAATGCATTCCAGACTTTTGCTTTGATTACTGCTAGAAGTACACTGCATCTGATCTTGAAGAAACAGCCTGAAGAGACAGACCTTGATAGTCTCACATTGATCCCAGAGTTTTGGGTTAAAAGTAGGATTCACATTCTTTTTTAAATGAAATATAAACTTATATGTCAACTACTCTAGTTTCTAGCTTAAATAGCTGACTTTCGGAGGATTCAATAGGGAAGAAGCAATAGCAGAAGCTATATGTAATAGTATGTAATATGCTTTCTAGAAAAAAACAACAGAACTTGAATCCCATGCTTTGAGCAAAATAGTTTTCAAGAGAAACTGATAACAATTAGCTAGACATGCATGCTGTCTTCCATAATCGAGAATAAAAAGGTAGGGAGTAAAGGGCAAACACTGATGTCAATGAAAGGAGACATAAACTTGGGCCATGTTCGATGATGAATTTCTGAAAAAGATATCAGGCCATTTGCAGAGAAATAAAGCTGACATTGGTATTATGAATTTTTGGAAATGATAAAGATAAGCACACATAAAATAATCTGAGAATAACTCATTATTCAGAAAAGCTTAATGGAAAATAAAAGGGGAAAACAACAACAACAACAACAAAGCACAACCAACCAACCAAAACAACGACGACAAAAAAACTAACAGGACCGCTAAACAGGAATTTCTAATCAACAAGCACATGGACCTCACATCAGATCCAAACATCAGATCCATACATATGAACTGAGGTGAGGCTAGGGGGGATGGAACATCTGTATGTTCCCATATGTATTGCCAAGGGAGAATCTGTACCTTTGGGATGAGAACATGCATGGAGAAACCTCAGTTGCACTACTCTTACCAGCTGAAATGTTAACTAGAAAAAGTGATGTCTGAGTTTGCAGAAGCCAATAGAACAAACAACCTGCTGGTCAAGTAATATTTCACATCCCACTAATTGTGTTGCAATGCTGAAGCCCGAACAATTACAGAGTTCACTTAATTTTTATCCTTGTAGGAGTAAAATCAAGTATAAAAAATTTGACCCATATAAAAAACAAGCTCACCATCTTCTGATCTGTTAACAGGGATGGCGGTTAATAACCACAATAATCTTTATACTGAAGATACTGTATGAATAAATATGGTCCATTGCTAGCTGAGAAACAGCAGTATTACATGAAGCTCTGCAAGTAGATTATTTTGTTCAAACAGTTTAAAATGTAGTAGACAATATAATTTGTTTTAGCTTGGGTTGTCAAACCAATATACATTTGATAGAGAGGTTGTATACTCACCCATGCAGAGATGAGAATCTAACAAGGAAAAACTCTGCTCCCATTTGTGACAAAGTTGAGTTTCCTTTCTAGTGGGCAAGTTTTTTCACATTAGTTTTTCTCATACTTCTTATAAGCATCCTTAGATATTAATGCCCATACAATCTTGTTTGCTTGTTTATCACTTACAGTACATCTATTATATATTCTATTTTGTTAAAAAATTAAGGCTAACCAACAGAGAGAAGAGCTACCTGTTTGATTTCTTGGATCATAAAGACCCATCTATGGGGAAGGGACAGTAGCTTCTATATGAGGAAAAATACAAGGACATCTGGGAGATGTTTCTGGCAAGTATTGAGGAAAGAAAAAGAAAGAGAGAAGAGGGACAAAAAGAAGAAGCTACCACTGCAACAGGAGGGTAGAGCAGGAACAAAAAGCAAAGACAAAGAGTTATGAGGCTGCCAGATGTCCAAGGCCAAACTTCTAAAAACCCTCCTAAGGGCAAATACATTAAAGTTTATTTCTAATATTTCCAGTGTGGATAGCAGTTTTTTGCCATCAGTTATGGCATTAAGAAGGATAAATTTTAGTTTGGCAAAGGTTTCGGTCCTTGGTCCATGAAGAAGATAGAATCAACAGTGTTTCAAGTTATTACACACTTAATATGTGTAAAATTAGAATACAAGTCTAGGATTAAATTAAGTAATAAATAGTCTAGAAGACACATGAGGTACTTAATGACCTTTAGACTAGAAATAGGTCTCCTGTGACTTGGAAAGGATACCATATTGAACTGTCAGCCTCCGGGAGAGGAGAGAGAGGAAAAAAAGTTTCCCCTGCAGCCTGTGGAGAGGCCCCTGGTGGAACAGGCTGTCCCCCTGCAGCCCATGGGTCCCACATGGAGCAGATCTCCATGCTGCAGCCTGCGGAGGAGCCCCTGGTGGAGCAGATGGAGGTGGCCTGGAAGAGCCCCCACAGGAACAGGTCCCAGGTTGGATCTGCAACCCGTGGACAGGAGCCCATGAAGGAGCAGGGGTCTTGGGGGGAGCTGCTCCCTGTGGGGGACCCGTGCTTGAGCAGTTTGTTCCTGGGGGATGGATGGACCCCGTGGTACAGACCCATGTTGGAGCAGCTCCTGAAGAGCTTCTGCCTGTGGGCAGCCCCTGTCGGCTTCAGCCCTGTGGGCAGGCTCAGTTCTGGAAAGACAGCATCCCGTGCGCGGGACCTCTGAAGGGGCAGAGGGTGACTGAAGGAGCAGCGGAGATGAAGCCTTAGCGACTAGCTGCAGGCCCCATTCCCTGTTCCCCTGTGCCACTCAGGGGCCGCCCTCCCCCCCCGCCCCCCGCGCGGCGCCGGGCCGGGGGGAGGTGGAAGGTGTTTTTAGCTTTACTTTCTGACACTCTGGACTGTTAGTGCTAGTCTCCCTATGCTGAGAGCTCTGTTTTGCCTGTGATGATAACAGACAGTTGAGTGATCTCCCAGTCCTTATCTCAACCTTTCTCCCTTTTGCCCTTTGAGGAGGGGAGTGAGAGAGTGGTTGTGGTGCAGCTCTGCTGCCCAACTGGGCAAAACCACCTCACCAGACTTTTCACTTTACTGGGTTTTCTCCTCTCCCTTCAAAATGAAACAAACACTGGAATTTTCATTTAGAAACAGAAATAAAGACTGAATAAGTCTTCATAATAAGTCCTTCAATAGGAAAAATCTTGTTACACATCTCTGAGAGACCAATGCACAAAAAAAGGAAACAATAAATTTTATTATTATTACTATTTATAATATATTTTCCCTCCTGCATGAAGTCTGATGGGTAAATTTTCTGTGGAATGTGCCTGTCTGTACCATTTCTCCCTACAAGTGCAGTTTATTTAGTACACAACTGGACAACATGAGTGTCCTGGTTTCAGTTAGGACAGTTTTCCTCCTAATAGCTGGTAGAGTGCTGTGTTTTGGATTAGGATGAGAAGAATGCTGATAACATGCTGATGTTTTGGTTGTTGCAGAGCAGTGCTTGTATCAAGCTTTTCAGCTCCTCGCTCTGTCCTGCCAGCAGGCAGGCTCGGGGTGCAACAAGAGCTGGGAGGGGACAGACCCAGGACAGCTGACTGAAACTGGCCAAAGGAGTATTCCATACCATCTGACAACCTCCTAAACAATATATAGGGGGGGCTAGCCGGGATGGGGGGGGGGGTGGCTGCTCAAGATAGACTGGGCATCTTTCAGCGGGTGGTGAGCAATTGCATTGTGCATCACTTATTTCATACACACTATTATTATTATTATTATTATTTTATATCTTAATAAACTGTCTCTATCTCAACTCTCGTTTCACTTTTCCATTTCTCTCCCCCATCCCAGAGAAGGAGGGGGGAGGGGGAGCGAACGGCTGTGTGGTGTTTAGCTGCCGGCCAGGTTAAACCACTATATTGAGGGACCATCCTCTCTCCCCCGCCTTCTTGCTAGACTCTGCAGGAATATTTTATTAAGGCTGTTAGGCAGCATACTCTCTGGTTAATAGCAATCACATTTATTGGTCCATAAAGTCACACAATCTCCAGTGTTTTTTCTTACTTGCACACAATATTTATTATTATTTATATGTTATTGGACCTCCACAACATCCAGGCAACCTGATTTTTTTTTTTTTTTTGGTAAGTAAAAGAACTCACTGTAAAGACTAGCATACTAGCTTTTAAGCATTATCAATGTTTTAATCAAACACTGTTAACATCTCTTCAGAAGTTTTTTTTTTTAAAAAAAGTGTAATAAAATGCAAGTTAACTTTTCTTTTAGTAGCCAGTGTTAATCCCTTGTAAAACTTCATGTTATCCAATTAAAAACAAAACAAAACAAAAAACTTACATTTTGATTCACTTGGGCAGTGATGATGCTCATCATGTAAAAACTAGATAAGTGAGTTATATTTCCCATTTTGCCTGCAGGTGCCTGGAAAGATATCCCATACATGATTAGCCATCTTTTAAAAGCAGGTACATGAAGAAGTATTTATTCTGTGCTGTTAAATGAAACAAAACTCTCTGTATTAATGGAATAAAATTAAAAATGTTCATTTTATATTTCCAAATGCATCTTCGCTTTTATATTATACGTGTAGTTGGCAAAAGCTCGTATGATCCAAGAGTCTTTCCTATAACTTAGCAGGGTTAAACTGCATGTACTTAGGAGAAACACTTGAAGCAATGCAGTATTTCATGATACCTGTTTCACATTTTAAAATACCTGTTTTCTTTATTTCGCTTAAATTATTCTACTGGCCTGAGCAGCATTAAATCTGTTATAAAGCTTTTCATCTTGTCAGTCACTGAAAAGCTGCTTCTGTGCTAAGGAAATGTACAGTATTAATTCTATATAGGTATTCTATAATGGCCTCCCAGCAGCACTTTCATTTGTCAGAAACACATACTTAGTATTCAAGGCAGAGAGCATGGTAGAACCACGTTGGGTTAGAACTATGTAGTTCTAACTTTTGTTTTCTGTGTGGCGTCTTCTTCAGTTCATGGTCAAAACAACCACTTAGCTTGTAAATTAGATTTCCAAAGTCCATGCGGTTCACATTATAGCTTATTAGTCAAGAAACAATTATGTCATCACATACACCACTGAGCTAGCACAAACAGTGTTACTGATACCATTGGCTCAGAGCCAGCTAATTAAAAGCAATTGTGTGAATAACACAACTGTATTAAAGATTCAGTGCTTTCTAAAGTGTTGGCCACCTACCATTGGCTCCAAAGCAATGGAACACTACGTCGTGCTGTAAGAGATGTATGCTTTTAACAAGTACATGTTTCTTGAGGTGATTTAAAACCATGCAGTGAGGGAGGGAGGGAGGGAGGGAATAAACCGTATTCTTTGTGCAAAAGAAATATTCTTAGCCTAAAGTAACTCTGCTATAAAATGCAAATTAATTTTAATCCAGATCTTTATGGGTAAAAAATTTTGGGGATATTGAGAAATGCTGTGAAACTGTGAGTCTGGGTGGAAAATAAAAAAAAAAATAATTATTATTTTAATTTCTTCTTTTCAAGCATGTTACTTTTTTTTTTTTTTTTTTTTTCTCTAGTACACATTCATTATGTCCATTCATACCTGTATGACATCTAATATTAGCTCAAAATATTTAAAATGATTTATTATGAAATATATATATATTTTAATTTATTTTAGGCTGCTATCAAGTAAAATATTTTTTTTTGAACATGATGTTACATTCATTCTCTTCAGCTACAATGGATAACAGAGTAGATCTTTGCATTTTTTATTCTATTTTGTTTTTTCTTGGATGACTTCCTAAACGATGGTCTCCTGAGCTACCTTTTGAATTTCTTTATTTTTCTGTGTGTGCTCTGTCTTCTTTCAGCAGCACAAACAGAACAAGGAACATTCAATGATGCAAGAGAGAAAGAGAGAAAAATAGAGAGGTTAAGAGACTGGGTTGTCTACTTGGGTAGTCACTTGGGTTGTTTAGTCTGGAGAAAAGAAAGGTAAGAGGTGGCCTCATTGTTCTCTACAACTTCCCGAGGAGAGGACATGGAGGGTGTCAGTATCCTCTTCTCCCTGGTCACTGATGCATAGTAACGGCACAAAGCTGTGTCAGTGGAGGTTCAGACTGAGCAAACATCTTTACCTTGAGGATGGTCAAATTCTGGAACAGGCATCTAGTGAGGTGGTCAATGCCCCACTGTTCAAGAAGCATTTGGATAAAGCTCTACGTAATGTACTTTAACTTTTGGTGAGTCCTGAAGAGGACAAGCATTTGGACTAGAAGATCTTTGAAGGTCACTTCCAACTGAACTATTCCAGTACTATGCTCTAAGTATCTAGGCCTACCCAGATTTAAAATATGGGATATGTTATGTTATAAAGAGGAATCACTCCTTAAACTTTTATATCAAAAACATGGCTAAACACCTCCCTGTCTTTAAGGAAAAACAAACAAACAAAATAAAACAAACAACAACAATAAAAAACAACAAAACAAAACAAATAAAAAACAAACAAACAAACAAACAAACAAACAAAAAACACAATGAAATCATCTACCAGGGAGAAATAACTTCAACAAGTCATGAAAATTTACAATGGGAAGCCCCACCATTGGCAAAGGAGATACATAGTCCAGTAAAATTTATTCTTATGCCAGGCATCCCAAGACCTTGAGAGAATGATTCCTGTGTAGGTTTCTAAAGGACAGGCAAATTTACTGACCATATGGTTACAAAGATAACAGTCTCTGGGCCTGGTGGAAAACATCCTAAGTGGTCAGGAGTCAACCCTGGTTGCAATCAATTAAATTTTCAAGAATTGCTTTCATAAGGCACAATTCATTTTTATAATTTACATCACTATCCTATTTGAAAGCCAGAGTTCACCTGTCTGAGTGTCTCTGACATGACAGTAGCTGTTAAGGTGAGACTCAGTGTTAAAGAATTTGTATGTACATTGAGCTGACACCCTGGATTTCACAGATTTACAGAATGGCTTGAGTTGGAAGGCACATTAAAGATTGTCTAGTTCCAATGTCCCTACCCGTGGCAGTGATCTTCTGCTAGACCAAGTTGCCCAAAGTCCTTGAATGTACGTTTGTTGACATATACTTTACATATAGAGTTTGCCGGTTCAAAGAGTTCATTAGCTTCTTTAGCAGCCATATTTCAGAGTTATGCAAAGAGTTTCACATTTAAATAAATCATTTAGCCTTGTAGCATAAGATCTATTGTCTTTGCTGGATTTCATATGATTGTTAAAATTAAATGATTTGGACTTTTCCTCCTAGGTGTTCATCTGACTAACTTGACTTGGAAACTTATTGCACAAGCTATTTAATGTTTTAGATGTTCTGCAGAATCAAGTGAAGAAAAACTGTCATTATGTACAACCTCAACAATACTAATCAGAACCATAAACCCAAATTTTTAATCTGCATTGCATTAGTTATATTTCAAACCCTCAGCTCTTCCAGGAATTCTTTTGCTGAGATACTTCAAAAGTTTTAAGGAATTATAGGACTTTTGACCATTTCTTGAGCAGGAAATTCACCAACTCAATTCTCACAACTTGATCCATACAGATCAGACAGTTTATGTTCCCAAACCTCTCCTGCTTCAACCCAACTTTGTCAAGTAGATTGAAAACAAAACTATTAATGCAAGAAGGTTAAGTTTAGTAGAAATGAAGCAAACAAAAAGGCCTTTCAGATATCTACTTGTTTACAGAAATTAAGTGCTAGAAGATTTTTTACCCTATAATTCTAAAGACAATAAAAAGACATAAAACTCTGCAATACAGTGATTTATATAGATACATAGCAGTATAAAAAATCTATATTAATGATACCCCACAAGAAAAGTAGTATTTTAAAAAGCTCTGTAATGGGTAATGGTTTTGGAGAGTTTTTTCACAATTTTCAGTTTGGTAGCAATCTGTGATAGCAATTCACATATCTAACAACAACAACAAAATCCTTCAGAGGAGTGTGATTAACTAAATTTCAAACTAGAGACTGGCTTTAATTCACAGTAAGGTATTGGAAACCACTGTAGGACTGTACACTAATGTCTTAATGAGTTATTTATTATCTCTCAGAGAAGCATGAAATATCAAATATCTCACTTTGAGCTACATCCTTTTAAACCAGTGTTTTAGTATCAATATTATGCTCAGTATTTTATTTTTTTTTTTCTTTGTACACTTTCATGTCCAGGATGCCAAATTTAGAATCCAGATTCCATGGTAATAAGCTTTCAACTTCACTATATTTGTTTCCATAGATAGAGATACACGTGTACAGAACACTTTCAGGTCCCATTTTAGTCTTCATCTCCAGAATTTCCATGTTAACTTTACATTTTGAAGATGGTGATATAATGTAATGATATAAATCATTAATTTTAATTAAAGCTCCTGGAGCTTTACAGACTTTCTCAGCTCACTAGACTTTATTATTATGATTATTATTTAACACAATGATCTGCAAGAAATACACAGCATATATTTGTATCAGTATCATGTAGCAGAAGGGTAGACACGATGGCCGTCCTCTCAGAAGAAAAATAAGCAACACAAAGGAAATAAACCAAAAAAAAAAAAAAAAAAAGGATTTTTTTTTTCGATTTATTGTTTATTTTGCTTACTATTGCAAAAATTGCTTAATAGCAGCTCCACAGAGAATGTAGAGTAGTTGATATAGGCACTTCTAAAATTTTCAATGTTGAAAATTTTGAGTATTTTTACCATTTAAAAGAATAATAGAAGTAATGTATAAGTAAGGAGTAAAGAAAGAGCAGCATTATAACTAAATGAAAATGCAAGACAGACAGTGTAAATATCGTCGTTCAAATACGTACTTGTTTGAATGCATAAGTATTATTTATTTTAGAACTGGTGTGAGATTTTGCCTTGAATGCAAGCATATTTCTTCAGTCAACACTGCAAACTATTCATATTGCCCAATGGCATATTCAACTCTAATCATTTGCTTCACAAAAGACGTGCAATTTCCAACAGTTGTTCATACCTCTTTCAAGCAGTTTACTTGAACTTGAAGTGAAAATCTCTGTTTGGTAGATAGGCCAGTGTGAAGTCCTTCAAAGCCCTAGCCTAGTGGCTCTTGGTGGGGTTTAGAGGAAGTCGATGCTTTGCCAGCAGTGCTCAGCAATAGACAAAACACTGGTTTGATACCAATGCCGTTCTAGCTGAAAGTACAGAGCCCAACACTATATGTGCCACTGCAGGGAAAGTTAACTCCATCCCAACCAGACCCAGTACATGGTTATTTTTTCAGTCCCAGCTGTACATGCAAATACAGCTTACCTTTTCAGGTCTTCAAAGAATCATGGAATGGCTTGGATTAGAAGCGACCTTAAAGATCATCTAGTTCCAACCTCCCTGCCATGGGCAGGCATGCCACCCACCTGATCAGGTTGCCCAAGACCCCATCCAACCTCACCTTGAACATCTCAAGAGATTGGGCAACAACAACTTATCTGGGCAACCATTCTCCTTTGTCTTATAAATACCTCCTCATGTAAAAAGTGACTCTTCATCTTTTTTTTTTTATAAGCCTCCTTTAAGTACTGAAAGGCTGTAATAAGGTCTCCCCAGAGCCTTCTCTTCTCCATGCTGAACATCCCCAGTTCTCTCAGCCTTTCTTCATAGGAGAGTTGCCCTCTGATCATTTTCATGGCCCTCCTCTGGATCCACTCTAACAGGTCCACATCTTTCTGGTGCTGGGGGCTCCAGACCTGGATGCAGTACTCCAGCTGGGGCCTCATGAGGGCAGAGTAGAGGGAGACAATCACCTCCCTCAACCTGCTGGACACACCTCTGATGATGCAGCCCAGACTACAGTTGGCCTTCTGCACTGCAAGCACACACTGATGGCCTATGTCAAGATTTTCACTCACCAGAACTCCCAAGTCCTTCTCTTCAGGGCTGCTCTAACAGGTTCTTTTCCCAGTCTCTATGCATATCTGGGATTGCCCCAGACCAATGCAACCTTGCACCTGGACTTCTGGAACCTCATTATTTTCATGTGGATCCATTTATCCTGCTTGTCCAGGTCCCTCTGGATGTCATTGATAAAGACATCAAAGAGCACAATTCCCAGGACAGACTCCTGGGGGACAGCGCTTGTCACCAGCCTCCAACTGGACATAGAGACATTGACCACAACTCTCTGGTTGTGGCCATCCACCTAATTCCTTATCGACCAAATAGTCCATCCTTCAAATCTACTCCTCTAATTTAGAGATAAGGATGTTGTGTTGGACCATGCCAAAAGCCATACAGAAGTCCAGGTAGATGATATCAGTCTTTCCTTGGTGAGTCTTTCTGAATGTCCAACTACCTTTTATTCCCCTTTTTCCCCTCCAAAAACGTTAAATATAGAAAAGCTGGTATGAGACATAAAGATAGAAAATGATTGATCATTCTGAGATAATAGCTGTCTTGCTAACATTTTTCCTTAGATTTAAATCAATATATATATATATATAAAATCTAAGTCTTCATTCAAGGAATTAAATTATTGAAGATAATAATTATTGTTTTGTCTGAGTTCTTTCTAAAGCTGCATGTTGAGAGAAAATGTATTTAAGTTGAAAAAGTAATACATCTAGGATGTCAGATGATTACGTCATTTAAATACATTTACATATTAATATGTTTATATGAAAAAGATTTTAATATATACAGAAGAAAAAAAGATTAATTGCAGGAAATCTTACTGTGTTTTTGGACAAGTGAAAAAGACACATTGTTGACTATCCAATAGTTACTTTGAAAAAATATGGCTGATTTCTTATAATACTTTAAAGTATTTTGATTTTATTTTAGTCTTTCTCTTTAATTGGAAATTAGGTTAAATTAAAAAATATATATATTTTGAAACCTTGACTTGGAAGATTTATGTCAAGGCTCTGAGTGCACTCTTGACCATTTCAGCCCCTGTCTAACTTCTCTTAAGGGCCTCCCCCAGAGTCCAGACTCTCAGTCCCTGCCCCAGAGATACTGTAGCAGTGACGTTCTCCAGCCCTGTGCCTTGCTTCTCATTTGGATTTCCTGTCCTGAACCTGTCGTGATCCCTCTCTTTCACCTGACGCTCCCTGGATTTCTGACAGGACCCACTTCGGTACCATCACCCATCTCACACGCCTGCTGGTTAGGGCATTGGTTGTCCATGGCTCTGCTACCATCAACTCCCAGCTTGCTGACCCTTAGAAAGCAGCCCCGCACATTAACATTTTAGAAATTCATTGAGTAGTTTTTAATTAAACATAGACCAGTCACCTGATTAACTTCAGACATCTATAGGAATTTAAATACTTTGAGCAGTGCACATAGAATATGATTTCCAGTGCACCCATGGGTAGAAATTCTTGATTAACATTATCACAATGATTTATGATTTATTGATGTAATTTAATTTATTTAATGATTTAGTTCATTTTCAATGGGTTATTTAAATTATTTTTAGCTCACTTACTCAAGCAAGTCCTCATTTGCCAATCAATAAAATATATTTCTAAGTTCACAACCACTTTAAAGAAGGCAAATGAGATATTTTAGTTTTTTGAATTTTTGTGTTATCCAAATCTAATACTCCATTCAACAATTTGCACTGACCATTTAAATAATTGTATTCTACACAACTTTTATATGGAACCCAAAAAACATGGCCCAGAACAAGCTAAAAAAAAAGGCATTGTTGTTAACGGGAATTAAAAAAAAAAAAAAAAAAAAAAAAAAAAATGATTTCCAAATGATACATATATAAAAATTACTCATATTTTTAATCAGAGTGGCCTGAACTCATTAGCAGATTTGCTAAGTCTGGAAAAGCCTGGAATAAGTTAGTTGTCTCTTATATATATACTTGTATCTATAAAATTATAAATCTATAGCTAGCTTGATAGATTTTAACAGGTCTGGCTGGGATGGTGTTAATTCTATTCATATTGGCCCCTTGGTGCTGTGTTTTGGATTTGTGATGAAAACACTGTAGATAACAAACTCATGTTTTGGCTATTGCAGAGCAGTGCTGGCAGAGCACACAGCCTTTCTGTTCTTCCTACTCTGCCTCCCACAGTGAGCAAGTCTGTGGGTGCACAGAAAGCATGGAGGGGACACAGCTGAGACAGCTGGCAGGAAATAACCAAAGGGATATTCCTTAGCATATAATGTCATACTCAGAGATAGAAGCTGGGGAAAAGAGGAGGAAGTGGAAATGTTTGTGGCTGCCTCCTGGAAGGAAGTACTGAATAAATTATTCTGCCTGTATGCACTATTTTCCTTCACTTAATAAACTGTTTTATATGAACCCACAAGTTTTCTCACTTCTGCTCTTCTGATTCTCTCTCCCATCCTTCTGGGGGCAGGGACAAAACAAGTAAGTATGTGGGTGCTTAGAGGCTGGCTATAGTCAACATTTTGTTGTTGTTGTTGTTGTTGTTGTTGTTGTTGTTTGGTTTGTATCATTTTGGTTTTTACTTCACGATAAGCTTCTCATATAAACATTTATCTGAGAACTTGACGGATATCATGGGAGTCATAACAGGAGTTCTGATTTAAGACATCCCAGTCATCCAAGAGATGACATAAGTAGAAAATAATTAAAATGAAGGTATTCAGACTTCAGATTGTAAGTTACCTGGCAGTGACACCTCTGACAGATTGCTTCAAGTTATTTGACCCTTGTTTAATTGTCTAATCATCTCCCTGTTGTAATTCAAGGTACCTTCAGTTAGCAGTATCTAACTACCTGAAGAGCTTCAATTTTGTCAGTAAACAAAGCTGCTTGAAGATACCCAAGAGCTTCTATACACAAAAGGTATTTGTGAAAGCAATTTAGTTTTCTACTAAATATCTAGGTGATTTTAGCCACGTCCTCATTGTTCTCCACTTTTAGCTACTGATTGTCCTGAGGCAATGGTGAAAAACTGATATATGCAGACGATCCCAGAAGTGCTGTATGGGCATATATAACAGATGTTCTTCTAAGTGTCCAAATTAAAAAAGAGTGAAACAAAATCTGATTTTGAGACTCCCAGAGAAGTCACAATAGTGCTTCAGAGAAACCTGAGGTAAGATAGATTATGTGAGAACAGAACACAAATCTTCTGCCTAGAAAAGATATATTTGGCATTTGGATAATATATTTTACATCGAATCTGCTATATTTTAAAGTTAAATACATGGCAAACATTAGATTAGGATGCATGCAATACATATCTTTATATTCATAGAATAGAATCATAGAAGTTTAGAATCATCTAGATTGGAAAGGACCTTTGAGATCATCAAGATGAACCATCAACCTGACTTACTGAGTCCCATCACTAAACTATGCTCTTAATAGCTGCATCCACATATTTTTAAATACCTCCAAGGATAGGGACTTCACCATTTCCCTGGGCAGCCCATTCCAGTGCTTAACCACCCTCTTCATGAATAAATTCTTCCTAATGTCTATCCTAAACATCCCCTGGTGCAACTTGAGACCTTTTCATTGTCACTTGTCACCTGAGAAAAAAAGACCAACACCCTCCTAAAGAGATCATCACCTTCCCATTCAAACTTGGTGGTCATTGACTTTGACATTGTCAAAAAGACACTGTACGTTTAAAACCAATTAATATAAAGTAAAATATATTTTTGTTTGTTTAATAAATGAAGTCAAGCTGATAAAGCCTATTTTCATTCTAAGGAAAAACTTAGTTTTCATATTTCCTTTACGTACCATCAACTAAAGGTCAGGTCCTTTGGTTAAACATCTGTATATTCTGCGCAACTTTTTTGTACAACATCACTAATTTTGTGATGTTTTATTAGATTAAATTTGTTTTGAAATGGTGTTGCTCCAGTACTATCCTTTAATTTCTGTTCTTTGAGGTGGCATGCTATAAGTACTAAGACTAATTAGACTTAACTATGCTGCATATCCTGCACTGACAGCCATTTTCCATATAATGTTCTCTTACTGTTTAAAATAATTGATTTTCTTTTTAAATCAGCAGTCAGTGTGCTTTGGAAGAATGGGACGTTCTCAGAATTACATGGGTAATAAAGATTCAAGGGTTTGAATCCTTGCATTTATTTTCAGTCTCAGTGAATTTCATTGCACAGAGTGCAATATGGAATGGAATAGGTCTAGAGTTAATGATGTGCAATCCCTGTACCTTAGGAATGAAACATGAAATATTTGGCAATCTCTTGCCTACCCTCAACCTCGACACACAAACACCAACATGTTTAAGTCCCACCTTATGAAAACAATATTTATATGATACAGAAGAAAATACATTTTTAGGTTCAGCATCATATGGGGGAAAGAATGCACCTTCTCTGTCTTAAGTTGTTGACTTCAGAAAAAGCAAATAGAAGAAATAGCCAGAGGTTACATACTAGGCAGTAAAGAGAAAAAAATCAGTTGTAGAAGTACTGTTAACATTCACAAAAACACAGAATGGCAACGCCTTCAACAGATACTCCTGGGACAATGCTTGCAATCTGAGAAGCAACTTTGATAGAATATCTTGTCTGATAGAATATCATTGTACTCTGAGCTCAGAATTACCTCTGCAAAGGAATTACAGCACCCTCAGAATCACTGAAATTCTGTCAGATCAGGCTATGGTGCTCACAGGCAGATTGATTCTTTATCCTGAAACAAGGTTAAGACCCATCATTGTGACGTATAACTGCTAGGTCTCTAAAAAAAAAAAAAAAAAAAAAAAAAGTGAAAATAGATAAGAATGAATGAGCAGGTGGAATCATGTTTCTAAGATAGCATAGCAAACTGACTTGTATTTTTTCTTGTCCTCCCTCTTCTGCAACTCTCTTCATCATCAACTGAAGAGTTTCTTCACTGAGAAGGTGGTCTGGCTCCCCAGAGATGTGGTCATGACACCGAGCCTCCTGTAATTCATGAAACATTTGGACAATGCTTTCAGACATATGATCTGATATTTCGGCAGTCCTGTGTGGTGATAGGAGTTGGACTCAATCTTTGTGGGTCCTTTCCAACTTGTGATATTCTACGATTTGATGTATCTGTGAATGAGACTTATTATTCTACTCAATCAAGATCCCCCCCAAATATCAAATAATTTCAATTGTTGTTATTATTATTATTATTATTATTAAACAATAAAGTCTTCATTTGTGGAATATCTAAAATAACCTGGTCAGCAACTATTGGGCCCTGACAACCTACTTCTATTGATTTCCACTAGGGAAAACCACTTCCTTTCACATTTCAATGGCTACATTATTTTTGCCCCTTCTTGTTACTTCCTAACACATTTAAAGAGAGTCAATACCTTTCTCAGTCATTTTTGTGCTGAACTAGATATATGTTTAAAAATATATTTTCTTAATATAGACATTTCTTCCTTGATCAACCTGGTAGCCAATTAGTACACCTGTTGCAAGTTAATCTCTTTTTGAACACAGATAATCAGAACAACACACAGCGCACTAATTGAAATGTTCTCTGTCTTGTGTACTGGTGCCTCTTTATCTGTTGCCCTTCTCTACTGCATATCCTTTGTCTGACAGATCTTACCATCACTTTTCCTTTTTTTTTTTTTTTTTTTTTTTTATTTTTTTTTTCTTATAATGATTCTATGACTGAAAAAATATACTCAAATCTCTCTCATTTCCTGTCAGCTCCAACTAATGATGTATTTCTTTATAGCAGAACTCCTTATTATTTTACCATTAGTCCAGGACTTTGAAATTTTGTAGTAAGAATTTCTTTTACTATTGGGAAGTACACTCTAATTATTCTTGTAGCATTATTTCATTCCTCACAGAATCAGCAATAACTCCAGATTATAAGCATATACCTCCTTGAGGACATTAATGAGCTCAACTTTAAAAATACAAAATTCATTTTTATACCCTCATTAAAAAGATCAAACAAATAAAAAATAATCCATCCACTGGAAACTGCCATCTTCCAGGAAGTACTTTAGGGTACTTTTGCAAGTGAGATTGGTTTCAATCCCAAATCTAGTCCATATTCAAGCCCACCTAAACAATGACACCTCAAGTATCAAATGGGCATATATTAGCCAATAAATACATCCTGGTTTTTGTTATTGCTTATGTTATCTTGATTACCTTTACTTTCATGAACAATTAAAAAACAGTATTGTCTTCAGTGAGAATTTATATTACTACCAATATGCAGAAGATCAAAGTTCCAGAACCTGTTTTATGGGTATGGTACATGCATATGGCATAAATTTTATTATAGTTCTTTAGTCACAGAGAAGGTTGAGTGATAGACTGCTTTTTTTTGTCATTACTAGATATGAGATACTTATTTTTTAAATAGTTACATAAAATGAGTGTATTTCAGATCTTTCATAATGATTCTGTTGGTTGGTAGGCTTTTACAAACATCTGTCAGTCCTTTTAATGAGGTTTTGTCCATCAACAATCAACACTTGTCACTCTAAGCAGAACTGTATTATTAATAAATCTCTGGTCCTTGAAAGGTTTTATTTACTAACATGAGTGCTCACAAGTGACTGATGATAGTGCCAGCTTGTGTCAGGCTTAAAGAGATGTTTTCCAGGAAAGGATGATCATACCTTTTTAAACATCAAGTCCCCAAGTGAGAACTCAGGTATAGTATCCAAAACTCTGTAGTCTTTTCTGAAGAAATAGGGTTTCATATCTAGAAAATATAGCCAAAATTTCAACTCTGTCTGCATGATTTATAATGCCAGTATTATTGCCATAAATCTAAGCAGTTTCCAACTTCAGATTATTATTCAGATTATTATTTTCAACTTCAAATTCTTTCAGTAATTATATCATTTGTATTTTAAGGTCTCATTCAAAAAACCTTTTTTTTTTTTTTTTTGGTCTATGAGCCCAGTGTTTTAACCACTTTTAAAAGTAAGTTTCAAATCTCATGTTCTAGCCAATAGATGTAATATAGGGAGGACTGAGGTTGTTAGATTACTTTTTTTTCTAATGTTTTTTGCTTTTATTTATTAATTTCTCCTTTAAATTTATTTTGAATAGAATGCTAATTTCATCGCTAGCATGTAGGAATAGCTTGGTGCTGATAATTTTGTGTGTTTGTGTGTGTGCCTTTTTCTTCAAAGTCTTATTTTTTAGTGCAGGGGAAATGAAATATATATATATATATATAAACAGTAAATAATATCTTAATTTATAATTACCTCTCCTCATAAATGGCATAATGCAAAAGTCATAATCATTCAGGTCTCACAGTACTGCTGTACAAGGAAAATTAGATTCTGGTAAAGCACTGTTAATTATGATTAGTAAATAACACTACAGGAACTGGAAGTTCTAAAAACAATGCTCAAAATTTGTAAATTGCCCTACAATTTTAAAAAGGCTTTTGATAAATTATAAACTCTGGCAGACCCACTCTTGCAGACCCACAGGGCTGAAGTTCTCAATCCATTGTCTGGAGAATTTACTACTGGTCAAATTTTAAACTGTTTGTCTGTTTCTGGCTGCTGAATTGAATTAAGACTGAAAATACCTTTGAGTTAAAGCAGAACTCCCTACTTATTTCAAAGCAAGTCCTTTAAAGTATGAAAATGCTACATTAAAAAAAAAAAAAAAAAAAAAAGTAAAAATAAAAAGTAAAAAAAAGTAAAATAAAAAGGTAAAAAAAAAAAAAGTAAAAATAAAGTATTGCTTGTCTTTTTCTAAATGTTTATGAATTTATGAAGTTTTAACAAATTTAGCCCTTCCAACCATATTATAAAATTACAGTAACATATCCTTTAACTTTCACAAGGATTCAGCTTTTAGTTATGAGAAAAATCATGTTTATCTTGTTTACAAATCAGTATCATGCCTATAAAAATAACCTTTTTTGATGAGGAAATGTAGGGAGAAAATTAACAACTTTTTTCAGTTATATCAATAATCACCCCACCTCGTACTGAAATAACCCCCATTAAACAGTTTTATTATTATACTTCCACCATTCCTCTAAGTGACGTGAATATGTGGCCACAACAACAAAGGTTCTGCCACAAGGAAAAAGAACATCTTATTCTGCAGTTCTTGTACCTTTCCTTTCTTATAGCAATTTGAAAAATGATACAGTTTAAAGTAGTAATAGTGTTGTGTAACCACCATAAGGATATGAGTTCACAATATAGTTTCTCCCCACAAACCTTACTATGTTTTTTTTTTTTTTTTTAATTATTTTTAATTGATACTTTTTTTCCTGTAGTTTATTTTTCCTTAAAGATTTGTTTTATTTTATTTATTTATTTATTTATTTATTTATTTATTTTCTCACAATGTAGAAAATTTAATTTCTTAGCAGAGACTTGAGGGGGAAGAAAATCCACTTGCTACAGAAGCATCCAAGTCAGATGGTTCTAGCTCAGTGTGAACATGGCCAACATGTTTCTCTTACCATCACCAGAAATACCATTATGAAACAGTCTTGTTCTTGAAATGTAACAAGAGAGGGAAAAAACCTTGCTCTCAGAAGTACATCTATGCTACATCAAAAATATAGGCTTAGTCTGGTGATTATAGTATGAATGAAGCTGGGATTTCAAATCAGAAGCTGAGATGCTACAGACACGTGTTGTTAGCACTGTACAGAAAGCAAAATCTGATATGTTTATTTGTGTACTTTTGACTAGATTTTCAGCACAAGTTAGTTAGGTAGAAACAATAGCAGATCACAAGCTTTGTTACTGGTTCTCTAAGAACCAAGTATTTACCTTTTCACTTCTAACAGCTGCAATATGACCAACTGTTGATTTGTAGTTCAGTTTACACAGTTATTAATAGAGCAGTATTTATGAATTTTTCATTGAAGATGCCAGGGTGCTAAATAAAAGATGCATTTTCAGATGAAGTTGACTTATAATAAAGTATTTATTAGATTTAACTTAATTAGATTTATTGGATTTAGGTAGAATTTATTAGATTTAGCTTATTCAAGTTCAGGCTTGGAAGTAATACCACAAAGAGAATAGCAAGTGCTGTTGCTTGACACTAGAGACGGTGAAAAAGATTTAGGGGTTTATCTTTCTAACAGGATTGAGAGAGCTTAGCACACTCTTGCTTATAGGTCTAATAGAGGAACAGGTTTTTGTACATAGGGATTTGACATACAAACTTTATTTGATCTGTGTGAGGAGCTTGCATAAGTTTCTAAGGCAAGGTGAGGCAGAACTATCCTTTAGAGAATAAGAAATGCTTGAAGTGTCACCATAATCACCACCCAGGAACTCTCTATAGATTTTGGTCATTTCAGTTATATTAACACTTTTTCCCTCTTGGATTTATACAGTTTTCTCCTTTTAAGTACAACATTGCTTGAGGCTGTTAGAAAAAGAACACTGAATCATGCATTGGGATAGGAGATGTGGTCAGTCCCGCAATGCTCTCACAGAAAATGTGTGATGGTGTTGAAGCCACAAGTGCAGCAAAATGTGTCGGAGAATGTGTAACTCCCTAGAGCAGGCTGGGTACTAAACATCCTGCTGAAGCTATTAGATATAATTCCTTGCCTACCACAATTGTACATGTTGTTGAACAGTGGGAAGAATTTTCATCTCTTTTCAAAAACGAACCCTCAAACCCTTGTTTGCATAAGATGAGAAAAATGGTGATGTTCTTCTTCAATAAATAAGTTGCCTGACATTCTCTCCATCTTTCAATATTCTTAGTATATGTAACATTTAGATTCATTTTCACATAAATCAATTTCTTAACGGATAATATGAATGATTGTTACCAGCTCTTTAACTATGAAAACACTTTAACTCTATTTTTTGTCTGTATAAAAAATTCTATATTTTATCAAAGTTAAATGAGATGGAATACCTGCTGGTAGTTCTTTCTAGTGGAGGTATGTTATTAGGTATTGTCTCTTGAAATGAACTCTGCTTTAGTTTATTATAAAATTACATACTTTGTAGCACAGAAATGGATACAATTGATTATAAATTCTATTTCAATTGTCTAGTTAAGAATAGCTATCTTGAGTTTAATTCAAAAAATATATGATTTTCTATTCTTTTGGAAGGAGAACCAGGATTTTATAGACACAGAACAAAACAAGCTTCCAATTACCTTCATCTCTTTAAGAGATAACTTCTTTTGTCCACAGTTTTTTGTTGAAAAATAATAAAACCTTAAAAAAAAAAAAAAAAAAAAAAAAAAAAAAGACTCCTGTAAGGCTCTTACTCTGGGGCAATAACAATATTTGAATGTTAACTTAAATGAAATTAGCATCTTTCCTGTTTCTGTGAATAAGATGTAAATGTCTGAAATGCGGGATGATTTGACAGGATTCAGAAAATCAAAATATATCAAATGTGTATTGAAATACCAATTATACCCTGTAATTTTCCTGTAACTGAATAATATTTTTAGGTTCTAGCTGCTAGTAGCTTTTGGATGAAAATTGAGACTTAATTTAACTTACAATCATGTATTTTGTCTAATCAGCTTATTTCCAAAATAATGAATATATGCAAAATTATTTACCATGCAATGATAATCAGTTACTTGAAAGTCTTGCTGTCTGAGAGTGGTTACAACAGTTAGGACAAAAGCATTTAACAGTCAGCCTTGTGCTAGGATGATTAAGTAATTTGGAAACACATGCTCAGAAAAAAAAAAAAAAAAAAAAAAAAAAAAAAAAAAAAAGAGAAAAAAAGGTATGAATTTACGGTCCAATACAAGATTTACAATCTCATTACTAAGTCCACTTTCCTTCTGCTTAAGATCTCTTATTTCTACTCTGATTTTTTAAAAGACATATACAAAGTTATGCTCGTTACTTTTGAATCACTAACAGTTTGGGGAATTGTAGTTTCATATGAGGGTTTTAAAGAATTTAGGCAGAAGCCTTTTATTCTCTGGACTGATATTTCCACTACTTAAATTTAATTTAAAAGTTTGTTTGTTGATTGCTTGCTAAACAACTTCAGGAATACGTTATTTTAGGGAATGGTAAATAGGAGTTGCAGAACTTATAGGGGAAGAAAAAAAACCTGTTGACTTTTTTATGTTTCTGTGACCCAGCTCTTTCACAAGTGGTTCAAAGCTAGTCAATTTCAAAATGGATCTTCAGATAAGTGTAGGTAAAATAGCTCCTACTGCAACCTTGACTTTAAATAAAGCATTGCCTTGCCACTTCTCTGTCAACCCTGCAGATAAAAATAATGTGTAACTGAAGATCTTTACTGTACCTATAGATTAGTAGACACCTGTGATCACAGATGCACTTCTTTCTTCAGGAGTGAGAACTACTTTTTATTTTATTTATTTATTTATTTTTGTATATATGTATAGGCTTTCTTCTGATTCATACGTTAATACTGTGAAAATACGTTAAACTTTTGTACATTGCTCCCCTAGAAACTGTTTTCAGGACTGAGGACGTCTGGCATTTTGGCATTTTATAACAGAAAGAACGACCTATTGTTTTTTAAGGGAAATATATATATATATATACACATATATATATATATAAATATATATATACACATATATATAAAATTGTCATTGGGCTAGATCAACTGTGATATTACTGTAATTAAATTGAAATACAAACTTCAGTTTAAGTGTGTTAAGTGTGTTCTTTACATGCAGCTACCAGGTAACTGAAGTTCTTTTCCTAAAGGAGAACTAAATATTTTGAAATAGATAAACCTAAAATACATTTGACTTCCTGCAATATCATCATGCTGAAAAGTGTAGAAATATACTATTCATACATCACAAGGACACAAATCTGTAATGTGAGCATTCTTCTGCAGTTTTCTAGATTTCCCATTGGTGTTTTATGTAACTAAATGATAAAATTGTTGTGCTGTTCATGGTGCTTAGACTCACTCATTCAGTGACAGCAGATATGCCCATTGGTGTAGTCCCTGGCAAAGAAGTTCCTGGCTATTTCACACTGAATGTTTTTGCCTGGAAAACAGCAATTTAAATGGCAGTAATATATTATTGTATCCACTTCAGAGAGGGGGAATATGATGTGCGCAAGGTCATGCATGAAATCAGGAACAGGCAAAAATAGTATTTACTGAGCAACTTCCAAAAAGTTGTAAGCCTAGATGGATTTGAAAAATCATCTCACAAGGTGTCCTATTTGCAGGCTTAGATGTTTGAATGCATTTAAAATCTGTCCTTTATCATTATGAAATAAAAATAAAAATAATTAAAAAGTTGTTCCTGTGGCTGAATGATAGCTCATGCCACTCAAGTTGTTTAAATTGTGCTGCAGAACAGAAGGTGTCTCATTCCATATCATTGCAACTGTTTTCAAAAAAATAATAATAATAATCGTGAGAAATACAAAAGTCTGAAAGCTCAAACCGCAGGGTTTTCTGGGAAAATAGAAAAGAAGGTTTAAAAAGAAAAACACCATATATACTTTTGAGTTTATTTCCACAAAAAAATTATGAGCAAACAGTGCTGCATGTTTACTTTTAAACAATGGATTAAAATCTTGAAAGTAACTTTTCATGATATGAAAATATACCTGTAAGTGGAAAAGAGAGTTAGGTATATGCAGTGTATATTTTTCCTATTGTGTATTTGTTAGCCATTAATCTCACATTTAAAACATTCATCCTCAGCAAACAGAAGCATTATTATGCAATTTACAATGAAAATAACATAATAATTAAAAAAATACAAAAAAGTGATTAAAATAATAATAAAAATATTATTATCATTGAATTTTCTTTTTGTTAACAATAGTTAAATTTTGAATAACATTAATCCAAGGGAGATTTTACGTTTATCCTTTTGGAGAACTTTTTGCAGTTATATGTAGTATTTATGCATCATTCTTTGAATTCAGTAAGGAAGCAAATAAAGTGAAATAAATAAAATATATATTTTTAATATATACTGAGACAAATGCGTAAGAACTACTGTATATATCAGCTTCCATCTCTAGATGTGCACTGTGCTATAAACAGTAGTATAACATTTTAAGGAACAGTATCTATATGAAAAAAGAAAAAAAAAAAAGAAAAAAAAACAAACAAAAACTTTTAGATTCACGTCATTATTGCTCACGTCAGAGGTTTTTGTGCCTGCTTTTCCTGCTCATTTTATTGTGTCATAACTGTTGTATGCTAACCATACGACTGGATTTTGCTTTTCATGTCTTCATTATTTCTCTGAGATGAGAAACATCAAAGAATGCAGTTCCCAGTTTGCTCTTCCTTATCTTCACCTTTTTATTTTTTTCCCCCTGCTCTGGAACAATGAAACGTGAATCTCTTCAGAGTCTTTGGGACAGAGCAGAAGGTAATAGTTGGGTCTCCTACTGTTTTTGCTATTGGTTGTCCTCCTCCTGGAGGTCTTTTAAGCTTTTGAAGGATTGTTCTCAGAGATCATGAAACAGCCCAGCTCTGAGTATTAATGTCTCCTCTGTCCCTGAAATGCTTTTGCTTTACTTGTCACTCTCACTGGGAAGAGTCTACTGCCAGAACTACTGTAAATACCTCTGATAAACATACCTGTCACCTGTCTGGATTTAAACTAAAAAATAAAACAAATGTGCATAGATGGAAAATGCAAATATGAAGCATGATTTTTAACTACAGGATATTAGAGTGATCTTTTTAAAAATTCTGATTACAACCCGGGAAGCTTCTAAACCTTTTTCTGAAGTACACTCAATTTATAGCTTCATAAAGGGCACACTTAAAGCCTGGACAATTACAATCCATCAATATCAGAAAACATTCTGACAGCATCATTAGAATTTTAAATAAAGGGAATGCCAAAAATATCCAAGTAAAAATGGATGAGTGCTTAAAATAGATTTTGAACTAACTCTAATTAATGATAATTACAGGCTAATTCATTAGGACTGAGTTGATCCCGATAGCAAAATATGAGGTAGCATACAGAGTACCCTCCCTGGCTGGCAGTGAGGGCAATCAGACTTCAGCTGGGGAAGCATCTGCTCATGGTTAGATATGGGAGTTTAATGAAGTATCTAGAAAACTTTGAAATTTGTGGTTATTTCAGAATTTTGAAGGTAGGTACTTGATATACTTGAATAAATCCATAGGAAGACAAGGCTGAAAAGGGGGCCAGAAGACATATTGTATGAGTGAGGACTCTTAGTTTATCTAGTCCAGAAAAAAAAAAAAAAAGAAGGCTAAAAGGTGACTTCATTGTACTCTAAAACTTACTGAGGTAAGTAAAGAGGGACCTTCTGGTCCCTTCTACCCGGTGTGAATGATTGAGTAGGCTGCCGAGGCAAGTGGTTGAGTCACCATCCCTGGATATCTTTAAAAGACATTTAGATGTAGAGCTTAGTGATATGGTGTAGTGGAGGACTTGTTAGTGCTATGTCAGAGGTTGGACTTGGTGATCTTGGAGGTCTCTTTCAATCTAGGTGATTCTGTGTGCAGGAATGGTACAAAGCTGTGTGAGAGGGTGCTCAGACTGAATGTTAGAAAAAAATGTCTTTACCATGAGGGTGGTCAAACACTGGAAAAAGCTTTCTAGAGAAGTGTTTGATGTCTCTCAGTGTTCAAGAAGCATTTGGATAATGCTATCAGTAATATGCTTTAATTTTTGATGAGCCCCGAAGGTGTCAGGCAGTTGGACTAGATGATCTTTGAAGGTCCCTTTCAACTGAACTATTATATCTACAAAAGAAGTTGTAGATGCTTCTTCTGATAGATGATACCGAGGAACAAGACTGAAAAGAACTGATTGTTATTTTGTTTGGTTATGATGTTAGACCACAAGAGGAAAAGTTATTTTAATAGATAAAATAAAGCAAACTCCTCACACATTTTAAGGATATTTCAAATATATCTACAGAAATATTTTTTTTTTCCTTTTACTTTTCTGATTAGAAGATGATGCTTTGCTAAGGGTACGTGGCCTGTGTTACATGATTATCAAATGAAATCACTCATTTTTCTAGGATAGTTTCACCTTCTTTAACTACTTTGGATAAAGCAGTCTTCAGGGATCTGGGCAGGTTGCAGGAGAGGTGTGAGATTCAACACTTGATTTAGCCTATCATGTTTAAGATATGTCTGAATAAACTAGTATAAAAAGCAAAGATAACTTCCTTTCTAAGTATGAATCTGAGTTTTGTCTGATGTTTTATAAGATACTCTGAGACTCTTTTAGTCTTTTTAAGGTGTCCCTTCTGTTACATTTGTGTCTTTGTGATAAATGTATCTATTCCATGGTCCTCTGGTCCTAATACATTTTTACCTCAGATGTATTTCAGTTGTAATGTATAAGGAGTATAAGACAGGTAGAAGGCTTGTTTTTAGTGAGTTTTTAACTCACTGAAGTATATCTATATATGTACAGCTGAAGTGCTTTTGATTGTCTATGTATGAAGGAAATACTGTATCTCTGTAGGGAGAATGAAACTGGTTTTACGGATTTTATTTTATCTTTTTATTTTATTATTATTAAAAAAAAAAAAAAAAAAGCTTCATCATGGTTTGGGGAAAGTGGTGAGTATTATGCATAGCAATAATTTTACATTTCTTCTGTCCTAAGCTTTTGGTTTGTTTTTGAACATTGAATATGCTGTTTTAAATTGTAAGTTTGAAAACATAAATAATTGGATTCATTTTGACTGACTTTTTAAAGGTGATCAGGAAACAACCACTATGGCTGTAGTTGTTTATTATTTTTATTTTTGTCTGGTTTGGTCTACATGTATTTTCGTTTCACCTTTATTTTAACTCATCTAATTTTAATATTAAACATATTGAACTATTTTGAAATTAAGCTTCAAAACATCTGACTGAAAAATATTAATTTTGCTTTGACTTCTTAGCTTTCAACCCTTTGTTCTAAAGTGGTGGGGAATTGTGGATAGTTCCAAAGAATGTGACGGTATGCAGGAGAGTGTATGCTCCCTCAAGTGTAGCTGGTCATGGACCTTTTTTGGTGCAACAAGGGATAATAAAAAAGGGAGGCAGTGATGGGAACCAAGTCTGGTCAGTCACACTAATCAACGAGGGCATGTGAGAATGTTGGAATGTTTATTCCAGCAGGGTTATCAGATTGAAGATTTCTAAGCTGGGAGACAATACCAGATACAAGCTTCCAGGTCTCACTAATTGATGGGCTATCAAGCTACAGGTGTCTCCTCCAGGAAGATCACCCCGGACTGATGAGATTGTGAACCAGAGGAACCTATACTAGGAGAGTGCAAGAAACTGCAGAGCTCTGCAAAACCATGAAGAGTGTGCAAGGGGAAGAGGGAGAAGGAGGAACAGAGAGGGACACTAGGTAGAAAAGGGTAGAAAAGGGTTGGTCACAAGTAAAATGGGGCTGGTCAGTATGCTTTTTTGGCCATACTTTGCAATTCATCACCACAGTCTGTCTTATTTTTGTATATTTTCTAATTCTTATTATTTTTTTTTCTTAACTCCTCCTCTGTATATTCTCTTTCTCTCTCTCTGGTGTGTATATGTGCTGCAAGGACTAAGAGCCAGCTTCTGGAGAGACGTGTGTGTTCACGAGTGAAGATTGCTGCCAGCTACTGGAGTCAGGTGTGGGATGTAGGTCCACAGATTTTCATGCCAACTACTGAAGCAAGTGGGGATCTTGGCAACCGCAACTGGGGGTGGGCATGGCTTGCTGGGTCTAGAAGGAGTCCTGCAGACTTTGTGCTAGGAGTGCCAGCTACTGGAGGGCTGGTATGAGTGGACTGGGTGCCAGCTACAGGAATTAGACCAGGCGTGTGGGTGCCCCTGGCCTGTGGTGTCTGCTGCTGGAGAAAGTGGGGTTCTAACAGTAGCAGCTACTGGACTGAGCAGGGTTGTCTCCTTCCAGCTACTGGGGCAGCAGTGGTCTGTGTCCCCCAGATAACTACTGTGGAAGGGTAACTGGTGTGAGTGAGGTGAGCGTGGGGTTTGGTACTAGCAGTTGGAGTGGGGCTACGGGTCACAGCCTGTGTGCAGGGTGCCAACTGCCGGGGGCAGGGGAGAGTGGCCGTATCTTTTGCAACCATGTGTGTTTGGGACGTGTGTGTGTATTCACTAGCAAACTTCAAGCTGAACAAGCTGGTGAGTAGTGGAGGCTTCAGGTCTGGGCTGCAGTATCAGGTGCCCAAGGATCTGTTCTGGTACGCCCAGGGGAAATAGTGAATGTGATGTGTATGAGGGACGCATGTGTGATTACTGCAAGTGCAATTACCATCAAGCTGGAGACCCATGTAGGAGGTATGAGGCCTAGGATCTGTGCAGCCATGCTGTAAGGGCAGATAGGCCATGCCAGTACTCAAGGGATCCACAAATGTATGTGTGCTTGTTAACCTGGGGAGAGCTGTGTATCTGCCTGTATTAGTCATCTATGATCTCTACCAGCCAGAGATGAGAAAGGAGACTCAGCTGTCTGTGATTTACAGGAGTCCTGTGTGTTAAGTGTTGTTGAAAGCAACCCTTAACTAGGGCTGCCTTTGTGAGTGATTGTGTCAATGTCTGTGTGTGTGTGTGTGTGTGTGTGTGTGTGGAATATGTGTTCAGCTTTGTCACCAGCTGAACCTATAAATGGGAAAGTGGCAGTTGCATTCCCTAATGTTTGCAGAGATCCTGGGTCCTCATGCACTGGACTCAGTCCCAGTGGCCAGACAGGAGTGGTCCAGGGCTGAAGCGGCCGGTGGTCATGCCTGCTCTTCCTTACACCATTTAAAATAAAGTTGTGTGTGTGCGTGTATTTATTTCTTATTTTTATTTCTTAAGCTGTCACAACAACTTTGGACATTAATGGTCACTCTGTAACTGTTAAGTCCCAGCGTTGTGGTTTAACCTGGCCGGCAGCTAAACACCACACAGCCGTTCGCTCACCCTCCCCTCTCCCTCTCTGGGATGGGGGAGAGAAATGGAAAAGTGAAATGAGAGTTGAGATAGAGACAGTTTATTAAGATAGAAAATAATAATAATAATAATAATAATAATGTGTATGAAACAAGTGATGCACAATGCAATTGCTCACCACCCGCTGAAAGATGCCCAGTCTATCCTGAGCAGCCAGCCCCCCTATCCCAGCTAGCCACCCCTATATATTGTTTAGGATGATGTCAGATGGTATGGAATACTCCTTTGGCCAGTTTGGGTCAGCTGTCCTGGGTCTGTCCCCTCCCAGCTTTTGCTGCACCCCGAGCCTGCCCACTGGCAGGACAGAGTGAGGAGCTGAAAAGTCCTTGGCTTGGTACAAGCACTGCTCTGCAACAACCAAAACATCGGCATGTTATCAGCATTCTTCCCATCCTAATCCAAAACACAGCATTCCACCAGCTACTAGGAGGAAAACTGTCCTAACTGAAACCAAGACACCCAGTTAAATCTAAGCTAATTAATTTGCTGATGGTTTAAACTGAAGCTTCATTTCAGTGCAGCTGCATGAAAGACAAAGCATTTCAGAGTGAACTTTATCACTCTCAAGTTTTCATAAACATATTTTTATAACAGAAGATGCTGGTGAAGAAATCCAATTTACGGTTTAACAACTATATGAAAAGCATGAATAAATATGAGGTTAATATCAGGCAATTTTTATTTTTATTTTTATTTATTTATTTATTTTTTTAAAGGCACCAAAACTGAGAAAATCTCTAGTATGGTTTCTTGAAAAAAAATATTTTATATCTTGAAAAGTTACTGAATAAAACTGCCAGTTGATAAGAGAGGTATGTTAGGGAATGGGAAATATATTAGTAATGTGTAGCATGATATTTAGAAGGATCTCTTACCTGATTTAAATCACTGTTAAATGAATCTTTGTGGCAACAGTACTGAAAATAAAGGGGAATAAACTTGGTTAGTGGTCTTGTATAGAAGTGGGGTTACAATTTAACATATTCAAGTCCAATTGTAGCTGATGCATAGGGTAGAAATAAATCAACTTTACTCCCAGCAAGCTGAAATTTGTCAAAAAGCAGGAATACTTTCTTATTCAGGCATGAAATTAACTGGATTCTGGCTTTGATATCACTTAAAACAAGTCATTAGTACTTCTGTATAACTTCAGATTATGAATATAGAGTGTATTTTTTTGCTTTTAATGTTCTTGAGGTATACAATACTTCGACTATGATCAACTTTTTTTTTAGATTGGATTCAATCTATGGGTAGTACGTATACTTGTTGAAGTGATAATTTTCATTGTTAAATATCTTGCTACATGCATCACTAAAATTTAGTGCACTGGTATGTACAAACCACTGTAGATCTGAAGATAACTAGTGTATTGTAACAGAAGTATTGATCTCTCCTCTAAATTTTAGTATTTCTTTTTTAAGCAGACAAGACAAAATAAAACAAACAGAAAATCAGATCAAAATACGTGTATGTTCTTGTTGTTCCACTGAATAAATATGCTATTGAAGATCTTCAAATCATGTATCTTTAAATTCCAAGTGTCTACATTTCTTTTTTGTGTAATGTATACCTCTGTATATGCACATATCACATAAAGCAACAATGTAAATTTGTGTGTAGAGCTTTGTTGTACTTTAGCAGCATATAACTATATTTATCTAAAACATTAGTCAGGGAAAAAAGCTAAACCATAATAATTTTATTTATTTATTTATTTATTTATTAAATTAACACATATTTAAAAAATGGGCCTTATTTCTATATACTTATTTCCATTTTTTTTTTCCCAACAATATGAAAATGAGAATCACTTACAATGTGAAATAGTATATATGAGTCATAAATGTGTTTCTGAAAAGGAGTATAATATGAAAGACATATTTTATGAAGAGTATATAACAGAATATTATTTCTTTAGGGGAGATTAATTTTGCCAGTTTGATCTCAAAATCAGTGTTTTACCGCTAGTTGCATTCCACGGAGAATCACAATATCCTCTTTTCTTGTTCTTCCTTTGACTTTAACACTGCACTGATGAAAATGAAGCTCATTTTTGAATTTAATCACTTTCTCACAAGATCTCCTCTGTAACCTCCACTAGTAGTGAACTGTGTATTCCCTTCCTGAAGAAAACATTTGCAGTAACTTCACATTTCCCTCTAATGCCTCTGGTGTGTGTGGGGAGGGTTGGGGTTTGGGGGTGGCATAAATTCTTGTGCGTATAAGGTTTAACTTGGAGACTGATGAGAATAGTGGTACTAATTCTTAAATGAGCATGTCTGCTTCAACAGCAGCAAACATGCTGGTGGCACAGTTCTGCCAAGAAAATGATCAGTCTTTGGAAAATCTATGCTTTTGTCAGTTAATCCTTTTACATACACATTAAGAGAAGCAGGATGGTGAAAGACAGCTTTATAGACACCTGGTAGAAAACATCATCTAGAAAGTATCCGTGTTATATTATTGCAAAGTGTCTTACCTCCAGCTTCCATTTCTGAATTGCAAAACATCCACAAATTTTCAGAATTTTTAGTATGGAAGAGTTTGGGATGTAGCAGATATTTACCAGTACTCTAGATTAAAGTTTGTACATGCAGACTTCTGGATGCTTTTATAATTGACAGATATGGATTATTGAAATTTCCAAGGTATCTATGCTACAGAATTCAATGGAAGACAAAGTGTCCAATTCAATTCTTGTTTACAATCAGTATAAAAACTCCTGCTGTTAAAACAAGGTTTGACAATCCACTGCATTTGCATACAGTGACAGAGTAATGTCTTTCAACTTCTATTATTTAAAGATCTCTTAATGACGTTTTGTGAGAGCCCTCCTGTTAATCACTTGTGTGGGCTTACGATAAGAAAAGTGGAAAAAGGACATAGATAGGTAGGACAAGCTTAACTAAATAGCTTTGGGTGATTTCCTCTGAATAGAAAGATTTGGGGTTATTGCTTGAGCAATAACCTAGCATAAGTAAAGCTGCATTTATGGTGATCACTGAACTTGTCTGCCCATTCATATCTCCTTTAAAGCCTAAAGCTTCTTTTTCTCCAAAGACACCAAGCAAGTCCATTCCAACACCTTGAAAAACAGGTGAACGCTGAATGTGCACACCTTGGACAGGCACAGTTTTTGATTGTGTAAAGCACAGCTGAACTGAAAATTGAAACTTTGTGTAATCAGAGACACCATGTAAATTAGAGCTTTCTAATGAAGTTTAGAAAATTGTTCATCTAGGCAGTTTTTATCCTCAGTGATACCTATAGCATATTTTTATACTTCTTCAGGAAGTTTGTGTAAAAATAAATAAATAAAATAAAAAGGGATTAACCACTTTCACTCAGTATTAGAAATTATATTTGATCTAGAAGAAACATGATCAGACCCATGAGTCCATTAAAGTATCTTCTACTACCTATTCCTTCAGGAAGAAATGTATAACTAGAAAGACAAAACCATATAAAACCGTGGATGAACACCAGGGGCATGAGATGGGAAGCCTATTACAAGAGAGAAAGTAGCATAAAATCTAATCATCAGTTGTTTTCCTTTTCCTCCTTTGTAAATGGATTAAGGAACACATAGAAATAAAAGCACAAGGAACAAACAATTTTACCCATTCACATAAGAGAAAATAATACTTCTGTCTTTGTTTGTCTTTCCCTGAGCAAACAGCACAGGGAGAACACTTCCATGAATATTTTTGTTTGTTTGTTTGTTTCCGTTTCAAAGGCTTCCTTCACAAGGGTAATTCTCTCTTAGCAAGCAGAAGTCTCCCTTTCCTTCAGATATAAGAAGGGTATTGTTCAGGCAATGAGAGGTGGGAAGAATTTGAATCTGACAGTTATTCCTTTGAGGTGTCATACCAGTTTTCAAAGTGAAACTGAAAAGCAACAGCTTGTCATCATGTTCATGGAAAAATCTCTCCAGATCCCACCACTGAAAGATATTTGGATGTAAATGGCTGAATATCCTTCTATGTCACTGAAACCAATAGAGCTGTTTGAAAATTTGGCCATTGCTAAATGAAAATCTGTATAATCAAAGTTATGAATGGTTGACCGTAAACCAAATAACTTCTGAGAGTGTTTTTGTTTGTTTGTTTGTTTGTTTTTTCTTTTTTTTTTTTTTTCTTTTGATGAGGCAACTGGTAGTCTTGAGCAAGAAGTTAATCTAAAATTTATGAGAAATAGGAGTGCAGGTTAGTGATCTAAGTCCTTACTCTTCAGTGTCCTGAAGAGTCCTTGTGAGAACTTTGCTTTAAGGTTATTTAAATCTCACTTTCACTCTAAGTTTTCACTTTAGTGAAATTTGAAACAGGAAACCTGCCTGGGTCTTCCTAAATACTAGGAACAACAAAAATATCTTCATGAAATCTAGGTGCACAGACATGATTAATATGTTTTGTTAAGGCAACTCTCAAGTTTCTGCTGAAGGCAGAAAATAACTGAAGCTTTCTGTTGTGCTGCAAACTTGGCCTTGGCAGATAATTTTGTCTTCTACAAGTGAAGACTTAGAATATGCACATTACTTAACTGTATTATTAATTTATAAACCTGATTAATTACAATTTAAATAATTATTAAATAGCTAATTGATACAATTTCACAAACTTACATTTGCTAAAATCTTGTTTTGTATGATAGGGAATTTATAGGAAATGGGAATCTTGGTATTGTGTCCAAAACTTTAATATGTTACCATAAAGCTCAGCTCGCATAGAAGAAAAAATAGTGGCTGATATTTCCATAGTCTTTTAAGAGTCAGCACTGCAAAAAGCTTGGGCAGTTGAAATGAACATATTTGTTTTATTGGTTCCTTAGAATGTTTTGTATGTCTTTATACAGTAAAAAACTAAGATAGAAATAGCCTTTTATGAAAGGACTGTCATTGTGAACCTTTTTATTTGGAAAACAGTGCATTTACGGAATAAATACTTTCAAGCTTGGTTTCAAAAAGTTAGGGAAATGTTACATGCAATATGACTCCTTCTTTTGCATATTTTCATGTTCATAAATTCTCAGTATTGTCTCCTTTTCCTTGAACTGAAGAAGCTCAGAGAAAGAGCTGAAAGTAGTAGCCCGTAGAACAAAAATAGTTGCTGTACAATAGTATGGAGGTCTTTTTTCCTCTAGAAGTTGAAGCTTGGGTGGCAGGTGGCCTTTGTACAATGTTAGCTTTAACAGCACCTTAGGGATATGAATTATGTAGCAGCCTTAGAGCCAGCTCAGCTCTGCTGCTGGAGGTAGTAACATGGGAACAAAACTGCCTTTGGGCCATGGGTTCACAACATCATATGTATGACTCAAAAGTCTCTAATAACAAAATGAGCAGGAAGTCAATTGTCAAACTTAGGGCATCTCATCTTCCTCATCTTGGAAACTCACCACAGTGATTTTGAAGTTACAAGAAAGACCAGGGTCCCATCAGGTTTGCTTTGTACTGTAAAACTGTAAGCTGTGACACTTAAAAATATGCAGGATACAGTGAATCTCAGAAACAGTGGTCTTGGTGTATGTATATGCTCTCTGATTAATGACATTAAGTGCTATTATCTTGGATCATCTGTAAATCTAGCAACTGATCAGAGTATGTCCAAGTGTTTAATTACCTTATATTGTCCAAACTCACTGGAGTGGCAATAGCTTTTAAGTTTAATTTTGCTTAATAAGATTGTTCTGTACTCTAATTCAATAAACTTGTGAAAGAAAATAAACTTTCTCATCAGCGCACTGATGCAGGTCCTCAGATAATGAAACAAAATAATAAACAATGAAGTATCAATATTGTTGTGTTCTAGCATAATTTGGTTTTCCATTTTCTGTGGTATATATTATGGAAACCCAGTAAAAAAAAGACACTACTTAGCCAGCCTGGCCAGTTGCAAAACCCAGTTACTTTGAAAATAAGTATAACTCACTCAAGTGACCTTCAGTCCTGAACCAAGTTTTCTTATTTTAATCTATTTTAATCTTATTCCTGTGAATAAGAATGTTTAGGATGACTTGTTTTCAAAATGACATGTTAATTTGTAGCTCTCAAAGAAATCATATATAAATGGCTTTTTTTTTATGTACTGCTAGAAAGTATTTGACCTTTAATTGTTCCGGGACTGAGTCTTTTCCCTAAAGATGTTCTGTCAGTGTATCTATGTCTTTGTACAAGAGGAACATGTGAGAATAAGCTTCTGATATCCATAGAAACAAGCTTTTTGTTTCTATTAAAACATTCTATTTTCTTAGAAATATTCTTGCTTTTGTTTTAGAACCAAACGATTTGAAAAAACATCAGTGTGCAATGCACATGTTCATGAATCTATTCCTTTGACAGAGATTTTGCACAATTAGCTTTGGTACAGATCTAGTGTTGAAGAAATACATCTTAGCTGCTAGAGATCACAGAATCACAGAATGTCTAGGTTGGAAGAGACCTACAAGATCGCCAAGTCCAATCTCTGACCTAACACTAACAAATCATCCGCTAAACCATATCCCTAAGCTCTACATCTAAACGTCTTTTAAAGACCTCCAGGGATGGTGACTCAACCACTTCCCTGGGCAGCCTATTCCAGTGACTAACAACCCTTTCTGTAAAGAAGTTTTTCCTAATATCCAATCTAAACCTCTGCTGACGCAACTTTATCCCATTCCCCCTCATCCTGTCACCAGGCACATGGGAGAATAGACCAACCGCCACCTCACTACAGCCTCCTTTCAGGTACCTGTAGAGCATGATAAGGTTGCCCCTGAGCCTCTTCTTCTCCAGGCTAAATAGTCCCAACTCCCTCAGCTGCTCCTCATAAGACTTGTTCTCCAGACCCTTCACCAGCTTCGTAGCCCTTCTCTGGACTCACTCAAGCACCTCCATGTCCTTCTTGTAGTGAGGGGCCCAAAACTGAACACAGTACTCAAGGTGCAGCCTCACCAGAGCCAAGTACAGGGGGACAATCACTTCCCTGGACCTGCTGGCCACGCTGTTTCTTATTCAAGCCAGGATGCTGTTGGCCTTCTTGGCCACCTGAACACACTGCTGGCTCATATTCAGCCGACTGTCAACCAAAACACCCAGGTTCTTCTCTGACAGGAAGCTTTCTATCTACACATCTCCCAGCCTGTAGTGCTGCTTGGGGTTGTTGTGCCCCAGGTGCAGAACCCGGCACTTGGCCTTGTTGAACTTCATACTGCTGGCCTCGGCCCATCGGTCCAGCCTGTCCAGATCCTCCTGCAGAGCCTTCCTACCCTTGAGCAGGTCAACACACGCACCTAACTTGGTGTCATCTGCAAACTTACTGAGGGTGCACCCGATCCCCTCATCCAGATCATCGATGAAGATGTTAAAGAGGACTGGTCCCAGTACCGAGCCCTGGGGGATGCCACTAGTGACTGGCCTCCAACTGGATTTGACTCCATTCACTAAGACTCTCTGGGCCCGGTCATCCAGCCAGTTCTTAACCCAATGAAGCGTGCGCCAGTCCAAGCCATGGGCAGCCAGTTTCCTGAGGAGAATGCTGTGGGGAATGGTGTCAAATGCCTTACTGAAGTCAAGATAGACCACATCCACAGCCTTTCCCTCATCCACTAAGTGTGTCACCTTGTCATAGAAGGAGATTAGGTTCATCAAGCAGGACCTGCCCTTCATAAACCCATGCTGACTAGGCCTGATCGCCTGCTTGCCCTGTAACTGCCTGATACTGACTGATATTGAATAACACAATGTTTTGGATCTCATAGAGCAGTAAATAACTTCCATATTTCCACTCAAGCTCATACAAAGTAGTCTTTTGTCTTAGGAATGCAAAGCCAGAGAGGACACAGGTGCTGCCTCATCATCCAAGGCTCCTTTTTTTTTTTTTTTTTTTTTTTTCCAACCTGAAAACTTTCTTGAATTTTCCATCTCCTTCCACCAAGTTTCAAGTCTCAGTTTACATCATGGTAAAAGATTATTTATTTATTTATTCTGTCCTGACACTGTTTTTGTATGATACTAACATATGCGTATCTAAAAGCTCTCATATGAAGTGCTGTTCAATATAACTGGCCAGTCCAGTCACTACAGGGGAATTGTGTGGCTGGTGAAAAGCTGAGTGTAGAAGTAACTCCTAATAATATTCAAAGGTTACTTCTGAAAACATGACGGTAGCTAAAATCAAATAATTGAAGCAGTTTTCAAATCCTCTCACAAACCTGTGAATTAAACTAGTAAAGTAAATGTTTGTCATGCTGCATGCTTCTAAAAATCCCTTCTTATCTGTTTTCTATCTTGCTACAAAGACTTCATAAATTGTCTTTATGTCTTATAGAAGTATTTAAGAGATGACTGGCTCTGAAAGGGTTGTGTTAACAATAGAAGTAAATATTTGAAATACCTTGTTCATTCTGAAAGTAGGAGTAAGAAACTTACATGCAGGAGTGGAATTACTTTATGCTGTTTTATGAGCAAGTGTGCTAATGAGGATATTCTACTCATAGCTAAAGTAAATTTTAAAAAGAATCTCCCATCTTTCAAAATTTCAAATGCAAAGTGTAGCCCTTGGGGAGGATGAGCTCCTTGCAAAATTATGGGTCAGGAACTGAATGGCTGTAAAGCAGTACTATTGGAAAGGTGCCTTTTCAGAGACAGGGTGAATGTGAGCTAGCAGCATACCCTGGCAACAAAGAAGTCCAAAAGTGTGCTAGGCTGTATTAAAAAGAGCAGAGACGATAGATATGTGTTTAGTACCCTCTACTCAGCACTTAGTAGACCACATCTACACCACTGTGTCCATTTTTTGTACTGCATCCTAACAATGATATTATGAATGATTAATGATATAATGAGATTTAATAAAAATCAATAAACTGTTCATCAGAGGCCCTCCCCTGTCCCCCTCCAGTGTTTGGAGATTGAAGCATTGGTTTGTGAGGAGAGGCTGAGGGACTGATTTTGATTTGACAGGTTTTGATGACTACCCAAAGCGCTTGTCTGTATCTGCACCAAGATGGAGCCAGACTTCAAGAAAATTGTCAGTTTAGACAGGGTTCCCCGTGCCTTCAATGACTGGTTTCTCTTATTCATGGCTAAACTGCTTTCATGTGATTTCTACAGCATTTAACCATCAGTGTTAGTTGAGCAACGTTTGCTCAGACCTTCTGGGAGAAGGGATGGTAAAGGAAACAATGTTGTCTTCTGTGATGGTTTTATTTATTTATTTATTTATTTATTAGTTCATCAAGGATCTGGCTAAAGAAAATGGTAGCCAGAAGTAGCTTTGTTTATTTATTTAATTATTTATATATTTCCCCTACAGCAGCTTTGTAGAACCAAGGTGGATGTTGACAGTTCCATAGAAGCAGTTCTATAAATGAAATCATGTTAAATATCTGTGCTGCAAGATACTCAGGTACAAGTATCAGGGATCGATATTTAAGGATAAATTCTAGACTCAAGCCTCTTTTGCTCTTGATAATAGTCCAATAATTTACTGAAAAAGTAAGGTGCAAAGCATTAAGCCTACTTCAGCTTTAATTCCCCTGTTCTTGGAAGGCAGCCAAGCCCCAAAGCAGTGACAGTGTTGTTTTGTCAGAACTGGAAATGGCAAAAGAGACAAAAACATAAAACTGCACTCAAGGTATGTTATGGTAAGATACTACAGGTAAGTCTTTTAAAAATCTTCACAATAGGTCCTTTTCCGGTAAGAGTCAGCCTGAAGAGATAAACTTGCTGGTCTGCCTTTACTTTCTTAATCTTTGATAAGTTCTCTTACTGGTATCCAAAATATTTAAGAGGTTGAGCACAGGAAGAAAGTAATCTGATAGTCGTCTGTTTAGAGATCACCATACTGGGAGGAGGAATTTCCCAGATGTTACCAATGTTGCAAATACATATATATATATTAATTATTATTATTATTATTATTTTTCCCAAAGTCAGTTTAAATGTGATATTGGGTCCTCATTCACAGCTTAAATTTAAGACTGGGGCTTCAGAAAGATCTTTTCACACAATTTGTTACCGGTGCCATGGAATTCAGTAATGATTTCAAATGGTGGAAGCATTGTGCTGTAAAATGAAGCAAAGTTCTTGCAAATGGTGCCTATCAGGAATTTAACTAGATATCATTCCTTAATATCTTTATTTAGTAATGTTGAGTCAGATTCCAGAGACAGTTAGTTACAAATGTGAATACAAAGATAATCATAAATGCATTTGTTGATTACAAGCCCAGAGCAATGCTAATTTGCTTGCAAGATTTCAAAGATCAATGAACAAAATAAGTTTGCAATTCACTTTTAGTGTTCAGTACCTTGTATAATCATAGATTGGGCCACTATCAACATACAGCATGAATAAGATATCCTAATAAATTAATTTAAAATGAATTTAATTCTTACCTACTTGTTTTAATTTATAGTATAACAAATATAAGGTCACATAATATGACCTGTGTATAATTATTTATTATGTCTTCCTTGTTTTTAGAGCTTAATTCCATACAATCCTTTGTATTAAACAAGAATTACGCTATATACAGATAAGTGCTTTAATTACTCTACATTTATTTATCATGTAGTGTATGCTATTGTCATTAACTTTCCCATACTCTAAGAAATGCATAGTGCTCAGAAACTGCAGAAAACTAATTAAGAAGATGTGATTCACAGCTTACTCTAAAGTACATATTAGCTTAATTATACTCTGGTTCACTAAATTTCAGTCTTCAAGTGAGATTTTACACAAGTAACACTGAAAACTCTGAGTGAGTGCCAATGATAGCTCATAATGCCTAGACTTTTTGTAGCTAAGCTGAGCAAAGAACAAAACTGAAGTTTTGCTTGTCTTTGACTTGCACTGGTTCCAATATCTTAATCAATTTATTGTGTATACCAAGCAGAACAGATTTACAGTGGAAAAGTACCAACCACAGGAAGGGGGAAAAATAAAGATATTGTTTTCTGTTACTTAGGAAAAAAAATATATATATATATATATATATGTTAAACAGAAACTTTAGTTTGTTCTTGTTTACAAAGGAATAGGAACATTAAAATTCTACTGCTCTGAGTCTTAAATCTAACCTAACAAATTATTGTAAATATCACTACTTTATAGCTTCAGTAAGAAGAGTAAATCTTATACTGCACTGTAATTTGATGACTTGAATCCTGAACTTTGTCTTGCTCTTTGAAAGACTAATCTATTTATCTATAAGTATTTTTAATTATAATTCTTATTTAGTGTAAGACCTAAATCTTCTGAGTCCTAGTTGACACAGTCTGGGGTAGAGAAGGTTATCACTTAACATCAGTGCTGTGCGGTCTTTGCTGACAGTACCATGGCAGTCCTTGTGAGAGTTCTGTAACTATCATTCTTAGGGTTTGCCTGGGGCCATTTTTGTATGTTTTCCTACCAGAGCCTGCCTTCTCCCTGCTTACCAGGAAGTCTGGGAGCTGCACATTGCCTTCTCTGTTACTCCAGCAGGGCTTTTTTTCCCGCAATGACCACATAGGTGTGCCAGCCCCTTGCTCCAGGTACTCCCAGATGGAAGTCAGTGCAGGGGAGGCAACAGGAACATGGCTACCAGGTCCATCAAGGCAAGGCAGGGCAAGATGCTTCCTTGACACCCAGCACTGACAGCTTTCTACCAAGCCTCTGGCTTTTGCTTGTGGATTCTCCCTCCTTAGAGATCTTCTAAAGCCATCTGGACATGCTCTAGCTAGCCCTGCTTGAGCAACGTTGGGGGGGGTTGGACCAGATGATCACCAGAGATTCCAAACCCCAACTTCCAACACAGAGTCATTCTGTGATTCTGTGAATGGCAACACAGTTTCCTGGGCTACACTAATACTTCACTTTTAATAATAGTGGGCTACCTAGACTCCTAGACTTATTTATTCTGCCACTAGAAATGTTCCCCCCCTCCCCTCCTTTTTTTTTTTTTTTTTTTTTTTTAGCTGGAGAGTAACAGAAATAATGGAAATAATGAACCTCCTCCTTACTATTTTGTCATCTAGGACCAACATTATTAAGAACGTGACTATTTGTCTCAGCATGACACATCATGTTGTTACGTTTCTATAGAAAACACAAAATCTTGACAGCAGCTGGGAGTACCTTTGTAAGTACCTTTGGTACTTTCCAATCAAAGATTAGAAGGGAAATATACTTAAATGCATTAGTTAGTCTGTCCAGTAGAATACATTTCAAGTAGATGCAGGAAATCAGGAATGTACTATTTCTGTCTTTTATGTCTTTCATAAAAACATTAACCCTGTTTTGTTTTGTTTTGTTTTCTTCTGCCTGCTGCACAGTAGTAGAAATTACTTCATTCAGTTTGATAATTGACTCATCTAAACCCAAATCTTCTCCCCAGGCCTTACAAAAAGACTTCTGGCTTTCCTTTGAAACATTAAGATATTCAGGCTGGCATTTGGCTGTCTCAGAGTCCTTTGAATCAACCAAATCCTGTAGCTCAAAGGTGTTTCAAACTTCTTCGTTTCTACAGATGAACTAAAGTTTCTTCAAGACACTCAGTGTCCAAGTTGTATGAAACAACAGATCTATTGTAATGCCTTAAGGTTGTTACAGTGTGTTAATCTTCCACTCTAGTTCAGTAAGTAGGTAAGCCACTTTACAAAAAAATGGTCACGAGAGAACAAGCTTATGACAAACCACTCCAGGTTTAAAATGTTTATTGAAGAACTAAAAATGATATGCTGGTAAAATCTGGATTATAGTCTAAAATAGCCAAATGAGGAAACTGTCAAGGAACTTATTGATTTTATTCAGCATGCTGGGACAGGAATACTCTCCCTGACACATAGCAAATGGATTATTTTTTCCTACCCTGCAGTCTTTGGATATCTACTTTCTTTTGTATACTGAAAAAAATGACCCCAACTTATATATCTTCATTAAATATTTTCATAACAATCTTCATTTCTTTAGATGAAATACAGAAATAGGCAGTCTTTCCTTTCTGCTTCTTTACATTCCATATACAACTGCTTCTTTGTTTCTATTATTCTCTTATATTTGGTGAAAGGTGGTGATGTGCTACTGATTTAATGGCTCACTGACTCTACTATAACTTAAATTAGGTAATCCCTCAGTTGATTCTACAGAACAGGAAGTCATTTAAAACTAAAGCTGCAAGCAGTTAATATTTTCTCTTGTTTTAGCCTTTGTTGCTTAAGCAATCAATAAGCACAGAAGAATAAGAAATAGTAGATTAGTAGATTCATTTTTGAAAACTGACACAGAAGTGACAGTTATCATAAAACTGCAACCTTTATGGCTCCAATTAGCAGTTAAAGCAAGAATTTTTAAAACTCAGTATCTCAGTTTAAGAACAAGGCAATAAATATTGAAGACAAATAATGTTTCCTTTTTATTGGAATGTTAACACATCCATTTAAAATCTTGTTTATTTATTTCAGTAACAGAAATTACAGGTAAAGTGCTTGGGGGTGGGGGAGGGAGTAGGGAGGTGAGCAGCATAAAATGGTGCCCTTATTCATATAAAACTGTCATGTGACAATTCCTCTGTGTAGAATACCACAGAGTTGAAGTACTAGATCTTAATTACTAATGTAGGATTTCCCCAACTCTTTATCAATCAAATATGTTCACCTGTCAGACTTTTTAAACCTATTTATTCTAATTGAGTGCATTATTCTGAAATTAATATATCTGGATCTTCACATTCATTTAGATGGTGAAAATGCACCTTCAGAAGTATCTCAGTCAGTTCAGCACAGAATAAACTAACCAAAATTGTTCCACACTATTGCAATTAGACATTAAGAAGCCTTTCTGATCTGGCAATCTAAACTCTCAGAACTACTGCATTTCAGTACAGTCCCTTACCTAAAGTCATAAAATCACAGAATGGCTTGGGTTGGAATAGACCTTCATCTAACTCCAACCCCTTTGCCATGGGATACCACCCACTCGATCATGTTGGCCAAGGCCCTGTCCAGCCTGGCCTTGAACACGTCCAGGGATGGGACATCCACAACTTCTCTGGGCAACCTGTTTCAGTGCCTTGCTAACCTTACAGTGAAGAATTTCATCTTAATGTCTAATCTAAATCTAGGATCATTCCCCCTTGTCCTATAATTATCCATTAACTACCGAGTAAACAAAGATCCTGTTTAAATTATTATAGTCTTCTATAGATGGCCTTCAATCACTTTTTAAAATAATATGTATATATATATTTTAACCCAAACTAAAAAGCTCCAAGAAAGCAGTTTTGTTCACTCACAGTGTAGACAGCTTTGGACATGTCTATACAAACCAAAATACCCGTTACCAATAGGGTATCAGTCACCCCAGATAGTTAAAGACAAGTAAAGAAACTGATACATCTGTAATTACACCAAGAAATGTATAAACCTATCCATAGTATAGCTCTTGATCAGTGGATATAATTGGCTAAAATAAATTCATGTTCACCTGTTGCAGGTCCATTATATGTGAAAACGCAAAGCTGTAAGTCACAATAGCAATTATTTAGGTTCTTTTTCTTTTTCAACTAGGGAGTGCAAAGCATTGAACATATTAAGAACATGTGAACATTATAATTCTACATTTAAGTATAGATGTACGTACGACTTGAGAGTTTGCTACTTCTATAACTGCTTTTTCTTGCTAAATTTAATCTATGAGATCCCAAACTGAACATTTTTTTTTGTGTGTGTGTGTGTGTGTGTACTGTCTAGTCAAGAGTCTAGTCTTGCTATGTAATTTTGCAGTTGAATGCTCTCTGCAGCTGTTTTCCCTTTTTAGTGGGAGAAAGTTCTGAATTGTGGCCCACTGGCTTATTTGTCCCATACTCTTCATTAGAACTTGGCATATTCTTTTTTGTTACAGTAAGATATCTTCCAGGATGTGCCTAAGCGTTTGCTTTAAACTAAATTCAAAGACTGAAAATGAAAAAGAGCTGTAGTCAACTCAAAGGTCTGTGTGAGTGGAGCAAGGAATCTTCCAAAAGGCCTGGTGGAACAGCCTGGGCAATCAGGAGTGACACTATGGACTACTGAGGTGTTTAAATGTGGACTTGGTATTCAGCTGTTTAAGATATGACATTTTTCCTTAAAGTACTTTACTAAAGAACAAAGTAGCTGTCTCCTTAGGTGAAAGGTAACAAATTAGAGAAAAATGAAAGCACAACTAATTCTCTAATCATTTCAGGGTAAAATCTAATGTCGCATACTGTGAGAAAAGGGATTGAAAAGTTCCAAGGTGTTTCACCATATATATTGTCTCCTAATGTATATCTTAAAAAATAGCAACACTGTATTCTCCTTTATAGCCCTTTATAACATGGTTTTTATTGAGGGGTGATGTAAATTCTCCTTTCCCTAAGAGGTGAATAGATAGAGGGGAGACACAGACCACAAAGTATATTTTTATTTTGGACTGAGTTAAATTATATTCAGTTCCTAAATTCTCTTTTCTTACGACAAATTTCAATATAATGTAGTTTTTATATTTTTAGATATCTTTAGCATATTAGATTCAACTGGGTCCCAATAGTGTCTGAAATCCTGCCATTCTAGACAGCTTCCTTTGCATTTTAAAAGAAAACAATGTACATATGGCAAGTTAATTGGCAGTCAGAATGATTTGTAATTTTACATCTCAGAGAATAAGTAGAAGATAGATGATATGTCCTTGAAAGTAAATGGATGGTGTTCTCTGAACTGGAAAGCCTCAGTATCGAGAAAGCTGTGGTTTTGTTGTTGTTGTTGTTGTTTTGTTTTTTGGTTGGTTTGTTGGTTTTGTTTTCCAGTGACAAGTACTTGTTACTCATTGTATTTGGAGATTTTTATTTCAAATATGTAACCTCCAAAACCATAGCATAGTTAATTCTGATGTCACCAAAAAGAAATTATTTTAACACATCTGAACTGAAATTACATAACTGGAGAAACAAAAAGTAATATTAAAATTTGAAAGGCTTAGAGCACAGTTTCCTATTTTTTAATTTTAATTATTAGTGCAAACTGTCAGAAAAATCTAACAACACTGTAAAAAATATCAATATATCTGTTCATGAAAATCTGTGCAAAGCTGCTTTAACTAACACCTATCTTTAAGCACAAATGTTCATTTGCATCCAAGTGATGATTTTGGCTCTTCTGCAAATTAAATTAAAATTTAACTAGCAGTAGATAGGCTTTATAGTGGGCTTGATGGCCAGCTTAAGTACTATCAATGGTGTTGGTTGTCTTTAAAACATCAGAGAAGATGTTACATGTCCCTCCACAAACTTTTGATGTTGTTGACTTTATACCTGTGTGCTGGATGAGATCTTTAACCCTGAATAGTAGAAATCAAGTATTTAAATGGTAAATGGAATAGAATTTCAAATAAAGGCCATTTTAAATAAAATTTAATAAATAAATAGTTTTTTTTTGTTGTTGTTTTTGTTTTTTTCCTACAACCTCGATACCCTTTTTGATTCTCTATTCTTGGGTCTCAAGGAGCATTAACATGTCAAAATGGGGGCACTGATCTGTTATTCCTGAACTTGTTGTTCCATGACTGTGATAAGATTTCCAGGTACTGCTTTTCTGATTTTTCCAAACATTTTGCCTACATTATTATTATTATTATTGGTACATAAACTGCCAAACAAATATAAATTGCCCATTTTGCTTCCAAGAGAAGACTAAGTGTAATTGCCAGGCTTTTAGTTTCCAGAAAACAGATGAAACGATAATACATGTAGTCATTTACCAGATGTTTGCTTTCCTCCCTGTACAGATGTTTAATCTTAACATATGTCATGACTTCTATTGGACTTCTGGCAGTTCAGCAGTTATGTAAATTTGAATCTGTTCACTCTCTGTAACCTGAGGAAAAAAAATATATATTCTTATTAACTTTGCATGATCATTTCTAGGCATCACCTATTTCCCTGGAAATGTTTGGATACTCCTTTATTAAAATACACTAACTTAGGAATGTGATTAAGAAAATGCAGCAATTTTTAACATGTGTAGTGCTTTTCCAATGTTCAAATGCTAATTGTTGCATAAGTAATCTATTTCACAGTCTAATAGCTCTATACAAGTTGTTTAATGCTATATATAAGAAAAACTGTTTTAAAACCCTTTCTGTACTTGTCTAAAGTATTTTGCCAGCAAATTTATTTATTGAGTTTAACAGCTATAGCTTGTTAGTAATTTGTGTGTTAGTTTCTAAATGTGCCCACATTGTAATCTTTACCGTACTCTTTGCTTCAACTTTGTGACTTTTATGATGCTTGTTCCAATTTCTGGACTTGGATGACTCTACTTTCTAACAGAGAAATATATGAAATGCAATCTACATCAAGGGAAAATGTTTGTCTCCCTTGATTCTGTATTTGGATGAACAGCCAGTGCTTCAAAGGATCCAACTCCTGTAAAATATTTTCTACAGTAACTAGCTCTTGTAAATTATACTGAAGTAAATAAGTTACCACACACAGTTCTTACATCAATTGTAGTTCACTTTATTGTGCTCTCTGACAAATATACACACATACATAGCTACATATACCTATTCCATTAAAATGCTAAATTCCTTGCCTGAAATCTTGAGTGGCACATTAGCAGACCTCAGCATATTTTTGATGTATGTATTTAAAAAATAAAAAATAAAAATAAAAGAATATGCTGGTATAATCAAGACAATGACAATGCTAAAATATAAATATTTAAAATTTTGTGTTCTTTATGGTAATGTCACTTGCCAGGGGAAAAATGTCTTTTAGACGTGTCTGTCTCTCATGTGGAATATGCTGTGTTGTGAGATGGTACAGGTTAAGATGGAAAGAAAAGTAGAGTAAGTAATGCTGATATGACAAGGTAGCAGGAATCATATTCTGTAGTTTACAATTACTGGGGAATGTTAAATAAAAACAAAAAAGCAAAAACAAACAAACTACAAGAACAAACATCCTCTTAGTAGTATCTTTTACTAGTATATTTTTTTAATACAATATTAGGATCTTGAATTTTTCCTTTAACATTTACTTTCTTTTAATACATTGCTAAATGTTTGTGCAAGAGAAACACAGCTGGCAACTGCCTCTGCTTGAACTCTGTTTTTATTTGTAGTATGTTTTTTAATGCTTACATTTTTTTTATAGTTTCTTATATGCAAGGAATCAAGAGATCATTTTTATTGATTGATTGATTGATTTTGCAATGTTTGATTCCTATTTGGTCTTTCTTTTTTTATCATTTGTTCTATTTATGCTGAAATACTGAAGATCATTTTCACAAGGTCCTGAGGTGGTAAAGATAGTCCGCTGCTGCATTATAATTGTTCCAAGGAGTTTTTAGTATATGGTTAATATGTTGCTTGTATCTCTATGATATTCCCATATTTTAACTGTGTAAGGGATACAGGTACAAATTATCTGTACAAATATTTTCTCCCCTTCATCATATCTTTTTGTTTCAGTGTTTAGTATTCAGCATTTTATCAGTTTAGTGAAATTAATGGTAAGGGGCTATTTTTTCTAAGAGGTCATTGAGCTAAATACATAAGCTTGAAAAGGAAATGATAAGTAGAGTTGGTAAAGCATATATTAACTTAAATGCATCCACTTCAAGTCAAACCAAAAATGTTTTTCCCAGCAGTTTCGTAAGTTTGAGCATAACACTATTTATCCTTCTCTCATGTTCCGTCCACTGCACAATTGTGTGCTACTGTATTACTGTATCAGAGCCTTTACTTTGAACACAGTATTTCAAAGTAGCTCCTGTCATGTTTATATAGTATAATTTACCAATTCTCTGCCAAACTGTCCAAGCTAAAGTTTGGTAATTTTGCTACCTTCTCATCTGTGAGTCAGAGGATCACTGATAAATTCCAGGGCAAAGGAAGGTTCTTTGTAGTCCAGTTCATTTCAGTGGTTTGCTTTATTTCCAGATAATTGCACATTAAGAGACTGTTGTTACATGCTCTCAGTAGTACTTTAAACCTGCCTTCTTGAAGAAGAGAAATGCTATGTAGATTCTGTCACTTGTTGAGCTTGTCTAAATTTTGTAAAACTTCCCAAAATGTGGGAAATTATGAAATGTGGGAAAATATGAAATAAGGGAAAATATGGAAGGTGTCCTTTCCGTGGCAAGGGGGTTAGAACTTTTTTTTTTGTTTGTTTGTTTGTTTTTTTTCAAATTGCATGTGGTGATGTATGTCAGGGTCTGTTTTTATTTTATTTTATTTTGGGGGGGGTTGGGGGCAGGGAGAGTACTGCTGGTATATATTTACCACTTCATGGAGAATTTAAGTCTCTGGATTTATTATGAAAGCAGAGGCCTCTATACAAGTTACAAATCTAAATCACACCTCTATCAGGTTTCTTTGAAGCACTTTTCAAAAACAAATTAAACAAAAACCAAACCAAACAAATCAAGCAAACAAAAAATGTCTTGTTAAATATGTTTATTCATCTGGCAATTCCACAGTAAATATCTGATTTCAGCTAATGCATTGAGAACATTCCTTTAAAAGGAGTTTTCATGTCTTACAACATGAGACAATCTCCGACTCAGTGAATCTCAGTCTTGGTGTAGCTCCAACACTTCTTTAACTAACTACTAGTCTCGATTAGAGCCTGCTGCTTAAGGCTTTTCTTGAATAAAAATGGGTATATTGCATACATGAGTAAAAGTAGGCCTCATTACGATTTAAAAGGACCTCTTGTGGGAGGAAGCAAAAAGATAAAATGACATCAAAGCACAATTGTGTGAATGATAGCTGACAGCAAATCTCATTGAAGTTGTTGCTGTCTCTAGTTGCTTGTTTCTATTGGAGGCTAGCTTTTCCACTATATAAATGAGGAACTGCATTGAATATCTGTCTGGCTTCTGACTATGATGGATGGCTGTAAAGCTAGGTAATATAGAGTTATGAAATAGCATGTAAGAGTATCTTTCCTTCATTGAGGAATGGAACTTTGGATTTTGTAAAACTTAAAGAGAAATAACAAAGGTTAACACATCAAATAGCACAGACAACAAATGCTGTCATACAAAAGCTAAAAAATTAAATCTCTATTCCAACAGGTGTGATGAGAGTCTCCATCTGAAAGACTTTACAGTGTCCACTGTCAGGTTTTGTTTGAGAAGACTGAGACATTGAGACACTTAAGAAAAAAAATCTGAGTAACTATAAGGAAAAATCACCTCCTTTGTTTCTTGTCAATATTACATCAGCACGATTAAAGTCTTCTTAAGTCTGCTTTTTACAAAGTTCAGCATAAGTGTTCTAGTACTGCTTCCTTGTTATCATATATTATTTTTCTGTGGTGGTTTTACACTGATGGACAGCTAATCTCCACCACACTGATCTCTCACTCTCTTTCCTCAAAAGAAATGTGGGGAGAAAATATGATGAAAAAAAAGGTTGATGGGTTGAGATAAGGACAGGGAGTTCACTCACTGTTCACCCTCACGGGCAAAACAGCCTCAGCATAGGGAGATTAATGTAATTTATTGCCAACCAGTAACAGACTAGAGCAGTGAGAAATTAAAAGCAAACTAAAAACACCTACCCCAATCCATCCTTTTCTACCTCATCCCACTGAGTGGTGCAGTGGAATGGGAATGGGGGTTGTGAGCAGTCTATAACATGTCAATGTTTCTGCTCCTTCACGGTCACTTTCTTCTCCTGCTGCAGTGTGGGGTCTCTCCCATGGGATGCTGTCCTTCCTGACTTGATCCTGTGGGGGCTTCCCACAGGCTTCCCATAGGCAGCTCTTCAAGAACTTCTCCAATATGGGTCTGTACCACAGGTACAGTCCTTCAGGAATTAACACCTCCAGCAAAGAAGTTCATACCAGACCTCTTGCTCCACCATGGGCTGCTCTCCACAGGCTGCAGCTCTGGAGCAGAATTTGTTCCTGCAGGAACTCTCCGTGGGCTACAGTCTCCTTCAGGCCACATCCACCTGCTCTACTTGAGGCTCCTCCACGGGCTGCAGTGTGGGGATCTGCTCTGCCATGGGACCCATGGGCTGCAGAGGGACAGCCTGCTCCACCAGAGGCTTCTGCACAGGTCACAGTGGAACTTCTATGACTCTATATTCTGCTGCTGCAACTGGAGCACCTCTTCCCATCCTTCTTTGCTGATCTTGGTGTCTGCAGGGCTGTTTCTCTATATATTTTCTCACTCCTCTCTCTCAGAATCTGCTTCTGCATGGGTGTTTGTTTTGTTTGTTTGTTCAGTGGTTTATTTATTTATTTAATTTATTTTATTTTTTTCTGTTTTTTTTTGACTATGCTTTCACAGAAGCTTGAACAACATCGCTCCCTGGCTTGACTCTGGCCAGCAGCGTGTCCCTTTTGGAGCTGACTGGAGCTGCCTCTGACCTGACATGGGGCCACTGCTGGGATTTGCTTGCAGAGGCCACCCCTGCAGCCTCCCCACTACCAAAACCTTTCCACATAAGCCCACTACAGTTTCATGTGAAGCATCTGCTTGAACAACCTGGTTTATATAAATGACATCTTAAATGATTTGTGTTGGAACTAACTAACTTATCCAGGAAAAGTCTGGTGGGACTTATTCTCTCAGGCAGCCTCTTTTTATGCTAAATTATCTGATAGAGATCATCGTATGTAAGAGTCTGATTAACCTTCCAGGCTAGTTTAAGTACACTTATGGAAGATATTGCTTATTGATCATTTTTAACAAATATCCTGACACTTGAGTGAAAACATTCAAAATCTCAGTCATGGAATAAACTAACTCATTACTCTGGTAAAGAGACACACAATATTTTGTAGAATTTTTCATAAATATCTTGTGTTCTTAATGTTTGATGATGTCAGATTATTGAAAAGATTATCAAAAACAAATTATTATGTAAATAGTCCTGCAGGTTATTGTACAAACAAAGAAAATGTAGGATGAAAAAAAAAGATAACAACCCTGTTTAAAAATGCTGCTTTCTATCTGTAAAGAATCTGAGATGAAATTCAAGTTTAGAAAGCAGGTACTCATTGGGTACTCAGTCAACTCTCAGAATTGTTAATTGTCTTTGCTGCTTGGATATGACATTGTTATCTTGGTCCTATTTAACTGGAACTCTGCATGGCACAATAGTTGAACTGAACTAATAGCAGAAGTCTAGCTTTTGTTCAGTCATCTTGGTGATTACTGATAGCTACTCATCATGAACATTTGTGTCTTCATATATGTGTGTAACTATATAATTCAGGTCCTTATATTGTAATGTTCTATATAAATATTTTCTATACTGCATAATGCCTTAATCTCAATGAGAGTAATAACAGGCATTTACCATATTATATTCTCTGTGAAGTCTGTATTGTTTAGTAGATCCTGAATCCAATAAATCCCCAGAAAACCTTTAGAATTATATCTACTCTAATGAACAGATGGCTAACTTGCAATGCAAGATCTTGATTCACATTTTCACATAGTTAATTTAGAGAAGAAAACAGAACACGGATATGTCAATATCCAATGTTTAGGTTGGAGTTTGCATTCTTCAGTTCAAAATTATTGTATTCTTTTGTTTAATGCAGTTATCTTTTAATGATACAGAGGTTGTTTTTTTTGGGGGTGGGATTAGTCATAGAAGTTATAATATAGTTTCACCTAGGTCAAATTAATGCTCTGCATAAACTTGTTATGTGTCTGTGGACTGGGAACTTGGATTGGAGATAAAGGTTCAAATCAGTCAAAATGGGGACTGAAATCAAGACCTCTATAATCATTAAAGGACTTTTTTTTTTTTTTTTCAGTTTATTGAAAACTGTTATGCATAGAGTTACAAATTTGGATTTCTTCTTGGCACAGTGAAAGGAAAATAACTGATGTCACTTTACTGGTATATCTAGTTCAAAATGTACCATCCCTTTATCCACAAAAGAGTTTACTAGGCTGTTTCCTGATTATCCCATACATTTGATAGTCTTGATGAGTGTATTTCTTGTAACAGAGAATCTCACAGCTGAAGATAATGCTTTTCAAATGAATGAGAAGTTCTGTCATCCTTATATATTTTTAAAATAATTATAAATTTATAATAAATAAAATTTATAATAAAATAATAAAATATAATTTTATATTGATTAGAATCATAGAATGATTTGGGTTGGAAGGGACCTTAAATATCATCTCATTTCAATGTCCTTGCAATGGGCAGGGCCACCTTCCACTAGACAGGATAAGTCTAAGGATTTTTAAATATTTGGGAAACTATTGTCCTTTATTTCTATATCCTTGTGCAAGTAACAAACTCCTTATTTTGTCTCATTTTTCTTATTTGCAATACTAAAGGCAAGAAACAAAACCTGATGTAATGTTTTAAATCTAAATGTTATGTAGATTAAAAACAAATAAACAAACAAAACCAAAAAACAGATACCTCAACATATAAACACTAATTTATTAATATTATTTTCTTCCTAAACACATTAAAAATGACATAACATGAGGAATTTCCAAAGAAGAAATCAGCTGGAAAAATACCTGTTTCTGAAAATACATTATTGATTTTCTATTGGACTGAAACACTGTGAACCTATCCTACTTTTGCAAATTCCTTATTTTGTTGATTTTATTTTTTTTTTGGTCGTTGTTGTTTTGTTGTTAAGGAAGCATCAGGGAAATACCTCTGAATTGTCCCAGAGGACTTAGGGAGAGCTCCTCTAAAAAGGTGATGCAGCTGATAGGCCAGATGAAGTGCCTCTCCTCCAACGCATGCACCATGGGAGACAAGCAAGAGGAGTTGGAAACCATGGTACAATTAGAAAACTTGACCTAACTGCTATCACAGAAACATGGTGGGACAAATCCCACAGCTGGAACACTGGAATGAAGGCTAGAAGCTTTTTAGAAGAGAAAGACAGGGAAGGAACATCAGAGGAGTTGGCCACTATATTAAGAAATGTATAGATAGTGAAGAGCTGCCTCTGAGATACAGTCATAGTCAGGTTGAGACCTTGTGAGTAAAAATTAAGGACTGGGTCAATAAAAAACACCTTATGATTGGGGTTTATTACAGGCTGCCTGATCAAGGGGACCTGTTGATGAGGTCTTCCTGCTTCAGCTGCAAGAAGCATTGTGCTTGCAGGCTCTCATCTTGATGGAGGATTTCAACCATGTGGATGTCTGCTGGGAAACCTATACAGAAGGCTGTAAGCCATCCTGGATTGTACTGAAGATAAATTCCTGGTCCAAGTATTAGACAAACCAACCACAAGAGAAATATTACTGGATGTAGTGCTCATCAATGCAGATTAACTCATTAAACAGGTTAAGATCAGAGGCAGTCTGGTTTGCAGCAACCATAACCAGGTTGAGTTCATGATCTCAAGGAATATAAGCCTGGAAAGTCCAGACCCTGAACAGTCAAAGAGCAAAATTCCGGCTATTTAATAATTAGCAGATAAGATCTCCTAGGACACTATCCTTAGGAACAGAAGAACTGATTAAAGCTGGCAACTCCTTAAGGACACTTTGTAGATAGCAAGAACTCTCTATCCCCATGTCTAAGAAATTAAGTAGGGAAGGCAAGAAACTGGCATGGCTGACCTACTGGTCAAACTGAGGTGTAAGAAAGAATGAAATGAACAAGAAGTAGGTGGAAGCAGGAGCATGTAGCCTGGGAAGAGTACAGGGATATGTTGTGGTTTAACCCAGCAGGCAGCTAAGCACCACACAGCTGTTCGCTCAATCCCCCTCCTTCCTCTAGTGGCTTGAGGGAGAGAATCAGAAAACAAAAAGGTAAAACTCATGGGTTGACATAAAGACAGTTCAATAGGACAGAAAATGAAGGGAAAATAATAATTATTATGCTGATAAAGTAATATACAAAACAAGCGATGCACAGTGCAATTGCTCATCACCTGTTGCCCAGCAAGACCCTCAGCAGCAGCACCTGCTCTGGGTAACTGGCCAAGTGATGCACTATGCAATTAATTGATCGGCACCCACTGATAGATGCACATCTGGACCCCAAGCAGTGGCACCCTGCCCACAACTAGCCCTCCCAGTTTTATTTTTCACCATGACACCATACATTATGGGACATCACTTTGGCCAGTCTGGGAAGCTGTCCTGGTTCTGTCTCTTCCCAGCTTCTTGTGCATCCCCAGCTTCCTTGCTGGCAGGTCTGTAAGAGAAGCTGAAGAATCCAAGTGCTGAGTAAGCACTGCTCTGCAACAGCTAACACATTGGTGTGTTATCAACATTATTCTCATCTTAAATCCAAAACATCACCATACCAGCTTCTAGGAAGACAATTAACTTTATCCCAGCCAAAACCAGGACAGGATGGTGTCTGGATATGTAGGGATGAGATCAGGAAAGCATAAAATACAGATGGAACTGAACTTGGTAAGGGACGCAAAGAATAACAAGAAGGGATTGTATATGTGCATTGCTCAGAAAAGAAAAGCCAAGAACAGCGCACTCCCTCTTTATCATAAGAAGGAAGAACAGGTAAAAACAGACATGGAGAAGATTCAACAATGAGAAGGTACTCAACAACTTCTTTGCTTCAGTCTTCACTGGAAGTTAAGCTTCCCATGTCTCTTAAACCTCTAGGTAGGGGCTAGGTGAGCAGAGTCTTTCCTGCTTTAAGCAAAGATCAGGTTCAAGACCACCTGATCAAACTGAACAGGTAAAAGTCTATGAGTCCTGATGATATATATTCTGTGGTCCTGAGGGAACTAGCTGAAGTAGCTGCCAAACCTCTCTCCATCATATCTGAAAAGACATGGCAGTCAGGTGAAGTCCCCAGTATCTGGAAAAAGGGAAGTATCACTCACATTAAAAAAAAAAAAAAAAAAAAGGATTGAAAAGAAGACCCAGGGAACTGCAGACTGTTGAGCCTGGTAAGATCATTGCACAGATCCTCGTGGAATCAATGTCAAAGCACATGTAAGACAAGCAGGTGATCCAAGACAACCATCAAAACTTCACCAAGGACAAAGCATGTCTGGCCAATCTGGTGGCCTTCTATGATGCTGCATCGGTCAACAAGGGAAGACTGAGTGATGTCATCTACCTGGATTTCTGTATGGCTTTTGGCATGGTCGCACCTGATGTCCTGATCTACAAATTGGAGAGATGTGGATTTGAAGGATGGACTATTTGGTCGATAAGGAATTAGGTGGATGGCCACAACCAGAGAGTTGTGGTCAATGTCTCTATGTCCAGTTGGAGGCTGGTGACAAGCGCTGTCCCCCAGGAGTCTGTCCTGGGAATTGTGCTCTTTGATGTCTTTATCAATGACATCCAGAGGGACCTGGACAAGCAGGATAAATGGATCCACATGAAAATAATGAGGTTCCAGAAGTCCAGGTGCAAGGTTGCATTGGTCTGGGGCAATCCCAGATATGCATAGAGACTGGGAAAAGAACCTGTTAGAGCAGCCCTGAAGAGAAGGACTTGGGAGTTCTGGTGAGTGAAAATCTTGACATAGGCCATCAGTGTGTGCTTGCAGTGCAGAAGGCCAACTGTAGTCTGGGCTGCATCATCAGAGGCGTGTCCAGCAGGTTGAGGGAGGTGATTGTCCCCCTCTACTCTGCCCTCATGAGGCCCCAGCTGGAGTACTGCATCCAGGTCTGGAGCCCCCAGCACCAGAAAGATGTGGACCTGTTAGAGTGGATCCAGAGGAGGGCCATGAAAATGATCAGAGGGCAACTCTCCTATGAAGAAAGGCTGAGAGAACTGGGGATGTTCAGCATGGAGAAGAGAAGGCTCTGGGGAGACCTATTACAGCCTTTCAGTACCTAAAGGAGGCTTATAAAAAAAAAGATGGAGAGTCACTTTTTACATGGGCAGGTAGTGACAGGACAAAAGGAAATGGTTTCAAACCAGAAGAGGGTAGATTTAGATTAGATATTAGGAAGAAATTCTTTACAGAGAGGGTGGTGAGGGATTGTCCAGAGCAGTTGTTGCCCCATCTCTGGAAGTGTTCAAGGCAAGGTTGGATGGGGCCTTGGGCAACCTGATCAGGTGGGAGGCATCCCTGACCATGGCAGGGCAGTTGGATGATCTTTAAGGTCCCATCCAACCCAAACTATTGAATGATTCTGTGATTCAAAAGAAGGAACAGAATAGCTAGCCAATTAAGTACTAAACATGAGGAGGTCAAAGTAAAATAGCTCAGGAGTTTTACTTACTACCTGATGTTTCCAGCTCTTTATATTTATAGAGATTTTGTTCATGTTAATTTAGCTTATATGAAGAAGAAACTGAGCATTTATATTGTGTTCATTTTTTTTTCCTATAAGACTCTTAAGTGTGAATAAAAATTAAGTAATCCTTTAGATGTACAGCTGGTGTCTAATGCCTTAATTCCTAGTGTTCATGATTCTCTTTTCTCTTTAATGTAAAAAATGCTAGATCTCAGCAGGAACAGATTCCCAGTGCAGTTTTCATCTGTCCTTCCTGATCATTTGCCAGGAAGGTGATACCACTCCTAAAAAGCAGGTGGGTGTTACAATTCTCACTGTAGCATTAAGTTGTATCTGCTCCTATAGTTTTTAGCTTCTTTAACGGTAACAAACACAGCCACAGTTGTATGACTTTCTTGGATTAAATTAGCATATTATCCTCTGAACCACCCTGGCACCTCCAGGAGTCTGACAGATTCAACAGAAGAAAAATAATCCAGAAAAGGGCAGTCAGTCACTGGTCCTCAGGTGTCAAATTTTCTGATCATATAAAATACCAAGCATAAATATTAAAATATATAGGTTATTATCAATAACACTTTATATATATATATATATATAATGAACTGTTAAATTATCTTCTATACAGCACTGAGTATCTTTATGTCTGCTTAACTCTGCTTGTTCCCTAAAAAAAATAAGTTTCCTCATGTGTCTGAGTGTCAAAGCTCTTAGACAACTTCTGCCAAGTCACATAAAAGGACAGCCATTTCCAAATGTTGAATTTATCTGGAAGTAGAAGTTTAAAATTTGCAGGTATGCAACTGGAAGAAATAAAGCAGTACTGGGAAAGCTAGGTCATGGTCAAACTAGAGCATGTGTATGTAGAAAACCAGACTTTGGTAATCCCAGAGCTCACAGAATGATGACTATAGTTGTGGAGTTATATTGGACTACTTCCTAAGTTTTGCCTCTGAAAAAGGCAAATGTCTTTGAAGCACCTGTATCTTGAGTACTATCTGCCACTCAGGAATCTTTTTGTTATTTGTTATCATTCACACAGGTTTAATTTCTCTCTCTCATGAAGTCTCCTATCTGCACATGTCCATCCCTAAATAAATAAATAAGTAAATAAATAAATAAATAGTCTTTAGAGTTTGGAAAGCTCCAACCTTTCCTATAGGCATATTAATACCAGTCCTTCTTCCTTATAGTATAGGAGGGTAATACAATTGGTGAAGCCAGATGATACACATTGTTTTGGGGGACTGTAGGGAAAAATTGTCTGTCAGCCTGGAGCTATGATAGTGATTCTGCTAAGGCTTCCCAAGTTGCCTCTCAGTTTTTGAGGAATATCTCTATTTCCCTGCCTCTTGAAGAGCAGTTGTTTCTTGGAGTTCTGTGATAAATGTAAGGATGGCTCCCTTGGGAACTATCAAGTGTTTCTAACCTGTTTATTTCTTGAAACTGCATAATATGCTCTATCAATCTAGACATTCTTGCCTTTCTTGACCAGTTAGTTCATAAATGGTTTAAATAGGACAATATGAACTGACCTGTCTTAATGGAGTCTCTAATAGCTTAACATTAAATCTATATTCCTGTTTGAATTACCAGCTTCACTTCCTGTAGAGATAGGGAACACTATTTATCTAGATTAACTGTCAAGGATGGAGGCAGGTGTTGTTCCATGTTGTTGCACATGATTTCACAAGGACTTTTTCTGACTTGTATTTCTTACCTTGTCACATATTTTCAGCAAGACCAATTTTCTTTCAGTGTCTGTATAAATTTGCATGCAACTAATATAAAAAATTTCCACAGGTAAGCCTTCAGCTTTGGCATTGCTGTCCAAATAATTTCTAGCTGTCAAACTGCTTTCCCATAATGTCTTTGTTATTGTTGCTGTGTGTTTTTCTGAAAAGCAATAAATCTAATCCAGAAATGACATTATTCTCTGCATGATGGAGAAATAACTTTTGGGTATATTTTCTTTCATTATTCAGACAGTTTGCACTTCTATAATTTGCTTAAAGAAATTAAAGAAATGTTAAGCAGTGAGTAACAGAGTAACAGGTTTCCTAGGGAAGGTTTCCCTTCAATTTTCCAGTAAGAGAGAGGGAGAAAGTCTTTCATGTATGAATAGTATTTGGATGAAACACTATAATATTCCAGTTCATTCCACTTCATTGTGTGATGGTGACAAATACCTAAGCATAAATCTTGGAAAGTTTAGTTTTCCTTCTGAAATTGGATTACACACAGTTCTTGAGTATATGAATACATACGCAGGGGAAAAAAAAGAAAAACAACAAAACAAACAACCAAAAACAACAAAAAGAAACAAACAGAAAAAATGGTTTGATTTAAGGACTCAGTATTCCTTTGTTTGGCCTGGGTTCAGGTGTTCAGAACCTGCACTACCTACCAGCTTTCAGCCTGTTGCCAGCTGGCCTACCCAGAACTATAACGAAAAATATGGTAAAATTCTCCATGTGTATTTTAAATAAATGACTTGGATTTTATTATTATTATTATTATTAATAATAATAATAATATTTTTTTCTCCAACAGTGCTTCTCTTCCTCACAGTTCCATCAGTGGACAGTGTATATTAAGCGTGTATGTTTGACCCAATACTTAGACCTAAATGTCCTTTAGTATCAGAGTTAACAGATTAGAATAATTAAATAATATAAAAGATATTTTGAAATTCTAGATTTTTAGTGTTCACTTTAAGCCTAAATAAGATTAGGCTTTATGATCCTGTAAGTATGACCATTTTAACTGACATTTCCAAAGGTGATTGTGGTTTATACACTGAGAACAAGTTTCTTAAATAGGTACAGGAGATGGATTTTATTTATTTTCCTTCCTCTGTAGCAGAGATATCTAAGGACACATGCTCTGCCTGCTGTGAATGCCATCAAAATTTCCAGTTTACAGAAGAGCATGCAATCATGTTACTATAGCATAGAGACTTAATAATTGCCAGCTGATTAGCAGTAACTTGACTAGTGTTTTGATTCTAAATGAAGAAAAAAGAGCATTGGCTTGAAAGGTTTTGTTAAGTGCATTGTTAATTTCCATAGACCAGCTGATGAGCATTGCTATGCTCTCACTGAAAGAGATGGAAGGAGGTCCCATTCAATACTGACTGCTGAAAGTTCTGAAAAATTGCAAACATTGATATTTTAGGGTTTTATTGGTGTAAAATAAAAATTATTAACTCAAAGTTAAATATTTTGATGCAGTAACTCTCTGGAGGCCACATGTCACAAATGTTAATCACTTACACCTAAACAGTTTCGTGAACCATTAAAAAACCACTGTGCCATTGTAGGTAGAACGTTAAAGGCCTGTGTGCAGGAGAAAGTATATATATATAGATATATATATAGAATATATATATTCTGTAAAAATACCTAACAATTATTCTTGGATCTCTTCAAATTCCTGTTTGCAAAACAAGGCATTAACATGTAAAGGAACTATAAACTTATCATAGAAACATAGAATGGCTCAGATTGGAAGGGACCTTAAACGTCATCTAGTTTCAACTCCCCTGCCATGGGCAGGACTGTCACCCACTAGATAGCCAGATATTTTTAAGGGGTTTGAAACTAAGCTGCATATGAGTATGCACTACAGAAAAGTGTTTGTTTTGGAGGTTAACTCTAATGCATATTGCTGTCAGGAGTTCATCCTCCGTATGTTGACTGTAATTACATTTGTTTAAGGCTATCATAGTTTAATTTTTACTGACACTTGTGTGATTCAAATTTCATTAAAAGAAAGGAAAGCAGAAGTTCCACTGAATGTTGGAAGTGACTGTAATTCAGAAATAAAGCATATATATATATATAAGCATATATATATATGCTTTATTTCTTATATATATGCTTATATATATATATGCTTTATTTCTGAATAAGCATATATATATATAAGTGTATATATATATATATATGTATATACATATATTTACATATATATGTATAAATTCCTGATAGGAAGGAATTACGTAGAATACACTGAAGTACTTTTTCAATAATAAATCCCAAAACAAATGATAGAGAGCTGTCCTTGGTAATGGTGACTTCAGTGTTTCTGCTTCCTTGTTTATTCAGGCAGTATTGGCTGAACATTATTAACGTTCTATGCTAGTTAAGTGAAAGCATTTCTATTGTAGAAAAGGTTACAATGTTGAAATCTAAGGAAGTGGAAAACAGTGACTGGAACATTCCCAGCATCATGCTTTCCTGTTTAAATGTATTCAAGGAAGACTTTTGTTTGTTTGTTTATTTGTTTATTTGTTTGCTGTTTGATTGTTTATTTTCAAAAATATGGTATGTTTTAGCCCAGTAGGCAGCTAAGCACTCAGATATTTCCTCATTCCCCTTCTCTTCCCCTTCCCCTGCCCCAACCCCTGCCCCCCCAGAGTTGGATGGGGAAGAGAATCAGGAAAAAAAAAGGTAAAAACATAAAAACATATGGGTTGACATAAAGAAAGTTCAATAAGACAAAAAATGGACAGATAATAATAATAATAATAATAATAATAATAATAATAATAATAGAATACAAAGCAATTTATGCACAATGCAATTGCTCACCACCTGTTGATCAATGCCCAGCCAGACCCCAAGCAGTGGGGGATCTTCTAGGGTGGTCCCTCCCTAGCCAATCCGCCCAGTTATACTCTTGAGCATGACACCATATGGTATGGGATATCCCTTTTGCCAATTTGGGTCAGCTGTCCTGGTTCAGTCCCATCCCAGCTTTTGGTGCACCCACAGCCTCCTTGCTGACAGGACTCTAAGAGAAGTTGAAAAGTCCTTAACTTAGTTTAAGCACTGCTCAGCAACATGTAAAACATCGGTTTTAGCATTATTCTCATCCCAAATCCAAAACACAGCACCATACCAGCTGTAAGGAAAAACACTAACACTATTCTAGCTGAAACTAGGATACATAGCATGTTAAAAAAACTGGGAATAATCCTTCCCTTCCACTGCATCAGCTTCTTACCACAGTGCTGTGAATGGTTGGACAGGACAGGGGTAGGAGGAGACTGCAAACAGAATCCTCTGGCTTTGGTAAGATGTTGACAGAGGGGACTATAAATAAAAGAGAAGGGGAATATGTGATACCACACACACAATACCAAATATGAGCTTTCCATATCACAGAACTCCATTCATCAAGAAGATTCACATGTGCAGTCCAAGAACTAAGCAACCTCCTGTCTGAGAGTGTCCTGGAGTATGAGGCAAACTCCAGTCACCCCATTGCTGCCCAGAGATGTGTGAGTAGGTGTATGGTGGAGAGCTTCCCAGCACTCAGTGGTGATATTGCTATACTCATCTGCTGTCTTTGCCTCATCTTGGATTTCATCCGATGAACTTCTCTGAGCATGCAGCAATGGGTGGGAGGAAGGGAGGGAGGGAGGAAGAAGGAAGGAAGGAAGGAAGGAAGGAAGGAAGGAAGGAAGGAAGGAAGGAAGGAAGAAAGGAAGGAAGGAAGGAAGGAAGGAAGGAAGGAAGGAAGGAAGGAAGGGCTGGATGAGCAAAAGCATCCCCTGCTGATATCCCCCTTCCACTGCTGCTGGACAGCAACCTCTGCTGCCAGATGTTGAGCTCTCAATGTTTATTTGTATTATTCTGGTATTTTTTAGCAAATATGAAAAGGACAAATGAGATTAAGAATTTTTCCAAAGAAGGTATCCTGAGGTGCTGAATTCTCTAACTTTATAACAAAGTCTCTTCACATTTTAAAACTAATGCAATAAACTGTGTTATAGTAAAATATATTAACTACCTCGTCTGTTATGCTATTTTGTTAGTATTGTATGCAAGGTGATTTTTTTTTTTTTTTTTTTTTTTAAAGGCTAAATTTGAAGAGTACTTGTGGCCATTTTCACTTTTGAAAATTATGGACAATATAAGATGAATTCTTTTAAAAAGAATCCTTTTACTACAACATACTTCTAGATACTTACTGTAAGTCAGGTTACAAAGAAATATTATTGAGAGAGCTATTTCAAAGAATAAGTCTTTTGTAGTTCTATTCTGACAGTTTATCAGTATTTCATATTTTCCTTTTTCCTTCGTTAATCTATTTTACATTAAATATGGGATGTATATAGACAACGCCCTTAAGTTTTTCTACTTACTTACAAACTGAGGAAGTGAAATGATATAGATATCCAAAGCACTGGGGGGAGGGGGGAGGGAGGCAATTAAAGAATGAACTTGCTATTAAAATTATGGAAGCCTCATTCAAAATGCTTACATTAATGATTTATTTCAACTCAGTGTGCCTTGGGGCCCTTTACTATCTTCTTTTATAGCTGAGGAAATGATCACAAAGCTTTACAGAACCAAGTTTTGAAATTTGTACATGTGAACATGGAATCTTAAACATATGGCTTGACAGAAAGATCTTGTAAAGTTCTAAATGATCTTTTCTTGTGTCAGTAAAACACTAATTTGGGATTTTTCTCCTATGCATGATTTCACATAACCAAGACTGAAGGAGAGGGGAAGGGGGGGAACGACAAGAAACCTTGATCTGACTGTCTTCTTCATGTACTAAATTGTAAACTCTTGAAGTGCAATTGTCAGCTTTTATCTCAAAGTACAGTTAAATTTCATCCATTGCATTAGCACATAGTAAGTGCTTAAGCAAGTGGTGCAGAACGGATAACTTGTATACCCTGCCTAGGTGAATCTGTTGATGCTGACCATTTTTTTTTTTTTCCCATGCAGTATTAACATAAATAATATATTAAACATTATTTAACTGGTTTATATTAAGTAAACTTTAACTAGCTTCTGTACTGATTCCAAGTGAAAATAATAATAAAAAGAAAATTATAAGGTTGTCTAGTTATGCTAAATTACCCGAGATTTCTGGGATAGTAATTCAGCACAGATGAGATTTTAGTCTTGGGTGCCCTGTGTTTTAGAAACACTAAAAATTAACTTTCACCCCGCAATTAAAATTCTAAAAGAATTTCTCTCAGTGATATTTCTTTCAGTTAGAAAGTCTCTAAATACTGCCTTATGAAGAGGTCTGTTTTTGTTAATAGACAGCCAAATGGAACAAAACTGAATTAATGTCTTTCAAGTTAGACGACAAAATAACATTAGCCAATGAAGTAAATAAAGCACTAATAAATTCCGTGAATTTGCCCCAATTAACACCTTTCAAACTGACCCCCAAATTGACACAAATTACTACAATAATGTTATTTGCTGAAGATCCCAATGTAGGAGATTTAAAGTTGGTCATGTTGAGTTTGGAGATATCTGGGTGCTGCTGGAATTTCCTAATGACTGATAATAAAATTCTAACTATGTATTTTTCTCTGATGATAAGCTGAAATGTCTTTTTGAAAGGCCGTCTTGAATATCTGCATCCTGGTGCTCGGCTGTGATTTAATATAAAGCTGTGTTTTGTTGTGAATCATAGCAACAGCAGGCATGATTCTATCTTCACATTCATTGTGAAGTTTTTGGTTTAAATGTTAATTCCTGTAGTTATTCCTCTCTGTGTAGCAAGTCCCATGCGGATTCCCATTAATCCATAGCCTACAGAAGCATAACAAAGTTGAAAGATACTTTCAAGATCTATAAGGTAGTCTGTCTAAGGTACACTTGAGTACAGTCTGAGTAAAAACAGTTGAGGTGCTTTAGGTTTGAGGCTGTGTATTTAAAGGATATATGATTTTGTAGCATGTTTTTGTCATGAGCTTAAGCACAACCCTGAATAAATAAAACCAGCATAGAAATATAAGTTAATTTTCAGTTAGTGTCTATTATCTTCGGTGTGGCATAAAACAACATTGTTCTGGGAAATGAAACAGCAGGCATGAAAAACTTAAAGGATGAAGAGATAATTGGACCAAGTTCAGGACTACAAGGAAAGCAACCGCCAGCTAAACTAAAGTCCATGAATACACGCAAAGACGTGCTGTTATGAGCCACGTTCCCCGTCTTCCCCAACATACTCAGAGAAGAGAAGCAAGTAGGAGAGCAAAAACTGGCATTTATTTTTTCCTTTGTTGTGCCTCTGAAAGCCATATCTGACAGAATTCCCCCTTTACTCTTAAGGCTGGATAAAAATTAGAGTCATTAGGCTGTCATCCTTGGACTGAGCAATTGAACACAATAAAAAAGTAACACACTCTGTGGGTGACTGCAGATACAGTTGAGTTTGCCTCTACATTAATGACATTTTTGCTCCACCTACTGGTAGGAAGATTTGGAACCTTATTTGAAACCTTGCTGTCAGGCACTTGCATCTCTTTCTGTAGCCACTCCTCTTGTTCCAATTAGGAGATAAAATTTCCCGTTGCAAAAAGATTAAAATAAAATGTTGGTACCTGTTTCTAAAATTTGGAAGTGAGAGAACAAATATATTTTTTAAGGGGAAAGAATCATCATGGCTCAAAATGTAAAAACAGGTGTTTTTTTGTGTTGAGGGAGGCTGATGCTGATATATACATGTATATATATATATATATATATATTGGGGGGGGAGGAACAAACAAAACAAGGGAAAAAAAAAAAAACACAAACAAAAACCTACTATAGGTTTATACTTTAATTTTTAGCAATTGTTGATTATTGTCTAAGCATCAAAGGGTTTGTCGTTATCTCATCTTCCTTTCCAACCTTATGACATAAGGTAGTTGACAGTCATTGTCAAAAGCTGGTTTGATATCAGCGAGCAAATCTTAGTTCTGATGGTTTATTTTGCCACATTTCTTGATTACTGGGAGCTGTCAAGTAAAATGGGACTTGTGAGTATATTTGCACAGCTGTTTGATTGGTTATGCTTGGTTTTAAGCCAGGAGGTTCTCAAAGGTTTACTCTGCTGTTTCTGAAGTTGTCAGCTCACTGCCTTTGTCTTGTTAGAATGACAGCCAAACACTTATTTGTTAGATGTATTGTTTCATTCTTGCTCACTGGACTGAAGTCAATGAATATGTTTCTTTTAGAATTACTGATTCAACAGCTGTAGCTTTCTCTTCGGAGAAGGCTAAGGTCTTCATGAGGACACTGTGCAATAATATCATGACAAATCTTTTACAAGGCTTATTTGGTGAGATTCATATCTCTATATTGATCAGATAGCAGTTTTTAAAATTGGAAGAAAATCATGAGTCCACTAGTAGGTGAGGTTTCATTTGTAGACATTTCTAGTTCTTTTAGGTACAGTGTTTCCTCTGTATTGGCTAGGGTATTTGAATACAAATTAAAAATAAAATAAAAATAAAAAAATAGTTCCTTTAATCTCACATAGAATCACAGAACAGGAGAACAGGTAAGGTATGTAGGGATGTCCAAAGATCATCTAACTAATATTCTTGCTGAAGTTGGGTTAACTAAAGCATGTAGCTCATGGCTATATCCAGTTGAGCTTTGAATATCAGCAAAGATGGAGTTTCCACAACATCTCTGGGCAACTTGTTCCAGTGTTTAATCTCTCTCACCATAAAGCAGCATTTTGCACACATAAATTTGAACCCATGAGCTGTGTTGGCACTCAGTGAGGCACTTAGTTGGCACGTATCATAGTGAGGTATGAAGTGAAGTGCTTCCCTATCCTCTGCAAGACTGGGTCATTATGATTAGAACATAAAGGAGAAATAGGCTGCCTAGCACAGGATTGGAGATAGAATTCATGTCCCTGAGTCTACAAGAGTCTACAAATGGGATCAGAAAACCCATGTCATGCTTTTGTCCCTCTCTTATTTAGTGAAGAAACACTCCCAAATATAGGTACCTATTTATTTTATTGTGTAGACTGCCTTAGTCTTCTGTTCACTGTTCTACAGTGAATTTTTGAACTATTCAGAAGCTAAACAAAGAATCAGCCAACCTGCTATTCTCTAGGTGCAATAAAGAAGGATAAGTGTAGTTCAATTCTTTAACAGGTATCAACTCTTAAGTATAATAAAGTCTCTAGAAATGCCTTCCTGCTGCCTGAAGTTGTGTAAATTCCAGAAAGCACATGGATTTCAGATGCTGCTGGAAAAAAAAATCCTGTTTTAGTTCTTAAAAACTATAAGCTGACTAACACTGTCTGCTTTTGACTCCTGTTGTACAGTGTCTTTTAAGATATATAGTGCATGCATCAAAGAACTAGGCACCATGTCCTTTCAGGAAAGACTATGGGATAGAATGAATAATTACATAAATGCCAACTCTGAGGCAACCAGAGAATCTGTAGGTTATTCACCAGAGAATTTGCAGATTTTTGCATCAATTGTTCATTCTATTAAGTAGTTATGTTACATCTGAGCTTATTTTGATATGTTGTTGCAGTATCAGCCACTTTGTGTGACAAATCCAGAGCAGGAAATATATATACTACACATACACATCCATACATATACACACAGTAAACAAAAACACATTCTGCATTTTAATGTTCTAATATGCTAATCCTACTTTTATAGTAGTAATTGCTGGGTTGCAAAAGGAAAATATGATGAATGGTAAAACAACAAGCAGTGCTTTCTCTTTCAAAAGGAGAAGAAAGATTTGCTGGTGCTTAAGTAAAGGTATTGATCAGGTTCAACTGGGGGACAGAATGCTGCAGAACTCTTTCTCTCTCTGTTCTTACTTTGGTCTTCTTATTGTAGGAGTTGTGATGTTATTATGTCTTCTAATCTGTTCTGGCTCTAATTCTAAAACAGGTTTGAATCTCAAATGGTAAGCAGAATTTACTTCCATCTCTGTTGATGCTTTTTGTTCTGGTGCTGGGCTTAGTACCAGCATGTCCAAAACCTATGTTTAGAACAAGAAATAAAAAAATATTTTAATGTAGATTAAAGAGTTCTGCTCTGAACTATTCATGTTTCTGATTATGTCTTTTGTGTTTTCACTGTGTAAGGATGTTTATGCATGTGGGATATATGTTCTTTGCTCATTTCCTATTGTAAAACTTTTTTTTTTTTTTTTTTTTTTTTTTTTTTTTTTTTTTTTTTTTAAGGCTTATGTTTATACCCTTGATGTCTCTGGTATCATCTGTACTTCTATTCTCAAACCTTCTCAATCATCTTGTTCTTGTACTCTTGGAGGCCACTACAAACACTGTCACTGTGACAATACCTATCACAGGTCTACCAGTACTTAGAGAAGCAAAGGCTTATAAGAAACAGCTATCTTTTTTTTTTTTTTTTTCTTCCTTTTTTTTTTTTTTTTTTCCCTTTTTTTTTTTTTTTTCCTCCAGAATGAGCACCTGTTATGATGTCAGGTTTATAACTGCATACATTGAAATATTCTCACAGAAACATCAACCTTTTCAGAATGCCAGAACCTTAACTTTGCAATTAAGACAATTTGAACTGACAAGAATATCACTGGTATTAGTAGACCTCAGGAGATTCTATGAAAGCAATAAAAAGCACAGTAAGTAGATTTCTCTTATCTTAACTGGTATGAAAGCACTGGAATAAATCTTTAATGTATGTCTAATCCCTGTTATACCTGTTCCATTAAGATGATGTAACTTTTTTAGTAGAGAGACCCACCTAACTATGAAAACACACTTTGCTTAAATGACTTGGGTATTTTTAAGGCTACTATTTTTTTTTTTTCTTTTCTTTTGAGAAGGAGAATGGATCATCTAGATAACTAACTACATTATGGTATTTGAAAATAAAACAAGCATTTATAAATAATTAAAGGCTTGCTTGGCTTTGACAAATTGGTGTTATTTGATGTCAGGTGAAAGATTTCAGGAAAATAACAGATTTCTTCTACCAAGGGTTTTAACAAGATAACATCAAAAATGCCAAGACTGAATATCTATGGCTGGTATTAGATAGGAGAGCAGTATTGATGTTGTAATGCATTTAGTTAACATTTCGGTTTTCTGAACACTGATCAAGATAAAACAACATGGCATTTTAAAATCTAAGAACAGCAGTACTTAAGGAAACGGAAAAATTAGCTCTCCAAAAAATAAAACACAAGATAAAAGAGCGAAGTGGGGATCAAGATGGAAACTTGATTAAAAAAAAGGAAAAAAAAAAAAAAAAAAAAAAGAGTGAAAGCTGGTAATGCAAGATTTGAATGTAGAAGAGAATGAAGAGAATTTATACATGAAGATGTAGAAATATTAAACTCTTCTAGGTAGAGTGCGTGTATGTGGGAGTATGGATCCAGATATGCAGTGAAGGAAATCAGTACTTCTACAAGACATTTAATGCTAAGAATTTTATAGTAAATACAAATTTTTTTAATCCTAATGCTCTTATAATGTAATTATATTCCATGTTCCAGTGGAATTCTACCCAACATAAATAATGTGTTTCTTAAAGGCTGTATTTATTGAAATTAATTCTTATAAGAATTATATCATAAACCTACAACCTTATAAGAGTTACAAATGTCATGGTTAAGAATATTTTAAGTAAATGGAATTCTTTCTATCAGTTGCCAAGACCTGTAATTGTTTCAAAAATTACTGAAAAAGATCCTCATCAGAACTGATACCTCTGATTCTTAGAGAATAAGGCTATTCTATCTCTTTTATTCCTACCTGAAAAAAATGCCTTAGTATCTTTTTTTTCTTCATTTTAGAAGTAGAAATGAATGTTTAGCCTTGATATTTATTCTTCTCTTCAAAGATAAACAGCTAATTTTCTGTTTCCTAGGTATTCCTAGATATTGATAGGTACTGCTCAAAAGTCTTTCCAAGGTAAACAGTTTGTGCACAATGAATTGTTTGTGCACAATGAATGTCTCTCTACAGGTACCTCAAAGGAGGCTGTAGCGAGGTGGGGGTTGGTCTGTTCTCCCACGTGCCTGGTGACAGGACGAGGGGGAATGGGCTTAAGTTGCGCCAGGGGAATTTTAGGTTGGATCTTAGGAAGAACTTCTTTACCGAAAGGGTTGTTAGACATTGGAACGCGCTGCCCAGGGAAGTGGTGGAGTCACCATCCCTGGAGGTCTTTAAAAGACGTTTAGATGTAGAGCTTAGGGATATGGTTTAGTGGGGACTGTTAGTGTTAGGTCAGAGGTTGGACTCGATGATCTTGAGGTCTCTTCCAACCTAGAAATTCTGTGTGATTCTGTGTGATTCTGTGTGAATTGCTTTATATTAGTCTCAATCACTTTACCCTGTTGTAAAATCCCACTGAAGTTAAAGAAACAGTATGAGAGCAATTATAGGACTGGCAGGAAGAAGTAATGCATCTTATTCAAACTGTACCCATTTGGGTAAGAATTTTATCTTTTCAAGTAACTTTCAGGAGAAGGAAGGAAAGTTTAAACCTTATGAAGTAGCACGTGTTAATCTTCACCAGTTAAAAAACACTATGTTTTGATTGGCATATATGTTGGAGCTTACAACATTTTTTAAAAACTTTTTTTTTTTTTTTTTTTTTTTTTTTCCCTGCAGATGTTCTATTAAAAACCAATTAACTTTCAGTATAATCAGGTATTTAACTTATCAGTTATGCAGTGGAAAATGTTGGGGGTGATAGCAATGACAAACAGGCTTACCAACTAATCAACTGTCTAATTAATTTGAAAGTCTTTCATGTTTAATAAAAATTATGCATAATATAAACTATTTAAGGCCTGGTGATAAATATACCAGTGGAAAAGCCTTTGGGAAGGTTTAGCTTGAAATATGTTCAGAAGGCAGCTGAAAGATACAAAGATGCTATGATACAAAATATTTTGTCCTCCTGCTTCTTATTTAACCTTCTTCCGAGGTTAATAGAAGAATCTAGGAAGAGAAAATGATTTAATTTAGGGTTCATTAGTAAACAACCTTTTCAATGATGTCAGAAAAACTGCCGTTCTAGAAGAGACCTGCACCTGTAACAGGGAGTATTTAATTTCCTGGTAATTCCAGGGTAGATTAATACTTGTCCCTATTTATTTAAAAACATGATAGACTTTTACGTGTTGCTTCCTAGGCAGCCAGCTTTTGGGTATAACTGGCTAAGTAGCAGGAGGTGCAGGGTGTCTTCTATAGGAAGAGGTCCAAAACTAATAGTCACAGCCAGGTCCAGCTGAGTTGGAAACAGATGGAAACAGCCCCCTGCAAAATAAAAGTTCAACCAGTCTAAGGACAATGTGGCACCACTTCTCAGACATCAGTTAGAAAGGTCAGTAGGTGCAGGATGTAGGAACCTTCACAGGAAATATGCAAGGAGATGTGAATTTATTTTTATTTTTTCCAGAAATCAAAGGAAGAGGTGCAGGAGACACATGGAGGGAGATATTGCTGGGAATGGAGCTGGAGATGTGCTTTTGGAAGATATACAGTACTACAAGAGGTCTGAGGGACTGTGGGGCCATAATTCCCCTGTGGCCCTGCAGACTAAGACAGAGCTGATTTCTGAAAATTGTGGGAATGGAGACTTCCTAGGGGAAAGAAAGGTGTTGAACTGAAGTTGAACCTGGAGAGGGGAGAGGAAAGCTGTTACCTTAGGTGACTGTAAGTTGTATGTCCATTTTTCCTCAGTATCCAATTCAGTAATTAAAAGATTATGTTAACTGGCAGTAAATCAAATAAAGTGAAATTCCCCAAGTCAAGGATGTTTTGTCCAGGACAGTAATGGAAGTGGAAATGTAACCTAACTTCAAATTATATATATATATATATATATATATATAATGTTCACTATCTTCTTTTGCATGTTGACTAAGCCATATTAAATTTGCAAAACATCTTTAGATATATTTCTTCATTGTGATATTCTCTAAAGAGTTTGGACTGATGATGGTTTCTGGAAGTCTTTTTTCTTTTTTTCTCTGGTTTGTAAAATGACCATGTAAAAACTTATAGACTATATATGTATACAAATAGGTATGGTTAATGGAACATGCTTTGCTGAACTTGAGCGTCTTTCACAGTCTAAAGACCAGAACTATAGTCTGTGTGCCTTGACTGACTAAGTTCACTGGGAACACAATACTTGGACAGGCAAATGCAAGTCAGGCAACTGAAGCAGAAAACATTATCCTGAGCTGTCTATCCAGCCTGTCTTTAGGTTTCCTCTTTCAGAGGCTGAATGGATAGCTAACCTCCATATTAATCACTGCTTCAAATTTCCCTTTAGATTCCTGGTTATTAAAAGAAACTGTAGAGGATTTTTGGATTACCTTTTCAGAGACAGGGAGTAGTGACAATTAAGCTAGATTATAAATTTACCAGCCAGCAGGTGTGTGGCTAACCAATTGCTGCTGTAAAGGTAATAGGTTCATGGGGAAGGAAAGATGGTTTAGAGATCAGCTGAGAGTAGTAGAAGTTTTTCTTTTTACTTAAGCTAACTTATGAGTTATTCTTCATTTCAGAATAGGATCTAAACCAAACACTAGAGTACGGAGAAAGGTGTCTACAGCTAGCCATTGGGAAATGTAATTATGATTTACTGAAAATTTTCCATCTGTTTCAGTTATAAAGAATGGTTTCAGATATCTGCTCTCCCCAAAAGTGCATCTGTCAAACTACTGAGGGAAATTAAATGGCAGAGGTATCTATGCTTTGAAGCATTTTAAAGTATAGCTTAGTATAGATTGCAAACACCTCTTTTTCAAGGGGATGTTGCTCAATCCATAACTTATAAAAAATTCAAAGCTCACTGATGAGGACTGGAGCATGACTTTATTAGGATACTAACATGAGAGAGAGGTCTTGACTTTGTTTTCTATTCCTAGGAATTTTTATACATCTCTCTGATTTTCAAGTACCTAGAAGATACCCAAAACAAGAGAGCAGATCATAAAACTATCTGAACTGAAGGTACCAGAATCATTTCATTTCCTTAGCTTATAAAGTATTTCAACCACCTAGTTGTTAGTCTTGCAGATATAAACGCTAAATGCTGTGATTAGCAGGGAACTTAATGGTTTGATGAGTGATAGGCAATAGCATTGGGGTGTAGCACTTGACCTCAACAGAAAATCCTGTATTACTCTTGGACATGTCTGTGTGCATACTTTGTGCAGACTTTGAACACAGTAAACATTCAAGAGTACCAGTAAAATAAAAATGAACTAATAAATAAAAGTGTAAGAACAGTATAGCTTCTTCATCATAAACAATGACAAGAATATTTATTCACTCATTTTACTGCTCAGCCCAAGTTGCCACATGGCCTCAGAAGACCTGACAAAAGCCTCTGGAACACTCTGTCAAAGTTACTGCAAAGAACATTTTCATATACTTTGAAAAAACAAGCTGGAGGGATGAGGGAACCCCTTTTTAACTGTTTGGACAATAAAAGTCTGGGCACAGATTTAACATTTCATAATATAAAACTTAATTCTCAATCTACCAAAAAAAAATAATAATAATAATTAATAAGGGTAATAAAGGTATGACAACTATAAAAAAAAAAAAAAATACAAAATAATGCAAGGATTACGTATAGTGTAGCTACAATCATCCTCTTGATTATGATAGGTCATAATCAAGTTTGTTTAAGCTTCATGCCTAAACATAGCCACATATACACACATACATTACCTCTTCCATTAACAGTTTTTTCTATTTCTCTCCTAATAGTGTTGTCCTTTTTTGATTGCTCATGGTTACACACATTGGTCTGTACGGCCCTAGAGAGGTCTGGTAGAAGCTGTGCGACCCTGACACTCCCAGTGTTGCTTTTCGTCTTCACCAGGGTCCTCTCTGTACCAACAGTTTTTGTTATTCCAAATACAAATAGGAAAAATTTTGTTGACAGGTATGTTTCTATGCAGACACTTAGACACTTCTACAAATTTATTGTCTGTTTCTTGGTGATGTCTTCCCATTTTAGTCTAAACAGGCAACTCTATCTTTTCTCTGTTGAGCAAGCTACTATTCTATGCAAAAGAACAGGAATTTCTCCACATCCATCCTCAGGAATCTTCCATCTTTGCTTTTGCACCCATCTGAGCATCACAGCTTCTAGGTTTAGACAGCACTTAGTAGAGCTTTGAAATTGAGGACCTCAGTTAATCCTAAATCTTACATTACATTAGCTATCTATCTGTAGATTATCTAGCTCTTAGTCTTTTTTTTTTTTTTTTTTTTTTTATTTTTTTTTTTATGATCCTAATAACTAAGAAATAATTAGTATTCTTCATTTTCTGTAACTTACTGATACATTATGAAATGGCCCAGAATAATTTCATCTCAATCAGCATGACAGATGGAATGTACCTTACTTGTTAGAAACTTCTGATGAATTGCTACAGGTATAGACAGCATCATCCATGTCCAAGTGTACTCCTGTGCTGCCGGATGAAGCCAATTCTGTATATTTCCATGAATGTGAAGATGCACATTTTAAATTCATTCTAATATTCACAGTACTATACTAAACATTCATTGAGTATGGATAGCTAACAAAAATCTGACACAAACCTTTTTAGCTATAAATAATGAGTCTATTTGTGTGGATTTAGAGAACAAATTTTCATACCTGACAATGACTTGAAGTGATTCTGATTTGACAGAAGTCAGAATGTCACTTGGCAGAAAACTGTAAAACTAGCATGTCTAGAAAAGCCAAAAGAGGCAGCTTCCTGGTTTTGTTCTGGGGAAGGCATGGTATATATGTAGGAATGAGTTGTGTAAGATTTCTGGCAGAACCTACGTATAAGTTATATGAGGACTTTTGTAAACTTCAGGAAAAGATGACCAAGAAACACAAAATTATTTGTTCTTGTTTAAAGGGAATTTAATTGAATATGAGAAACATATAAACATCTGAATACTTCTTAAAATGATTATATGTTCTAGGTCCTGTGCTACAACCAAAACATTTCCAAGTCTGGCAATGCAAAGTTGAACTAACGGACTAATTTATCTTTTGCTGTCAATAATTTTGAAATGCTTCAGGCTAATATTTGATAATAATTAACTTAAATACTTAAAGAAAATCCCATTAACAATATAATATTATTTTTTATTCAAGACAAAGGAAATCATTTTGTGTTTTGTAATCAGAACAGGAACAAATTCAGCAGAGTATAATTGACCTTTCCTACTACTAACATTTATCCTTATATCTATATTAGGGAGAAGAAATGAAATCCATTTTCAATAAAGTTTCCAGATGTACTTCTTTCCTTTACTTTTCTTCTTTAGCCTTTTTGTCACCATCTAAAAAGCTTTCATTAAGTAGATTTCTTTTGTTGATATATTGAGCTGGAATGAATCCTATGCCTAAAAAGCACTGTTTTTCCACTTGGCTCCCCAGATTGTTTCCTTTCCTTAAGAAATTCCTTTGAATCTACCAGGCTGTCAGTATGCAGGTCAAAAATTCTCTTATACAGCTAATAAACTAATACAGTGGTGGGGATGTGGTGGTGTTATGGACATTACTTGCCCCATTTTGGTATTTTTTTTTCTTGATAAGCTACTCAAGGAATACAGACAGTTATTCTTGTAATGTACAATGACATACAAATCTGTATATAACATTGGTAGATCAAGTACTGCAATCGTAGAAATTTAATTTATATTAGTCTAAGGGAATTAGATATACTGTCAGAATTAATAATTACATCTAACACTCATTTTTCACAGAATCACAGAATGGCTCAGGTGGGAAGGGAGTTCTGGAGACCATCTAGTCTAATCTCCTCTACTCAGATCTGAATCGGCTAGAGCAGAACTGCTCAGAAAATATTTGGACATTAAATTTCAGGTTTGAGTTATGTATGTCTTTCCCTAGCTTGGCCAGACATATTTTAAATTTGCTCAAAAAATATATGTTTTTGCTGAAGGAAGACTGCCCTGATAATCTGGGAATTTCTGCACAATAACTATGCTTCAGAATTATTCACTGTGTATATAGCTCTGTAGTACAGAATATTCCTAACTCAGTATGATTTAATTTAAACAGTTTCTTATTTGAGTACTCAATTTCTAGTACATCAAGAGAACATTTAATAGCAACAGAATTGAAGTTGTTACTGCAGTTTAAGCTGATTTTAATTTTAAAGAGAACTGCATTACAACTTGCTGGAGTAGGGAAATACTGAAACTGGAAAAAATGTGTCATGTCAAGAATTTTTTACACATAATTCTACTATAATGAAATTAACACTTAAATTTCTTTCATTAGTTTGTACATCATAGTGCTGAGATTAGATCATGCTTCAACTGCTGTTATTCATGTTAATCGTACTTCTAATCTAGAAACATCTTGGACTTTCAGGCAAAGAATGTAAAATTGGTCTGCTTGGTCTTCCTTCACCACATTCAATAAAACTTCTGTCTTTCAGATTTATGCTCAGACCAATAATTCTTTCCCAGATCCTTTGGTTTGGACAGAAGTCATCAGAGAGATGGAAGAACAATGACTGTAATCAATGTAATATAATGTTTTGCCTTCCTCCAGGTTCTTGAGCAGAATCCACATATACTGAACCTCAATGAATGAAAAACAACCTACACTTCTTCACAAACTGGGTGCCCTAAAAGAATATGGCTGCTCAGGTCCAAAGACTCAAGGGTAGTGTTATCATTGTAGTTGGAATGAAATAGTGAAATAATGTTAGAAGATGATACTTTGCTCACTTAATATACTTAGTCTGTATTTTTCTGAAGCATTAAGGAGAGCTCTGCATTTATTTGTGGTATATGTTTTACAAAAAATTGTGCTGAATAATTCTATACTATAGAAGCAGAATGAGATTTATTTCCTAAGATGCTAGCAGGAAATATGCAGCAAAAACAAATGTTACCCAATGTGAATGTTTTCAAAATACCTGCCACCACTAACTGACAATTCCACTCCTTGCTCAGGGAAAACTTTATGAACATCTCAACCTGTTGATTAAAAAATCTGGAGGTCTCAGAAAGGCATCATGTGACTTAGATTGGTAGAAAAATTGACACAGAAGGGGATGGGAATAAATGGTCTGCCACACAGACTGACAAATTAAACTTAGTTCTCATTATCATCAAGAATAATGCACATATGGTATCTAATACTTATTTAGCATACACACTGTTATTTAGTTATAGAACTTAGTGCTCAGTATCTGTTTGAATTACTCAGTATAAGACTTGAGAAAATAATCCTAAAGTCACCACTAAAAAGAAAAAAAATTAAAAAATAAAATAAATAAATAAACAAAACCCACCGCCCTGCAAAATCTAATATATGCAACCTAATTTTGTTGATCAGAGCAGGTTTTAAAGGTGTTCCACTTGGTGTTCCTGAAAATGAAGTGTTTGGTTAAATCTGCTCATTGCCATAGTTTTTTCAGTTATTCATGTCTTCAGATTCTGTAGAAAAAGACAGGATGAATACAAAGTGTTACTGCTGTGTGACAGAAATAGATATTCCCTATAGCACAACATCTTTAAGCAGTACATGTGAAATAAAGTGTTGGAATTGTTCACTTTAAAACAATGCCTTCTTGACAGTTTAACATAAGATATATTTCTCCTATTAAGTGGTGATAGCACTTTCCCTGCCTTTGGCAAGTGAACAGGAACTGAAGCAATTGCAGGCTTTGTGCACTTGGGCTGCTAGAGAATTCATTTATCTGAAAGGTGGCAAGTACTCAGATCAACAGTGACACTTGCTTAAAAAGACTATCACTTGTCAGCTACAGGAAGGGTCCAGAGAGGGTGAGGAAAAAAGAAAAGCCAGAAAAACAAACAAACAAACAAAAAAACACTAAGGAATACAAGGAGCTGAACTGTACTGTTTTATACAGCAGAAACTTCTGACACCAAATCCTTTCAGGCTCTGGAAGTTCTAGGCTACCTCCTTTTCAAGGCAAATTGCAATATATAGTACAATTTATTATGAAGAGTGAACCAAAATAAAACGCAAATTCATGTAAATGCGTTTCTTATATATAAGCTTATATGAACCAAAGAGTTCCCTGTAACAAAGTGTAAGTTTTGTTCTGTGAGATTTAGCTGCAGCCTGAAGAAAATCAAAGATTGGACTAAATTCAGGTACTGTAGGATGTAAGAGAAAACAATGAAGGAACCAAAGTGAGAACCACAAAATCACAGGACTGAGGTTGGTAGGGACCTCTGAAGGTAATTTTGTCCTGCACTAAAGCTCAAATAGAGTCACCTAGAGCAGGTTTTTGAGGTCTGCGTCCAGTTGGGTTTTGAGTATCTAGGGGGATGTAGACTGATACTTCTCTAGGAAGTGTTAGGTTGGATATTAGGAAGAACTTCTTTACCGAAAGGGTGGTTAGGCATTGGAATGGGCAGCCCAGGGAAGTGGTTGAGGCACCATCCCTGAAGGTCTTCAAAAGATGTTTAGATGTAGAGCTTAGTGATATGGTTTAGTGGAGGACTTGTTAGTGTTAGGTCAGAGGTTGGACTCGATGATCTTGGAGGTCTCTTCCAACCTAGATGATTCTGTGATTCTGTGAAGTCTCCACCACTTTGCATGACTGTCTTTGACTGCCCTCACAGGATTAGTGTTTTTTTGTGTTCAGATGGAATTTTCTGTGTTTTAATTTGTGCCCATTGCTTCTTGTTCTGTCACTGGACACCAGTGAAAAGTGTCTGGCTCCCTCATTCTTACTCCCTCCCATCAGGTATTTATACACATTGATAAGATCCCCCCAAGCCTTCTGTTCTCCACGCTGAACAGTCCTATCTCTCTTAGTGTTTCTTCATAGGAGAGATGTTCTAGTCCCTTAATCATCTTCATGGCCCTTCTTTGGACTCTTTCCAGCTCCATGTTCCTCTTGTACTGGGGAGCTCAGAACTGGACACACTAGTCCAGTCCCTCGTCATATGACAGATGTTCCAATCTCTTAACCATCTTTGTGGATAATAGTGCATAACTGTGAATAACAGTGCATAACTGCCTGAACGTAAGATCCACAATTTGTGATACTGTAGACAAGTAAAAAATGCCAATATGTCTTATTCGGTTATATGAAAATAATTTAAAAGGATTTAATCCAAATTTTACATAGAATTTGTAGATACTTGTAAAAGTAGTAATTTCAAGGTACCAACTTTTCTTTTGTTCTAACAAGCAAGAAAATTGAAAGGGAAATTATCTATTAATGTGGAGTTGTTTGACCTACTTGTTGATTTCAAGAGCTTTTGGAAACTGTATAATCCCTGTAGGCTCTTTCATGAAAAAAGATAAGGACTGGTATATTTTTCTCCTCAACAGGTAAGTTCAGAAAGAAAATGATATACAGCCTTAAAACACCTGTACATACCATCATTAAAGACTGGGATAAAAACTGGAAAGTGAGAAGGTACTGTAAAATAATTTAGATAGCTGCACAGAATGTTTCAGAAAAGCTGTTTGGTTTTGGAGCTGTGATTTTAAGAAGTAGTGAGACTTTGTAGAGGGAGTGTTTTTTTTTGTTGTTGTTTGTTTGTTTGTTTGTTTTTTTAAGGACATGAGAATTCTCTATCTATACCACCTACATAACATTCTTTAGCCTGTGTTATTTAATAATCACACCTCAGTCATGATATCTAATAACTAATGTCTTCCTAGGATAACTTAAATCTCAATTTAATATTCCAATGCAGTAGGAGGTCAAACGGTGGAATCCTTTACTGATTAATTTCTTAATACTAGCCAATATGGTTTCTATGATGAATAAATTAATAAATAATTGGTGATGTGATTGTAGTAAACTTTCAGAATGAATTCCACATGAACAGAAACTATGGATTAAAAAAAAAAAAAAAAAAAAAAAAAAGAAGAAGAAGAAGAAAAAAAGCCC
>CM021766.1:81902669-81986054 GCA_011076525.1 Nettapus auritus
TTTTTTTTTTTTTTTTTTTTTTTAGTTTGAAAGCTAAAACTGCATCCAGAATACTCCAATCTGCTAGAAGTCTATTAGAAAATGCCAAATATTAATTGCATTCAGTGATTTTCTTAGAAGGTTGTTTGTTTCCATTTTGGAAAAAAAAAATAAATAAATAAAATAAAGCTGTGTCATTGACTGCATAACATAAAAATAAAAATAGGCTATTTCTAACACAGCTATTTCACATCAGTAGTTGATAATGGTAATATCCTAAGGAATATTTCCCAACCTTCTCAATTTGATGCGATCTGAAAATACCATCTTAAAAAATCCAACCAATCCAATTTTGAAGGAAAATCAGTTCCAATAACTTGTTTCCTTTGTTACCCTTCTACCAAGAGTACTGACAATTGACAAATCAATCGAAGAGTGCACATTTATTGTGATGTTTTCTATGAAACACAAGGAATTCTTGTGCCAGAGCAAAGCATTATAATTACTAACCCTCAGAAGTTCTCTTCCATCAGCTTGTCTCCTTTAACAAACACAGATTCTTTGGCAAGAAATTCCATAGCTGAATTTTATACTGTAAGGTACAGGCATCTAATCCTACTAGCTTCACAAGGTGAAAAATTGACCTTAGCTCATCTCTATGATACCTATGAACAAGTAGATTTCTGCATTATCTTCTCAGTCATCTCTTTTCCAGGCTGAATGGTCCCAGTTCATTTTGTTGTTCTTAATATATAATTCATTTCATATATTTTATATTTCTCATATATCTTTTTGTAATACCTACTAGTTGTACTGTATCATTTCTAAGTTATCAACAAGAACCATGCACAAAATTCAGACACTGGCATTGCAAGGACTTGTGCAATGCCAGATTTGTTGTTGTTGTTGTTGTTGTTAGAGGTCTCTTTCCTGTTAACTACTCTCTGTTAGTTGTGTACAGACTTTTTTTATACAAATAACCCCATAACCCCAAGTCAGTTTGAGTTGTTATGGTCAGTTCAGAATCCATCTGTGGCACATATGTAAAATTTTATCAGTCACTGAGTAAAATTGATATGTCATAGTAGCTAGGGATGCCAATCACCACTTGTATTCGATTTTTCATTTTTAGCATTTATAAATAGTCTTTTCATTTCAGGCTTCAGTTTCAGTGGCCTAACTGACTGCTATTTATACTCACTTAGTAGAACTAACTTAGCTTTTACTTTATGGGTAGAATATAATACTATTATTAGAATATAGTATTATTATATTATTATTATATATTATTATATATTATATAATATAATATATTATATATTATTATTATAGTATTGCTAGAATATAATACTAAAATTTAAAATAAGATACCTAAAAGTTATCAAAGGCTTATATATCTTAAGAAAGATAATGCATAGTTCATACATTCACCATGTTTGGTATTCCTACTTTATTTATTATTTTCTCTATGAGCTGAGGCAACAGCTGCAGAGAAAATTTTGATATATTCTTATTTAAGTATTCATATAAAACATATTTATAACAGCTGAAATCCAAATTAAGGCTGCAAAGGAAGCTTCAGGAGTTAAATAAAATGTTACTAAATTTTGAGTGAATATATGACGAAGAGTAAGTGCTGCTTAATCTTGTTTTTCTTGTTAGAAAAATAGTGTTCTCTCTCCCATCTCTATTTCATATACTGAAGTTTCAAATCAAATTAACTGGCTGCCCACATCTAGGCTTTCAATAATCTCAGTCACAAATATATTAACAACATCTTTTCAGTATAAAATGAATTTGGAAGAATCTTCTTAGATTCTCAGAATCTTCTTAGAATCTTCTAAGAATCTTCTTAGATTCAGGCAGGAAAGAGAATGAAATTCTCTCTGTAAATGAATGCATTTTTATTTGAAAATATAATGCCTGATAATTGTAATCTCTGTAATTTAAGCAAAGCCAAAAACATATGGAAAATATTCCATTCTGTGTTTGCACATCTTATCTTTCTTTTGCTTATTTCCATACCTCTTTATCATCTATGTCCACCCTAAATTTTTCTTCCTTCCACAATGACATGATAGCACGCTTGTTATTCTGTTTATCAAATTAGTTTAGATAACCCCCATATCTAAGCATACAGAAGTATGAGAGTTCTTATTTTAAAAAGTTAGGAGAGTAAGTATATGTTTCTACCTGAATAAATTAATATTAAAGAACCTGAAATTAATTCTATTATTCTGGTGACCGAGTTTGGCTTTCAGAGAACTAGCTTTCTGTCTAGTGTTTCCAACCTTTACCTAATTCATCTTCAAGGAGAATTCATTACTAAAATTAGTGGCTAAGCATGTCAAAATCTGACCTTGCGTAATTATCACTTCTGTCTTCCATATTCATACTGAACATAATTAATTCTTTATATGGCTTTATCTTAATCAGTAATACGCTTTCTACTTAAAACATGTAACATGAAGAGTAAATACAGTATGATCAAGACAAAACATCTAGATTAATGACACTCATCAATTATTTGGGTGGTACAAGTCTGACTTTTTTATTTTAGCATAGTGAAAAAGTTGACATTGTGCTTTCAGAATAAACAAAAGGCATTTTTAAAAACATGTTGGAAGTAGCTTTCAAAAATAGCCTTTTAAAAAGTAGCTTAAGTCCATATAGCTATTGACATTCCCAGTAGTAAAGACAGGAGGACAGGAAGACAGGAGAAAGAAAATTCAGCAGAATCCTTTTCTTTGTCTGGTAAACAGTGATGGTCTGATTTATTGACCTTATTCTTTATCTCAGTTGGAGAGACAATGGAGTGACTGAAATATGTATTATCAAGGTCATCTGTTGTTTCTGTTCTAGTAATAATTGTTTCTTGATTATTACTTGACAAAGTGATAGCATCTCCTCCCCAGAAGTAGATGAAAATAAATAAATAATGTGTATTGTTTCTCTATCCAAGAGGGAACCTAACTGAATAGTACTGTAACAAATACATCCTAAAAAATAAATAAATAAATAAAATAAATAAATAAATAAATAAATAAATAAAAAGCTTTACTGACTTTTGGAAATGGTTACAGGGTTCATATTTCCTAGCATCTGGAGTAGCTAAAGAGCATCTCTTTTAAACAAGTTATAATCAGATCTCTCTATTGATCTCTCTCTCATGCATACACATACACACACATAGAAAAGTCTTGGAACAGAACTGAATTACTGTATTTAATGGTTAGAAGCCTGTTGTATTGGATTAATTGTGTTATTCATAGCTGAATTTATTATACAACTGCAAGAAATATTTGTTTTTATTTTCCCATTCTGAAAAGTCTAAAATTGTGGGGAGCTGGGAGTTGTCCTCTTCTCTCAGAGATCTAGTGATAGGACCAGAAGGAATGGCCCCAAGTTGTGCCAGAGGAGGTTTAGGTTATAAAATGGGAGACATTTATTCTCAGAAAGAGTAATCAGGCATTGGAACGGGCTGCCCAGGGAAGTGGTGGCACCACTGTTCAAGGAAAGGTTGGATCTTGCACTTAGGGACATGGTTTAGTGGGTGACATTGGTAGTAGGGTGATGGTTGGACCAGATGATCTTGAAGGTCTCTTCCAACCTTAATGATTCTATGATTCTATTTGTTATGGTGTCATTGGTTATTTTGACTTGGTCACTTCTATAAACATATTTGTATACTTTCTCAGTCCAACACTCATCCACTCCACTTCTCTCTTCTTTAGATACAAACTGTTTTAGATAAATAAAACTATTTTGAATTATTCTGGGAAAATAACTCTTGTAATAGAGAAATCTGTGGATAAAAACATGACTTTTTTCTACCATGTGATTCATAAATAAATTCAGAAAGTGATCTGTGTTGTTAAGCCTGCCCAAAATTGAAAAAATAAATAAAACTTAAGTTAAAGAGTGTGGATTTATTACATCTTTCTATATTTACAATTTCATGTCAACTAGCACTATAGAGATATTCTGGGGTTTTATATATACATATATATAAAGAAAAAAAATGTAAAATAATAGATTCTGAGGGATAGAAGATTCTTGGAAGAAAAAGGTCTTGTTGGGTCATTTAAAATTCTTTCTTGTACTCAAAATCTAACATTTCTTTTCTGGATACCTATAATACAGACCAAGGAAAAGAAAAGCTGAAGTGTGAGAATTGCTTAAACAGATACTCAAAAAACAACCCAGTAAGCTGTGTTTATAGCAGAATAGGATTCTAAACTTCAAATTCTCCATCTGGTTCTATAGAGTTCTATAGAGACTATAGAGTTCTTCAGTCTCATAGGTACTGGGCAGTTTTTCTTCACAGAAGCATTCAGGTTGGCAGGACCCTTTTCTAGAATGAATTATTTCTGTTTGACCAAAACTTATTTATTTATTTATTTATTTATTTATTTATTTTCCCCACACATAGAGTATTCCTTTGGCAGAAGGTCCTTTCAAATTTGCATAGTGAAGCTCATCTGTCCAATGAAAATCAAAAGTATAAAGGTAAAGAATGATCACTGGCACTGGCTGAAAGATCTAAATTTATTTAGTCTAATGAATTTGGTCACAGGTGGGTCAGTACGTGAAAACACCAGAAGTTCCACAAGTTCTGGAAAATTATCTAGTCTGAATGAGCTAAGAGACTCTAAACTCCCTAACTGCTGTAGGCTTGGATAGGAGTATTGGTTACTACATATGCTACAAATACATATGCTAAAAAATACTACATATGCTGGTAAAACATTGCCACTTAGAATAGGTCTTATTTAAAAATCTAGACAGTAGGTATACTAACTACATAAAAATAATATTACAAAGTTGAGAGGATGGTAGAAAATGAACAGTCCTGCAAGTCCAACAAAGAAGTAGAAGTAATAAGGGAGTGATTTATTTAGAATAGAATGCCCTGTGATAGTTATGCACCTAGATCAGGATTCTTGCATCATTTAATACATAGATAACTGCTTAAAAAGGAATCAAAATATATGTGTGTTCTATTGTTAAAGAGGTAAAGCTTCATAGTGTCGTGCCATTACCTTGTCGCTGTAGTACCTCTGATAACACAGTGTTAGGATTGTGTCAAAATTAGGATTATGACTACGACACAAAAACAATAAACCAGGCTGACTGTTTGCCACCGAATTTACCAACTTAATGAGAATCAAACTTAATCTGACTCTCTTAAAAGGAAATTTTGAATTTTTAATGGAAAAGGGTTCTTTCCTCCCTTGACCAATGTCTTACTTGAAAACTTTGAGATTACAACACTCTTATCTATTTAAAACCTGAAAGCTAACCTGAATTTTATTGGATTATTTTTATTTATTTATTTATTTATTTATTTATTTATTGGTGGTAGAGGAATACTCATATCTTTTACTTATACATTACAATGTAACCATAAGGGTTTAGATATAACCTATGAGGAATTCTACAAAAATGTTCTCTTGTTTGACAAAGCATAGTACACATAGTACATAGTACACAATATAGGTCAGCACATGTAATACAACTGGAGACTGTATTTTTAAAATACAACTGTGCATCACTCTAATGAATCAAAGTGCCACATGCTCTTGCTTCCAGTATGTCTTAAAGTACTTTTATATCCTAAGCGTTTGTAAGGTATTATAAAATTGATGTTTCACCCCACTATGCTAGATATTATTCTGTGGTACCATCACTTCAGAATTGCTTATTTCCTCATCACAGGATAAATCAGTGGTGATGTTTTTAAATTAAAGACACGCAGACAAAATAATGTAGAAAACTAAGGTAAAAAGTATCAGTTTCTCAAGTTAAGTCCCTGAAGTTAGCAATATGGAAAAAAAAAAAAAAAAAAAAAAAAAAAGTCACGAAATATTCTGTCACTGTCATGACAAGTTCATGGAAAATAGATAAAAAAGAAGCACATGATCTGAGCTACATGGTCAAAAAATAATATACTTACATTTCTAAGAGGCTCCCTCTCAAACTACAAAAGTATCTCTTTAAAGAAATCTATTACCACGTTTTATTTTATTTTTCTCAAATGAGCATGCCTATTTGCAAATTGACATAAATTATTAGGGGTGACACTTTTGACAAACTTGAAATGCAACTTGCTGGTGACTTTTCATTTAATAGGCAGTATCACAGAGCTATGGCAGATGGAAATAACAGGTTCTTGTTCTTTTATTTTAAAAAACAATACTATTGTTCACCCTCATAATATTCATTTTAAAGCTACATTCTGTCATGCTATATGTGTGATAGGATTAATGAAAGAGACAAAATGACCATAGAAACTTGAGGAATTTGAAAAAGTAGTTTGTAAAGCAGACTATATTGGACTTCTTTCACATAACTCGTATTTATTTGAGTTAAATAATAGGAACTTAAATTGTGCTTTTGGTGGATGAAGGGATCTGGAGGTGACATATAAGAATATAGACTATAGGTATATTGGCAACAGAACCTGTAATTCTAATCACTAGTATCATTTTCAATAACCTTTTGCTCAATTAAGACAGAAGGAAACAATTTGTAAGCAAATTTGATACACAAATGTTAAGTGAGTAATATCAGGAAGGGCCAAATTCACCACCTTAACAGGTCAGAGTCTTCTTCAACTCCATCTTTCAATCTTGACTATCATTTATACAACAGATATTAGCATTGCCACCTAAGGTCTTGAGGTCCTTCAGCTCTTTTGGCTCCAGATAGGTATCCTCTGCATATCTTGCATAATTTTTTTGGATACTTTTGGAAACTCAGCTTCTCTTCCTACTTGGAATTAATATCCAAAAATGTAATAAATGATCAGTAGAAGAAAATCTGAGTTTCTTTCTGATGCTTCTGGACTGATGAGCAAGTGGTGGAAAGAGATAGAGAAATAATATATTTATTTACATGTTAATGCATGAATTTCACTCCTTTGGTGAGTTAATACTTGAAGGCTTTTGTTTATTTCTTTTTAAATTAAGAAAAATACAAGGTCAAATACTCTTCTTTTATTGCCATATAGAAAGTTCAGTCTTGATTTACTGAAATGTTCTCCTTTTTCTGTTTCTTATTGTGGTGTAATAAAGGTGAGCATAAACAATCCGTTCGTATCTGAGTAGTTCTTCAAAGCTTCTGAACTCTTTTCTCCACTAAAAATAAATATAGAACTGCTATATTTTTTCCAGTTAATTATATAGTGCCTTTTAGTACCATTTAGCTTTTGACCTGCCTTATGCCTAAGGTATAATGAAATGAAGTTTAATTTGTTATTTGTTATTGAATTTGCTAGTATTCAACACACTTCTGCCCAATTTGTTTTGGTGCTTTTTTTTTTCTCCATTAAATGTACTGCTGTGTCTTCCTAGTTTTGCTGATGTTCACTCCTAAACCTCATTTCACATAGTCCCCTGGAAATTTCAGAATCTAAATATTAATTTTAGTAGGTTTGTTATCTTAATATAATTTGCTCAAGCAGGTCTGAATTAATATTATAACAGGGCACTTCACCTTCTAGGCCAGCTAATGACTTCTGTAGTTAAAATAAAATCTTATACCACAATAAATGGTATTTCCTTTTAGGTATATTAAGTATATTCCTAATGGAATTCCCTTCTCACAGATCAACTTGCAAGTACAACACAAGGATTCAAACTTAAATATTTCTTCTGTTCTCATCTCCTGTCAGGTTGTGAGACTTTACCCTCTTGAAACAAATGGGACTACATAAAACTGCACTGGTGAACTGAACTTCCCCCTTTTTGCACTTTCTGTCCAGTCTTCTTATGTTGTGGAGCCTAGACAGAATATTGCACACAATATTCAAGGTGACACTACACCAGTGCTAAATATAGTTGGAGAATCACCTCTTTTGACCAGCTGGCTATGATTTGCTTCTACCCAGAAGAGGCTGTGTTTCCTTCCTCCCCAGTCACACAGACCCATCAATACTTTTCATGTTCTGACCAATTTGCAGACACTTAGATGAGCAAAGTTATTTCCTCCTTCCCCTTTGACAACAGTAATCAGCAGAGAATTGCGTATTTGGAAGAAATCACAGAAAACAACAACAACAACAACAACAACAACAACAAAACGAATCAATGAGGTTGGAAGGAAACTCTGCAGATCATCTCATCCAACCCACCATGTTCAAAGCGACATTAACTACAAGTGATTGCTCAGGGCAATGTCCAGCTGGGTTTTACCCAATGCCTCCAAGAATGGAGACTTTTCTTTTTCCTGAGAAGCTTATTACAATGTTTGACAACCCATACTGTAATAAAACTAAAGTTTGTTGTTTTTTTTTTTTTTACAATATTGAAAGAAAGAAACTTATAATGATATACTTTCAGTATTCTTCAGCTTCATGGTTCAAAAATATCTCGGTTTTGTCCAAATGGTATATTTTAGGAATAGGGAAATTTTACATCACATAAAAATAATTATACTTTTATTAAAATTATAAATCAGTTATATATATATATGTATATATTATATGGATTATATATGGATTATAATTATATATTATATGGATTAAATTTTAACTGAAACTGGAAATCTTCATTAATTTTCTATTCCTCTCTGTGTAATAAAATATTATTTTTCCCCTTTGGCAGGTCTAATTTTTTGGCTAACTTGAAAAGAATCATAAAAAATAACCTCAAGATAGGTTGGTTTAATTTGATTTTAAATTTGCCATATTTATGTTAGAATTTTCTATTTGAAAGTATTTAATATGACTCAAGATAACTGCTAGTATTTTTTTCTAGATATGACCCTATTAGGCTTTATCTAAAAATGTTTGTGGCCAGTACAAGCAGATACTTACGTATTAAGATTACTGGCACATGAAGACATAATTGGCACAAAAATATTGGATAGGAATTTCATTAGAGATGCAGTCCTGCTGAAATTGGTTTATATTATCCATCAGGTCTACCAGTGTTACCATAATAGGATGACAAATAAGAGCGTTTTTTTTTTTTTTTTTTTAGATGGCTTAACGAATAGCTTAGTGCTACTGGAAATCTTGTTGTTGCTCAGTGCTCTGATTTTTTATTTAATATTATTATTATTATTATCATTATTACTGTAGATGCTCTAATCTATCTTTATTCTAAAACAATTGGAAAAGTAGGGAAGGGGTTTTTCTTTGTCTGAAAATATACCAAACCTGGTATATTTTCCATTATCATAAAAAGGAACGGAACTTTATGCAATCTTGACGTAAGGAAGTCATCTCAGCGCTTCTGAATTGATGATTATGTATGGTTTTATTTGTTTCTTTGTTTAATCAAAAGACTCACGAAAGCCTTTTCGTATCCAGAAGGAGTGGGAGTGAACAGTGATATGTAACTTCAGTGGTAATACTAGCGTTAAAGAGTAGGTAGAGTTAAATGGTGGTTATCCTCTGCCATAATCTCTGTGTATTTAGTCAAAAACCAGGAAAGCACTCAGGTGACATTGTTGCTTGATAATATACCTATAGAAATTCCAGTCTGAAATGTCTTTTTGCCTGAAACTCCTTGAAACTTAAGAATCGATATCTCATAAGACTTAGCATTCATTGACTGTTAAAATCCAAATTAAAATCCAAAGTTCCAGATGACATGTAGTCTCACAGAATCTAAGTTGACTAAATTATCTTGGGTGGTGGTGTATATTTGGATTTTTTGTCTTCTTTTTTTATGTTCCCATGTTAAATTGACTTGTACTATATGTACTATACAGCTCCACTTTATATTAATATGCACTATATAACTCCACGCTGTATTTTTTTGGGTAGAATTAGAAACATGTAATAAGGAAGACATCTCAATGTGTTGAACTTCTTTTAAACATGTGTATTTAAAGTAGTGAAGACTACTATGACTATGTGAACTGCCTGTCTTTTAGAACAAAAATTACACCTCTGACATATAGTTTGTAAATGGATGACTTCACATGCAAACTCCAGTATAAAAAGGTAATGTTGCAAGCAGTCATCACTCTATTTCCAGTTATACTTTCTAAATGAAAAAGCCTTCATATAGTTAACATTGAAACTACATAGAATACTTTCCCAGATAAAATGCTTACTTGTTGTTGTCTCTGGCAGTGGTGGTGGTGGATTTTTTTAACCAAGTTTATTTCCAGGGCCAAGTAAAATCATAATTTTCCTAGATTGGGAGAAATAGACTGTTCTTTTGTGTCATTTAAACCAGACACTGAAATTAAATAAGCCTTGAATTTGGCAAAGTAAACAAATCTGAAAAAAAAAAAAAAAAAAAATCGATTTCTCTAACATTTCTAAACATTGTGCTAAATCATTTATCGCACACCAAGCCGATGCAGATCACAATGAGTTGCACTCTGTAATGAATGGCTTTTCTATTCCTGGCACTTTATTGAGTGGTTTTGCTCAGGAGGCAAATCCATTAAGTACTGAAATAAAAATGTTTTCTCATGATAGTGTCATGTCTCTATGGAGACAGTCAGCTGCAGCTTTGTCTTCTACATACATTTTGAAAGGCTGAGGGAGAAAAGAAAATGCTGCACCTGAGTAAAATAGCCATTAGATGCTACAAATAAATATGACTTTTTATGCCTTTATACCTTATTATAAAACAAAGCAACTAATGATTTAAATCAAATACTAAAAAATATTTTCGCTAATAAACTGAATAGAGAGGTTATATCTGAAAAATGTTTCTGCTATATAGTTTTAGACTTTAAATAAATATAATAGAATGATAATAAAACCCAGAACTTTACTTGTAAATTGGCAAACACAGTGATGTGTTTAATGGCACTTAATGGCACATTTTGTACACCAGAAGCAAGTTAAAGTGGTGGTGAATGAGTTTCTAATATTAATATGTGATAATAAAATTCCCAGTATGATTTCAAGTACATATATCCAAGGATTCTATTTTCTTAGAGCTCTATCTCTACTTATGTGTTTGCTTCTGAAAACTTGACCTTATTTTTAATATACATGTTTGCAGAAATTAATTAAAACCTACAGTCTCATTATACCTGTATGCTTTTAAGGAATATTTCAGCTTCAGGCGTGGAAACCAAAAACATTTTTGCTGTAGAAAACAAAGCAAATGGAAATAGTATAAGATCAGAGCTTTTTAAAAAAGTGCATCCTTAAAGTTAACCGCATAACTTTAGGAGTTCAGAGGTTACCTGAACTCACTATTGAATGAGTCAAGATAACTTCATTGACAATTGTCAAGATGTAATACTTGCCCTTTTGCCATTACTGTTAGTTAATGAGTTCCAACAGACCTCTTAATTAACTGCTTTCTCAGCATTCACAGTCAAATTTAGATTAAAACAACCTGTGCAAGACACACGACATGCATTAAGATCTGTAGAGTGAGGTACCCATAAAACAGAACATGATATTACCTAAACGTAGTCAACAGATCTCAGGACCATTTTCTTGGCAATGAAACATAATGAAGGCTTTGGTAAGTATGTGCCATGAAACTGAGCATTCATGTGTGTTTATTTATGCACACATGTACATAGACACACACATTGCGTATTCAGATGAAAATACTTGCCTAAATTTGGTTTACACATTTCTATCTGTGTTTGGAAACGTTACTGTTATTGATAATATTTGTAAAAATAAATATGTCACAGAATAGAAGCATAGGTAAAAAACATACCCAGTGGCATGTAGGAAAGGACAGGACTCACCATATCTGGGATCCACTGAGGTGGCCAGTCTGACTGTAACTATCTGAATAGTTCAAGTTTTGTTCCCATGCTGTATTAATGTTACTTGGTATGACAGTGACTTGTGTTGGTGTAGAGGTTGCTGATATATATGAACTTTATGTTATGGAAGGAAAAAGGTCTTTTTTTTTTTTTTTTTTTTTTTTTTCTTCTTCTTCTTGGTCCAGAGAAGTTTTCTGTGCATTTCAAGTGAGGTAATGGGCCATTTATAGAACTGATTCAGTCTGTTCTGTATGAAAACACTATCTTGACACACCTTTGCTAAAAAAAGAGCATCGGTATAAGAATACAGTTCCATAAACTAGAGACAGGTAATCTAATAGTTCACTGCTGCTAAAGAAGCTCTTTCAGACAGTCTCTCTCTATCAGTAATCTTGCATTCTTGCTATATTCTGTGCCAGCTTCTTCATTTATTAGACAGTTTCATAACTGCTTTAATATATTTTTATATAGGGGAAAAATTTGAACCACTTTCTTTTTAGATATCATTAAAGAAGCTTACAGAAGGGTCAAATTAGTGCAGAATAAGGTTCAAGGTGAGGGGGAGGAGAAAGAAGTGAGAGGAAGTTTTGTTCATTTTGACTTCTATGAGCTATTAGGCTGACTCAACTTCTCAACTTCCCATAAAAAAAAAAAAAAAAGGAAAAAAAAAAAAAAAAAAAGAGAGAAAAATTAAAAAAAAAAAAGGAAAAACAACAACAACAACAAAAAACACACCTGTATTTGCTGTGTGACTTGGGTATAGTATAGACTGCTTCACTCATTCCAATATAATTCCAGTATGAATGGAAATATAGCTGAATATTTAACTTTGATGTGTAATACCCAAAGATACTGCAGAAAAACAGCTTAGTACTTATGAGAATGATCATAGGTGAAAATGTATTTTCCTTCAATTTTACTGTCAGCTTGTGCAGGTAAGAAAGCAAAACAGATTTCAGTGCATTAATACCTGTAAGTAAGAAATTATGGTGCTAAAAAGAGAAAGGTGAATCAGTTCAAGTGCAGAATACCGTAAGCTTAAAAGCTAGATATCTCACGGAATGGACATGGTTAAGAATCTAGAAAGAGATGATACCGGACATGAAAAAAAGTAGAATGACAGTAGAAAGAAATAAAAACAACATCCAAAATAATATAAATATTTATAATAAAAAAAAAAAAAAGAATATACAGCCTCCAGTCACAGTCCTAGCTACTACAGGAGTTACTCTGTCGAGAAGAAAGAACTGCATAAATAAAGAGTGAACCAAAAATGAATAAAACATATAGCAGCCACATTTTCAGTACTGGTAAAAGGAAAGAGATGGAAAGCAACAGCAAAAATGTTTTGATGCTCACAATGCCTCAGCTGGTGGGAGTTAAATGTATAAAACTATAAAAAGTGTCAGTGGAAGCTACTGGGAAAACTGTACAAGCAAGAGCAAGATTGCCATTGCCCTTTGCATATGCAGGAAAATCTGAGGCTAGTGTAAATATCTGGGCTGGTATGAATGAGGGAGCTTCATGTACATGCAGACGATTTAAGTTATTGCATACGTCCATGTCTCCATAAGTGCACTGAAGACGCTCATTTAAGTTTGTACTAGTTAAATGCTATACATAATGGATGACTGTTTTGTTAATATTATTCTAAATGTTTCTTTACTGTGGAAATAGCTGTCAGAGAAGAAAATTTAGTCTGTATTCGTGTGAGAGCTGATTTTTGTACTTCCTTTTTCAGTGTTCATCTGTTATATTTGTTTGAGGTGATCTGTTTTAAGAACTTCTTAAAGTGGCTCAAACCTGTACTATTCAAGTTAGTAGAAACTAGGTTGCTATTGAAAGACGGTATAGGGTATGTAGGGTTACAATTAGAAGCAGAGACAAATTTTGAAACACTGGGTTAAATGATCTCCATGCTTCTTAGAGGTTAAAATCTGCCACATTCACTCATTTTCGTTTTTGCTTGCTTTGTGAATGGTCTCATTAGATTAATTTAATCTTCATACAGAGTAACTCACTAGCTGCTATGAATAAGCATAGTGAAATCTACCCCTGGGAGAACGAGTGACATAAACTGGTTCTATCCATGGAATGTTAACATTTGGGTTAACAAAAGAAAAAAGATTTATGTCAGTGAAGTATTCACTTAAGAGAAGCATTTATTATTTTAATAAGACAAGAAGACTAATAAAATTGGACTTGCTTTTTAAGTTTACTTGTAAGCATATTCTTAGATACTTATTTGTCCCATCTTCTGACTATTTTTCTTCTTCTTCCCTTTACCCAGGTCACTGTTAGGAAACATCTCAAATTATTTTTCAAGCCCAAATGACATGCATCTTACACAGGTAGAACCAGGAAAATGGGCATTCATTCTGTTGTGGTTTAATCCATCTGGCAGCTAAGCACCACACAGCTGTTTGCTCACCTTCCCCTCTCCCTCTCTGGGATGGGAGAGAGAAATAGGAAAATGAAACCTGTGGTTTGAGATAGAGACAGTTTATAAAGACAGAAAAAAAAAAAAAAAAAAAAAAAAAAAATGATAATAGCGCTACTAATAATAATGTGTAAAAATAAGTGATGCACAATGAAATTTCTCACCACCCGCTGACCGATGCCCAACCTATTCCTGAGCAGCCGCCCCCATCACCCCAGCTAGCCACCCCTATATATTGTTCAGCATGACATCAGATGGTATGGAATACCCCTTTGGCCAGTCTGGGTCAGCTGTCCTGGGTCTGTCCCCTCCCAGCTCCTGCTGTACCCCTAGTCTGCCCGCTGGCAGGACAGAGAGAGAAGCTTAAAAGTCTTTGGCTTAGTGTAAGCACTGCTCTGCAATAATTAAAACATCAGTGTATTATCAACATTCTTCTCATCCTAAATCCCAAACACAGTACCATACCAGCTACTAGGAGGAAAATTAAACCTATCCTAGCTGAAACCAGGACAATTCACAAATCATAGAACAGAAGAAAAAGCTGCTGTTAACTACTATGATATCCACAGTGGTAGTGAATCCTTCTGTCATAGTTTTTCCTTCTGTTTTAAAATAACAAGTTTGATTTTCTAAAATCATAATTTGTATAGATATATATACATAGATTTATAAAGAGAGGATAGTAGCTAGAAAAGCTCTGAATGAAAATATTCTGTTTTCACTTGCCTTTATAAAAGGAGTGTAATTTTTTGTGTTCTCTTTGAACTAGTAGTAATAATCTAATGTGACTACTCATTCTTTTAAAAGACAATATCCATAAAATAGCAGGCAATACACCACAGATTTAAAATGCACAATAAGATTTTCCAGTTGTTTGATTGGCCATGTCATAGGATTTGTTGTTACCAGTTAGTTGTCCCACTTCACTTTCAACCAAGATAGAATCATAAATTCATTAAGGTTGGAAAAGACCTCCAAGATCATCTGGTCCAACCATCACCCTACTACCAATGTCACATACTAAACCATGTCCCTAAGCACCATGCCCAACCTTTCCTTATATATCCCCAGGGACAGTGATTTCACCACCTCCCTGGGCAACTCATTCCAATGCCTCACTGCTCTTTCTGAGCATAAATGTCTCCTAATTTCCAATCTAAACCTCCCCTGGTGCTAGCTGAGGTCATTCCCTCTTGGCCTATCGCTAGTGATAGAAGATAGAAGATAAAAGAGGCCGACCCCCAGGTCCCCACGACTTCCTTTCAGGTAGCCATAGAGAGCAACAAGGTCTCTCCTGAGCCTCCTCTTCTCCAGACTAAACAACCCCAGTTCCCTCAGCCGCTCCTCATAAACTTTGTATTCCAGACCCTTCTTCAGCCTTGTAGCCCCTCTCTGGTTACACTCCAAGGCCTCGATGTCCTTCTTGCGGTAAGGGGTCCAAATCGAACACAGTACTTGAGGTGCAGCCTCACCAGAACAGAGTACAGTGGGACGATAACCTCCCTGGTCCTGCTGGCTGTGCTATTCCTGATACAAGCCAGGATAACTATTCTAGTTAAAACCATAAAACCTTAAAGGTTAGAATCAAATTTTTCACAAAGTTTAAAAACAGGTGACTCTTTTGTCTTCAGCTTGTATGGGCTGCAGTTCTAGGGAGAGAAAATTTGTCCATATTTCACTGTACTTTGTTGTTCTTTTAGTATGCCAAACCAAGAGTAATTTCCAAAGTCTTGCTGTTGCTGCTCAAGTTATTTCATCTTCTGTGGTGTCTCCCAGTATGTCATCTTACTGTGACTCTAAGAGAGATTGGTTCAGAGAAAGAACTAAATGTTTGACTTCCAGTCCCTGGAAGTCTTCCCTCTCCCAAACCAGCTGTTCTGTTAGCAGAATTATCCCTTGGCAGGCAGCTGTCAATGCTGTTGCTCAAGTGCTTTTTGCCAGTGTGTGCTCTTACTGAAATATTGCCAATAAACTTCATGATACTTCCTGTTTGGATATCTTGGCCCTTTCAATGACACTGCACAGCAAATTGCCTTATGGCAGATCTTTTTTTCACAGAGACTGTAACATTCCAGACACGTCGAGTGAATGGCAGAAGCTCTGCATGACTTTCCTGTTTTTCACTCTTTTTTACAGCACAGAGTTTGGAGGGGGTTTCTTGATTCTGGTTCTCATGCATCATTTCTGTCTGCCACTTTATCATCAAACATATGGACTTGCATATTTCTTATGCCTCTTTTAAAGAAAGAGCACTTCCTTCTTCTAAAGTCTTGAATTCAGAAAATAACATGGAAGCATTAAGTTAGTTTTCAGTAGACAGAAAAATGAGAACCAAATGGACAGATTATAAACTGTTGTAGATCTGGGATGATTGAAGTGCTGAAGAGCTTCTGAGTATTTTCCAGCCCTGTGCTAAGCTTGCCCTTTCTGTGCAGCATAGTGACAACATATGAAGTAAAATCTCAGTCCTTTGCTCCCCACAGCCAGTCTCCACAGGGACTGAGATATTTTTTCAGTGGGCATTCACCCGACAGAAATGTTCCAGGGTCAAAATTTCTTATCCAAAGAAGTGTAAGCAATGTTTGTTGCATTCATGTAAAATACCATTTCCCTCTGTTGCTGAGCCTGATTCTTGAGAATGGACTTCATCTGTCTGCTAAGAAGTGAAAAAGCTTTTGGCTATCTAGTGTCCTCCATGGGCCTCTATACATTGAGTTTGCCATCACTGGACACTTCTGAGATTCCCATCTCTGGAATTTCTGTAACGACAAATTGCAGTAGTCACGGGGAGTGGAAGTGCCTCCTGAAAAATCTCAAGAAGTATGCTTTGCAGCTTAATAAAATAAAGCATTTCCAGGAAGTTTGCACTTTGTCCTTTTGTCAGAGAAGATCTGTAACAGAATAAAACTTCTCAATATTCTATTTGAAATAGCCATTGTTGCTCCAAAGCCCATCCCTTTATCAGTACCCCTTCTGTTCCCAGTCAACTGGTATCTAGAAACGACATTCCTTACTCTCACAGAAAGACATGTTTGGAGTCTCACTATCTTGCACAGGAGGAGATTAAACGCTCTGTACTTTTTATTGTTTTAATGCAAGTGAGTCTGCATCTCATCTTAAAATGACTTAAGTAAGCTGTACACATCCAAAAATAAAGACATAAGACATTGATATTTTCTACATAAAGGTATTCTCAATCTATAGACTGAATTTTTTTTTTTTTTCTACTTGGATGTCAATATAGTAGATGTTTCATTATTATAAACTTCTGTATGTGGATACTATGACTAACCTTCAAAAACAACCCTGCAGATAGCTTGTTTACCTGTGTTGTGTTCTGGTTTTGATGACTGAGTCCAAAACCAACTAGATATATTTTATTTTATTTTATTTTATTTAGAAAATATTTGTTTCTTTATAACAGAAAGTTATAGGAAGATGAGAATGTTGATTCACCGATTCAAGTTTTCCCGTGCAGACTTAAATGTGTTTTGTTTACAGCTCTTGCTAGAGTTACTCAAAAGATAATGAAATGTTGGTGAACATGATTCTAAAATATTTTTTACCTGTTAAAACCATTTCATAGAGAAAACAAGTATATTAGCAATAGTTAAAGTAATTCCTGGTGCATTTGTCATCTGGATAATTGTTAAATCTTCCCTTTCTCTTAATAACCATGACATTATATTCAAGGATATTCATTCCTTAGACTGAGCATTGGGATATTTACTGTGCTTAGTTTTAGCAAATCAAGTTCCTTCTTTTGAGAACACTGTACCATATATTCTGTAGCAACCTCACAATCATTTTGAAACAGAAGTATAGCAAATTTAAAAGACCTTCACAGATCTAGTTTACCTAAACATCTAGTTTACCTAAAGCTCCCACTCTAATGTTTTCTGCACAAATGTAATTTTTTCAGATACTCAAGAAAAACCTATTTGGCAACTTTCTTACTGAATAGTTCTCAAGCATAAACTTCTCCAGAGAAGAATGTCACCTGTTATCCCCCGAGAGTTTCTTTATTCCTGAACATACGACACAATAAAAATCACTTCTGTCAGTCCCAAAGAATGCCAAAACAGACATTATGGAGTCAGCATCAGTGCAATTTCCTCAAGTATTTTCTACCATGTAGCTCATCACAGACCTTTCTGGGTTTTGTTTGTTTGTTTGATTTTGTTTTGTTTTGTTTGTTTGTTGTTTTTTTATCTTTGTTTTCTGAGTTCTGTTGAACCACATATACATGAGAACACAGGTTAACAGGGGGGCTCACGAATTACTGAGCAGTATGACATGAAGAGTTTTGTGAGTTTCATGTATTTATTTAAAGACTTTTTTCTTATCTTAAATTTTTCAAGTTCTATAATGTCCTACATCATACTGTAGACACGGTCTCTGACAGCAACAAATTTGGGATCTTCGGTGTTAAAACTTCAGGCTGAGAATTCCTACGTTTGGTGCAAAGAAGATATATGGACTTGGTAAGGTCCTGATTCCAAAATCTATATCAGAAATCTAAATTCTTTCTCTTGTTAGCAGTTGTTTTTGATCAGAGATCTGTAACAGAGGAACAGAAACTTAGGCACTGTTCCAACTATCATTCAGTATCAGGCTGTAGCATTTTTTTTCCTCTCCTCTGTGCCTCTATCAAAGGAGTAGAGTAAATCTTTTATGATGGAATAACTATGCAGTGTTGTAAGATACACATATGATAGACATTACAGCAATGCAAATATGTGTGTTTGTTTTGAAAAGGAGACATTTGGGGCAAAGGCAGAAGTTTAAACTGTTTTTATTATCATTTTAAAAATAAGACAGTAATAGCAGGTATTCCCTCTACATTGTTTTCTTTTTCTGAAGGAAAAAGTATTGCTTTTGACCAGTAGCAGGGCAGAGCACCATTGTGCTGTCACAAGAAACAAACAAACAAAAAAAGGCAAGATTGAAAACACACTTCTAAGTCCTGACTAAATAAAGATGTTTTTGTAGGGATGTCTAGCTTAAGATCAACATTTAGTCACAAGTGTGAACATCAGAAATCTCATCTTGATTGCTTCATCTCCTCTGGATTCACAATTTTACAATGAAAAAGCTTCTTCACTGAAGAAAGTTGGAAAAGTTGGTTTTGTTTTTCCTAGCAACAAGCTAGCATTGGACATTAATATCCTGGCAAGAAATTGTCATATCAAACCATAATATATGCAAGAGGCTAAGATAGGACTTAATAAGGGAAATTTAATAACCAATGACATCAGTTTCTTGATGATTTACATTTATTTAATGTCAGTGCCTCTCTGGTTTCATCTTGGATTAACTCTAAAAAAGCCATAACAGTTAAAAAATAAAAACAAAATCACATAAATTATGTGTCTAGTGAAAAATGTAGACTATAGTTCAGTCATGTAATGACAATTATCTCTGAAATATGTATTCAGTTGTCATCTGTTTCTATGCTTTAAGATGGACTAAGTAATTTTATGAAGAAAAGTTTTTTCTGGTAAAACCACCTAAGTGTACACAAAATATTCATAGAAATCAAAGTTTGGGATTAACATTAAAATGCAGGTAACCTCAATGATTGTAAGAAGGACTTATAATGAAATAAGTCCTTACACTGACATAAACAGTAACCATGTAAAATGGACAAGGCTGCTTGTGTAGATGACTTGGAAAACAAAACTGAAGTTATAAATTCAGACAATGAATTTAGTTTGATTCATGATATTAAGGTTCTTTGTAATTGAGGTCACACAAGTAGAAGTCATTTTTAGAAACTGTGATGCACTATGCAGAAGGTCACGGAATTCATTACCACTTCTTTAAGTTACTGTAAAGTAAACGTGTCAGTTACTGTGGTCTTGTTTTGAGGTTGATCAAATATTAAAGCTTATGTTGACATGACATAGATGCAGATTTTTGTTTTTTACCATTTATGAAAAATCCATGGTAAGAAGTGTGAATTATGAAAAACTCTGTTGTAAAATTAAATTCAAACTCTAGTACTGTATATGTTAAAAATGTTTTAACATTTAAATTCTGTTGTAAGCCCTGAAATTTAATTTGTTTGAAGGTGAAATTAAGAATAACTTGTCTTCAGTCTAGCATCTTCTTCCATAAGAGGCATCCTGAAGTTGTGCATTTTTGTTTTGCAGTTGTCCAATCTCAAAATGTTCATTCTAAATGCTTAGGTTTAATCCTAAGAAATAGTAACATAAATTTAACCTGAATGAAATACTTCAATTTTAAATCAGTTTTGTAAGAGACTGTTCACAGTACATGATCTCAAGAATATATTATCAGCAATTACACAAACATAATTATATGGGCAACAGTAAAGTCAAAAATATGCTTATTTTTAGAAGAAATTTTTATAGCTGTCCTGTAATGTTATTGAACTGGCCACAAATACTGATATGAAAAATATGGTCATATTTTTACACTGTGTTACTCAAGAGAAATATATATATATAATATAGATAGTAAAGTCAAGTACATTTTATTATAATTTATTTCACTTATATATTTATTCCACTTATATATTATATAAGTGGAAATAGATATATGAAGTTCTGAACAATAACTGTCTCTTTCTCTTCTAATTAGTTCCTGAATTTTATGTAGATTCAAGAGGTTTTGATTAGTATGTCAAGGCTTTGTGTGGCTCCAAAACCTGTGAAAATATCATCATTTTAGAAGAAATCACATTTTGTCAAGCTCATCTCTGAGCCACTTCTACATTACCATTTGTTATTATTATTTTTATATGTCAGAAATTTTAGTCACTGGTGGTTTTACCTAGCTGGGCAGCTGAACTCCACCACAGTCACTCTCTCACTCCCCCTCCTCAAAGGGAAGGGGGAAGAAAATATGGTTGAAAAGGCTCAAGGTTTGAGATAAGGACAGGGTGATCACTCAACAATTATCGTTACAGGTAAAACAGACTCAGTATAGGGAGATTAATATAATTTATTAGCTATTACTAACAAGTTAGAGGGTGAGAAGCTAAAAGCAAATTAAAAGCAGGGGAACAAGGAACGGGGGGTTCTGATCTGTCCATACACATCATTGTACCTGCTCCTTCATTGTTACTCTCTGCTCCTGCTCCATGTGAGGTCCCTCCCACAGGATACTGTCCTTTCTCAACTTATCCTGCTGCCCACAAGCAGCAGCTCTTCAAGAACTGCTCCCACACGGCTCCATACCAAGGGGTCCATCCTCCAGGAGCAAACTGCTCCAGCACTGGTCCCCCACGGGCGGCAGCTCCCCCAGACCCCCTGCTCCTGTGTGGGCTCCTCTCCATGGGCTGCAGCTCCAGCCTGGGGCCTGCTACTGCGGGGGCCGCGGCCTCCTCCAGGCCACATCCACCTGCTCCACTGGGGGTCCTCCACAGGATGCAGCGTGGAGATCTGCTCCATGTAGGACCCATGGGCTGCAGGGGGACAGCCTTCTCCACCAGGGGCCTCTCCACAGGCCGCAGGGTAACTTCTGCTCTGGCGTCTCCTGCCCTCCTGTTCTCCTGCACTGACCTTGGGGCCTGCAGGACTAGTTCTCACTCCTCTCTCCCAGCTGCTGTTGCACAGCAGTTTTTGTTGTTGTTGTTGTTTGTTTGTTTGTTTTTCCCCTGTCTTAAATCTGCTATCCCAGAGGCCCAACCAGCGTCACCCCCTGGCTCAGTTCTGGCCAGCAGCAGCTCCCTTTTGGAGCAGGCTGAAATTGTCCCTTATCTAACACGGGGCAGACTCTGGAGTCTTCTCACAGAAACCATCCCTGCAGCCCACCCCCCACCCCCAAAAACCTTTGCCACGTAAACACAATACAGTCACATCATTTTTCAGAAAAAATGATGAACAAATAAAGCTTGCATTAGCATAAATCAATAATTTTGTAGCAGGTACATCTTTATATATATTTTTTTCTGACTAATTAAAAACACTATACTGTTCACCCTTTTCAGGGTCTGTCTTTGATATAAAGGTAGGTACGTAGTTTCTACACAAATAAGGACAGAAAAGTGATATTAACCTGTGAAGCATAGTCAACCTGTTAAATACGTTATCCCAAAGTAGCTTTTATTGCACGGAAGTCCCTGTTCTAATTTAAAAAATGCAAATCCATCAGACCTCCTGTACATGTTAACAGAGTTCCTTAGACATCTTTCAGTTGAGCATTTTGATCTTGATCAGCAAGAGAATTTTGAGACAGTGATAAATACAACCAACAGTAGCAACAGCAACAACAACAAAAATGCTTGAATTGTCCAAGCATTTTATCTTTAAGGAGATTAAGTGGAAAGTTCTTTTTCCTTTTCTTTTCACATTTGCTCATTTTAAATTTTTCAGTGTAACTAGCATTGAGCTGTGACTACAAAATCTTATACTTGTACCAGTCTTTCCTGCCAGCCTTTACTGAATTTTACCAAAATACATCTATTTCTTCCTTCCTCTTACCAAAATACATCGATTTCTTCCTTCCTCTGTTCTCTTCCAGTTATTTCCCACTTTGCACATTCCATATAAAATAACCTAATGTTAAAAGAAAATTGTCAAAATGAAGAGTTATTTTGATTGTCAGTGGTAGTTGCTGAGACAAGCTACCTGTTTCCTCATCTTCTCATGTTTAAGGCCATAGGAAATGTGAAAAAGATTGTCTTCTCATACTCTAATCAACTCTCTATTCTCTGTTAGTGAGTGGAATCAATACCGTGTTGTTGGATAGAAATATAATTTAAGGATGATGCATCATTCCTGCAATCCAGTTTTCTACGTTTCTTTAAACAGCAAGAGGTTGCAAACAGAGACACACAGAGCAGTAAATTTTGTATGTTTGAAAGCCCTTTATTGATTTGCTTTGTTAGAGACTTTGTTTGTTTGTTTTGTGTTGTGTTTTTTTTTTTGGGGTGGGGAGCAGGAAGATAAGACAGGTTGTCTCAGTGTTGTTACTACAGTATAGAATAATATGTACTTCATATGAAAATCAAAATTATTTTATAGTCTTAACTATCCACTCTTGCAAAATTATTTTATAGTCTTAACTATCCACTCTTGCAATATATCACACACCTAATATCAGAAAGTATATTGACGTTTCTTTAATATTTTTTTTCTACTTTCAGGAAAATAGAACAATATCATGGACTGGCAGTCAAAAGGGTTTTTTTGTTTGTTTTTGTTTTGTTTTGTTTTGTTTTTAATGTAGTGGTGATGTCTGCAGTCTTTACTGCCTCTAAAATCATTTAGTAGATAATAAAATTTGAAACTCATGCACCAAAACAGTAGTAATAATGTCCTTTCCTGTGGATTCTACAGTTTGGTATTTACCTTTATTACTCCTGTTTCATAGTTATTTTTGTTTCTATGTGTGGTTGGAAATAGAAAGAAATATGTGGTAGGAAATAGAAAGGAATAGATAGAATGGGATTTAATAATGGTTCTAGGGGAAACTTTCTCCCGTTTTCCTTATTTAAACAAGGCTTAGTATGACTATGTTCATGTTTAACATGTCTGAGCTTGGATATAATCAAACTTTCTAAAATTAATCTTTCCCCTTTTTCCACAGTAAGGTTTAACTGTGGCTCATCAGTAGAAAGTAGTAAGAAAATAGGAAGTGGATAGATAAAGATGCTCTCATATCTCAGCAGAAACTGGCTGATATGGCATAATTTGCATCTTCTATCTGCTGAATTTTTATGTGTTTATACTTGTGTATCATCTTATTTCTACATCATGCTGTCAGCTTTGTAACACAAAATGAAAATAAGATTAACATCCGTATTGTTTAGTCCCATACAGAACAGTCTGTCATATTTAGCTTCATGTTGAAGCGTGCTGAGGAAATGCAGGGGGAAAAAAATGATTGTTAAATTGTTGAAAAAAGATTCTATCTTTCAGGGTACTGCATACTCTACCTTGGAAGCCTCAAGGCAGAAATACAGCATATAAAAACAAAAGAAAGCAAAACAAACAACAAAAACTACCAAGAATATGGGGACCTTCTATCCTAAAATGCATATATGGTCTTAATATCTTTAAAATTAATTTATCACGTATGTGCAACAGGGTGGCTTGCTTCAAGGCTGTAAAATCTTCAGGGCTGGAATTTTATTTCCTATGTCTTGTACGTTATAAAATCTATAATACTGACAATTAACAAGTGATATTACTAGTAGCAATTACTCTGGCACCCTGATTAGATAGATTTTTTTCATAAGTATCTAATTCTTTAGGAAATGTCTTGTACTCCACCAAAAATTAACAAGAAATCTCTTTCAAACTGTTCTTGTTTCACACCACGCTGCCTAGCACAACTTTTCCAAAGACAGTCATAGCTTCAGCTAGTTATCCATTGCTTGAAGCACAGATGTCCTAAAAGGCTGAGACTGAACAGCATCTTGCAACCAGCAAATCTTTCCCTCTTCAAAAAAAGGAGTAGTGATTAGTGAACAGTGTTATAAAAATGAATATTCAACTTTATCTGAGTGTTGCAAAAACTGCAATTGAGAAAAAACATTTTGATAAGGGCATCTGAAGGTACCTCTCCTGTATGTTTATGTATGTAAATTTTATCTATGTTTCCATACAAGACAGAAAGCTGGATTCAATTTACTCTCTGTTCCTTCACCATTAAGATAAAAGGTTTTCTTTTGTTTTGATATTTGAGAAACATTTCTGAATGGTTCATCTGGTGTTCTATACAAAGCTTTCATTGCTTATCTGCCTTTACATAGTGGCATATTGCCACCTTAAATTTACAAATAAGTTGTAAATTAAACCTTTGTATTAGAAAATATTCTGCAAGAATCTAAGATGATTTTCATCTACTTTCATCATTTTATAACTGAAACTTTGGTTTTTATATTTTTGCTATTGTTAATGCTTCTGATAATTTCACTGCTTGTTGGAATAAAGCAAAATTTCCATGTTTTTTCTGATAATGATTTTCCTTAAATATATTACTGATTCCCCAAAAGGCATTGCTTTAGAGGAATTTAGAAGGACATGGTATTCTTTTACTCTTTTTACTTCTGCAACATTTTAACGTTTGATATCTATTACAAAAGAGTGCATCTCATTCTTTTATTAAAGTGCAGTTGGACAGCAGTATTTGCCATTGATGTATAAAGTTCTGCAAAGCTGTTGTGCACATCTACTGATCTTTTATTTCTTTTTATTTCTTTGTTTCCAAGCTTGCAAAAAAAAAGTCCTTTTTTTTTTTTTTTTCCAGACCTTGGAAATGGAATCAAAATGAGAACCACACCCTTTGTTTCCTTATGTTCTCATAGATTGCCTCACAGATATAACATTTAATTTTCCAAAATATTGAGCTTTGTTTGTTTTTGTTTGTTTGTTTGCTTGTTTTTTAATGTCACCTTTTAATGTTTGTGCAGGCATAAAAGGACACTTCTGAGAGACTAGAATCAAATTGTTTTTTTTCTGTATGTCTTCCAGCTTGGAAGCTGAGATATGCAATTGGGATCTGTTATTCCTTACACCTTTTTTTGCTACTTTTTCTGATATGTTTTCTATCAATTACCTATAGGAACATTAACAAAATATGACTTTCTGTATTTCCTCTGGTCTTCTTTAAAAAGAAGAAATGTGTTAGGTTATTCATCTCCTGTGTTATCAATGCACTACTAAAGCAGAGATTGTAAGTAGAAACAAACTGAAAACTGTGGTGAAAACACAGGTATTTATACACATTGTTTTCCTCTGGTTGAGACTGCTCTCAAGAGTGCTCTCAAGATAATGTGATGGTACTAATTGAAGTAGAACAGGGCTTACCCCTAAAGTAACCTTAATGACAATGTAGAAATATGCTGAAGGTGGCAAGAAGGAACAAATATCTAAGAGTAACAAAAGATGAGCATGCATGGGATGAAAGAAAGAACCAATCAATGACATCTCCTCAATGTTTCTGACCACTGTTTACAGGTTGTTTGAGAAGCAGCTACAGAAGCTTTTCAAATAAAAATGGTTCATTTGCTATTTTGGATCACAGACCCATGGTGGGGAAAATAACAAACAAAAAACAAACAAAAACAAAACAAACAAACAAACAACAACAACAACAAAAACAGAGAAACAGAAAAAAACAGAGTAAGTTGCGGGGTTTTTAGTAGTTATATCAATATATCAATCCAGGTGTTTCTTATTGCAATTCATTATTTTTTTTCCTCCTTCCAAATATGTTTAGAGATCAAGACTGACAGTTCTGCACTTACTTCTTATTCTGTGTCTTTCTTGGAACAGGGTTTTTGTTTGTTTGTTTATTTCAGTTTTCATTGATTCTTCATGAAATTATGCCATTTTCTTACCAGTACTTAATCTAGTGTACCATCATCTTATTAATTAGCTTTTGTTAAAGGAAACATTAATTATTACCATGGGCATCTTTGAAGTTAGAATTGTTATTGAATATCTTTGTTCTGCAGAAGGAGTACAAATTATGTATACAAAAGGCTCTTTCTTAACAGCTTTCAGAAAACTATTTAAAAATAGAGCTACTGAGAAAAAAATTTACTTAAAAGTGTTTTGAGTGGTGCTAAATTGAAGAGCACCCAGGCGTTCTTTGTGAAAAGTACTATGGGATTGTATTGTAGTGTTGCTTTAACTCAGCTGGACTTCTCAATATCCTTTGCAAGTCCCATTGAAGTATGAAATTATGATTGCTCTAATGTTAATTTCACACTTCTTTTTTTAAGTAATACTCAAACATTTCAGCTTATATTTGAGTAACAGACAGCAAGCTGCTACGTTTACTTACATAATAAAAGCCGGTAAATTTTGTGTTTTTGTCACCAATGAAGTATATACGTAGAAGTGCCAAAACAGGTTTTATTTTAAATCAAAGGCATAAAAGACTACTCTATATCAAAAGCAAACAAACAAACAGCAAAAAAAAACCTGTAACTTTTAATTAAGTTTTTACTTTAAAACTGTCTAAAATCTAGTGTGTATTTACATTCTTGAAGCAGTTTTCTCAGGTAAAAATGCTCCCATATTCTGTTCTTAAAAAAAAAAAAAAAGCTGTTTGCTTAATGTGTCCATCTGCTCTCTAAAATGTCACAGGTTTTGTGTTTTTATGTAGTTCAGATGTGTGCCTATCCACTTCCTGTATACAACAATTCACAAACAAACCAGAATCCCTTACCTTTCAATAATGGCTTCACTTTGAAAGGTGTGTTTACTTCTTGCAGCTTCTTGATGGCCATGTGATTTTTATTTTTATTTTTCTAATCTTCCACAAATAATACTGAAATACAATCCTAAAGGGCTGTTACTGTTTAAGTATATATATGTGTGGATATATGCACTTATACACATATGCATTTATATATATGTGGCATATATGTATGCTCTGAAGGATTTATATAAATGAACTTTGTGAAAAAGAAGAGGAATCTACAATGCTGGTTTATTTTGAAGGATATATCAGTCATCTGAGATAAAATCTGGGACACTGCAAACTTAACAGGGAGGTGTTTCCCATCTTAGTAATGATTAAGGATAGGAGTTAGATTTAACAGCAATGGAACAAAGCAATGACATTTTATTTAAGGTAGTGAATAAGATCTCTTTCAGCTGAACTCAGAATTTTTGAAATTGTTCTTATCCCTGAGATATATATGAGTGTTACTCCTACTAAAAAAAAAAAAAAAAAAAGAAAAAAAAATAAAAAAAAAAAGACTAAGTTTTGGAAAATATCTGGGAGGGACATATCACTTGGTATCCATCTCTGTAATGTCACTTCTCACAGCATGTTATCACTGTCATATTCTGGTATGTCATACTCAAATAATTACAGTTTTATAGCTAAAAGCTGAAGCAAATAGAATACAAGGTGTCTATCTATTACATACAGGTGTTAGTGTTTGGAGGAGCATTGTTTTACCTTTTGATTTTACTGATTTCCTATTAATAGCACAAATTCAACCCACATATTTAAATGATAGGTGGTACAGCAAAAACAATTGCAAGAAATTTATCTGAGGAATCATTAACAAAGGAAAGACCATTGTTTCCATGGTATGAATACGTGCTACATGGGAAATTACTGTCTCATCAGTGAAGCTCAGCCATAGGAGATTCTGGAATGTGAAGTTTACTAATAAGGTTTATTCAGAAATAGATCCCTATTTATTAATCTGACAATGTATGGAAGCCTCATCTCAGCAGGAACACTTATAAAGTTATTTACAAGTTATTTGTGCAATAATGAAAAAAGAGTAAGCGGAAAACTTTCAAATCTTTCAATATCCAACACAGAATTTAAATATTTATATGTTCAAAGACTTAATTTCTCTTCCAGCACAAAAAGATTCTTTAAAAAGATCCTTTAAATTCTCATTCCAAATAAATAACTTCACTATTTATACCATGTGAAAGGTGTTATGTGTTTAGAATTTCCCTTAAAGACTTTTTTTTTCTTTTTTCTTTTTTCTTTTTTTCTTTTTTCTCTCTGATCTCCATTACCCATGTTTCCCTTTCCTCTGCCTTTTCTGTCTCTTTTGAATGCTCTCTACCCAGCAGGTTCAGCATTCAGCACTCTTAGCCTGCTGCTGCTCTTAGTGGTGTTTTTACTCTGTAGAAGCCTATTCTTCCACCTGTGACTATGAAAACAGAAATGTTCTGGTGCAGTGGATGTCCTCTGGCTCCCTTTCTGGCTGCTCTTCTGTTCTCATGCAACAGATCAGCCTGTATTTTGATCCCATACCTATCTGCTTTTATTTCCTGATATGATTTTTTTTTTTTTTTCTAGGAAATAAAAACAAGATGGAAATGGCTAAAAATAGGCCATTTTGTTGAACCTTAATGGTTTGCGTGATTTGCCTACCTACTTGAAGATTCTCTCCAAAAGGGTGACCTTCAGAGTTCCCTTAGTAAGTTTAATAAAGAACTCTTAAGAATTGTTAGAAATCTTCCCAGTCTAAAATGAAGAGGTGAACATAATTTCCAGAGTAACCTTCCTGACCTGAGATTTTTCAAAAGGACTTACAGGAGAATTTCAGTAAGATTTGAGTACCTATCTGTCACAGATACGTGAAGCACAACATAAACATCAGCAACACCCTTCCACATTGAAAAATTTTATGAGAAACTACCCTTAAAAAGTGTATTTCAAAATTAATTTTGAAATTTTATGCCAATCAAAAAAGCTTGCTGAAATAATCTAGCATTGCAAAAAGGCACTGACAATAAAAGCACTTTTCTACCATTTATTTCTCTGTAGTAATGTTTATTCTCACATTATTTGATTTAGTTTCTTACTTTTAAAAAAATATATATAATAAAATCTTAAACTTTTTACTAACTCAAAGCCCAGAGTTATACCTATGAACCAGATAAGATCTATTTACTACGTCTTTTCCCAGGCAGTCCTGGGAATCAGAATTGAAAAATCAGAATCATGTAATGGTTCTAGGATTTCAAAGTTACCTTTACTAAAAGCAACTACAGCTTACTGTGAATCAGTGTAAAGACCAGTGAAATACTGTTTTATTAAGACAGACTACCTCTAGGGTAGCACTACCAAAATGGGCAAGCTCTTAGGATTTTTTAGATGAAAAAAAAAAAAAAATGTTTGTCTTTCTGTCATGGGACGACTATTGCATGCCAACTAAACTATGTAAAATATCTTTCAGAAGACTCTTTTGTTCTGAAACAATTATTTTAGTTCCCAGTAACTATTATGGTCTGACAAATTCAGTCAGCTTCACGATGTGTTCAGACTCATTTTATAACCACTAAAGAGTTGTTCTTTCCAAAGCTTGCAAAAGGTTCAAGCAAAGCCTGAAAGGGTTCAAACAAAAATATTGTAAGGATCGTATAAGCTGTATAAATTAATTAGAATTTCATAAATTAGTCATCTACTGGATATGTTTAAAAATCTTTTAGAAAACAGCCTATACATATTATTTAATTACAGAATTATGTCTTTTGCCTAAGTTCTTCAATATGAGGTAACTGAGGGAAGGTGAGCACATGCAAAAGATATTTCAGGCAGGCCTTGGAAACTGGCAAGGAAGAAAGCATGTGTTTGTGTTTTGCCTCTCTGAAGAATAACTGCATGTATAATGTGGATGGGTTAGCATGGTCATATCTAGCTTATTGAATCTTCTACCACATATCCTATACTAATTTTACTGTAACATCATGCATCTAAGCCTGGAAGGTACATGACTGATACCATCTGATTCTGAAGTCTGTTGTCAGAAACTCTGTGGAGCTGTAAGCATCATGAAATGTCAAAGAGCATCACAGTGTGGATGCTGAGAACATGAGTCAGGAGGCTCACTTTTGTATAAGCACAATCACAGAGAAATTGCTTGTAAAACTTTAACATTGAGTGTAGCAGATATAAATATTTTCTACATATGGAGGATCGGGACACTTTCTAATTTTCAATAGCAAATCTAAATCTAAATTTCTTTTGTTAGGAACCTTTTTCTGAGACCCTGAGCTGATTTGGAGAATCACCTCTTTTAACCATCTATGCTGTGTTTAATACCCCCCCCCCCCAAATGCAATTTGCTCTCTTGGTGCCAGGGCACACTGCTGGGTCATGTTGAGCCAGCTACTGATCAGTACCCCTGAATCCTTTTCCACTGAGCTGCTCTCCAGCCATTCATCTCCCAGACTGTACCTATTACCCCATCCCAAGTGGAGAACCCAATATTTTCCTTTGTTGAACTGCATGCTGTTGCTAATCATCCTGTACTCCAGTCTATCTAGATCTCCCTGCAAGGCCTCTCATCCCTCCAGGAAGTCAACAGCACCTCCCAGTTTAGCATTGTCAGTGTACTTGCTAAGGATATGATACATTCAAGTCCTGTATCCAAATCAGTGACAACAGTGTTGAACAGAGCATACCCTAGAATGGAGTCCTGGGGAACACTGCTGGATTCCAGACAGATATAACCCCTTTCATTACAACCCTTTGAGCTCAACTGTTGAGCCAGTTCATTACCTGGGATAGCATGAACTTGTTTATCTCACAGTTGGGTAATTTGTCCAAAAGGATACTGTGAGGGACATCATCAAAAACCTTACTAAAATCCAAAAAGATTACACCCACCAGCTTCCCTTCAACCTTCAAATGTGTGACTTTATCACAGGAGATCAAATTACTGAAGCAGGACTTTTCCTTGATGAACCCAAGTTGACTATACCTGATAATAGCTTTATTCTTTAAGTTCCTTTAAGTGCCACCCACAGGGGTTCTATTTAGGGGTCTTAATTTATTATACAAAATAATGGAAAATACTTTGGCAACAGAATAATTGGTCATAAGGTTTAATTTAAATTCCGTGGTGCACAGATTTTATGCTTATTTCCAGATACATGCCTCCCTGCATAGGGAAACAATTTATTTCACTGGAGCTGTAATCTGCTTGGTAATCTGACAAACGACATGTTGAGAGAGTTGTAGAAATTACTAATCTAGAAGGCAGCAGCTGGGTTTATTCAATCAGCACTAGCATCTTTCTACTTATTCCTCACAATTCTTTTTCATCAAACAGAATTCCAGTGCTTTTCCTGTTGTCAAAAGTTTATTGTGAAATATTTGTACAGTTCTTAAACATCTTGATCTTAGTACAAGAAAGCCTTGTGCCATGTACTTCATCACCTGCAGATTGCATTTGAGTTGCTCCTTGTGATCAAATGTGTGCAATTTGTGCATGTATATTCTGTTCAATATCTAAATGGCCTCCTTTTTTTTCTCTGAGTAATATGTAAAATGATGTCCACCTACAAATAAGGAATTCTGTCTTTGTTCTATTATTAACAAATGTAGAGTAACAGAAATCCTTCACAAAATACCACCGGAATAATTATTTTCTTTCAAATCTTTTGTTGTTGTTTTGTTTTGTTTTTCCTCAAAATTCCATTTATCCTCTTCTTATAGATGATATGTATTAGAGTTCTCTGACTACTTCCCTTCTTCCTTGCAATCAGTATGAGTAGGGGTAGCAGAATGAGAACCTTTATTATCTATATTTCTCTCCATTGCCTGCTGTCTGATTACAGATAATAGGAGTAAACATCCACTTAATTACTAAGTATATAGCAGCTAAAGCTGTCTGGTAACTATAGTTATAAATAGGTCCTAGCGTATCATTTCATTCTTATCCATGACCTCTTTTGTTTGCATGTAGATGAACATTTGGTTGAATTTCATTTTATTTGCAAGCATGTATAAATGCTGCATATGGGAACACAAATAAATATTGGCAAGATATGAGACTTCACAAAGGAGCTTTTATGACCACTAAAGATTCATCTCTTTCTCCTCAACCAATTTTTTTAATTATTATTTTTAAGCTACAAACTACTGGTACTGAAGTACTCTAAATATCATTATGCACACATTTTTCCGCTAGGAAAAGATTCTATAAAACTGTTACTTCAGTTGTTTTCCTAATGAGAATTTTCTTTTCCCTATCCCCTTACGTGGTCCAAACAACTCTAAGAAATTGTAGTTTGAACCTTTCAGATAGCAAAAACAGAGATCTGATTTAAACAGAACATACTTTTTTTTTTTTTTTTTCCAATCCAAAATCTAAATACAATGGTCATGCTACATAAAACTCTCTTTGAGAAAATCATGTGCTATGCAAATAAAATATTTTTATATTCATAATCGTAGGTGCAATTTCTCAAGAATCTTAGGTTATGAGAATATTGCAACCTGCATACGTTTATATTGAAAAATGAATATTCAAGTCTTTGTCTACCTGTCACAGTTTTAGTTGCTGCTATAGTTACATTGCTCTAATTCTCACATCTGATTCTTACTTTGAAATAGGTACCATATGAGGGATCTATAAATACAGTGGTATTAGTTATATTAAGGTTGTGGTTTTTTGTTTGTTTGTTTGCTTATTTGCTTGTTTGTTTCTTTTTCCACATATCTTCCTTCTAGGTAAATCTTTGTTGCAGCACATAGTTTCTATACGTATTTCACAAAGGCGGTAATTTACCAGCATAAAACTAGCACAGATGGGAAAAGAAACAAAGTCCTTGTTTAATCACCACTGTCTCTGCATATACTTAAGGGCTGCAGCTATATCAGTAAATTAAATTTCTATGGGAACATTTCTTATATGTAGAATGAGTTTATCTATGCAAATAAGATGTTAGAAATCCTACCTGTGTCAGCTTGGCCCATGCTAACCACTGATTTTCTCAAACAATTCCCAGCTACAGTTCAGCAGTTAAATTTTCTCTGGAATCTGTTGCTGTCCTCCAACAGTGTCCAGGCAGGCTTTGTAATTCCTTCATCCTGTTGTGCTGCTCTATTTTCACATTGGATGGGCACTTAAAGTATCATAGTGTGTATTTCCATTGATCTCACAGCAGGGTAGGGTTGCAGGGAAAAGCAACCTGGGGTTCAAGGATACCACAATGCAGTAGTAGTCTATGAGGAGACTGGCCATGAGTGGATGGGATGCAGTTCTCTGTGGATCCCCTTTCCTTACCTGTGTTGAGATTACCTCATATGTGAAGCTGGGATGCCATTCTCCTTCACCTAGAGCAGAGCAGCCAAACAGATAAGATGAGTAGTAAGAGAAAGAATAAGCAGTTCATTCTGGGCATCACTCATGTTCATACTACAAACTGTTCTAGCTTCCTGATTCCCCTCCTGCCTCCTCCCCTAGTCCATGATATTCCCTGAAGTGTAGGCATGGAAAATTCCAGGTAATATAGCCCTGAAGCTTTCTTACCTCAGACAAACAAGCTTTAGTATTTTTATTAATTGTGAACCACTTTGCCTTTTCCCCTTTCCAGTTGTTAAGGTTTCCTTTACCTGGTGAATAAAATGAAATATATAGTAGCAGTCTTTTAAATGGATGGGGAGATTTAGGTGTGATAGCATGCGCTGGGTTGCAGTGGCATGTTTTCTAGTAATAAAGTGGGGAGAGAAGGGAGTTTCCTAGAGCCCTTGTAACACCATAGCAGGAAAGAAAAAAATTTATGAAAATGTCTGTCTGTGTCATATAAATAGATATTGCAGAGAAATATCAAAGATTAAGACAGTTAAGATAGAGGTGCAAGCAAAGTCTGACTCAGCATCTGCAAGCTCCTAGTGTAGAGTAAAGACAGCTCAAAGCAGTGGGACCAAGAAGCCATTCAGCTGGTTGCGGGTGGTAGCTGCACAGGGCTCATCCAGAAAGACTGTGTGTAAAAAGAGTGTGGAGGCCAACTCAGGAAAAGGGTAGAACAGCTGGGAGTCAGCTTTGATATAGCAGAATGAAAGTTGCACTTCATCACTACTTATCAGATGGTCTGTGCTAAAGCAGATGGTGTGGCAATGGAGAAAGAGGAATAGTTAGAAGCAAATGGTCCATATTATATAATAGATGCTAGAGGGCGTGCCTGTTTTAGATTTTTGGGTTGCTTGGTTTATCTGTTTCTTCTGGATTTTTTTAATTTTTTTTTTAAGTGAAAAAAACAGAGGTACAGCAGGATAATATGTTGGGGCCATGTGAAACATGGAAAAAAAGCCAGATCTATTTTTAAAACTTGCCTTGGGGTATGGCTGATGGAATGTTGCTGCAATACTCATGAATATTTTGATGGAAAAGCCCTGAACTAGATAGGGACAGTGAGGTCAAGCAAGATATATGGGAGCTAAAAAATCCAATCCTGCTGTGAATTCTGATTTTAAAATAGTTTGCTTGCATTCTCATGCAGACTGTATAAGGTGCTCCAGGTGAAAGAAGTTTTACACAGCACTAAACATGTTGGTGCCTAGCCCATCCCTCAGCATTTTCTATTTCAAAATGCATTGGCCAAACACTCCAATGATATGCTGCAGGACTACAGGTCCAGATCCATACACAGGCATTATATTTGTTTTTTGAATGACTTCAAGTTTCAGGCAGTACCAACCACAGTATCTGTGAATATTCCTTGACAGTATACTTGACAGTATATTTTAGTGTGAGGGACTGGAAGTTCCTTCAGTTGCTACAGGAATTCTGCAGAGGCCTACAAAGAGGAGAGAAGAGCGATTATGTGTTTTCCATGAGTTTACTGGTGTGCTCATTTTCAAAATCCTGTGTGGCTGGAACTGTGTGAAGTCTTCACACTAGGCCTGCTTGGCCTTACCTAATGGACATAGACCAACCATGGGTAGAGATGATCTGCACCATGATCTTTGTACCATCTGTTGTAATCCTGCCTAGTATGAATTTTCTGCTCCCAAACTCATGCATGTTGTCTGGGAAGAGTCACAGTAATGTTCCTTTCATTCTTATTATATAGATGTGGAATACCTGAAAAGACAAGTTCACACTTACTAGCAAAACATATTTTCCATAGTAGTCCTTTCGCATGTAACTGTTCCTCTTGCTTGTGCAAGGGAAAAATTCTAATTGTCTAAACATTACAAATGTCAAAATGTTGAAGGATAGAAGAAAAAGGACAATTTTGAGATGGTACTAGAGTAATGGACAGTCAGTTTAAAGTATTAGATAATTAACAAAATCACACACTGTAGCAATATTGTCCACAAAACTTATGGGCATAGCAATTGTTGATGAAGCATTCTTTAGGCAATGGATAACCATGAGGAAGAAACAGTTGTGCATGAGTCCATTCCCATTGTGTTGTGTTTTGGGAGCAGAAGTCAGAAGCACTTGCTTTGCAGCTGATAGAAACAAACTCTTCAGAGATCCTTTACAGACACTGTGCCTGAACACTTTCTGAGTATTTACTTTTGTCAAAGTACAGTCTTATGTTTGAGGTGAGGTATGGGCCTTTCCCCCACAGCAATTACTATGTAAGTTTTGATTAGAATTTCTAATGAAAATGCTATTCTGCTCAACTTTGAACAGATGTTTTATCTTCTTTATCTACATGCGGCATTATGTCAGGTGATGAATTAAGCAGTTTAAGGATGATATGAGGCAAACTTTGGAACTCAAAACTGGAAAGTATTAGTTTATATATATATATATATAAAGAAAAGTAAGAAATGTATCATTATATCAAGTCTTGTGAAGGATTAAAATATATTTTTTCTAATGCTGTTTATTCCTGGAAATATATTGTAGATATCAAATATATGGAAATGTTATTAATATGACTCCCTTTTTCAATAACATTAGGGAAATAATTATTTATGATTTTTACTGAAGAAGGAACTAACTTTGGCTGTTGACTTATAGCTTCATCTGTTCTATCTGAGATGTCACTGAAATGTCGTTATTCAGAATTGAGAAATATTGGAGACCTACTGCCTAAGGCAGTGAGGAAGTAGAATGAAGGCTGTTTAATTGAACAGTCTGAGTAAAGTTGACTATTCATATGAATAGTAGATAGTAGATGCCTAATCAGAGTAATTGGGAGAAAGGTTTAATTCTCAGTCCTGCGAAGAATCTCCAGGCACGGTTATTATATATGCGCCACTTAAAACAAAACAATAAAAGAGCGTTATTTATCATTGAATGGAGAAAGTGAGCTATTAGATGTACTGTGGAGCAAATTTCTGTTTGAGATTTCTTGAGAAAAAACAAACAAACAAAAAAAACCACTTTGATTCTTTTTGTTTTTAAAAGTAGTTCATAGTGGCTGATTCTCAGCATTTTCAGTCCATGTTAATTTACTGGGAAAAAAAAAAAGAACACAGCATCTCAGTATTGAGCCTTACTGCAATGTGATGTACAATATACAGCAAATTGTAAAATTTCAGTGTTAAATTTTAGCAGATTAAGTTAGTCTTCTATAAACTCTTGGAGACAGTGTTTTACAAAATGAAAGGTAGTCAGTACTCAGCCATCTTGATGCACTGGCTGGACATTAATATTGTGGTTGTCATGGCAACAACACAGTATTTAAAGTACAAATGTAATTCCAGAATGTGCATAGAAAATACCTTTCAAAATTTAAAAAGGAACTGCTAGAATTTTCAGTAAGAACATGCAATAGGAGAACTTAATTAAATCTTTTCAATTTGCTACCATGCAGGATTTATACAAGTCTCAAATACCACATAATAAAAGACACATGACCTTGAAAAGCTTTAGATACTACTCAAAACCAAATAATTCTTTATTACAATAGTATGTAATGAAAACAGGAAAGCAGCTGGTAAGTGGTTCCCAATTTACCCCTGAAATATCACAGTAACATTGAAAAGTAGACAATTTATTCATGTTTAAGTATTTAAAGTTATTAATATTAATGTTAAGAAGTTCTGTTATGTAGTAAATGTGTAAATGAAGTTTTTTCATAATAAATGTCTTAACTGCAAATAGTCGTGAAACAGTCTTTCAGAGTAATTTACAAGAAGTTGAAATTTTTTATTAAAGAGCAAAATGGGCAAGACAAATATTCTGGATTCTTAGCTAGTAATCTTGGGGATTTTCAACCAAGCCCTTTTGGAAGTGATTACTCTTTATTAATCCATGATACTGAATATATATATATGAATATATATATGTATATATTTTTTCTTTCCCTGGAGAAAATATGAACTCCCCAAATTAAAGCAATGAGATGTAGTACACCCATCATAACTATCTGCTCAGGGGCTTAGTTTACTGTTCTATAGTTTTCATGGAGCAGTTGTTGACTCTTGTGGGGGTTTTTTTGTTTGTTTGTTTTTGTTTGTTTGTTTTTGTTGTTTTTTGGTTGGTTGGTTGCTTGCTTTTGGTTGTACAAAATTGCTCAGACATTTGCTTTTCAATAAGATATTGTGGACCACAAAAACAGCTCTGCTTTTCTAAAGGAGTCTCTTCTAGTAATATCAATTCTTCACTGAAGCTTGACCTTTTAATGTTAAGAATCTGAAAACAGAAGGAGAGGATAGAAAGTACTGAAAATTTTCCTTTGTTCAAATATAAAGCAGAGGGCAAAAATGTTAATTTGTTTCCATTACAGGAATGTCACATAGAATCACAGAATCATAGAATATCCCAAGTTGGAAGGGACCCATGGAGTCCATGGATCATGGAGTCAAGCTCCTGGCACCATACAGGTCTACACAAAAATTCAAAGGAGGGCATAGTCCAAATGCTTCTTATACTCCTGCTCCAGGTCCTCTTCCTTCCGTCCATGATGGGTATCATCAGAATCTGGACAGTTACTAAGTTGTCCCCAAATATGAGAGGAAAGTGTTTTTTGTTTTGTTTTGTTTTATTTTTATTTATTTTTATTTTTATTACTACTTTTCTATTGCTATTTGTTGTCTTGGAAGAGCTCCTAATGAAGCTCTTATTCATTCTTCTCTGAATGAACAGTAACGCTGTGCTCCAGCACTTCTTCCTGTCAGACCTGAAGTCTTCTGCTTCTTCAGAGGAGCAACTGTCTCCCTAACAGCTTTGACTGATCTGCTGCTCTTCCTTGTGCATTGCCACGGAAGGTGTGGCTTCCTCTTCAAGCAGCCATGGAGCAGCCTTCTCGTCCTCACACAGGGACACCTCCGGGCTCCAGGGCCCAAGGCCCACTGTGTCTCTCTGAGGGGTTCTTCCTGCTGCCCTGGTGCTGCAGCATCCCAGAGGAAACCAAGCTCCCTCTTGCCCACTCCTTGGGACTCCGTGCAGAAGAGATGACACCTTTTCATGCAGTGGGGGTGGGGGATGGAGGATGAGAGACAGGAAAAAAGGCCACCCTGCAGGCGAGCCAGCAGGATGGCTGTGGATGGCCTCTCAGATATTTTGAGGCGTGGAGGTCATGCATATGGAGCAGGTCGGGTGCTCCTGTGATGCTGCCGATGGGTCTTGATGGCAGGGAGCCCTGGCACATCGACCCCCATTGGTTCATCTGGAGGTGGATCCACCTCCATGGACTCCACAACATTAGTTGCAGTGCAGGGCACTGCTCCTTTGGCATGGGCGCCGGTCCTCTTCCACTTCCTCATCACAGGTAGTGGCCTCCTTCTCTTTGGCTTGAGGAATGAATCCTCTTCTGACCCACACAGGGGTGGGCAGCCCCTGCTCCAGGTCCTCTTCCTCCCATCATGACAGCCATGATGGCTGTCATCAGAGGGCCTAGAGGCCCAGCAAGTGGTGGGCCATGCGCAGGGGCATTTTATAGGGCCCAGAACAAAATGGGGGGCAGATGCCACTGTGACATCAGGAAGCCTCTGTGATGGTGGCCTGCACATGGCCAAATATGGTTGTGTTGGGAGAGGTGTATGTGGCCTGAAAGATGCCCTCATGAGGAAGGAGGAGGAGGGTCGGAGGGCAGAGGGCCCCTTTCATGGGGATGGCTCTTCCTGGCCATTTTGACTGCCAGAGAGACAGGGCTGCCGCTTGGGCCTGCCCTCCAGCTCCTCTCCTGTGCCCTGGCCTCCAGCCCCCTCCTCATCCTGTGCCTGGGCTCTCAGTGCCACAAGATGGTGGCAGTGGTGTTTCCGGAGGGGCAGGGGCCTCCACTACCCCCCTGCCACCGACCAGGCTCCCTGCAAGTGGTGCAGCCCCCCCATCTTGACAGCAGCTGAGAGGGGGCAAAGCATCCAGACATCTTGCAGGTGGGCAAGGGGGGCACGGCCAGGCAGTGCTAGGTCTCCTAGCAGTCAATAAAAGCTCTCCTGATGACCAAGTGCTGTGGGAGCCCTTCTCAAGGGGCCATCTACTACACCTACCCCTACCCCCGGAGCATGAAGAAGTGCCATTGCTTGTGCCTGAGGGATGAGGGAGGAGAGGGCCTGGTCTCTTTGATGCTGAGCTGCCACAACATGGGGAGTCTGTGGGAGGGCTGACGAGGTCCTTGGGGCCTGGAGGTGGAGGGGTGGTGGGGGTTAGTCTGAGGTCTCCTGGACCTGCTTGTGTCAACTGTGTGATATTCCCAGTTAATGTCTGGCCAGTTGAAGTCCCCCATAAGGGTATAATAAATGATATGATAAATCATTGATATAATAAATGATCCACATGATAAAATTAATCTTATATGTTTCAAGTGGCAGATCTTAGCAGTAATTTAGTGAGGGTTCTGAATAAGACTGATTTACTGGTAGGCAAAAAAAGAAAATGCAAAACTGAGATTATATCAGCTGGATAGTTTTAGTAAATCTTAAATCCTAAAACTGGGGTAGGTAAAATAAATAGTGTATCGGTCTAACTGAGAAAATAGATGATCACTTCAAAAAAAAGTAATTACCTAAAAAAAAAAAAAAAAAAAAAAAAAAAAAAGTCCAGACTGTGACTGTACATATATTTTGATGTAATTCCATTAAACTTCTGAAACTCTTGATACCATGCAGGATAAATAAATATTTAATCATCTAAGCAATTACAGATAATGCATGGTATACATAGCTTAAAATTTCTCAAATTAAGTCATAAAATTTTATTAGAAAACATATGAAACTATTACAAAAGTATATAGTCTTGTCGATCATGAAAAATTCTTGTGTGTGAATATGAAAAATTGACCTAGTATTTAAAGTATCACAGGATGAAGCTGTCTTACAAGTGTATCTCAGATAAAATGAAGCCTTGATTACACTACCCAGCTCTGTCTCATTAGATGTTGGTATGTGCTGAGAAGGCAAGTAAATCACAGCTAATTATTAAGGGTTGGGGGGTTCCCTGTACCTCTGGATTACGTCTGTTCTGCTCTACTGGCTTAGGCACAAATGGGAAAGAAAGCAACAAATCTTTGCATCCATGTAACGTGTGACCTGGGAAACTAGTAAAATTCACGAAGCAGTGGTATTTTTAATTCCATTGAACTTCTGTCACAATCAGTTGAAGATTAAATGTAACTACTGTATTTCAGGGGAATTACACAACTGAGAATCTACTTCATTCATTCTACTATTTTCTTGCATCTGAGTGCTCAATTGAATCCAGCTGCATCAAAACTAGAGTGAAGAAATTGGATTTCTGGAAGACAGAGCTGTGGAAACATAAATAAGTGCTAACTTTTTACTTTCAAAACATGAAACAAATGCAAAATATTTGGTTGGGAACTTTAACAGTTCCAGATCACCAAAGGATATCTCCAATAAACATAAATAATTCAGTGCCTTAAGTCAGGGCATGAAGAAAAATACTGAATTGCTTCTGTAGTATTTATTTTAAGATTTTATTTTTTTTTTTACATAGCCTTGCAACAGCTTCTTCCTTGTTTCATTGTGAGAATAACAATGAAAAATACATTTGAGTCAACTGGAGCCGTACTCTCTTTAAAATTTAGACTCGATTACTCTGATAATGTGGCACTACAGCGGAAAGGCATGATAGGGAAATTAGTGAAGTAAAACTCAATTTATTTATGTATTTATTTATGATGTCTTTAAGAAAGTGGATTTTATGTATTTATAAACGTGCTCCCATTTCTATAAAACTTTGGCTAATCTTATGTTTATTGTATGTTTTTCCTCACTTTGTGGATTTATGATTGAATTATATTTCCATAGTCTGCTATTCTGATAAGCAAACAGAAAAAGAAAAAAATCCCATCTCCCTTGGGTGAGTATAGACGTCTTCATCTGGGAAGATATCTGTGCCTAAGGAAAGTGTAGACCTTTTCATCTTGCTATAGCATCACATTTCTCAGTGCTACCTTTAAGAACAGTTCCTGGGAAAGGGTGCCTTTAGATTCTCAGTACAGGCCACCTTTTTAATTTTTTTTTTTTTATTTTTTTTTCTGCTGTTCTTTCTGATTGCTTACATATGTACCTTTCATTCATTGTACATACTTACAATCACTATTTCTTATAAATCTATGCAGCATGAATGTTCAAGTATTTACAATATCTGAGAATTTGCTACTACAACATTTCAGAAGAAAATAGAAGTTTATGTCTGCAATTTCCAACATTGTTACTGAATGGTATCTATTAGACCATTAAAAAGCTCATCAAAGTTTGAATAATGGCAAATAGGAAGAGCACTGCTATAAATTACCAATTTTGTGAACAAAAGGTTTCTTCAGCTTGAGGCTGCAGGTAGAACTTTTGAGTTTTCACTATGATTTCGGCTCCAGTGAACTGGATTACTATTGCTCTAAGCAAAAGTTACCATGAGATTCTTAGTACAAAAAGTATAGTATCAAGTATAATGCTTGACAAAAACTAAGACCACACAACATTCTGCATGGTGCCAAAGGTCAATCTGAATATGAATTTTGTCTACATGTTCTGCTATATTTTTTTAGTTTGAAGGAATATACAGATTCTGGATACTATTATGCAATATAAGCATTCTGATTATTCATTCTGATTGTCTTATTAATGTCTTATATGTATTTCACATTGATAATATCATAATTATAATATTTAGGACCTGGAAAATATAATCCTTCCCTTTAATCTGTCAAAACATGTTCAATTTTTTTGATCATATGCATTTTATTTCCTTCAGCAGTTCACAGGTCATAGAAAGCCATGGGGCATCTTAAAAGGAAGGTTTATTTTTAATTTTTTCTATATATTTACATATATGAATGTATTGCAAATCTTGGCAATTCAACACCACTCAGCAACGACAACAACAGTTACCCTACAGAAAAATAATGTGATCTCTGTAATGCAATGTATTGCAACTTCATATATATATGAATGTTTATATATATACATATACACATACGTTGGATTAATTGTAAGTATCACAGTAGAAATCAGTATTGCTGTACCAATCCTCTAATTGACAGTTAAAGTTAACTATTCAAGTAGTACTAAGAATCATAGTTATTGGCAGCCTATTGAAAAAATGTGTGGGATGGTCTGTTAATGTTAGGTTTAGCTGTTTTTTACAGGGAAGATTCTACTACGTAGTGTCTGCTAAGCATCTTTCTCACTGTCAATGAAACTATAATCAGATTATCTGCATAGTCAAATATGTGAAATGTGAAACATAGTCAAATATCTGAAATGTGAAAAGAGGAAGAAAATTGTTACATAAAGATAAAGGCTTAGGATTTCTCTAAGCCCATGTTTGGGCCATGGAATAAGCTCTTTCATTGAATTTAACCAAATTAATTATTATATTTGCAGAACATCTAGGAATTGATAGGTATTAAAACTCCTTCAGTTTTCCCCCAAAGCAATGCATCAAGCCCTCAGAAAACATTTTCTGGCAGCAATTTATGTGTGAACATCTGTATTGAAACCTGAATGTCACTTGGCTGCAGGGAAATTAAATGAAACAAAATGAGGTGTTTTACCAAGTATCACAGCAAAAAACTTTTCTTTGAATTCTAGATTTAATAGAGTGTAGTAGAATGCATGTCAAAAACAAAATTCATGGCTAACAAATTGTTCATGGTGTCTGAACTGACTCAGGCAACCTAGAGTATTTACTTGAGATTTTACATAAAATGAAACAAGGCAGAGCTCCGTGTGACTGTACATTTTGAACAAAACCATACTCTCTTCAATAAACCATGTTTACATAGGCCTCAATAAGACTTTCAAAACTCTGGGTTTGTGTGATGTAACACCTGGATATGGCTATTCACTGCTTCTTTCTGTTGATGGAAATTTAGCATTTAAGTTTTGCTGGCAGGATACTGCTACTATTATTGGTGTTTCTCTGCAGAACAGGAAACTGATTTGCTGTTGGCTTCCAGACAGATTCTCGGTGATAACCAAGTCTCTGGCTTTGATATAGAAAACATTCTGTAACTTGTGTCTGATATATGTTAGAAATTGAACATGTTTGGCTGAGATCAGAAGAAATGTTTGAGACCATAGTTAAAAGCACTGCAGTATGGAGAAAGGCTCTTGTAAGTAAACAGGCACTGTTCTGCAGCTAGCAATTAAGCACAGAACTAGAATGATTTTAGTTAGACTCAGGACTGTAGCAAAGACTTGGGCAGACTGTCAATGGGTATAACTTAGCAGGAAGTGTCTTGGCAAGGAGTTAGGAGCTAACAACATTGAATGTCAAACCCAGTATTGCAGGACAAATTTTTCAGGGAACTTAGCTTCCAGGCGGACATGAGAAGTATTAGAGTAAGCTGCCTTCTGAAAACTGAATTACCTGACAGTAGAATCATTAAGCTATGCTGGTCCAGGAAAGAATCAGCAGTAAATCGAGAGCTTACTAGACTTGTGATTAACACATCAGAGAGAGATAAGTTGAAGAACTTGGTACACTTGCATGCAATTTCTTTTTGCTATTACTTACCAGAAGGTTTAAATTAGGTGCCCTCAGTGTAGTAACTTGCTGAGGGAGGGTGAGATTGACGGATTTATGATAGTGCCTGCATGACATACAGTTTCCCATCCCATCCTCTTCCAGCATTGTCATTCTTTGTACTCACATGCAATACTGCTTTATACACTACCTGAGTCCCTTCCCTTCAAATTATTCAGCCTTCCTCCTTTTTAAAAAATTGGCTCTCCCTTTCAAAGGGCAGATGAATAAACAGTAGCATTGTTCTATCATTCTGATAGAGTAGATGGAACAACAGATCTGATTGGATCATTTTGGAATAATCTGCCTACAATACTACTACTAATAAACAAGGCATATTTTTTTTCTCTAACTTTTGGTGGTGCATTTTTTGGTACTGTTATACATATGAAGTAAACATCAGTAAGCAAATTTTAACCCAGCATTTTGATAAGCTAAATGGCAACATTATCCAGTTTGAAATGTGATTAAATCTGGAAATCTCTTTTTAAAATATCAACCAGTATGTTATGGGTGTGTGCTGAGCTACAAATAAATAGTATATAAATCTACACTGAGCTGATTAATATTGTTCTCTCTAATAAAGCTACTACAGAACTACTCTAAGATTTGGAATGTGCAGCCTTTCATCAACCATTTTTCTGAAGCTTATTTTTTTTTACCATGGTCACAATTCTTTATTAACATAATCTAAATGTATATATATATATATATACAGGCTTTATTTGCTTAGTCAGTTAAATCTAACTTGAAATTTGTCTTATCTAAAGTATTTGACTCATAAATACAAGAAAAAAAAAAAAAAAAAAAAAAAAAGGAGTATTTACACCATTCAATCATTCATTTAAAAGATTTCAAATAATTTATACCAAAGAGGTAACATTGAATTCTACTACCTAGGAGTTCCTAAACTGGACACCCTTAAAGTCAAATGAGATCTGATTTGTTTATTTTCATGGCCTAATCTAAAAGGCTTTTATTTTTTAACTTCATTGTTATTTATAGTAGCTCTAAAAATTTGTGGCTGCTCAAAGAACATTTCTTTGGCTTCATCAGAAATAAGAGTAATGTAAATTATTTCTCAATTGAGGCCAATTCAAAAGTATTGAATCATAGAATGGTTTGGGCTGGAAGGGACCTTAGAGATCATCTAGTTTCAACCTCTTTCTATGGGCAAAGACAAATTCCACTAGACCAGGTTGCTCAAAACCCCATCAAACCTGGCCTTGAACAGGGATGAGATATGCATAACTTCTCTTGGCAACCTGTTCCAGTGCTTCACTAGCCATATCCTAGCTTTGATTTCAAATGGGAACTTATAAATATGTATATATATATATATATTTAGTAATACTAATACTGGTTTTTATTACTTAGTTTTGTTTGTTTGTTTGTTTGTTTGTAGGAAAGATCAAATTTGATGAAACAGGAAGACTAATTGGCACATTTTGAAAGAATAACAAAGACAGGAATAATCATAAGTTCTTTAATGGCTAAAAAGATGACAAATCCATTATTAGCAGCCTTTATCTTTATGGACTTACTGAAAATTCAAACCCAAGATGATTTTGCATTATTTAAACACTTTATTTACATAAATATTTTTATACAAATTGTATATATTTAAAATTTATTTAATATTATTTCATTTTTATATATTTTATGTACAGTATATATATATATAGCATGCATATGTTCACTAATTTGTGGTATGCTGACACTATTTCATTCCAATTTTGAGTGAGAAACTTCTAATATTTTTTCTATTTGGCAAATGACTGTTCTACTTTTGGTGGGGATAGAGTTAATTTTTTTTCACAGCAGCTCATGTGGTGCTGTGTTTTGAATTTTTTACCTAAACATTGTTGCTAACATGTGGATGTTTAAACTATTATTCAACAAAGCTTACACAGAGTCAAGGACTTTTCTTCTCATACTGCCCTGCCAGGGAATAAGCTGAGTGCACAAAGAAGCTGAGAGGGAACAGAACTAGTACAGATGACCTCAACTGACCAAAGGGATTTCTATACCATATGATGTCATGCTGAGCAATAAAAGTTGGGCTAAAGAAGGAGGAAGGGGGACATTTGGAGATACAGTGTTTGTCATACTTGTCATTCTTGTGTGTACTTCTCAAATAAACATTACACATACTGAGGCACTGCTTTCTAGGAAAAGGTTAAACATCTGCCTGCCCAATGAGAAAGAGTGAATGAATTCCTTATTTTGCTTTGCTTTCATGTGCAACTTTGCTTTACTTATTATACTGTCTTTATCTCAACACACTTTTTTTCCTCATTTTTGCATTTCTGATATTTTCCCATGACCCATCACAGGAGAGTGAGTGTGTACCTGTCTGAGGCTTAGCTGCATATTGAGGTTAAGCCACAACAGTAGCCCAATTTTATTCGATTGAATAAAATAAATGAATAGTACTTCAATTTGTTACAAAAGTTTTGGACAGACATACACTACAGTTCTCACTATTCCCGATTCTTGCAGAGTTGACCATCTCTCACTTTATTATCAGATATCCTTGAAATTGGAGATACATGGATTTGATGGATGGACTATTCAGTGGATGAGGAATTGGCAGCATCTAGAAAGTTGCAGTCAATGGCTCAAAATCTAAACGGATATCAATGATGAACGGTGTTCCTGAGGGGTCTGTATTGAGACTGTCCAGCAAGTCCAGGTAAGGGGCAATGGATGTAAACAGTAAGAAGGTAGATTTAGACTGGATATAAGGGAAAAAAATCATGAAAGTGAAAAATCATAAGGGAAAATCATAAGGGAAAAAATCATGATGTGGGTGATGAGACACTGGAATAGGTTACCCACAGAAGCTGTGGATGCCCCATCCCTGGAAGTGCTCAAGGATGGACGGGACTTTGAGCAACCCAATCTGGTGGAAAGTGGATGCTCTATAAGGTCCCTTCAAATCCAACCATTCTATAATTATGTGATTCTATGATTCCTTTTTTTTTTTTTTTTTTTTTTTTTTCTTTTTTTTTTTTCACAAGCTCCAGTGCTCAGAATGTAGCTAAAAAGTACTTGGGGGGTAAAAACTTAAATAAATAAATAAATTGAAACACTGGTATAGCTATTGAAATTTCAAATAAGATTTTTTTATTTTTTTTTTTTAAAAGAAAGAATAAAAGAATAGAGCATGACCTTATTAACTAACCCACGGCTATTTGCAAATCTCGAAGCTGGAAAAAAAAAAATAAAATAAAAAAAAAAAATGAACAACTGATTCAAATGTGTATATGGCTGCTCTAACAACTCATGCTTAAACCAACCTTCATATTCTCATGAGCTGGTCTTTTCTGGGATTTATTCTAATTGCTTTTTATCAATACATTTTTCTTTCATCTCATTATTTCTGTTATAATTCACAAAGGATACGGTACTCATTAATGAGAATTAACAAGGCCTTATTAAGATCAAATGCCCTTTTCCCTTTTTGCTCTTTTTGCTCAAGGGCAACTACTGTAGATCTTTCTGATATCCTGGGTAGAAGTTAAAGTAATTTATTTCATGGTAAATTCAGTGCCAGAATCCCAGTGTCACATGAGGCACTCAGTGACAATCCTGTTCACAATATTACCAAGAGCATTTAACAGTGCTGTTTTACTTTTTTTTTTTTTTTTCTCTCCTGAAGGTTGAAACGTCATTGCTAGAAAAAGCACCACTGCTGGTGTATGAGATGAGAAAGATATCCCTACTCTCTGTCCTAAGGGCAATTAAATGCAGTCCTGAAGGACGCAAGTAACTGAAAGTGGATTTTGATTTTTATGTACAATTTCTGTCAAAAACAAAAGGTGTTAATTCTGCATTACCTAGAGCAATATTTCAAAGGTAGCTTAGTGTGTTAATCTACTACTCTTTTCAAAGTAAAAAAAAAAAAAAAAAAAAAAAAAGATGATTCTGCTGTTTTCACCCTTGCTAGAATTTATTGTTTCAACTTGTTCGTGCTATTAAAAAGTATTTACAAATAAAGTATAGAAAGAGATATTGGTATAGATGTCAATTAAAAATAAAATAAATTCAATGTATTCACAAAATCAAGTGTGATAGGTTATAGAACATCCAAAAAAATATTTCAGTTAATACTAAGTATCAATACAGCTCGATCTAGTATGTTTTGTCATAACAGCTTCCCAAAAAGCAGGAGGCTATGCAGCTTCCCTGCTTTGGGGGTTGTTTCTTTATATATAAATGTGTGTGATATATGTATAGTTAATAAAAAAAATATTATAATTATATGCAATTTTAAATACCATATTAATACCATAAATACCAATTAAATACCATATATATTAATATGCATATATATCATATATATCATACATATATCATATCATCATATATATATTATACATGTACACATATATATCATATATATCAATGTAATATAATTATATATCTTATGTTATTTAATAAACTATTGTATTTATTATTTATTGTTTATAAGATTTTATTATATAATATAAATAATATAAAGAGCTATAGTATATTATATGCAATTAAATAATAGATTCCATTATATATTGTGTATCTTGTCATATTATATATATGTATATTTATTTATTTTAGTCCTTCTATTCAAACTCTTAATAATTACATGGTACCAGCCTACAGTAGCCTTCCAAAGGTTTGAATGCACTTGGAATTCTGCTGCGTGCATGAACATATGCAATATATATATAAGACCAGTAGATTTTTTCCAGACAAAATTAAATGTCACACTTTCAAGCAGCTGGGCGCTTTCAGTTCACTTTTTCTGTACACAGACCATCACAGTATCATACCAATTTGACATAATGAGAGACATTGTCCAAGCATCCAGGGATCATGTTAGGAAAACCAACGTCCTTTTAGAATTTTTAATTATTCAAATTTGGTTTAAAATAAATAAATAAATAAATAAACCTGTGGCTTGTCTTAATTTTATTCATGTTTTGGATGGTTCAGATCAAATACTAATTGACTAAGAAAGATACATTACAGCAAAGACCTTCTTATCTGAAACTTGGAATTCTCTGAAAAGAGTTAAATAATTTTACTGTAAAAGAGAACTAGGCTCATCATAGTATATCTGAATACAGTGGTAGGTTTATGGTTTCCAAGATGTACTTAAAGGAGTAAAGTGGTTGCTTTTTAGCTTGTAAATTGGATGTCTGTGTGAAATAATTGCCTGAGGTGACTTGGAAATTAAAATGATATTCACATTAAAAAAAAAAAAAAAAAAAAAAAAAAAAAAAAAAGGTACAGCATTGCAGAAACTTCTAGGCTGGAGTGTAGCTGCACTGCACAGAGGCCTAGTTCCCTAGGTCTCCAACCTTAGATGTTAATTACACTGAGGGAGCCTGCTGTGCTGACTCCAAGAGGAAATGGACTGTGGAGAGGAGTGGAGACACGAGACACTGTGGCTAAGCTCTGTGATAAGATGGGAACTTGATTGTTCTTGTGCACACCAAAAATGATAAGCTGAACATTCACTACCCTGAGCCAATGGCCTGTCACATTTTTGACAAAATGCTGTATTTTGGTGAACTTTTCTCATTATAATATCATTTTAATAGTGAAACGCACCTCCATCCCAAAAGCTGCCCATGTCCAATTAACATGAGCTGTGAATTTCTTTGAACCTATACCTTTAAACAAAAGCGAGACAAATTTGCACAAATCATAACCAAGATATGACTACAGTCACTCAAGCTCAACCTAAAAGATAGAAAATAATATAATTTGGCTTAAGAGAGAGAAGATGTTAGGGAACATACCATTGTGAAGGATACTTAGTGACTTCTGGGATCAGTTGACAGGCTGAACCTCTCTTTCTCCAGCTCACTTGGACACCTTTGGTTAAGATTTGAACACTTGGTTATACAAAGTGCCTCCCTGGGAAACTTAGAAATCTCTGTAGAGTCACTTTATGCTTTTTAATGTGTTTATAGCCAAGCTGAGTTACTCATACTTTTGGTATTTGTATGTGTTTGCAGACAGTGAATTTATCACCAGCAATCTAAAAAAAACTGTGTACCTGTTGCACTACTCATTAAATCTAGCTATGACAGTTCTCATTTAACATGGCCAAAATCTTTAAGTGTGGCTGTGGTAGTTCATGGAACGCAACAAGACTGAGGGTCTATTATGTTATCTGTAAATTTGTAATCATGATAGTTCAGTACCTTGAATGCAACCAGACTTATAACAGATAAATGGGTATCACTCCCAATTAATTTAACCTTTAACTCAACAGTCTAAGTCACTGAAGTACTTTTAAAATGAAAGTGTTTCAATAATTACCATATACATAAGGTATTGTATTTCTTTGTAATTTGATCTTGAAGGTGCATTTATGAAGTCTCATGAGAAATCAAAACATTTAATACAGAAGGCCCACAAGGAGTAAAAGAAAGTGATATGGAAAAATCACCTGTAGGATGTTTTTTTTTTGTTTGTTTGTTTGTTTGTTTTTTTTCTAATTGAACTGTGTCTCCCACTGCATCATACTTAGTTAAAACAACAAGATAAAGATCAAAAAGCTAATACAGATGAGATATTTCTTGCTTAGAGATTCAGGGATTTTTCCGTCCAGTTAATGTTAGGGTCTCTCAAAAAAGCAAGAAGTAAACAGTGCTGTCATAGCAAAAGAAAATGTTACTGGATTGTAATAAGAACTTCGAATTTTGCTGGAAAAAAAAAATAAAAAAAATAAAAAAATAAAAAAAATAAAAAAAAAAAAAAGGAGAGAGAAAGAAGGTTCTGCAGTGCATTAGGCATGAGTAGATAAACTTTTAAATTATACAGCCCTGATCTTCTATCTTATTTCTAAGGGGGATGAAAATATGACTAACAGTCATATTTTTATTTTATTAAAGCTACATGTTGTCTTTTGTATCACTTATGTACATGATTTTTTGTTGTTGTTGTACTCAGAAACTTGCTATTAATTAACTATATTTTCAGGCAACATTGCTTTAACAGATGACTGAGAACTCTGTGCAATCCTATTCCATTTCTGCTATTATCCTCCACGTGCTTATCTAATGTCATCAAACAATCTCCTTCCTCCTGCAACAGGAGCATCCTCTAAGGCTGTTGGGGGACATTAGAGGGGATCAGATATTTTCTCCTATCTCAGAATTATAACTCTGTTGGACTGGACAGGAGGTCCTTCTAGCACAGACTCCTAGTATCCAGGGATCTTGCTCTAAAAGCTGTTACTCTAAGACATTACATGTTTGGGAGGAAACTCAAGTGATGTTCATGCTGAAATCGGGTAAAACGTAAATGCAAGGTTACAACATCTAATAATATTTCTCAACATATTTTAGGGTAATAAGCAGTAACACTGAGCATGTCAGCTTCTGTATATCCCACCTTGCTCTCACTGTTAACTTAGGTTTTCAGTTATGTCCTGCATTCCTGAAAAGTGTTGAGCTAATAGATAACACCTTGCCCTAAGCAATCACCAAATCTCTTGCTTTTAAGCTTACATCTGCCCTTTAATCTTTATATCCAAATATTTAAATTAAGTTTCTGTGTTGTTTTTTTTGTTGTTGTTGTTTGTTTATAGCAGGGGCAGGGAGGTAGGAATTACTACATAGGTTGAAACTTTTGCCAGTGTATCCTACATTTTATTTGCTGTTAAAATCTGTCTGCTAGAATTCACCATCATTTCATTCCTAAATATTAATTTTCTGTAACTGAAATACTTCTCCTAGTGTGTTAATTTCTTGCTTTACTATAGGCAATATTAATTTATCTGATTGTTACTTATAAGAGAAAATGTAGTTTTTTTTCCATTTTAGGAAAATAGATGTAGTAATATATTATGTGGTGCAATGTTCAGGGTAATGTCAACTTTGAAATTTTGAGGTCAAACAAATTTTGTCCATTCTGTATACTTTGAGATAATAAATAAATAAATAAATGAATAAATAAAATCTTCAACATCCTTGGGGAAAAAAAAAAAAAAAAAAAAAAAAAAAAAAGTATTTCACTGGACACAGGACTTTGGAAACTGCTCTTCTTACCACACATTTATTTTAAATGTAGTGCATGAAGTAAAATAATTTAGTAAGATTACCTAATATGTCTTCTGATCCAGTACACAGAAGATACAAAATTAAAATTGCAAACTAAAATGTTCAAAAGAAACATTTCACCCTAAAACAGGGTATTTAACCAGGAGAGTTGTGTCAATGGGATGTTGCAGATACTGAAGTCAGCTGGACAGAATGATGAAGAGGAATACATCAGAACTGAATATAAAAACATCACGTTTGACTGATCAGTCACAACCATTCTTAAATTCTTACTCTGCTTTCAAATAATTACTTCTATTAATATGCATGTGCATTTTTTTAAAACTATTTTTTTCTGTCTCAGACTTCTGGTGTGAGATAGTGATTTCTAATATCTGCCTTCCTGCTAGCAGGGAATGCTGTGGGAGCTATGAATTAATTCCCATCTCACTGTTCTGGTGTGTGTCTGAGAACAGCAAAGAATCTGCAGTTGCAGTGACACTGGAAGTGCTACTAAAGGTGTGAGACAAGCCTTTAAGATATTTTTAATCTTAATAGGAATTGCTCTACAATAGTTCTGAGTGTCAGCTCCTTAAGCTAGTTCAATCACATATCAGACACAGCTAGATCATGAAGACAGCATACCAAAGTTACTATGTTCCTCTCTCTAAAGTCTAATTCAAGGTTTTTAGTAGAGCTGTAGGAAAAAAAAAAAAAAAAAAAAGAGGCTACACAGAAACTTCTGACTTCGTCAGCATGGGAGGAATGAGAAATCTGCAACATGCAACATTTTCAGTATTTCCAATAAGACACAATTCCATTTCTCAGGATATACTAGCAAGCATCTGTCAGGGTTTGAGAATAACAGTTGTCACAGAGCAGTGAGGCATATGGTTCATAAGACAGTGTGTTGATGTGTTGTGAAGAGCATCCTCTTGAGCACAGGAAGTAATGCCTCCCACCTTCACTCAATGCTGTTGTTAATTGCAGTCATGGCTGGGAAGAAAGTACACTGGCAGATGACCTCTGCTTAGGTGCTTTGTCTGAAACTCACTGCAGTACCTTGGGACAATGTGTAAATGACAAAGGGTGGAATAATCTTGTAATAAAACTAAATAAAAAAAATGTTCTAACATAGCAGATTGTATTTGTATTGGTGAATAAAACAATGCAAATTTAACTTGATAATGATTTCATTATACTGTGAACAAAGTTTATGAGCTTTAGACATCAGTATAAAACACTGAAAAGAGAAAAGGACACAAGCAAGGGAAATTTTCAGAAAAAAAAAAAAAAAAAGTCAAATTTTGCTCTTATGCTGTCACAGTCTGTTGCTATAGCAAAGCTTAGCTGGTAACATGGATATCTAACATACTTCTAAATGAGTATTAAGCTAACAAATACTAAATCTCTGATCTAAGCATCTTGTCTTTTAAGAGCTGCAAGCATTCTTTATACATGTGTTAAGTACATCTTTTCCCTTCAGGCAAACCAACATTATCAGACATTTATAGAACAGAGACAAGAAAAAAAAAAAAGATTTTCTACCTAGAGGATTATTTGCCTAGGTGTGTCACAAACTAATATGGTAACATCTGCTCTAAAACTGGTAGAGGTTTTCTTGGTTCTTTCATCTAGGGGTACTAATTACTAGCTTTTAACGTTGTTCAGAGCATAACAATGTCCAGTATTGTAATTAAATATATTAACAGCAAGCTTTGATTTTATAATAAACCACAAATATTCGAAAACACAACTTAAAAGTTGTAAACACATCTTTCTTCACTGTTCACCCTCCAGAGAACCTGTGCAAATTAACAATAGGATTTATTCTATTGCTGGTTTTGGAAATTACTCCAGTTAGAAGATGCTGACTAAGCGTGATAGTGGTATATGTATATCTACCTTAAAACAGAAAAAAAAAAAAAAAAAAAAAAAATCCTTTGTGTTTCTCCTTTCAAGAAGCCATTGGTTTGGTTTATTTATTTATTTATTACTTTTTCTTATAACCTTTGGTCACTTGAAATAACTTGGATTATTCACCCATATCAGAATTTATAATATCTACTGTTTTATCTCTAACTAATCAGAACAAAAATAGGTCCTTTATATATCCTATTGAGTGAGCAAATTAAAAAATTGAACTGATCTTGTTTTAAACGCACATAAATCAAGCTTACTTATACTTGCATCTGCCTGAGATTACCAGATCTATAAAAGCAATATCTGACCTGTCCAGTACAATATTACACATTAAGAGAGAAAAAGGCAACAAAGCAGTTTGTGGTACTCAACAATGCAAAATTGTTATTATTATTATTATTAATAATAATAATAATAATAATAAAGAAAAATGAATTTAGAAAATGGTGAACTGCCAAGAATTTGTTAATCCATAGATAGCTCTGCTGTTTACCTTGTTTGGAGAAACTCTTCCAATAAAATTTTCAACTGCCTATTTATATTTCTTTTGCTCTGCCCTCCGTATACCACCTTAGCACAGGTAGATTCCAAATATTTGCCTAATAGAGAAGGATTTAACTACCTGTGACTCTACTTTCCTGGTGGGGCCATGAATGGTGTCTGCAGCAGAAGGAAGGAATGCCTACCAGAGGCCTCTCAACTTCCCTTAACAGATACTTGCTCTAGGGAGTCAGTTCCTTCTACTTCTATTATTAGTTTCCAATTTCCTTCCGGTCAGTCTCTTAAGAGTAGATATAAATTGCTTGTTTTCTAGACATGGACTTATTTCTTTTTCCTTTTTTTAGCTTGACAGAGACGTATAGCTTTTCCTTAGTTTCGTTAGTTTGTCTTGTGCTGTAATCTCTTCTGTGGTCTTGCATCTCCAGTACTGGTTGCTGCCTGATGTCTTATATCAGGTACTGTCAAAGTTACATTCTCAATGGTCTGAATCATTATTTCAGGTCACAAATTACTCAAAGGATTCTGCCTATGTAGTGTCTATTAAGCATGTATTTTATAAAAAACTTCATATGTCTGTTGAGAGTGTTGTACTCTTTAACCTTACTAGCTACAATTTCAGAAGTCTCTCACACTGACAAACCTATTAGCATTTTTAGTTTTATTTAACTTAAAGTTACGATATGCTGAGATTCTCTTTCTCAAGGAGTTCTTTCTCTCCTATATAGGTGAGCCTTGCTTGAATACTTAGAAAACTCTACAACAACGTAGTTATTCCAGCTCCTCAGGAATCTTATTTCTTCCCTCTGTCTCTCTGGGTTAAGATAAGAACGTTGTTGCCTTTTCTGACATCTCTCACTTGGAATACTAGTGAGTAGTATTTGGGTTCTCAAATAAAGAGCTTAACTGGATTCATAGTAAAAACCAAATGTTGGACTTCTAAAACCTAAACTCTCATTGTAGACACACTGCTCCTAAGGGCTCAATGGATTTGTGTCCAGCAATTTTAGGTGCACTATAAGGGAATATGTATAATCTCCCCATTATTTTAGTAGTATACAATTTATGGCCATCAGTGCCCTCTTAAGACCTGGCCTTCACAGTCAGTGAGAAGCTGTCTGGAAAATAGTTTCTTTATGCATAAACACCAAGTCAAAAAATAATGTTTGCTGCACTGAAGCAAGGCTTTTATTTCTGCTATATGTAACCTGACTGTGCTTAAGTCTTCCAGAAATCTGAAGACAGCTAGATGTTTGTAGCTGTGCCCCCAACTATGACAGCACATAGCCTACCCAGTGGAAGGTGGTTAAGACAAAGTTTGATTATTATTTTTTTTTTTTTTCCCCATGGTAAACAGACTAGTACAATATAGTGCATAAATGCTGAACTGAAAAACACGTTAATAATCTCATTTTATATGTGAAAAACAGTGCTGCGTGCATTTGGTACAGTTATTTAGCAGCAGAAGCATTCGATAATTTCTGTGTTCTCGTAGCGAAGTCTGAAGCTCAGTGGTTTTGGAAACTGATCTAGTTTGACCCCCTTTCTGTATATTTTCTGTTTCCCTGTGTTTGTATCTTGGGCTTGTCTCAAGTGAGTTTAGGGTGCCTTACAGTGAGTCTTACATCTCCTTGACAGAATGGATTTCCTTTATGAGCACTTAAAAATATTTGGCTGCCCCTTTTTCACAGTTTGGTTGTTTTATAGAACTGCTTATGCAGAGGATGTTGCGTCTGTCAGATGATATATACAATCACATTACCTCATCTGACAGAAACAGTAAGCATCATGGATTTCCTGAGAAGAAACATCAATATGCATGTAAATTTTCACATTTCCCAACACTACTAATTATGTTATCACCTTAACATTGGCTTATAATAATAGCTATTACTATAATGTGTACTGCTCTTTATCTTCCTTAAAGAGAATTCATCTGACAAACTGCACAGCCCTTTTACCTCAGTCATTGCCTTGAACTGACTCAGAGCCTATTCCAGATGAACCAGTGCCAATAATCCAACCTACTTCAACTGAGGGAAGGTTAGAATCTCACTGAAAGAAAAAAAACATCTTCCTTGGTAAAGTTCCAAATGTCAGTTATTATATGTATATAGTACTATAGCAGTTGATATTCTTGTTTTTGAAGTGTTCATGGTTTTATTTATTTAATTTTATTTTGAGTTCAAAATTAGATATGACATGCGACCTGACTAAAGAGATAGGTAGGGCAACTGTCAGGAAAAAGTGACAATTACTGCACCAAAAAGATACTATATTTTAGTTACTCTTTTTTTCTAATAATTTATTCAGATCCTTTTTCAAATCGTATCTATCTTATTTGTTTCTGAGAAGGGAAGGATATAATACCTAAAGAGGAGGCAGCAATATATGGTAGATGAAAAACAGAAACCATTCTGTGGATGGATATGAAAGAAAGCAAATTCATTCTCCTCACAATGTTATATATATGAATATGAAAAACATCGAAAGTATCAGAAGATGCTGGATTTGGGAAATGACCAAGGAAGAAGCATAACCATCAAGCATACCACAATGTTCCTGGGAGTCTTTGAAGAGACTGAAAGTCCATGAACTATATACATACAGTGATTCATAACAAGTGACATGGGTGTTTAACAAGAAGCTTGAACAGCCTATGTGGAAAAGACTGTGAGATCCCAAAGTATTATCAAGTAGGAATAAACAGAAAATGATAGGTGCTGAACGCATTAAGGAAGGACATCAACTAAGACCAACCTGTGCATTAACTGACATTGCAAAAATGTCAGTTTCACTGTTAAATTACCTGGAAAAGAAAAGAACTAAAGCTGTAGCAAATAACTATATCTGCCTAGAAACAACTGCAAATTTATGAGGAGAAGGCACTGGATATATCAAGGGCAGAGGTGTGGGGGTGGGGCAGGGATTTCACTGGAATCTGACCCAGAGCATCAAAAGTATGGCAGCAATTAAAGTTCTGCATGGGTGGAATGGAGAGAAGGAAAATGTAAATTATATTTTGGGGTCTTGCTGAAGGAATATGGCAAGCACTACTGAAGTAGGACTGAAGCAGCAGAAAAATCACTGGAGCACAAAACTGTGAAAGCCCAAAGAAGCAATGGATAAGGAGTAAATCACTTAGAGTTTTTGAAAACACTTCAGCGATCAAAGTGGAAGGAGAGCAGAGAGAACATCTTTGGGTATAGCTAGCCCCAGCTTTTTAATGAACTCTTATTAGTGAACACTCTACTTATTTCCCCTGACATTACAGAGAACAAGAGTGAAGAATATGAACTGAGAGCTTGGATGACAACTGTCAAGTGTGCACAAACCAGGACTGTAATAAAGATGCTGAATCCATTTAGCAGTCAATCATGTTTGGAAAGCCCTTAAACTTTGAAGTTCTGCACTAAATGCAGAACAAAATAATATAGTTTCTCATGCAGCTGTTCACTCACTGTTTCTTTCCTTGAGTACCAACAGAGCTGACACTAAACTGCTGAATGTCTCTGAATGATCACTACATATTACCGTTTGTTCTTCTTCACTCAATACAGGTCTTGTTAAATTACCTGTTGTCTCCTGGTAACTTCTTTGTGTTTAGCAAAAATTGTGTTATTGTGTTCTAATTCATTACAGTTTGCAAAATATGTAATGCTATACAAATTTACAAAATGTAAAAGTCTGCAGTATGTTTCATAACTCTTCCAAAATAGGTATCTGTCATGACAAAAAGATCATAGTCTTTCAGTGTAACAATAATTCTAAAGCTCTGTTGCCATAAGTTTCTCCTATTTGCCATCACTGCATAATGACAGTTTCACATCCTGCGGTACATCATGTGAATTGTCTTTACAAAATTCATATAGACTGTATTGATTTAGACATGGCCATCTATAAGCCTAATGCATAAAAAGATTAGAAATGTTATAACATTTCAGCTGTACTCTTGAAAAGGAGAGAGACTGAAGCTAACACTTTGTAATACATAAGCCTATTGTCTTAGCAATTCCTGTAGCTTCTCCACACAAAAAGAACTCATCCATTAGTTTTGCCATAGATTAAGTTGTATGTCAGGTTTGTCCACATGATATAATACTGCTCTATCTACAGTGCATATAGATACGTGTGTATCTTATAATACATACTACGAATATTTAGGCTACAGAAAGATTTCTGAGAGGTTATTAGAATTTGTTAGTCTTGCTGGAAAACAAAAAAGCTGAAACAATATCTTGAAATCAATTAAATATGAATGTTATCTTTTTTTCCTACAACCAGTTTGTCAATACTGTACTTTAAATGTCCTTATCTAATAGTTAAGGGTAGTTATGTAATAGTTAAGGGTCTACAGAAAATACTCTGTTTCAAATAAGTGGATCAGTAGGATAGAATATATATGCTCTGTTGTCTACCCAACTTTCAGCAAAGTTATAAATTAAATACAGATGGAGGGACTAACATTTAGGGTAAACAAGATTCAATTTATCAAAACAGCCAATAAGATCATCATATTTAAGTTTATCAACCAATTGGGGAAATAAGCAGGAGTTTCTTTGCTTAAGTGTTTTTGTTTTTAGAATCTTGATTTTTTTTCTTTTTTTCTTTTTTTTTTCCTTTTTCTTTTTCTTTTTCTTTTTCAACTAAAGTTTGCAGTCAATAGTTTTTGGTTTAGAAAGCAATAGATAATAGACACACTTGGAGTTCTATAATAAGACAATTTTAGGTGCATAAACAAAATAATGAAGGTAAAACTCTTGAAAAAAATATTTTTTAAAAATTGCACCATTACAATAAAAAATAATTGTGGACAAGGAGGGATTTAGATGATGGGTTTTCATATGATTGAAAAGGAAGATTTATGTCATTTGACCTGGCAGAACATAAAGCTGTTTAAATTACCAAAAGAGATAAACTGAGTATTTGAAGATATTTTATGACCCTTAGTACTTAAAATGTTCTTAGTATTATTAGTATTTTCTTTTTTTTTTTTTTTTTTTTTTTTTTTAGTATTTTCTTTTATTCAGGTTTACTCTATTCCAACCATAGACCACAGCCTACTGTATTCCAACCATTTGCATGAAGACTGCTTAAATTTCCTAAGGCTTGCAGTTAGAGCTCTAACAATTCAGAATTGTTCCAGGTAGCATAATAAGGGTAGAAATAGATTCTGGAGATAGTAACTTCAGTTTTCTCTTACACTACATTTTTATTTTTATTTTTTTATTTTTTATGTATCATAGATCAGTGCTGTCTGCTCTAAGGGGAGAGGATACAGGAAGGAGCAAACAGGGCAGAGTGTAAAGGAAACCCTGTTTTAGGAGAGCTCCCATATATTTCATGAAGGCATAGCCAAATGCAGGCTTACAGACTCTACTTCTGTCTTGTATTCTCTGTAACTTCTCTTCTTCCTTGGTTATTAGGAAGTTTGAAATGTGGGATGGAGGAGCAGCTTCCTACAGAATAGGTCAGGGGTATGTCAAAGACTTTTATTGCTAATAAGTTGCTGGATGTGATTGCTGTGGAACAATTGCTGGAGGTGACTTATTGAGAATAAAGGTATGTCCACACCTTAAAAGAAGTTATGGTGTTGAGGAAATTTCCAGGATGAGATGCAGCAGATACACATGGAATCTGTTCCACGATGGTCCCCTTGGCAACATAACCTGCAGCCTTAGATATTGGCAACACCAGGGGAGCTTTGGTGTACTGACTCTAAGAGAAATAACAGAAAGGGTGAAGCAGGGTGGAGACACCATGACCAGGCTCTGTGAAATCACTGCAAAGAATGGGAACATGATGATACTATGGAATTGACAAGCTGCATAGCCAGTCCTGAAGTGAACTGATAAACTGCATAGCTAGCCCTGAGACAACAGTTTTCCACTTTTTTTTTTTTTTTTTTTTTTGGTCTAAATCCTGTCCTTTGTATGAACTTTTCTCACTATAATCTCATTATAATACCAAAACACACATCCATTCCAGACTATTTACATTCAAGGTGCAACCACCCCTCACTGAGCATGCACTCTGAATTTTTCTAAGCCTATACTTTTAAGTCAAAGGGAGAAAATTTTATACCAATAATAGCAAAGGTATATATGACTAGAGTTACTCAATCTCCACCTGAAAGTAAGAAACTAGTATTAAAATGGCTCAAGAGAGGAAGAATGTTAGGGAATATATCATTGCAGACATGTCAGGAAGACATACTGACTTTTGGGATCAGTCAACGAGATGAACCTCTCTTAGCACCCCTAGGGACACCTATTGGGTGAGATTTGAACCTTTGGTTATACTAAGTGCTTCCCTGGGAAACCTAACAATCTCTATAGAGTTGTTTCAAAAGTTAACTAATTTGCAGTTGGTTGTGTTAGTCATATTCTTGGTATTTGCTCTTGTTGTGTGCTTTGCCGACAGTGTATTTATCACCAGCAATACAAAAGAATCTGTACTCCTGTTGCATCAATATACTGCACCAGTTATTAATATACTAGACTGAGGTGCATTGCACTATTTATGCATCCATGATTGTTGTAATTCAATATATTGAGTGCAACCAGACTTACAATGATGAATTGGGCATCACTCGTTATCTAAGCCCAGCCACACCAGCTCCTCTGATACCTGAAGACAAACTGGAACTCATGGAGGTTTAGCACCTGCCTAACTTCTTTACCCTTTAATTCAACAATTGCCTGTGTTGAAAAGCCTGATCAGCTTCAGCCCATTTCATCTCTGAAGTGCTGAAGTGCTTGAAGGTACCCTTAGGTTTCTTACCCTAAATGTACAGTTTACAATCTGTGTGACCAAATGGCATATCACTGAATAGTAGTGATACACTTGTTGAGCCATGGTCAGTACAGCTACCACTAAACTGCACAATAGCAACTGAAATCTGTGTATAGGACATACTCGGTTCACAAGTTGTACTACACCATTGCAGCAAAACTCTCTTGGCTAATGGTCACCTAACTGAAATGACTAGGAAGATTTTGCATTAACTCCCTTTTTCACAAATGTCTGAACCACAAAATGTAATAAAATTGTCACTTACTCTTGAGCCGCCTATTCTTGGAGATTGGTGGCCTTGTCATATCAAGGTTAAATTACATAGGTAAGTAGCGATATAATTAATGGTGACTAACAGACATCCACCATAATTGTCATACCACTTGTGGTCCCACAGTTTCTGATTATAACAGTGCAGTATTCTTTCATAACGTTAAAATTAAATTGTACTGTGTATAAAATTACGTCAAAGGTATAAAATTACGTGCATTAGTGCTGTCTGATATATGGGCACACTTATAGTATTCTCTTCCATTTACTCTAGATATTTATTTTAAATTTGTTAAATGTCTGAGAAACCTGTTGAAAAACTGGTGTAAAAAAAAGAGGAAAAAATGAAAGTAAAGTAAAACATTCACAATAAATTCCAATGAAAGGTAATTTTGCAAGCTGTCTTGAAATTAGTGTAGGATTTAACAGTTGTGAATAATCTGGATTTTCATTTATATTCTTTAATTTAATAAGATTTTAATTTTCTTGTTGATGAACCTGAATTATTTGAATCTTTACATTTGTTTATGTAAATACACTCAGAAATACTGAAGTCATAAAGTTGCTGCTTCTCTAGTAGCCATATATTATTGCTAACTTTCAGTCTCTGGGGATCGATAATGTATGTGGCCTTATGCCTGAGATTGTTGCATTTTCATGATAGGAACAAATACACATCTGACATATGGTATGCATATCAATGCAATTTTTTAGTTGTAAAGACAAGGAAAACTGTGGCAGTTTTAAAAGCAAAAGTGAGCATATTTTTCAATTGCTCAGTATTGTATACTTTGAATCTATCTTGTACATCAACAATATGACTAACAAACCAAAATCACTAGAAGTTATTCTTTTTCTGATAAAACTGTTAAAGGGTTCTCAGCCAAATAAAAGGACCTACACAGTTTCAGGTGATGTGAATCCATCAACATAATACACATGTATCTAATAGAAATAGCTATCCCAGTTAAGGTTAAGGTAGATTACATTTTAAGTATCTGCAGATGCTGTTTGCTCTTTCTTTTAAGATGCTGTTTGATCTTTCTTTGTAACAGATAGCTGTTAAAAACAAACAAATTAACATACAAACAAACAAAAAATCTGTTCTTTTCACTTAAATAGTCTTATACATGGACTCACAATTTTAAAAATAAGTATTTTGGCCTGCAAATATTCCTGTAATTTGCATACATTTGGAAAAAGAGGGCTTTATTTATGGTCCAAGAAGGAAATAGCTCTATGTGGAGTAGAGCTCCTTCACAAAGGAAGGAAATCACAGAACATCTCTATTAACGATGGGAATACATTGATTGTGATATAAAATTCAAATGTACAATTAAGAAAACACTGTCAGCTTCTTAGATGCAGGTGTAAATATTGCCTTATTCCTTCCTTCTTATTTTTGCTATCCCTTTCAGAAAGAAATTCCAGAGGACAGATTTATGAAAGTAGGAATATGCCAATAAAAACCATTTCTAATATGACTTTTTATTCTTCCTTTTCCTCTTTCTTTCTCCTTTTTTTCTTTCTCCACTTTTTTTCTATTTTTTTCCTTTTTTTTTTCTTTTTCCTTTTTTGTCTTTTATTCTTTCTTATTTTTTGTTTTTTCTTTTCTCATTTTTCACTTTTTGTCTTTTTTCTTTTTTACTTTTTCTTTTTTTTCTTTTTTACTATTTCCCTGTCTTTTTTTTTTTCCTTAAAAAAGATCATCCTTCCATTGAGCAATAGTAAACTCAGCAGCTTAAGATCCAGCATCTTAATAGGACAGCTTCCCATTTAAAGTATCAGATTATTTTCTTTCACTTGCAAATATTCTGAGAGTGATAGTCAAGCAAATAAAAATTCATTCACTCCTTCTTTTTGTTCCTTACTTAAACATTGGTGCAGATGTCCCAAATGAAGAAACAAAGTTAAATCTGCAGTTAAATATAGTTGATGGTCAGTCACAAGTCATGTTCCTCAGGGATCAGCATTGGGGCCAGTTTTTTTTTTTTTTTTTTTTTTTTTAACATTTTTATCAATTATCTTGATAAAGGGACTGAGTGCACCCTAAGATTTCAGAAAACACTAGGTTGGGCTGGAGTATTGATCTCCTTGAGGGTAGGAAGGCTCTACAGAAGAATCTGAATAGGTTAGATTGTTGGCCATGTCCAACTGTATGGCATTCAACAAGACTAAATGCCAGGTGCTATACATGGGTAACAACAACCCAATGCAATGATATGGGCTTGGGGAAGAGTGGCTGGAAATTTGCCCGGCAGAAAAGGACTTGGGGGTGCTGGTTGACATCTGGTTGAATATGAGCCAGCAGTGTGCCCAGGTGGCCAATACTGTGGTTTAACCTGGCAGGCAACTAAGCACCAAACAGTCATTTGCTCACTTGCCCTCCCCCACATTGAGTTAGGAGAGAGAATCAGAAAAAAAAAAAAAAAAAAAAAAAAAAAAAAAAAAGTGGGTTGGGATAAAGACAGTTTAATGGGGCACAAAAGGAGATAATAATAGTAATAATAACATTAATAGTAATAATAATAAACAAAAATAATGCTAAAAGATTATACAGAGTGAGTGATGAACAATGTAACTGCTCACCACTCACTGACTGATGCCTAGCCAGACCATGAGCAGCAGCTGCCTGCCCCATCCCAGCCAACTCCCCCTATTTTTATTGTTCACCATGATACCATATGTTATGGGACATCCCTTTGGCCAGTCTGGGTCAGCTGTCCTGGTTCTATCCCCTCCCAGCTCCTTTTGCACCCCAAGCCTAATCACTGGCAAGGCAGCACAAGAAGTTGAAAAGTCCTTGGTGCTGAGTAAGCTCTGCTCTGCAACAACTAAAACACCAGTGTGTTATCAGTCTTGTTCTCATCCTAAATCCAAAACACAGCACCATATCAGCTACTAGGAAGGAAATTAACTCTATCCCAGCTGAAACAAGGACAGCAAGGAAGATCAATGGCATCCTGGCCTGCATCAGAAATAGTGTGGCCAACAGGAGTAGGGAATTGATTGTCCCCTTGTACACAATACTGGTGAGCTCTCACCTTGCATATTGTGTACAGTTTTGGGCCCCTAATTACAAGAAAGATATTGGGTTGCTGGAACATGTTCAGAGAAAAGCAATGAAGCTGGTGAGGGATCTAGAAAACAGCATTTATTGGGAGCAGCTGAGGGAACTGGGGTGTTTAATCTGCAGAAAAAGAGATTGTGGGAGACCTCATTGCTCTCTACTACAACTGGAAAGGAGGAGGGCAGGTTTATTTTAGTTGTCAGAATGAATAACTTAACAGAAAGAGTGGTTAGGCATTGGGACAGGCTGCACAGGAAAGTGGTAGAGTCACCATCCCTGGAGGTATTTAAGAGATTTGTGGATTCACTTAGGGACAAGGTTTAGTGGTGAACTTGGTAGTGTTAGTTGACATTCTTGAAGGTGTATTCCAACTTAACAAATTATTCGATTCTATGATTCTATGAAAAGTCATCTCAGAAGAGGAACCTAGTCAAAGGCGAAAAACAAAAGCTTCTGAACATTTCTCTTTTCCTTCTTAAAACCTTTATTTCTCTCTAGGAAATTCTCGGTTCTTCTGCACTTAAGTTATATATTTCCTAATTATATGAGTCTCTGTGTACAATAAAAATTACCCTAACAAAAGTGATCCACAGTTACATAACTTTTGGTGCTATGTGGAGAAATAAATCTTTGTGAAACTGACTATCTACAGGTTTTAAATAATGTACTCCGTTTTTTTTTTTTTTTTTTGTTGTTTTTTTTTTTTTTTTGGGGGGAGGGGGGGGAGCAGGGGAGGGGTGTTATTTTGCTTGTTTGTTTGTTTGTTTTGATCCTAAATACTGGAGGCATTAAAGCACATCTGCATAAGATTCTAAAACGCTTGTAGGCCAAGTCCAGAATGTTGAAACAGACTACTCGCAGAGAACGATGAGCACATGGTATTACATCCTGAATATATATATATATATATCTTCTGCTATTATATGAAATTTACTTTAGCAAGTTTATCCGTTCTCTTTCATTCAGAAACACTCCTGGAGCTATCTTCACCGTGCAACAAAAGGCTGTTTAACAGAGCAACAGAATGAAGTGCTACATGCAACACTGATAAATTCTTATTTATTTTAAGTGAATGTGGTAAACCAAATATTCCAAATATATGACAAGAAAGAATGAATGCTCTGAAAACCTATACACTTCCAGAACGGTCTTGATATCTTGTAAGAACTAGATAATTAATAACAGATATTCTTGACACTATTACATCTGTTACATTTCTGTAGATTCAAGATACAACTACATTTGTTTTTGGAGATTTCCTAATACTGATTTTCCTTCCAAAGGGCCTGGATTTTTATTATTATTATTATTATTATTATTATTATTATTAGGTAAAACATACTTTCAAATTATTATTTTTTTCCTATCAAATTGTGTTTTTTCCTTTTTTCTGCTTGGATTTGATATGTGTGTGTTTTTTTGTTTGTTTGGTTGGTTGGTTGGTTTTCATTAATATTATTTCTTTATATATATATATTACTTAAAACATATCTTCATTTTTATTACTAAAAGCAATCTACTAAGTAGTGGAAGGGGATATTATTTTTCTGAATCAGAGACTGGATGCAGTCTGTATGCAGTATCTGATTGTATACAAACTTGCAAAATTACATCTAAATACTTAGTAGAAGTTCCCATAAAAATAATTAGATGTGATTTGGTCATTTGTATCATCACAGACTTAAAAAAATTAGAATGCAAATATTTTCCATCATACAATTGGAATTTGTTTTCTGGAAGTGTGAATTTAGGAACTTGAGCAACCATAGCATTTTCTGATCCTTCAGTACACTAGCAGTCTACATTTGGTACATGAAGCATCATGGTCAATCTCTAAAAAGCCAGGCAAAGCCTGAGGATATTCTTGTTTGAAGACTGAGCAGTATAAAAGGAGATAAAAGTAACCTCTTTTCAGACCTATAGACACTCTTGCCATGAATCTCCAGCCATACAATTCTTTTCCTATCAATATTCCGACTGACCTTTGATTGCTCAAAGGCTGTGTTTGTGATGTCACTTTTGGGAATGTAGTGCTTTAGCTAAATAAAAGTGTAGACTTTTGAGTTGACTTTTTTGTTTGTTTTTCCCACACTTCTTCCTATTAAAATACGAGGTGCAGATCAGCGTAAATTTGAATAAACTTGAAGAATGACTGGACCTTAATAGAATACATCCTGACTGAAACATTTCTGATCTCGTGAACTTTTTCTTTAAAGTTATTGTTCACAGGACTTGTGTGAATCTTGAATTTTGAACTCTGTTGGTGGTAGAAAGGGCTGTTTTAGGTTTTCTGTGAATGTCTGATGCTCTAAACAGAAAACATAAGTCCTGTTAGTTCTTAATAGTGTTTCTATTACAGAACCTATCAGTGATCCACATTTTGTAATATTCAATTTAACAATGGTTCTTTGCCCTAGAAATTTAATAGGAGTCTTTGGCAAAAGTGGCTTTTGTATTCCACCTGTGTTACACTGGTGTGAGATGTCAGGGGAGCTAGACCACAATGCTGAGAAAAATTATATCTACTTAAGAAGTCACAGCTCATGACTTGTTTGTTGTCTACATGCAGAAAAAGAAATTTTAAAACACCCAGATTTTATGTTCAACTTTAATTTCAAGGCCTCTTTTTACTTTTTTAATGATTTTAATTAATGGTAGAAATAACATTAATGTAAAGAACAATAGGGTGGACATGTTTTGCTGCATAATAATGAAGAAGGAATGTTTATTACAGAAATCCTATAAATACCTGACTGGTTGTTACGTGCTCTCTTAACAATAATTTATCATAATACCTCGAATTTGCTTTGAAGACTCCTATGCTTTTATTCATTCCCTAACTTCCAGAAATTTATGTTTCCTGATAGTGAGTGTCCAATGTATACCTATAAAAGGTATTTTTTCATTTGAAAAGAGTTTCTAGTTTCTTTTTATTTATTTTGTAATTTATTTAATATTTTCAAGAGTGAAAATGATGATGCATAGTGTTTTTATTCTGCTTAAATATTTTATTATTATTATTATTATTATTATTATTGTGCTTCACTCCCATGACGTTTTGATGCTAGTGTCCTAGAGAAGAGTCCTCAAGCCTTGTCATTTCATCTCAGTACTTACAGCTTCATCTAAGTTTCTGTTATGTTTTTCCAATCCCAGATTAAAGTATTTGAGAGACCTTTGCTTTGCTACACAGTTTAACAGGAGTCAACTCAGTACACTGTTGAAAGATTTTTAAATAAATTTCTGTAGTCAGCAGTTGTTCTTGTTTTGCAAAGGGTGTGATTTGGTCCAACAGACAGGCATTTGTGGTATCTTGCACTTGTGCCTTCTGAGGTCCTGATTTATCACAATAACTCACTGAAAACCCTACAGTTAAACAGGAGTAACACCATAGGGACATAGTGATTAATTAGGTTTTTATTGTAGTTGTGCAGCGCAGTCCAGACAACTCCAGAGATTATAAAGTGTATTGTTCTCAGAATTTAGAAATCAATTTAAAGTCTTGTCCTGTGTGCTTTAAAGTTCTTAATTTGACCAATTGGTTAGGAGTATTGATGTTTTGCTGAGGTCACAAAATAATTCAGTCACAATTAACAGTTTAATCAACTTTGTTGTTGTTGTTGTTGTTGTTGTTGTTTAATTGGTTTTGGTAACTAAATGAAGATTTCTCTAGGATGCTGCCACAACAGTGGTGATGGGCAGTTGCGTGAAGCCAGTACATCTAGAATGCTCACCCAGAATAAAGAGGGGGAAGAGAGAGAGAGAGAGAATGAGCTATGTTACCGCTGCCTACATGTCAGTTTTTAATTCTAACAAAGACAGAGGAGTACAAACTTCCTATAAGCAGTGAAAGACAGATATATTAATCTTGCACGAAGTATTTAGTGCCAGCTTGAATCTACACTTAGTGGCTTGCATTTACATCTATACAGCAGGCTATAATTACAAAGTCTCTCAGTGCTATGCTGCTGCTGTAATTCAGCTGTTTTCTTGGCAAAGGACAAACAGTACAGATTGCTTTAGAATGCCAGAGAGCATCACTGATGATCTGATAAAACTATTAAGATTATAGCTATGGTGAGCACAATTCATGCCAGTAATAGTGAAATTGATATTAAAAAATGGAAATATTTATGACGGACTTATGGATTTACAATGAATATGCCTTGTTTTATCAAGAAGGAAGTGCATATGGAAACGTAGTTTACAAATTTAAAGAGAACACAAGCTTTCTTTTAGCACCAGACATTTGATTTCAGAAATTACATTTTCTTCCTCTCTTCCTTTGTCCATCATTTTCTACAGGAATGGGTGGGAAGAGATTAATAACAGCATTTCATGAAGGTATTGGAAAATACAGAGCTACATTCATAAGACTTTTTTCCCCCCAAAATCAATAGGGAAAATATAACCTGTTTACTATATGCATATAGGGAATGTGTCTGTCAGGAAAATAATGGTGCTGTAGAAGAATTTGGCATACCTGTGCTGGTCTAATAGAGATGGCATAGATAATAGCACTGTTTAGTGTGCATCATACTCCAGCAGTGCCAATTTACTAAGACTGAAGGAGTGTTATCCATAAGCCTAGGCCTCTTTCTTCTTTGCCCTGTCACATGATCTGGCATCAGAAAAGAACTCAATTCATATGCCAATATTCCCATCTGAACTGCACCCATCCTTGTATTACAAGATTACTTTTCCAAAACTTTGCATGAACTGGATACAAGAAATGGTCTTAGGAACATTTCTGAAGCGAGTGGGAGGAAAGAGCCCATTCTGGTAGTCCACTAGCATACCTACTTTTCAGTTTCCATAATCTGGGGTATAGTATTTAGTTTTGCCTCTTGGACCATCAGAGGAATTGCTGCATTTACAGACTTGAAGAAAGCTAATCTTTCAAGTTTTGTTGTGATGCAAATAAAGAGAGAAAAAGGCACCAGTCTTTCTTCAAACACAGGAAAGCTGAAGGCTTTCAACTTTGACTCATCATAAGGATATCTGTTGTCATAGTGCTAACCAAAGGACAAAAAGGAATTGAGTAAATAGACATTGGGCTTCAAAAAGTGCTTCATACAGATGAAAAAAGGATGTTGAGGTACAGGTCTGTGGTTCTGTTGCATCTGTCACCTGAGATTGTCTTTAAAGTAGCCAATGATACACACAAGAAGTGCAGACTATCCTTTATGTTTGTGAGAACATATACAAGGTGCAAAGAGATATGCACACTGGAGATTTTTCTGTATCTGAAACAATTTTTGTCTCTGTTCTACGTGAACAAGATGAAAAATGAATAAGCTACTATTTATGATTTACCTAAAAACAAAACAAACAAACAAAACAGCATGAGGTTAATCTGCTTTGTGTTGCCAATCTGTTAACCAACTCAGAAGTAACAGTCATAAAGGGAAAATACTCCATTTCCTTAGGATGCTGAACTTCTATTGATTTCTGTTTGGGGTTGTGAGGATTCAGCACTTCAGACAGGTAGTTAATGTCACCAGCTCCAAAAAGCATTTGCAGCAAGTTGTGCAAGTATGTGATTTGTTCTTGGTTCTAACTTCTAACCTAACATATATTTACTGTCTGGGGATATATGCCTCCATATGTGGGAGGCATAAAACATATAAGACATATGAAGAACAAAGGAGGATGTTTCTAGCAGTCCAAAGCTGAATTAAAGAGTTGTTCTGAGCTGATCCTTGAAGACAAGGATCTTCTTCTTCAGTCATCTTTGTATTTCCTTTAAGTACCAGGACAGATTTTTTTGTTTAGTTTAGTTTTTTAAAAAAGCTAGTGTGTTTATGCTCTACCCTCCTACTCCTTCTTTATTCTTTACATATCAGGAGTCTTAGTTCCATCTGGATGTGGAATAGGATAGATGTTTGCAGAGTTTTGTACATGGCTCTTGTCAGGATCTTTTTACAGATCTATAGTAAAAACCTCATAAAAGATGCTATTGATCTAGAGCTCTGTTTCCACCCACAATTTTCTAAGTCTTATCTTGCCACCCATTTTGCTACCATTCCTGGTTTTATTTTGAATTTTGCCTAGTTTTCTTCTGAAAACAAAAGCTTATAAATCACGTTGTGTCTGTCTGTTTGCATGTGTTGTAATAAAAGACTGCTGACTCATACCTAGTGGTTTTCTCTTTTTAGTGCACACAAAATAACCAGCCCACAAATCTCCAGATCTGTGACTGCAATTTCCCTGGCAGTGCCAATCTGCCACAATCATGTCACAGTTTTTTTGGGATAATGCAGGAGTTTATACATGTGCACAGTTGATTATATAAATAAGAGTGATTAATATTCTTCATACTTCAAACAGAAAACCAAGCAAACATTTTCCTCCATGAGAAAAATAGTTACTATAGTATTATTTTAACTCTACCATAAATAACAGGAATTATAAACCACTGTGTTGACTAACTGTACAATTGCATTATCAACTTGAAAGAGTTCCACTCATAGTAAAACATATTTCCTGCTGTCTATATAATGTCAGTATCATTTTTTCCCCTTTATTTACAGAAGAAAAAAAAAAAAAAAAAAGTAAGTAAGAAGCTATGCTTCAGTGATGAATGATTTTCAGTTTGGAATTTACTGATTCACAATTCAGTAAAAATCCTGAGTCCTACATGATTTTTATTGTTTCAGTCCCCTGTATATCCCATTTCGCCCTAGTCCCTTTGGGATGATATGAATGATATATAAGCATACAGTTTCAAAATATTTTCCTTTGATATTGAAGAAGGGACTCAGTTCAGGACCTGTGAATGCTTTTTTTTTTTTTTTTTTTTTTTTCCTTTTTTTTTCCTTTTTTTTTTTCCCTTTTTTCTCTACCCTCTGAACTCACAGTTCAAGCAATTCTCCTTTGTCTTCAACATGAGGTCAGACTTCTATCTCTGCTTTTGAACTTGCAATACAGAACTCCTAAAGCATCAGTGAAATTCGTTTTCTAATCTGAAGTAGTATTGCCAAGCAGCCTGGTTTTAGCCAAACAGGTAATCCAGGGCACAGCTGGACATTCAAATTGGTGATTCTCTTATAAGACAGTGGAAACAACTGGCATGCCATTTTACTTGTGGAAGTAAAGGTGAGAAGTAACTAAATCTAGGTGTAATCCTGGACTTGTAAGAAATTGCTAGACTTCCTCTTCCTGGAGAAAACAAAACAAAACAAAACAAAAAAAGCACCAAAACAAAACAAAACAAAACACACACACACGCACACAAAAAAAAAAAAAAAAAAATGCTTTTCTGTTATTTTGGATTTTATTGAGAAGTTGTCTTATCTGGGAGTAACCAAAACAGAACTGCTTCAGCGTTTTTTTTAATGAAATCTGATTTTCATGTGCCAAAAATATACACAAACTACTATAAGTGCTAACATGTCCCCACTATCTGCTATTAGCTATAGCCCTGAAAAGAATGCTGTATTCTCCCTGTTCTGTAATTCATTGTTCTCACATTTGCTGAGCCTGTGCATTTAGTTATCTTGAAATAAATGTAGTATCCTTGAGCAGGACATAGGAAATTTGTGTGAAAAATTAGTACAACATTACTCTTACTCAGATACATCTATCTTTACCCTATTTGTTACATAGCGTTAGCTTTCTGTGGAGCATGTATTTGCTTTGAAACTTGCAGAAAGATCCACTCACATAGAACATTTCTTTACCAAATGCTATTCAGTCTAGTCATTTTTTATGTCATTTTTCATAGACAGTGATATCAATTTGTCCAACATAATTGTTTTTGTTTGTTTGTTTGTTTGTTTGTTTCACTTTTATTTATTTATTTATTTATGTATTTCATCAGCAGTTGGGCTTACAGGAAAAAGAAAGAAAAAAAAGACTAGCTTAAATGCAATGACTGGAAGGAACAATTGAACTGATGAATACAAGGATAGCTATGATGAATACAAGGAACACAAGGATAGCTGTATATGTATAGTTATAAGGGTAACTATATATATAAAACATATATATATAAACATATTTTCCCCAGAAATGTGCTATTTTGCATTTCGTTTTCATGAGGCAAGATTCAGATGTATGAGATTAACATAATAGTCTTAGTAAAAGTTTTTTCTATATCAACTAAAAATTATTGAAAAGTATGCATTGCAACAACTATGTTTCAAAACAGAAAAAAAAAAAAAAAAAAAAAAGGTCAAATATTGAGGAAAGAAAATGAGTAAAATGAATTTATAAATTGTTCAGCAAAAAAATAAGGGATGTCTTCTACTGATATGTATAACTTTTTTAATATCTCATTTTATAAATGCTCAGCTAAATCACTTTTTATTTACAAAAGTAGTAGTGGTGAAAAAATGAAGAGATTACTTAAAAATTCATGTCATTTTCACTGGTATTAGATATTTTTAGATTCTTATCTACACAATATATTAAATATTTATATAAATGTTTACATATTTGTTTGCCACTGGAGTATGAGAGTTCTTTTAAAGCACAAATTGTTATTAAGTTCATGTAATCTGTGAAACAATAAATAGTTAATAACAATCTAAAATAGCAAATATTCTCTAGCTGAAAAATGAGCCATGATATTAAACTTGCTGCAAAAATGCACTGAAAATTGCAAAGAAGAGAAAGAAAGTCTATTGGTAAATAATTTATAAACAGATGAAAAATTCAACTTTGGAAATATTTGCACCTTTGAGTATTTGAATAGTTATTCTTGTGTTTGTTTTCTGAATGTCTCTAAGTTATAAGAATTCCAGATTTAGTATGGTAATGTGCATACCACACTGGGACTTCCACTGATGGCAGCTAACATCCCCTGGGATAAAATCTTCTTAACAATCTTTATTTTATTTTCTTCAAAAAATGAATTTCTAGTGCCATAAATATACCTTACTTGTTTCAGAATTATGGTATAACCTATGTTAATGATTAAAAAAAAAAAAAAAAAAAAAAAATCCCTATTTTATATTGAAGTTGATAGAAAGGCATAATTATTTAGAAATTTGTAAAAAGTAAAAGAGCCTTTAGATTACTTTTAATGCTATATATCAGTTTATATTTTTATTTATTTATTATGTTTAAAGAATATAGGAATGTAAGATATTTATTTTTATGTGATTTATGCAAAAGGTTTCTTGCTCTGTAAGAAACAGTCTTACAAATAGACTTGGTAATCTTGACATGTGGTATCTACATCTCTATATAAAATTCATTTAAAATTCAGTAAACACACTGAATGCACAAGATAAGAGTTCAAACTTTCAGAAGAAATGGGAATTATACAGGCTATTGAACACAATAAATCAACAATATGGAAATTCTCAAATATAAAAAATAAACTATTTCTTCAAGAATCTTGAATATAGGTAAACTGTATAGTATATAACATAAAGATAATTGGATTGCATTGCAATCCAGATTAAAAAATAAATCTTGTAAATTCTTAAGAGTGACGTTATCCATTTCTCATTGATTTTGGAAATGACACACCTACATTTCCAAGTATCAGCTGAAAGAAACAGCAGCAGATTCAACAACCTGGTGCAAAAGGAAAGCTCCCTTTTATTTTTTTTAACTGTTTTTCCTCCTGAATGAAAAGTAAGGAGAAATCGATAGCCCATAGAGGAGGTAGAAAGGACAGACATATTGTATGAAAGCTGAAAATATGCCTAGTCCATTTTTCTGTGGCCAAAACCAGAAGCCTAAAGAAGATGATGAAACATTTTCAACATATATAGATGTATCCTCAGGATTTTCCAGGCTGCAGAGACTAAAGTCTTGAAGATTCCATGCATCAAAAATGATATATTTGTCTTTACTCATATAAATATTAGTGCATTTTTTTTTTTTTTTTTACAGAGCACTCTTGTTCCAAGAACAATGAACTCAAAACAACTTGCAGCAAAATATTCCTCAGCTTAATTACAATGTGCCAGGGAACTCATCTCAGTCTGTTTGTTCTGAACCTGTCAACTCCTATCTTTGATGTTGCCATTACCTGTACTTAAGGTCAGTGAATGCTTTTCCTAATTACCTTTTCATCCTGCTCAGGATTTTACAAATCTCTTTCCTCTCCTTCTTTACACTCTAAAAACAAAAGAAAACAAAACATAACAAAACAAAGGTAAAACAAAACAAAAAACAAAACAAAACAAAAACAAACAAACAAACAAACAAAAAAAGAAACAAAAATAAAAACACTACAAAAACACTGGATACATAAGACTTATTTGATATGGAACTTATCCCACACATTTGACCATCCTTTGACTTCATCCATGTGATTTCTGAGGAAGGAAGACAAGGATTTCATGCGGAAATGCCAAAATAATGATCTGATTTTCTCCTAATAAAGTGATTGGATTTATTTAAAAATCAAGCAGGAAGCATAAATTTTTCTGAAGCTCATTATATCCAAGTAACTTGTGCCTGTTGCTAAATTAACCTATCATATTGAGTTGGTATTTATAAATTTATTGTAAAAATGGAATCTTGTTCACTTTCTCCTTATCACATTAGCCCACTTGGCTCCTATTCCTATCAAGTCCGAATTGGCTTGCTTAAACTGTACCTCTGCAAATTTCCCAGTCTAGGAGTTTATTCTCAGATAAATTTTGTCTATAATCTCAAGTGATACATATATTTCACAGTCTGAAAATGCAGCTTATTATAATAGGGACAGTCACACATGGATGTAGTTGGTACAAAATGATTTCAAAAATGACACGCTAAACACCAGATCAATGTTCATGGGTTCAGGAATACTTGAATATGCCACAGTAATTTCTTTGGTAATTCCCCTTGATCACACTTAGAATGGCAGTCCATCACCCCAGACAGTTAGGAAAGGACAAGTTTTGCATTAACAGATGTGCTTTGCAGAAAGAAGCAAACTTTTAGACTGAACTGCTGTTTGCTCAGTTGCACTACAAATGCATTATACATCCTTACCACTGGAGAAGGTGCACAATCATATTGAAGTTGTGCAGCAGGGTAAAGTAACCTGACTGCTATCTGTGATTATAGCCATATTTCGTAAGGAGGGCTAGCTCTCTTTGAAAAATACTTCATACAGTATTAGATAAAGAGGAGTTTGTCATGTAATTTAAGTACACAACACATTCACAAGGGGCATAGCACTTATGGCAAACTTCCCTGTGTTACCTAAGTGGCACAGTTCATAGCTTTACCATATTTGGCATATTTTTGCCATCCATTCTAATGTACACAAACAGGTAGGACACCACAACAATGATGTATCCTATTACTAGACAAACTCAGGATTGGAAAGTGTTCTGTCTAGAAACATAGGATTAATATTGTTCTACTATTATTATTTTTTAATTTTATTTTTATTATTGCTATTATTATTTATGTTATCCTGGGGACACAAAATATACTGTCCTTTCATTTATCAGGTATCAAATTATATATTTGTTTAATTGGTATGTGATTTATTTTAACTTTTATATTGCCAGATTTATTCAGATTTAATCATATTTTAATCCTCTAAACCTGCTTCATCAATTAATATTAATCTCCTTGCTCTGTTGTATAAAATCTCATCCAAAGATGAACTGTTCTTAGGAGAATCTGTGACAGAGTGGTTCAAGGGACAATTACTTACTACATCCATCATCTGGATGCAGTCTGACTCACTGTAGGTATCTCAAGGGGCACTGACTGATGCACTGAAGACTGAAGTCACCTGCTTCATGGTTTTGCTGTCTGTACATGTCCTTAAAGCATAATTAAATATTTAATTATTTTTTGCTCATGACTTACAGGTCTATCGTACAGTCCTGTCTATAGCACAGTCCTGTCTTCTTGTTCACATTTCGGTAAGGTTATTTTCTGATTGTATTTTAAGTTTTAAAAATTATTTTTCTTCTATTTACAGAGTCTTTCTATAGGCCTTGTAACTTAATAAACTGAAGGCAGCCATATGCATTATTTATAATCTAATAATGTTGTTTGTACATAGTAACAGATGGTGTGGCCTTTCTTGCCTAAAATTTAACATTTGTTTAGATCTGTTTTCAACACAGTTTTATCACATATTTTCTGCAAGGGGGAGGACATTTTTGAATTTTTCTTTTAGAGCTGAAAGGGGAAAACTTTTAAGCAGGAACACTTTCTCATTCACATGCACTCTTTTCACATCAGCCATCATGACTCCTCCAAATTCTTTCTTCCCTTTCTCTCCTTCATTGCTTCAGAAATGGGGCCCTCTCCCAAAGTTCCAGTTCTCAGTCCTGCATATGTCCCATACTGTTCAACAGATCAGACACTTCAGAAGGCAGCAGAAAACCCTAAACCTTTGCAGTTAGTTCTACTGCAACTAATGCTGATTCCTCACTGACAGATCAAGCTCATGGAAATCTACTTATCAGATTAGCCTATCTTTGAGTTTGCTTTTTTTTGCTGCTGGACGTGTTTTTTTACTGGCCTAGAAAGTCACGTTTTTGTTTGTTTGTTTTTATTTGTTTGTTTGTAGTTGTTCTTGTTGTTTTTCCTCAGGAGCCTCCTATTGACTACTGCTTTAGGTCATAATGAATCAACTTGTTCCATTTGACACATATCAAGAGAATATTTCACTTGTGGCACTGCACCTTTGGTAGCTTATTGACTGTTGCTTAGGGAAAATTATCTGCTATATAATTGCTGGAGGATATTTCAGTTCTGTTACGTTGCAACATCTTCAATTTCAACAATGCAGTAGTACTTGGCATTTACAAAAATGTACTGTTTTTATTCTTTTGAGTACCTTTGGTAGTTTCTTTCATCATGTAAAAATATCAGCTAAGAATTCACCTGATTAAGAATGTGGAAGATGTTTGTTTGTTTGTTAGTTTGTTACTCTTCTAATCTGTACCTTTACACCAGTTCTGATCACTATCTTACAATGTGTTAGAGAAACCATTGATTTGATTGTGTTTGGTGACTGCTATGTTCCTGCTTCAGGCATATATGGCATAATGATTCATCATTGTATACCAATGATAAATGTAGGTTAAATTTTGCCTGTGAATTTATAGCATGCACAATGTAAATAGTTGCAGTCTTAGGTTATTAACTACTCAGAAGGGTTTTGAAAAATAGTTTTGTAGTTACTGCATATTAAGTGTACAGTCATTATATTAAGTACTTCCTGTAGCAAATAAAAGTTTGGGGATTTATATAATTGAGATATATCTGCAGTTATGGATCAGCAACTGCATAGTACCCTCTCAGCGTGACTAGATGAGACTAATATATTTAAGTATAACCTGTAAGAAATTTGGGTCTATTTATCTCATCACTGTCCTTTTCAATTTTATAGGCAAAATTACTAATAAAAAATTTTGAGGAGACAGATAAAAAAAAGGAAAACTCTTCTTGCTGTTGATCCAGGATATATCTTAGCTGTACTGTTTGATGCAACTAGCCTTTTTGATGGGCTTTGGAAAGTCATTTGACCTTTTTTTCCTAATACCTCCCAGTATTTATGTACTTTAGAAATGATGGCTCTCTGCTTACTTTAGCTATACTTATTCTTATGAACACACTGTTTATTATCCTTCTCACTGTAATGTCAAATTGAAAGGCAAACATTCAGAGTGTTATTGCCATCTCCTTTCAGTATTTCAGAGGCTTAAACTATGAACTCTGTATAAGCTTAAGGCTCCTAAGCATATGAAGTGAGGTTGAGTATCCCTGTTCTTTGTTAAGATATACCAGAAGGCAGACAATAAGGTCACTTCAGGTAAGATCAGTATAATCAATCTTTCTTTATTGCCTTGGGTGACCTTTGGTGAGGTCACTGAGGGAAAGCTGGCCAGTGGCTGCTGTAACCTATAAGACAGGAAAGGTATTGTGGATAAAGAGTGAAGTGATAACAGTTTTGTCTAGAAATGGAAATTCAATTCTCAACTTACAGTTAATGAGACCATTAACATGTTCTCCATAGTTCTGAGCACTTAGAGGCTGTTGTGCTGAATTCTAACTGATTTGTATCATTATGTTCTGTAAATGATGGAAATTAGCATAAATTGCCTGAAATGTACCCTTTGAAATGCAGTGCACAGTGATGCTGAGGATATTGTCTTTCCACTTTGCAAAGCATTAGTATGTAATTACTTTGTATCCCTTGTGCTAATATTCCATGTATGTAAATGTTAAATGCTGCCAACAAAAAATATGAAGTAGAAAATTTTGTTTGCTTTATGTTATATTCATCCTGGAAATGAGGGATAAATTATGGTGGGCAACAAAAACAATGATGGTTAAAAAGGCTCAAAATGTATCAATAGAAAGTACTATTAATATACTTCTAGATGATGGCTAAAGTGGCTATACTGAATTTAACAGTAAGACATTTTTCTAAGAAGTGACGTATATGATGAAATGGAATATAACCAAAATTTTTTACTTGGACTTTTGGTATAAGGCAAAGAATAATCATAAACTAACATACAGCTTATGAGCAACTGCTTGATACTAAAGTTTCACTTACATAATTTGAAAAAATCCTTGGGGGAAAAAAAAGTAAATGTCATCCATACCATCCATACATAGTACGACAAGTGGTCCACCTGCTTATTTGCTTTAACCAGATCAAACAGGAAAAAAATTTAGACTATTTTCACATATGTTTAAGCAATTGAAATGCTTAAAAAAATAGCTGAAGTGGATTGCATGCCCTGAAGAACAGTGATACTGAAGTTACTGTTGCTTCATAGGGTTGATTTAGTTTTGGTGCTGGATAAAGCACAGAATGGTCAGTGAATATTTTCATGTAAAATAAAGAAATTTGAATGCTCCTTTGAAAATTTAGATTTTATTTCACCAGCCTGCTAATATCCCTTTCAAAATATTTCATTCATAATAAAGACTCCTTTATTTTAAACTCCTTTACCTTACCCTCGTAACCATCTCTTGTTTTCTCAAAACATTATGTAAAAAAAATTCTAGCCTTCAAACTGCACATATAAGCTGACTGTTTATAGTTGAAACCTCAAGAATAAAATTGATTTCACTTTCTGGATCAAAACATGGATTAAAAAATATTTTCCCTTTCCCCTCATGTTAACTTCCCTGCTAACATTAAACCAATGTACCCAATACCATATATTATAGGACACGGAATTTACTAACATTCTGGGAAAAAAAAATATATATATACATATATATATATATATGATTAACACTAATGAAGAATCCCATATTTTCATAGATTTCCATGGTTCCTCTTTCCTTTCTTTATATTTGTTGTAGTATAAAATACTTCAATACAAATCTGTTTTACTTGATATGTGTGGCTTTGACTGTCTAAAACTCCAGTTATCTTTTACTAAAAAGTTAGTATAATTTTTAATGCACCACTACATCTTCAAAAAGAAACAGGAATGAATTTATCTATGGAACATCTACTGAAAGTTTAGTGTCCTCATATCCATTTTCAAGGCACTATATGCCTAAAACTCTGTGTATGAAATCATTTAATCTATTACTTTCAATGATAGGATGTGTTCTTGCTCTTTGTATTCTTTATTACATAGATAGCACCTGTTCTTTGTACTCTTTACTATATGGATAGCACTTCTGAAGATTTGAGGTGGATGTTCAGGATATAAAATCAAAAATACACAGAAGTACTGTATATAAGACTACAAGTTTCATCCTCACAGAAAATGTTGGGTAAATGTCTTGGGTACATGGTTCATTTCAAAGGTTCTTCTTTTGGTTTTAATTTTTATTCAATAGCTCTTCAGTTTCTTACTATTTATTTAATCATAGTCTGGTAGACTCAAGAAGCTGTGAAACCTTTAGACACAGACAAGCAAACAACAAAAAACTTCAGCCACTTAAAAATCAAAAAATCAAGTGAAACAAAGTTTCTTTAGTTTTTATCAGGCCATAACCTACCTTTCAGCAGCTACAGGAAAAATATACTTTTGAAAATGTTTTATAACTCAGTATAAATCATAAGTTAATATAAAAGTGATACTCTGCATAGCCTTATGCAGATTTACATTACATCTTTTTTCAAACTTAATTTATAAAGAAATACTTTGGAGAAGTAAACAGGTAGGTGAATAAGAACAATCTCTTTAATATAGCCTATCTGAATTTATCAAATTTTTTTTTTTAACAGTGATTCTCACCAAAGGTTTTCAAAGACCCTTGATAGCTGTGGCATGGGAGAGAATGATTGAAAAATAGAAAAAAAAAAAAAAATGGTTAAGTGATTAAGTCTAAGAATTAAAAAGAAGCAAAGGTCAGTTCCTATAATGAAGGAATTCCCCTAGGACACAGGTGTAGACTTTTACACCTATTACACATCTATTCTATTAAACAAGAAAGCTCATTAAAAAAAAAAAAAAAAAAAGGATGGAATAGTGAGATTATAAGTGTTTCTATTTTGTTTTGTTTTGTTCGTTTGTTTGTTCATTTGTTTGTTTTGGAAATACCAAGTTCTTCAAGATGGTAAAGAAAGGCAGACTATTAAGAACTACAGTAAGACTTTACAAGAATTAACATTAATATGAGAGGCGAAATTTACTGCATATAAATATAAAATGAGTCCTAATTTCACATATAAAACAATGGGTTCTACCTTAATGGCTGTTACTGTGGTGTTCAGGCTGTGACAGATGGTTTCTTGAAAAGCCAGCTAAGTACTGGAACTTGTGGTCTGTTGATCAAAATTAGATTATGTTCATAAAAGAAAATCAAATTCTAAAAGTTAATAGGAAAGAATTAGAGAAGAATACTACAAATAAAGTTATGTTATTGTATAAATCCATGGTCTACCTGCATTTCTGGGTGCCATGTACAGATTTCTCAACTGATTCTTTCGTCTCAAAAATTAATATAATATAAGAACTGGAGAAGGCTCAGAGCAAATAAACAGGTAGGACTAAAGGGATGCATGTAAAGAAGAATTAAATAAGATTATTCCACTTAATTGAGAGCGATCTGCACATTCACTGATAAGAGGGACTAGAATGTCATGGGTGAAGTTGAAAGCATGGATTGACTGTTTGGTGTCACAGGGAAAGCTCTGAACAGATACCAAATACTTTAAAGTAATAAAGTATAAAATGATTGCATTCCTACATTATATAATTAACATTAATTCTTGTCCTTTCTAAGAGTTCTAGTACAGTGTATGTCTAAGTGTATGAACACAGGATAATAACTTCCTAATTTTGTAAGACTGTAATTTTCTCTCTGTATTTCAAGATGGCTCCATGTCACCACTATGTACAAGAAAATAGTAACCTTTATACTGTTTTTAACTTTTTATTTTATTTTATTTTATTCAAGAATTAAAAAATAATTTCCACAGCTTTGATTTCCTTCAATGTCTTAACTGATTCAAATGATATGTTTTAAAATCATGAAATGAATGAAAATCAATGCTGAAATATCAAGAATGATTGATTTCAATTAAAACTGTAGACATACTTACCCAGTAACTCTATAAGTTTTCAGTATTATACTGAATTCAGAACAATTATTAATTTGACTGTAGACAATTTATTCATTTGAAATCTAGCTGTCTACACATTGGTTACACTGATACAATGCCTGTTAGTGAGACAGTGATAACAAATTTTTTTTTTTTTTTTTATATATATATTAGAGTGATAATACCTAGCGTTCTGGAATCTCTTTTATCCTCATCAGTGCTGTTGTAGGTTAGCAAGTTTCAAGACATGCTTTAACACACATGCATGTGTATCCTATTTGGCCTTTGAGGAGTAATGTATGATGACAAGCTACTGGCTTATGGTAGTGGTTTACAAGTTCTGAGCTAGTTGCACTATAGTCTCCTTTTATAATGGCACTAAAGAATATTAGAATCTGTTTCTTTCTTCAGGATTCTAAATTAAGAAGAAATTAAACCAAAAGTAGAGTTTAAGTGCTTTTCAAAATCAGAACTCAAGGCATATAAGTCAACTCAGCCTTAGATATCCATTTATATACATCTAAGTGAATAATGAGCATGCAGACATCTTTTCATTCTCTTGCATAGTATTTTCCTGATTCAGATTAAAAAATACTTTTCAAAGTCACAAAATGTAATTAATACTTCAAAAATCATAAATCTGAAAGATCAGTTTTCATATCAAAAATCTGTTTTCACTCATTTTACTATCATACAGAACAAATCCACTAGAAGCATTTGTTGTGGATCCCTTTAGATAACTGGAATATCAGCTTTAATTATTATTTACATTTCTGTTTTCTTCAAGAAGTGATATAGAGGGTAAAAAAGGGCATGGAAAATATTTTTTGTTGTAGTTTCATAAAGAAGAAAGAAGAAAAAAAAAATTAATCATAGCATTTGGCTTGTTTACAACAACTATATCTGAAATATATCATCCCTAAAATACTGGGATGATTTCGAAGTTCAACTTGAAGGGTTGCATCAGACCATATAGGATGTGAGACAGAACAAAGTACCAGCATTTCTACTACGCATTTGTGTGTATATCTTTTTATGCTTCTATTTAAATCTGCGGACATGAAAACTAACTGTATTAAAAATAAAATAAAATAAAATAAAATAAAATAAAATAAAATAAAATAA